>CM076737.1:5793819-6393819 GCA_038501795.1 Pseudopleuronectes americanus | reverse complement strand
TTCCACAAGGACCTCTTTAAATAAGCATGCACCTGATGACCTCTCCGGTGTCTGACTACCCACGAGCTGCATCGCTGTTCATAAACAAGCTGCTCTGTGAAATAACGAACAGCTATGACTACAGAATTATAACTGGTTACTTTTCTCCACCTGTTTTTCTGGAGCAAAACAGAAACTAATTGGAGGCACAGACATGAGGAGCCTCTCTTTTGAAAGTCAGGTCTTGAGACATGGCAGGGCTTCCCTTTCTCCGGGTATAACCTGCGTCCATGGCACCGAGCATTTGCCACAGCTTGACCCAAATCTGCCTGAGGCTCCTCGGAGAAGAGCTGCCACGCCACAGACTGTCATTCTAATCCATTTCTTCTTTCTTTTTCTAAGAGGCTCACTTTGACTGGGTGTCTGTCTCTGGTAAATGAAAACACGCATCTCTGTCACTTCGGCCCTGCTGCGGCTCACCCTGTGGTTTCACCTGAGGATCAATAACTGCAGTCGTCGGGCAGACTGGTGGTCGAGGGGGATGAGAGGCCACTGGGGTCTGCAGATAGTTAGTTATAATAATGAATAAAAAAAGAAAGAGAATGTGAAACGGTACAGTTCAACTTGGCATTGTCACAGAGGCCTTTTAGGGGATTGGCCTCTCTGAAGTGAGGAATAGGGACAGTGTCTTCTAGCAAAATGGGCTACAAAGTAATAGATGAATTCAGTGAAGGGATTTACCACATGCCTCCAAGAACTGGTAGATTTGAAATCGACTTGACGTCAAAGCGTTTATACCAAAGCTCTAACAGATTTCAAACAAAATGATCCTTGGTATATGCTGATCAATCATTCAAGACTATTTGATTAATCTCTTCCATAGCTGTGGGCCTTACTTTCTCATGATAAACATAACTTAATGATATCATTTTCCATAAATAAGCTACTTTACCGAGGGGCAAATGTTTCAACATTTCAAAATCTTTAACAATAACTCTCCAATATCTTCCCTGGTGCTAATCTTCACACGACTCTCCAACTTTATTGCTATATTACGAAAGGACTACAGGCGAGTGGCTGCTCTTCATTACTTTAATTGCAACCCACGGGGTGCCTCGATTTCATGTGACAAATTAATTTATAACAGTGAGTAATATGTGGTTATCTCTTCATTATTTTTTACCTAGATTGCCCTAGGTTCCATCAGCGGATTCATGCACCCCCCCCCAAAAAAAAACTATTCCATGAACCTGTCAGGCTCTCAATTGCCATGTGACAAATATCTCGGCCAATGAAGAGCAAATTGGGATTCGCTCCATTGCCTGAATTATTGAAGTGGACAGTGTGGGAAATTGATGGCGCAAAAATCATCCACATTCCCTATGCTTTACGTTTTAATACGTTTTCGTTCCCAATGCCCCCCCCCAACGCGTCCTCATTTCTCAGTGCACGAGATCCAATCTCACATTGTGCAAGTCGAGCTGACGCAATCAGGTGTACAACCCCCGAAACACACTCGCTTGGTGTTATTCGGCTAACGAACACGCTGGCACATGGGTGACATTTTGTATTCTTCATTAGCGCTGACAAAATATCCCAATCCTTGATATCTAGCTGTAGCTAGCCTTCCCACCTTTACCGGGAAGATCATTAGTCAGGATTTGAGCTGACAGGATATCTACATATAACGTACCACCTGCATACACATCCGCATCCACAGCATAAACGCACAAGGAGGTAATGAGAGAAAATGTGATCAGTCTGTAAAAATAGATTTTCTTGTCTTCCTTTTCCTTGTTCTGATTCATATTGGAGCGGGCTGTGTGGCACAACACTGATTCTTATTAAGGGAGCATGTGAGGGATGATTAAATGGGTTAAAAGGGGTCTATTCTTTGTCAGGCCTCTTGTGCATGCCTTTCATTATCCTCACCCCAAAAGACAGTCACTAACGCACTCCTTTGAATTCATTTCATCAGTTTGTGCTATTAGCCCCGACCGCTGGCTTTGACCTTGGTCATTCTCGTAGACTAAAGTGAGCACGTTCTCACTCCTCCTCCGGGTGCCTCTCTGCCCTGCAGCTCTCTCTACTGGCTTCCAATAACGACCATATAAACCCCTTTGAACTCAAAAGTGTGTCTTCTCGCCACTGAGCGATTTCCCCCCCCAAAGTTAAAGGCTATACGGTGTCAGGTCCGAAAGCAAAGAAAATGCAGGCTTAGGTGAAAAAACTCGGTGTAAAAGCACAACATGATACAGACAAACAACGCGGCGGTGAAGGTCAAAAATATTGCCTTGCCAGTCAACAGGCTCAACTGTGCTGACAGCCTGAATCTAATGAGAGTCCCTCACATTAACACAGCCACGAGCAGCATTTCAGCGGACCGTTAGGTGGCCACACAATCCTCTTTGTGACCTCTGCGGAAAAGGCTAGCATGCCACAGCAAATTAAAAATCCAAAAGGAAGGCTTCGGGACATGTGCCAGTACAGAGCCCTGAACTCCCCTTTGTCTCCCGTTTTGGCTGACAGACAACTTTTTTTCCCCTTTCCCTCTCTCCTCGCCTTTCACTAAGCCCGGACATTCTCCTGCCACAAAGTGGCCATGGACTTGCCCCAGCAAAGAGAGTGTATGCCACTGCTTGACCTGAATATTTGCCCAGGGCCGGAGGCAGGGAGAGGGGAGGAGGGGCTGGCCATTCCAAGCCACACTTCTTGAAAACCAGCACAATGGAAACCCCTCGCCACTCCTGAGGGCCGAAGCCGGCTCTGCTCGCCGCGGGGCCTACATGTATTAAAGGGGATATTAAGTGCTGTTTTCTGTGGCAGGTTCATGCAGTACATTAATTCCCTGGGTGGCACCATTTGACTTTCATAAGGAGTTTAAGCAGTAAGTGTGCTCACCCCCTGCATGGAGATCTCCCAGCAGCACAGGTATGATCTGTATTTATCATGTCAGACTGTAGGTGGAATTAATGACGAGGGATTGAAACACGTCAGTTGACTCCTGATGGATCTGACAGACGTTTCTCCAGCTGCATGTGAGCAAGTGAAACTCCACCATTACCAACGATCCACCGCTACAATGCAGCCGTGTCCACATGAAGCTCAGCACCCCCCACAGCATGGAGGTGCTGACGGCCACATTGTGGACAGTGAGCTGGATGATGGAGCCTCCCCTGGAGGAGCGTGACTGATGATCGGATGATGATTTATCCGGATTGAGCATGAAAAAGGGGGCAGAGAACACAATAGAAGGTAAACGGAGAGACATTAGAACCGCTTGACCTCAACATTACCCTTAAGCTAGCCTCTAGTGCCATCTATTGAGAACGTTTACAACAAATCAGCTCTCCACACAAACAGTGAGCTGATCATTTGAACGCTGCTTCTCTCCCCCCCCCACTGCGCTGCTTCAACTAATATATTTGATAATCCAAAATTGATCAGTCGATTACCCACAGCTGGAGGACTTGTTGGGGGAGAAAAAGACGCATGGTTTGGATAATCAGAGCAGAGCAACACAACGTGTGCTTCATACAAATGAGTCGGCTTCGGTGTGGTTTCAGAACGGATTTTTTATTTAACAGCTACCAAAAGGAGGGAAGTCGATTATTTGACTGCTGTTGCGCCAAAAGACGCTGGACGAGCTCCGCGTGTGCGTATTATTGGTGCGCAAAACTTAAAGGAAATGTGGTGGCGCATTGGAGCAGCGTAAAAGTGAAGCGTCGGATCGGTGGAGTTACCTTCTTTGAGCAGGCGGGAGTGGAGGAGGAGGAGGAGAAAGCAGCAGATCGCCGCTCCGGTCAGTGCCCACGCAACCCGGAGAAGCTGCATCCTGGCGTGGGAGGCTTCGCGGCGGACCGAGGGAGCCGTGCAGGCGGGAGAGGGAGAGGGACCGCTCCACCTCAGCTCACTGACACGCACTGGCTCATAGTCTGTCCACTGTGGAGTCACGCGTTCTTCCCTGTTATTCGTGCGGAAATCCTCACTTTGATAGTCCGGTTCTGATGTGGTTAAAATAAAAAAATAAAAAAGAAGAAGAGGGCTGGGAGCTGTGCAACAACAACAAAAATGTATGCGCTCCTTGCTTCGCCTGCCGGTGCGTCAGAGTGGCTCCAAACACAGGGGGGGGGAGGCGATTAACCCCCGATCACCGACTGGAGGGCTGCCATCCTTCCCTCGCAACACTTATCTCCCTTTTCTTCTTCTTCTCCTTCCCGTTAAGAGTGCCTCAGCACACGGCCACTCGAGGCAGACTCGGCTGGAGCGGCGCTGCGCCTCCTCGGTGCGGCTCCGTGTTCGAGTGCGCACGGCGCGGGTCCACGGCGATGCGGCGCGCACAAGATGATCACCGCTCCCCGCTGCATGTTACGCACATCGCTCCCATTGCTGGAGAGGCAGAGGCAAACACTGCCAAGCAAGTCGCCTCGCAGCTCTCGTTTTCCCTCCCTCTCTCACGCTCTCTCTCTCCCCCATCTATCTCTCTCTCTCTCTCTCTCACCCCCAGTTCTCCACTATATTGCTCCGTCACTTTCACTCTCTCTCTCTCTGTGGCTGCGTTCCCTCTCTCTACTTCTACAGCCTCTCTCTATCCCTCCCTCTGTCTTCCTCCCTCTTTCTCCCCTGATTCACTCCGATGCAACTCTTGCCATTTACGCACGAGAACAGGCAGTTTCATAAACTATGCATCTCCTGTGCGCTGCACGTCTTGGAAACATTTCCCCTCCCAAAAAAAAATAGAGTCAGGGTGACAAATCGACGTTTCTTTTGAGCGAATAAAACAAATCATGGAGAAGAGCCTTGGCTGCAGTAGCAGGTTATTCTGTTTAGTCGGTCCTCCCATTAGATAGTCCTTGTAGATGAAAACAGTTGCATGGCACGGCACAACTCACCATCCCCGTGTGTGAGAGTGTGTGCGCGCCTCATACCAAACCGACTGCTGCCCCATGCTCTGCGTAGCTCCACGTTACGTCACAACTCCCCCAAATAATCTCCTCCAGCTACAGAGCCTGCAGGCAGTGCTGCTATAATAGGAATGTTTCCACTGATAAATAAAAGTGAGCCAACCGTGGGCGGAAAGTGATGATCAGATGGCAATAACGAATTTAACCAAACTTAGAAAGTGTATTTCAGGAGTTAATAGAGATGATGTTGACTGTTGATCTTTTCTAGCTGTAGAAAATGATAATAATGACATTTTTGGGGGTGGATTTCATGTAACTCAGTCCACGGCCTGCATTTGAAGACACCTGTCCCTTTTCAAAAAGTGTCTTAAGATGCAGCAGACAAATGTGTCCTTCATCAAACAAGGGCTTGAATAGGTGGATCCCCCCCAAGCTCAACCTTTCCCTTCGGTGACAAACCGTTTTTCAGAAAAGCTAACAGCGCCGGCAAGCGTAGAGATGTCCAATCAAGGGGCGTTCAAACTTTTCCGTTGCTATGCGACAGCCATAAGGGCGAAACAAGCTGGGGGCACCAATGGAAAGCCTCTGTAGACCAGACCGTCTCATTTCGGATTGGCCCTCGCGGTCTACCCAGCCCATACAGACTCCCTCCTTCGTGGGCCCTGTAGAGTGTGTCCTCTGAAGGATGCAGCCCCTGAATTGACAATCAATCAACATCCCGTTTTAACAAAAAAACTGTAACGAAGGATTTGTGCATACATTAACCAAGCCTTCCATTTACTAAGAAAAGCAATAGACTTCGGCCAGCCCAGCCCGAGGCTCATTTACCAAGAATATTCAACAGCCCTGAAAGTGATCACACTACATATAGCCTGGCTCTGTGTTCAGAGTGATCTTTAAAAAGGACATCAGGAGTGAGTCCAATCCGGCTGGAGGAGGCCCAACGCCGAAATGGAAAAACAATAGCTTGTGTAATCCCCCCCTCACACACGTACCCTGCCTCCATGAGTGCCAACGCCGCCTTTGTTTCAGTTTTATGTATATTTGCATGCTGCTTAAATCTCACATGACGCAGGGATTGTTCGCTTGGTTCGTCCATCAGTCATTTGGAAGCGGATGGCCAGTTTGCACACAATAACACATATGGTTCGCTCGAGCGGATGGATTTCCTCCTTGGGGGTGCTTGTGAGTTTTATCCCCGGGTCTGTGTGTTGATAATTGAATCAGAATGACACTGGCGGGCGACTGGCGGTGCCACTCAAACCAGAAAACTGTCATTGCGGTGTCAATAAGGTTGGCCCCTGCAGCTACTCGCACTAATTAGCTGATAACAGTCTCTGTTGGTTGGCATGCGCGCCAGAATGTGCGTGCGCATGTGTGTCTGCTTTGAATGTTTATTCCTGTGTTTGCATGTTACTGTGTGTGTGTTTGTGTGTGTGTGAGGCCTTTTCTACTGACACCTCCCCGCCTCCTCTCTAATGCTGTGATCCATCCATCCACTGCAAAGAAAGCAATTAACAAAGATTTGACCTTGACAAGGATTTAGGGTGGAAGACTCTATGTGTGCCCGTGACCTGGTGGGTGTATGCGCTTGTCTAACAATATCATCTGCTGTGCCTATATACCGCTCTATACTCAGCGGAGGAGCGGCAAACTAAATATAACCTTGTGCATGTGCCTGCATCCTAATGTGATAAACAGTCGGAATCGCAGAGAAGGAATGGCACACTTTGTTTTCTACAGGAAGCAGTTACACCTATTCACAAGGCTGCATCTTATCCGTGATATAAAAATAGTCCCAAAGCACCCAAACCATTTTGAATCACCAATTTAAGGTGGCAACAGCAATTTGTACAACTGTGAGGAAATAGTTAGCACATGAATAACAATCTGTTGTTACTACTACACTTATAAGTAAATACGTATGAGATAAATATCGTTCCATATTCCATAAAGAAAAATTCAACACACTCTGATTTAGGCCCCCCACTCGGTTTGCTTTCCAGGTTTGAAACCTTGTAAATAGCTATCCAAAAAACATTTGAAACCTTGAAAATTTAGTTTTGAAGGGTGAATCTTTATTTTGAAAGTTTGCAGACTTCGTGAAGTCTGTTCTTTTTCGAGTTGAGTTAACAACACGCACTTTTCAGAGATCTGCTCACACATTGATGAGTTTGCAAATTGCAGGATTTTTGGCAGCGTGGCTCTGATGTGGAACTCCGAAATCGATCGTCTGAGAAAAAGTCAGATTCCTGGAGGGAAGGTCATTTGCTCCTAACCCACTGTACAGTCCAATCACATGTCAGGTTTTCACTATTGGAAAATGGCACAATATTTATTCTATAATTATGCTTTTATGTTGAGTTATTTACAAGAGGAAGGTGTGGATAACAATTTGCACCTGTCTTGCAGTAAGACGGAGAAAGCTGTTGGATTTCAGCCCCTTTCACGCTCTGGGTCTTTAAAATCCATGCTTTTATTAGGTAAAGTGTAAAAATTATAAAAACAGAGCTCAACAAACACACAAGCATGGATTTCTGTTGTTGTGTGAAAAGAAACATGGAGGAGATTCTAAGCTGTCCCGCTTTTTAATTTAATTAGTCAATTTGGAGCGGCTGTAGTCAATAATTTTGTAACAATTTCAGCCTTTCAAAGGATGAAATGACTGTGTGATGTGAAAGCATTTGAACCTGCAGGGAATTATCAGCAGCCTCTGCAGTTCCACTCAGCTTTATAGAGCATTTAAGCATTTCTCAGCTCACTGAGTCGGTTCTAACGGCCCACAACTCGACTGTTGTGGTTCACAACAGGTACACGTCTTCAGCCATAAAAGCTCTAATGAACCCATTGGGCACCTGACTTTTGGGACTGTTGTGGCACAGGAAGGCAACAAGGATGTTTTGTTTTTGAAAAATGTAGTAAGTGTCCCCAAAGGAGCAAAGGAGTGTTCTACCAGACACAAGTAGATCCCACCCAGATCTGTCAGCAGCCATGTGCAGCCAAGTGGCATCAAAGAGTGTGATCAATCTGTGGGTTTTACTTTAACTAACCAATTGAAATTAACAAGATATTTATATTTACCAGACATAAATATTCATATCTGTATATTTAGTATTTCATATCAAACGTTTGTCTCTGAACACACAGGGCCTCCTGCTTGTTACCAACAACTCTGTCTAGACACCATTATGGATCCTCCTTAGAGATTTTCTTTCCTTGTATCAAAAGGGGACATCAAAAAATGTTTTGAGATGAGTTTTGGAGCACTGTGGAATTTCGTTTTCTTTTCTTTCTCTTTTTTTTTAATGAATTATTGAAATATTTCCTTCCCCTCTATTCTAACACCACCCACCTTCCCTGCTGCTGCCACGTCTCCTCTCTTGCCATCTCCTCCTCTACGCCGCCACCCACTCTCCGCTATGCTTTTCCTTGCCAGGAGCCAGGAGAGGCGTTACTTGCTTTGTCCTCTGTGCAGGTCACTGGCTGTGAGCCAGACACAGCCCATGCCAATAAAAGCCATGAGTAATGGGCTAAAACTTCTACATTCGCTGTGTTTCCCATTATTTCCCATGGTCAATAAATCTGGAGAAGGGCTTAATCAGAGGGAAAAGCTAGGACATATGGCCTATGTCCAGTAGGGTGTCCAACACAAAGATTCTTACAGTTTAATCAGAGATAAAAGTTGAGGTAGCAGCCACCGAAATGGCTTTTCCTTGTGACCCACTTTGTCTTCTGACAGTTGGAGCTATTACGGTTTGGACAGTTTGGTGCTGGCTGTCGTGAAACAATGGCCGCCTTGGCCCCTTGAGACAAGGTTGACTCTAAATAAAGTACTAAAAAAAACCTAATAGACAGATAATTGAACAAATGGTTCACAGTCCATCATTTCACCAGTGAAAAATCCAAGTTTCTTTCACAGCACAACTGGATGGCCCAACATTTTTGCTGCATCTGGAAGCATTACCACATCTCTATCCACCTCACTCATGTGTCACAATGTGAAGGCACATCGCACCAACCTTTAGGCTAGCGAACAAACAATCATTTATTTATGTATCAGGTAGAATATGAGTCTATTTTTCCATGAAACACATCACAGCATTGATTAACAACATTTGCGTTAGAATAAGCTAGTAATGTTTAATTAGAATTTTCGGTGGAAACTCATTTGGTTGTTAATATACACAATTACATAGAGTAAGATGTCCACGAGCACGTATTTAACTTTATTAAGCCTCTCATAATTCTTCATTTGCAGAGCTCTAGAGGGAAACCATTAAAATCTCTGAAGTGTGACTAAACATTTTCCTTGGTCGCACCCTTGAACAGCTCCATCAAGGCGAAATTTGTATCGTACATGGAAAATACTTGAGCTGAGTCGATATTCGAACAAATCACATGATATCAAACCAAGCCCTAGTCTTCTAGCTCCATTTTTGGTATCCAAAAACTCCAGAGGGACATATCTTAGGTCTTTAGATCTTACCTATCTAACCCTAACCCTTGGCTGTTTCACGCCGAGGAGTTCCTCATATCCAGGTTCACCAGGAGCGATCCCACTGATGTAACACTTGTGTCATTTGAGCTGTTGTTTTTATATACAATATTGATGGTGGCCTAGCTGCTCAAACATTAGTGCTCCTTAAATTTTTTATAATTGACACATCAAGCTTCTGCTGCAACGCCGAAGAAAGAAATCTGAAGTAATACCCGGGATTGGATCTGTAAACTGATATCTGCTGTGGGTGTGGTGGTGTCATTATACACAGTATGGCTTCCTCGAAACTTTGGGCATGTGTTTTCAACTTTGAGAAATCTACAATAGATACATGAAGCAGTGAGGAGACAGGAGGCTTTTGAATTGTGCCACTTGTGTCCATGTGGCGTTACAGGTAGAAATGTGAAAACATCCAAAATAAGGGAAAGATGGATTTTGTTTAATACAACTGTCCAAGAAAAACTGCGACAGGCTGATTCATCTCTGTGGCTGAGATGAAAAGACCTGACAAAAATCAAATTTTCTTCTGCTTTACATCATATCCAGCCCTATCTGAACAAAACTCCCATGCTCGGAGCCACAATGGATCCATCTTAGTCAGAAAATGTCTTTTGCCGCCACTGTCGCTGCTCAGCCTCATACACAACTTCACCAAAGACGTTGTCAATACAAAGCTCTATTGAGGTATTCTGAAAACTTTTTGATTAAAGATGACCTCCTTCAGTTGATTGTTTTCTTATTAGTGTGGGCTTTGTGTTCCTATTTTCAAATGTCACCCGAGAGCCACCTGGAAAAAAATAAAGTATATCTGCCTGTAAGTAATATATCAAAAATCTCAATTAAACCCATTTCAGTGATATCCTTGTATTTAAGGAACACGTTTTTAAATTGGGACAACACTAGTGCTTTCAGAGAAAATGTCTGACTTAAACGCTATTTGCTAAATGACACGAAGAAATCTAAAGATAGAAATATATGAGCTATAAAGAACAAGCCAGTCATTTTCAGCCCATTTATTTCATATGAGGGTCTTATTATTAGCCCAAGAGAAAAGACAACCATTAACATAACAGCTTATATCAAAAATGTCTCAAAAGGTTTCAGAGTGTGCACATTTCTGAAGGTTACATTTAAGGTCTTCAGCCTAGTTTTCCATTCCGGTGAACAAATGAGTGACAGGTCAGGGATTTTTGGTATTCAGCTGCATATTTTCAGCCTTTATGTTGCATCGCCAAGAATTTCATTTCATCAGCAGCCTTGACAAAGACACTATGTCCAGAATCTGTGTGAAAAATTCAGAGAGTAAATGTTGCACAGTAGTTACCTCCACTAAGGAGATTATGTTCTCAGTAGTGTTGTCAACAGGATTACGCAAAAACTAGAAAACCGATTTTATTGAAACTTGGCGGAGGGGTGGGGTGTGAACCAAGATAAAACATAGAACTTTTAGAGTTCTATGGATCTACTGGATCCAATAAATGTAAGTGTGGTTTCATGAGGCGACTGTTGGGCCTTGGTGGAGGCACTCTACTAAAATCCATTCCGGCATAATAAGATTTCCCTCTGTCTCTTCTCCACAATTCACTGAGGAGATATATGGCCGCACAAACACTGCATTGTTATTTCTAATCTAAGCATGTTAAATGTTTGTACATTGCTGCTCTTTTTAATTGCAGCCGTGTCACTCACACTGACTTAAGCTGCAAAGTTATTGTGTTGCTCATTATTAACTGTACACATGCACGACGCACATTTAATCAAGCCTTATTATAGGAAATGCAATATAGTGAACTGGCAAACAGCACAGATAGACTCACCCTCCCGAGGCTCCCACTAAGCTTCTTACATTTCCTGTAGTCGCAGCACAAGCAAACAAACAAACACGCGGGAGCTTCCCCTCTGTTTAGTGTCCACATCCCCGATCTTCATTCATCCATCATCCCTCGGTGTTGATGCCTCACCTGGCCCGATCCCTTAAATGCTACAGTGCTGTGACAAATGATCGGGGATGCACTCGATTAATTATTTATCTTCTTTTCATCCGCTTTCACCAGGCAAGTATCACATAGAGAATGGATACAGGTCATCCACAGCAGTGAAAGAAGAATTAAGTTGTGCCAACGAACAAAGCTAGAATCTTCCCTCAGAGTCAGGAGCCTTTTACAATTTACAATTTTTAGTTATTCAACAAAACAGGTGTTTACTCCTATTGTTTTTCCTTTTTCTCACATATGTTGAGGGGATAACCAATACTCCAGATAGGGCTCTGCTTTCCGATTTGACAGCAACACATCGCTATGTTACGTAATTTTGTGACTGAGTCACAGATGTCTCAAAGTGAAAACAATTATAACACAGCAATTACTCCCGAAACATTTCCAGTACCAGGTTCTGGAGACATCGATGTCCCAGTTGCCAGCACCAGACCCCGTCCAGATGTGATTGCTGCTTATACAACACAAGCTGTGGAGATCAGGTGCTACAGCACATTAGAGAGCAGACTCGACACATCAGCTCTATTTCTACAGTGCACACCTTGCATCACAGATATGTGAAGAATCAAGCTTCATATAGGAGACAACAAAAAGCAGAAACATATAAAACCCAGGGACATAAATGAACAACTAATAAAAAATATATCATCTCTTGCTGTTGTAGTATCTTCGATGCAGCCGAGAGGTTGTTGAAGTTGTTGAAGTTGTTGATGATGAAGGAAAGATTCTGATGACCAAGTACTTTCATTATAATAGAGTTTATTACAAGAAAGTACAAGTCAGGACGGACTTCTAGAAGCCCGGAGTCACACAAGCCGATAGTGTAATCTGACTTGTAGGGGTCGGACACACAATATTTATAGAGAGTTTTGGATCCACCCATGACATCTGCTTTAACACATCCAAGATCGCCTTTCTGACAAGATGAGTTAAGTCTCTGTCCCTGAGGTGGAGAGTAACTTAAGCCAAAACACTCATTCTGAAACGGGTCAAGAAAGAACTTAAAGAGGTCAAAAGGTCATATCTAAGAGCATGGGAGTAAGTTAAAAATCATGCCAAGGAGACAGAGAGTCCAGGAAGAACCATTTCTCAGAGAAGATCTGAGAGTCCAGAGGATGGGCATCATCAATCAAAGTCTGTCACTATGCTCCAAGCACACATTCCAACATGTATTACTGTAATGAATACACAACACTGTGCAGCTTCCTCTTGCTGCGTGTTTATCCTCAATCTCAGCGGACGTAAGACAAACACAAGCAACAGCGCTGACAGTTAAATATTTTACAAGAGGGTCTCAACAGCAGCAAACACCCGTCTGTCTACCAAGTGTTTCCCTTGTCTCCCGGGACAGTTATTGGTAAAGATACCCAGAGGACACGATATTATTTAAAACGTGCTAAAATACGTTGAAACAGACGACAAGAAAGATGAAGGAAGGAAACAAAATGAAAAACATTTAAATCTTTCAGGGAACATACAATGAAACTGGCATTTAGCAACTGAATTATCGATTTTTTATTTGATTCATAATTTTATCACTAGTTATTTATTCTTACTGCTCCCTCTAATTGTACATATATACACATATCAAGCTTATGCTCAGCTGTAAAGCCTGTAAACTTCAAATAGTGTCAACTTACTAATACTGTGTATAGGGAGTACAGGATGTAATTTTCCTCAACTGACATCGCATAAATATCCCTGTAATAAATAAACTATATTAAAATGAGTTACAGCGTTTGTTAATGATGCCTTAAATATCAATGAAATTACAGTGTTTATCGAATCAGCGTGGAGCCATATGGTTATTAGGCCTTTTTCTCTAGTTTCCCTTTTAAAGACCAGTCTGCTGCCAACAAGCTGTCGTCAGTGATGAGCCCCGCTCGATATAGAGTCCAGAAAAAAACATGTCACATTAGTGTCAACATGGACGTCTCTCCCATCACAGTCCATACAGGCAATTGAGCAGGATGGCTGACTCCATTATTTAAATATTGATCAACTTTTTTAATGAGGATGTCATATTCAATCTGTTAAGGAGTAATTGAAAATCTATATCCAATCAACGTGAAACGAAGCGCACTTTCTGATTGGCTGAAAGTGCGTTAATTGACTCGGGGTCTCGGTTTTCATCACAGTCCGACCTGCTGCTGTTCAGATGTGGTCGAAATCTGCGGCCGGCACATTTAGGAACAGATCAGTGAGTCTGACAGGAGGAGTGGAAAGACTGTGAGCGAGAGACACGGAGAAGAGAAAGCTCTGAGGGAAGAACGTGTGGCCTTCTGTGCTGTCGCTAAACATACAGGTGACCGCGAGAGGAGTGTATGCGCACACAGCCCGCAGCGATGTGCATGTGTTAGGAAGAGAAACGAGAGGAGATGGAGAGAAAAGAGGGGGAAAAAGAGGTGAAGCACTGATACATGTCTAATGAAAGGAACAAAAAATAGGTCAGGACACAACACAGTGGTGAACCGTTCAGCTCGGTGTCACATGACATGACAGTCTGGGGCCTCTTGGAGTCTCTGTGTTTCCCTGACACTGTCTCTTGCTGTGTTGACTTGTTAATACGCCTTGGAGGCTACAGTAAGCAGGTTGTGTTACCTTCGTTGAGAGCAAGGCTAGCTGTTTCCCCTTGTCTCCAGGCATTGTGCTAAGCTAAGCTAACTGGCTGCTGGCTCTCCCTTTAAATTCAGTGAACAGAGTGGTATGAATATTCCTAACACATTCTCAACAAGAAGGCTTGTGAGTATTTCCCCAAAAGGGCCGACAGTCTCCTTTAATTCAATCAAGCTGCTCACACACACATAGATATCATTACCCTAAATATGTCGGATTCTTTCAGCAGTGTCAATGAATTATTCCCGTGGAAGCCAGGGAAAATATTAGAAAACACTATGTCTCAATCACTATGTGTACATCAACCCCAGTATTCTGATATTAACTACATTAAAATAATAGATAATATAATATGTGTACGAGAATTTCTAAATATCATTATATTTAAATATTGTTAATACCTTGATCCTCCCCTTTGTCCAGAAAATGTCAAACAAGAAGAACAAAAAACAAAACAAAAAAAATTAGTTTTTTCTTGGTTCATGTCCTTCCACTGAATTTAATGGAAATATGTTCAGTTAACTGCCAATAACACAAACTAAACTATTGGACTGGAATGAAAACATAATGCACCTTGCAATCAGTGCCTTACTCATGATTTTACTATACTATACTATACTATGATGAATTGCATATTAACCATGTTTAAGTTTAAATGATCCTTATTGTATATATTCACAGGTGAAATCAGCCCCTTACAGCACATATGTCGAACATGTGTTGTGTTTTTCGTGCCTTGTGGGTCGCTTACTGCACGCTCTCTATATTTCGCCGTATCTGTTGAGCCCCCTCTTAATAAATAATGCACGCCTTGCTCTGCGTAATGTACCTGCAACCGCATAAAAAGCAGCATAGAGGAAATTGAAAAGCAGCAATAGCTTTAAAGCAGCGGCGTCTGTGGCCTCCATGGCCAAAATCAAATTCAATTGTGAACATCGAGTAGATGATGATAATATTTAGTCGCAGCAATGTCTGGCACGAGGTAGAAAAAATGGAAGAAATGAAATAAATAAAAGAAACAGCAGTCTCCGCTCTAGATTGCTGTAACCTTGAATCACCCGGCCATGCCTGCATTCATCTGGGAGAGAAAAAAAGAAAAGGGCAATTGAAAAGAAATGTGATTATTAGATGTGGGCATGTGGAGAGAAAAGAAGAAGAAAAGGAGGCAGGGTGGAACACGAGGAGGAGAACAAGACGAAGGGGTGGGGGATGACAGGGGGGTGGTCGGACACAGAAAAACTCATTTTTGTTTTTCGGGGGCAGAAGGGACACGGCGAATAAAGCGTTCCGAGAGACACGGCCGGCGAAGTGATTCACAATTCCTGCAGCAACACTTGGGCAGAGGCTTCAGACGTGAGCACAGTCTGTGTGTCACCACGGGCGGCTGGACGGACACACATTATCGAATCCCCGTGTCACCTCTGTGCTCAGCTGCGGGTCTTCGCCACAGACACATGGCCTTCAGTGTTAACAGTCGGAGGGATTGTTCCGGGATGAAAGCAAAGGAAAAGGAACGGAGGAAGCTCAATGTGACGAGACAACCCATAAGCCTTTGTTTATTGCCTTCCTTTGTGCACGTCACACACAGTTTCCTGGTGGTACAACACTTACAAAAATGAGCCTCAGCAGAGCAGCGATCATTTAAATGTGTGGTTTGTGCTTTGTGATCGGAGCGCGCACAATTACAGCCAAATACAACGTTTTAGCACATTTCATCTCCTTTCATTTGGAAGGGAAATAATCTCCTACTGATTGGAATTGATTTCCCCCCCACCCGACCTTTTCACTCATTTCCGGACCATTTAGCCGACTCTGGAAACATGCCTGAGTTGTGTATTGGCTCACAGAGTGAAAATGGTCAAAAGTCTAGTATGACTCAACATAGCATATGGTAAGTTATTCACATACTTAAACCTTAAACATCCAGCACAGTTGGAGCTACAGAGTCATCCTCTTGTTGTCAACCTGTTGTTCTAAGTGGTTTTCATTCCCCTGTGAGCTCTGGTTTGGTCTCCACCTGCACTTGAAGGATACACCTTGCTCTGTAGCTGTTCAGCAGCTGTACTCACTGACTCTGCTGCTTGTTGCTGGGCAGGTCGTGTACAGTGGGTCTATCAGAGCTGAAGACTGCATCTGGAATCAAGAGCTGATCCAGAGCATTTAAGCTACGAGCAATAAGACCAAAACAATGAGCTGAAAGATGCAAAAATGCTCCATTGAGGTGGAAGTGAGACCTTTTACATTACACAGTCATTGTTTTAGAAACTATAATTGAATGTTTCATAGACTGTACGGCTGAATCTAACGAGATCAGTTTTGTATGTGCTATTGTTTTCTGGTTTGTTGTTGTCTTCCCTTGTTTGTCTTTTGTTTTTTGTTTGATTATTATGATCATTACTGCAGCTTTGAGTCAACTATAATGGTAAAGCATACATTACGTCGCATTTAGCTAATTTGAAAACAGTGCTGTTGTGTTTTAGAATTTGAGATGGGTATTTTAATCCATCCGCAAGCATCCACAGATTTCTATCATATCAACAAATACACATGGTAATGTGCATGAATAACAAAATGAACAGTGAACATTTCAATTATACATGATTTTGATTCAGTATAAGGAGCAGAAATTGCCAAACACACCGATTTGTTACTTTACTCTTGATAGATTCTATTTTCCACTTGTGGATTAAGACTTTTTGCTAAATTCATTGAGAAATCAAGCTTAAATTATTGTCTAATGAGGAGAAAAGTTCTGTGACAGTGTGTGGTGAGAGGGGGGAGGGGAACAGAGAGACAGATATAAGTGGACTGAGAGAGAGAGAATGAAAGAAATAACAGTAAAAGTGAGAAATATATGAGAATAAGGACAAACACTGTGCAGATCGAGCACCGTCCACCGGCTTCTCTAGGGCTCAGACTCCCGCTGACAGCACAAGAATCAATCCAGGGGATCAATCCTGATTCCAACCAGGCTTTGTCTCTTTACACCGAGAAAATATGGCCTGGAATCCCATTATCGTCGGCTGTAGAGATGTAAGGACTCCATCTTCATCTCTTATTCCACAGCTCACGAGGTACGCCGCCACCTGCGCTGTATATCCAAGCTACAGCCTTGTAAAAAAGCTCCCACCTTTTCTCATGGGCTCGAGAGGCTCTTTAGTTGAGGGGCAAATAGAACAAGAAGGACGGATGGATGCCATTCACTCCGGGCTGCAGCCGAACCCACAAGCTTCTGCAACTTCGGCATACCAATGGACACCTTGAACTCCATTTTCTCCGGAGTAATGTGATGAGATTACACACCCGTGCGTGTGCGCTCCCACGTGCACTTTATGTCGCTCCTGCACACACGCGGACACAGATCACTCCGAAGATTGAGTCGGTGACAAGAGCTAGATTTGATTTTAACCCCTCTCTGTCGCCTCGGCTTTCCTCAGGGCCGCCGCAGCAAAAGTAGATATGAGATTAGTTTTGTGGGGTGTTGCTGAGAGCCACATGTTTGCTCGCCCGCCCTGCCTCCCCTGCAACCTGTATCTCTCCCTCTCTCTCTTTCTATCTGTGTGTGTGTGTGTTTGTGTGTGTAGAAAAAAGGAGGAATTATCACACGCGAGAATTTATAGATCAGTACTCTCGACCAGATGTAGAGGCGCAGCGGCACACAAGGTTGCATCCTGCACGAGTCAAAGGCAGCTTGTAACATATTCATCATCACATCTCTCCCACACACACACACACAAATACTTATTTATGGGAACACACATACAAACATAGACACACATACACACTCACACACACACAAACACGTCAGGCCAATCCCTGATAATCATCTACCTTTGTAGACGCCAAGGACACAAATGTCTTTTCTTGCTTTCTCTGCAGGGGCTGATCCATGAAGGAATCGAGGTGAAGTCAAAACGGAGTCAAATGGTTCCTTTGATATGCTGATACACACATGCACACACACACACACACACACAGACACACACAAACACATGGACATGAAAGCACACACTCTCTGTCTCTGTGCAGGAAGCTGGAGCTTTTACTTGAACCTGGAGTGACGACAGCAACATGCTTTTAATGCGAGTGGAATCTGCATGCCTCAAAAACTAAAAGTGGTTTGCTAATTGAACGTATTAAAGACATAAACAGATTGATGGAGAGAGAGAGAGAGAGAGAGAGAGAGAGAGAGAGAGAGAGAGAGAGAGAGAGAGAGATAGAGAGAGAGAGAGATAGAGAGAGAGAGAGAGAGAGAGAGAGAGAGAGAGAGAGAGAGAGAGAGAGAGAGAGAGAGAGAGAGAGAGGAGGGAAAGACAAAAGAAGATTGATTAATTGAAAGTGAGAGGGGCGAACTGATTAAGAAGAGAGAGGGAGAGGAAAAACAAGGAGTTTGTGGCATAGAAGCTTCCTCGAGAGGAGTGCTATCAAGCAAAGGCGGCGACTCTGATCACTCATGTGTTTGCATCTAAAGCAGGCCCCAAAACGCTCGGGGGGGGCGATGGCAATGTTTCACAGTAGCACTGAGCATTTACATATATTTACTCACCAACAAACTTCTGCCCAGAAATGCACGTTTTCCTTCCTTTTTTCGCCCTTCTCTCATTTGCCTTATTTATTGATTGATTTGAACGCATCCCAAAAAAAAAGCATAAATATGAGCTGAGGCCTGAGCTTTTTCTATTTTGGAAAGGCATTTGCATTCAAGCGGCCCCCCCCGCCACTCCCTACCCACTATGTCCCACACACACACAGAACCACAGTGAGCTGCTCAGAGCTAAAAATCCAATATTCACATAAGCGCTTTTAAACGAGCACGCACCTGAAACAATTCCCACATACATCTTTCACACATATTTCTGTGCTGTGTTGAGAAAAGAAGGTGGAAAAGGAGGAGAGGAGGAGGAGGAGGAGGGAGGAGGAGGAGGAGGAGGAGGAGGAGGAGGAGGCTCCATCTGTGCAGGGAAGTTGGGCGGCTGGCAGCCTCCGTCAGGCCGACTCAGCCGTCCAGCCCGACCAACCCCCACCACCACCTTTGCTCCCGGATTTTCTGCCCCCCCGCCTCCTCTTTCTCCCCTCAAACCGCAACCATGTTCCATGCCGCCTGCTTTCATGTGAGGGGCGGAAGTGTGCCTGGCATCCCCTGCCTGTTGTTGTGGCCGCATGATGCCTGACTGCCTGCTTGGCTGCCACGCACATGAGCACACTGAAACACACACACACTGACACACACACACATACACACAAACACACGGGCAGCTTCTGGCTTTCCTGTGATATCCCCTACTGAGTGGAAAGCTCTTTTGCGAGGGGGGGAAACACTCCCTGCTTTAAGTGTGTCATGTTAAATGCAGAAGGGCTATTTGGGATAAAAGGTTTGAAAAATATACAGGAAAAAATAACTATGTATGTGCCGCATTTCACCATGTTAGTTTCTAAAACATTACATTTATATACAACAGAAGTGCACAAACACTGTGGAGCAGCATTCTTTATTTAATTCAAGGCCCATAATGATGTGTTATGGGCAAGTCAATCAAGTGTTCACCTCAGTAGTGCTGTATATTATGTTTAAGCGACCTCAGGCACTACATAGTGGTTTGATTTAATATCGGAGAAGGTGTGGCCTCCTGGTGGCCAAACAAACTCAAGAAAAGCAAAAGATGGGATGAAGTGACATTTTCAATATTTGACCAAACACAATAATTCTTCAACCTAAGTATCTTCAGTAAATGAGCTCAACTGATGTTGACATTGATAATGGGCAGAAAATGTATTATAATACCAATACATCTGCCGATATCACTATCAGATATAATATTTATTTAAATTATATTATAAAGTTATATTAGCAACTATATTTATTTCTGGGCTAAGAAGAAGTGCACACACAGATGCACATCTTTTCTAAATGTCTCTCAAGTAATATAAAATGTTTCATATTAGCAAACATAGCTGATACCAATATGTCTCTTAAAGGTCAGCTGATTTATATTGGCTAATTGACAAAACCATCAGAATTAATTTAGCAGAATGATTAAAACGTCCTTTGAGACCAAAAAAACATATTTTCAATGTCACAGTCTCGTGCTTTTCACATCCAACCATCCGTCCCGCCTCTGGAGGCCGCAAGTTAGTAAATGACTGAGAAAACAAAGGGATCCATCACAACTTCGACGTAAAGTCAATTTTTTAAAACAAACACCAAAGGCCGTTGAAGATCAGCCACCGTGTCTTGACTGCTATTTATGATTCACGGCAGGAGCTCACCTCAAAGACTGTCAGGGATCGACGAGGGTCCATAATCAGAGTAACTAACCTGTGATTTACTGAGCCCTGGGGTAAACATCTGCTGCCTGTCACCTGGACTCCTCACAAGACACCACTTTTTACATGTGGTTAATGGCGGAGGTGGGATATAAAAAAAAAGTGCAAGGATTTGTGAGTCCTCAGCAGTTCTTGCTCCGTCTAATCTATCAACGCTATATCATCCCACCTTCTGTGCCTGGAGAAGTTAGAGGAAGAGAAGACGTGCAGGTTTCTGTTTGGGACCCAACACCCAGTCCCTCGTATAGGACCCATCTGAGATTAAAATTCTAATCCTCCATGCATACCGTCTAGAAATACGGATCCAAAACTGCAGTTATGCTGTACGGCCACCGGGTAGTACTGTTTTTTATGAGCGACAAAGAATAAGGGGTTTCGGGTAGCATAGCCAGAGCTAGCTAAAATGTCGGGAATGGGGCGATATTCCACGCTGGAAAGTCACACAAGTGAAACGTTGACGTGTACCGGGAGCACTAGTGTGGCCAATAACAACACCAGCACTCTGACAAAACAGTTGAAGAATCAGTTCACCACCAAACCAAAGGGAAAAAAGGACAAACTGCAGCAGGAAACTTTTAAAACATTTACATTTAAACGACAATTTAAACTCAACAAAGACAGCTCCAAAGCGAGAGAGATAACCAACAAACTTGTCGAGTTAAATGTTAAATGTGATGGATGTATTTCTTTGTGTTCTTTTTTTCCACTGGGAAACTAGATATTAAAAGAAGTTCTACATGACATTTATTCGCTGTACTTATTTGTGTTTCAAAGGGTTTCACCCGGGGCTAGGACATTCAACAATGGTAGCAATCATCACTTCCGTACAGAGCTAGTAGCAAAAAGCGGTTACAAATACATTCTATAAGTCATCTTTTTTAAATGCTCTGGGATCAGATCTGTACTCGGCAGATATGCAAAGTTCAGGTACTGGACTCGGGAAGGGAAAACATTAATGATGTTGAAAATGACGTACAAGGGGAAAAGAAAAGAAAGGTAAACTCCTCTCCTGTAAATGGGAAAGGAGTTCGGAAACCTGCGCACAACCGCTACTACGTTTTTTTGTAAAATAGAATTATATCACCTTCTTCTCCACATCATTTCTCTTCTCTCTTCAGATGTCTCCACACCCTGCATCCTCCCTCACACTCCCCCTCTCCCAGTGTCCCCTCACTCACTGAGCTAACACTGACAGATAGGATGAAGGAGCTCTGCCATGAGGTAATCGATAATAGGCAACTGCTGCAATATTACCATCGTGGCTGCCAAGCCGCTGGCTGATGGAGCGCACCGTGGCCAACAGGAGGAGGAGGAGGAGGAGGAGGAGGAGGAGGAGGAGGAGGAGGAGGAGGAGGAGGAGCGTGATGTGAGGATAGAGGGGGTGAGGAAACCAATTTTGATGAAGTCCCTTTCAAAGCTTGGTGCTAAGTTGAAAGCTTTTGAAAGCCTCCCTCTCTCTCTCATTCTCTCCATTGATTCTCTCTTGATTCCTGGCCTCTCTCTCCATCTCTTTCCCTTTATCTTTCCCCTTAATTCTCCTGCACTTCTCAATTGTGTTCCCCACCAAGCTCTGTCTTTATTTATGTCTCTGTCTTCCGCCGCTCTCTTAATCTTTTCAACCATTCGCGGTGTAATAAATCTCAGTGTCCACCATTGATGTGTACAACAAACACCTGTCAGTTTGCCGGCGGGATGAGTAATGCCACACATTTGGATGAAGTGTGTCACCTAATAACCCGACCAAAGCCACTGCGGCGCGACATAATCCGCTGTGCCATGGGCAATGTGACTCCCCATTTAGATAGATTAAAGCTAATCAATTAGTACAGGCAATCTTCAAAATATAAACGAAATTAATCCCAATAAAATGAGCTCAAATCATTAGCTTTCTCCCCCTCCAGGCAAAATCAAATAATTATAAATGTCAATTTGCAAATTCCGACGCTGAGAATTATTTAACTCATGTAGGAAAACACTTGACGGAAAGAGAGAGAGAGAGAGAGAGAGCAAATTAAATAGAGTATTTCAACAACTTGTTTGCCACAGTTTAGTTGAAAGATAGTTTGCATGTGGTGCTGGGAGCCTGTGAGGGAAGGATACATGTGGGTGAGCCTCCACAGACTGGGAGGCCATTCATACGCTGCTGAATGGTTTTCCCCGAAAGCATTTTGAATCATGAGTCATTGCTGTCTTTTTTTCTTTCTTTTTTTTGTCTAAGCCAGGAACAGTTAAATGAACAGAGGTCACAGGGAGGAGGCGGTTGTTCGGCTCTTGGGCTGCGTGATGCTCCATCAGCTTGTTGCCAGATTTGTGTGTTTGAGCAGGTATCTCACTGTCACTGATTCAAGCTCAGAACATCTGTCTGCTGCAGCTGGAAACAAAGCTGGTGGAGAGCCAACCAAAAGAGGGAAGTTGTACGAGTCGGAAAACGGGATCCCGAACTTCTGGCTAGATCTTGTTCTTTTACGTAACAGGGTCACTAATTTTAAACCGCACATGTTCAGAACCGTTCATCTAGCCACGAGTAAAGGCCCAGTATCAAATCAGTGCAAGTGCAATACATTTAAATATTTAATCAACTTTGAATAAACAGGCGACCAATGTTCTTTATCAACAGCAGCAGGGACTCATCAACGAAAGTGACGTTGTCGATCACTATGGGGCAACGAGAACTTATTCTCCAGATCAAGGTTCTGCATTCTGAGTCCAACTTCACCAAACTTTGAATAAACAGATGAACATCTGTTTGTGCAGCAGCAGCAGCTTCAGGATTCTGTGGTCAACTGGATCAATTACTGCAGGTCGCTTCTACAGTTTCATAAAGGGAGCTGCAACCGGATGCAGGATCAGCAAAAAGCCCATTCTCAACAGGCAGGTGCATCATCATCACATTTTTAAATGATTCAGACATCAATGTATATCACAGAGACAGTGACAATGAACATTAAGCAATTCTAATATTTTATCAAGATGTAAAACATGAGGCAGGTGCTATTTTAAATTTTTGTTAAACATAGGGCTGCTTTAGGACATCCTAAAATACTTAGTTAAGTAATTTTCCCCTCTTTCCATTTAGAGGGTTTATTCCAAGACCAAATTAAACCCACCTTACAAGTTAGAAACACATGAAGGGAAAAATACACTCATTCCTACTGGGTCGTGACAGATAATAGAAGTGATGGTAAAATAGTAAGAAGAACAGATAATGAATATGATAGAGCTGTGTTTTTTTATCTGTTCTTCCTCTAATCCCCCCCCCTCCTCCGTCAGTCACCCTCAACCTTCTTTTCTTGGCTCATCCGTGGACGCACGCTGAGATCTGTGACCCGCTCCTTTATCAACACAGAGCCAGGTGCACTCTGGGATCTTCCTGCTTCCCCCTTTATCAGCGCTGGCGACAGAGTTGTAAGTGTGGTGTGTGTGTTGCTGCTGCTTGTGTGCTGGACACAGGGTGATTCAATTTTCTTTCCCCCTCTCTTGATTCAGTGAGGGCAGATTATTTGTGTGTATGCGAGCGGATGTGCCTGCACAAATGTGAGTACCTGAATATGTGTGTTTTCATCTGCTGGCAATGTGCATGTGAGCAGAAGGATCAGATCCCAAGCCTCCCCCCAGGGGACTCAGGGGGCCTGTCACTTCAAAGAGCCGTCGGGGCCAGGGCTATGCCAGCCTGGAGAGATCCTGTTTATGTGTCGGGCCTGGCTTGGCAGGGCCAGCGGTTAACACCACAGCCTGGCGCCTGCACCGACCCGCCACCACCCATGCAGGTTAAAATTCGGAACCACACTGAATTGCATTGCTCTGATTTGAAAGCTGAACCTTGTAATGATCATTGTTGCGATGCAAATATCAGATATTGCATCAATTTCTGAGCCTGATGCAGAGACACAGCGACTGTGCAGCTTGATACTTTGCATGGTGGCCCCTTTCGCTGTTATCCCACTGTGCTCACAAAATGAGGAGCCCACTTCAACACCCTCAGCGTAATCAACAAAAGAGAAGGAATAAAGAGGGCAGGAAAAAAAAAGAAGGCCCCGAGCATTCAGAGTGGCTGACGGGGGAGACGGAGAGGGAAACAGCTTTGCCTTTTAAAAACGCTTTGAAACACTTTTATCTCATCAAGCCCGGCTGATCACAAAGAAAATTGATCTGTACTGGGGGAGAGGTTTTTCAATGCACTTTGTTCTTCCCAGTGGTTTGTCTGACAGGTTCCTGCTGAGGAACTCAGTTTGAAGGGGGTTGTTGACGGGGCCGGGGAATGATGTGATGTTGACGTGGCGCTAATGTGTCAGGGAGCTTTTTAATAATGACTGAATATCTCTCTGATGTTTAAGCTTCAGAATCAAAGGATTGCAGCTCATGAGGACTGTATGTAAAAACCTGACATTCCCAGTCAAACAGAAATGGGTCTATTTAAATTTTTGGACACTGAAAAACAGCTTTTACCAAAAATAGCATTCATGGTATTACAGTAATCTAGGTCCTAATTCCACAAATGTCTTTCTGCATGTGGAACGTACATCTCACTCACGCTTCGTCTTATTGGCTTTACACTTTGGAAGTGTATTGTTAAAGGCCCGAGGCAGCGTAGTGTGGAGCTGGATGTAACTTAGACACATGATACGTTCCACATTTAGAACATTTAAATAAACAGGCTAACATCCCCTTGCAGTCTGTGGGGGCGGGGCTTTAGAGAGAGTCTGTGGACAGATTTAAGAAGGTTGTTCTCCGTCCTTGGGTAAAACACGGAAGGGCTCGGCAACTGGGTCAAACCAAAGGTCAAAATCACCGCCAGGTCATTTTGCTGATCTCGCATTTTTCACTTGACCATATCAGGTGTCAAATAGGTTTGTCTCCATCATGGCAGCAAAATTCCTAGAATCACTTCCTCTCGATCAAGTTGGCTTCAAAGTAAAAGCACAACGGCATATTTGTTCCTGCAATGCTTTAAATCAAGCTTTTATTCTGAAAAGTTGTGAACTTGAGTCTGAAGATTGTATTACTTTATATAAACTGTAATAATGTCACATAGAAAACAGTGACTGCAAAATCTTCACTGCAGATAAACCAGGTAGGATGAGCACAACGTTTTCTCACTTTACTACGCAACAAACTCTGTTTATAAAAGGAGGACTCACTTATTACAGGGAACAATTCTGATGTGGCTCCAGAGCTTTAACACAGGTCAAGCGGACAGCCCGTTCCAAACAGGCAAGTTTAGAACGGGCACTGTACTTGTGTTCAAAATGTAGTAAAATGCAATGAAGCCCCACACAGTGTTTATTAATAGTATGACCCAGTAATGTCATGTAAGGGCTTGGAGCTGGAGGTGTGGTTGGGAGAGCAGCCACTGTGTAATTGGGAAGGGAAACTTGCTAAAATAAAATAATATTAAATAAAAATGAAAAATTTCAATCCCGCCACTTCAAGCCAAATTTATGCACCGCCGCAATCACACATGCTCAGTTATTCAGCCAGATAATCAAGTCGTCGAGAAAAGAGACGGTGAGCCCACTAAGTTAATATACCTTTCAATATCAGATGGCTTCTGGATTATTACAATTTTGCTGCCACAGGGGTCAATTGGGAATTATTCTAAATCCTGTCTGTGACTTCCTACCTGTCCCGGCACTGTCATAAATATGCAATCGGCACAAGGACACTCTCAAGGCAAAAACCATAAAATGAAGCCTTTTCTATTTTCCTTGTCCTCCGCCGCTCCAGCCGCCCGGGCGCTCCTTCTTGGCAGGCTTTTGTTTCGACTGGACCACTTGAAGGCCACCAGGATTTTAAGGCCTAGGTTTTATTTTGCATCGCCTTAGAGATTTGAGACCGTGCCAGGGCACCTCAAGATATTTAGGTAGAGGATATCCTTTGAGTCAGCAGGGTTAATGCATTAAGGTTCCCATCACTTAATGGCACTGGAAGGTGAGGGGCTGAGTGGCTCGGGTGACGGCCGTATTAAAAGACCACCCTCATTAATTTATTGTCAGTGGTTTAACAGCTTTGAATATAACTTTAAACCAAAATCAATTATCTCTTGTACTTATATTATTATTAATATTTTAGGATTTGTTGTTGCTGTGGGAGATCTCTAAACAAGCTGATCTAGAAAGCTAAACTTGAAACAATAAAAAATTAACAGATCAATTTGCATTATAAGCATCATGCCCCAGACATTTGATAGTGATATATTGGAGAGAAACGTGTGACCTCAGATGCTTTGTTGACTTTTGTTTTCTTCACAGTCAAGAAGTCCCACATGTCAATACACATATCGATGTCCTGCATCTCCAGAGCTATGCTTATATCTGGTGTTTGTACAGTGCAACGAGGACATGCAGTCACCAAGGAAACACAAGTCAGATTCACCAAGATGTAAACAGATCTATAAAGTTTGATATCCAAATCTTCGGTGCAGTTAATCCTAAATAATATCTTGATTGTTTCTTTTTACCAGATTCCCTGGATGTTTCATGAGACTCAACTAATGCTCCCTTCACTGATTTGGAAGAAGGGATGAGTATTGAAATCATAGGCCCGAGGTTATTAGTTAATAACAGCCGTAATTGGCCTTTGCACTAATGTTCTCTCAATTTTAATTGAGAGAATTAAACTGATGCAACTGATGTTTTGGACAGTAATTGAGACACAAGGTTTTAAAGTGCGTGACCGGACGAGAAGAGGTGTCTTCAGGGGCCCAGAAGAGCTACGGTAAAAAGCAGCACTTTCTGGCTCTGCGGCAGCTGATGGTGCCTGTTAAGCAGCAGGGGAGAAAATGACACATACCGAAAGGAAAGGAAGTGGAAAGTAGGAAATTGAAGATTGGCAGAAGCTTTTGTGAGAGAAAATGGCAAAAAAGGAAACCTGCGGTATGAGGGATGAGATGGTAGAGGGACGGAAAAACACAGGCACCGATAAAATGAATGAAAAGTAAACCACCCATATCGGAAGGTATCGCCCGCAGCAAAACAGTCACCGTGTTATTTACGTCCACATAAACCAAGCACCTGAAACCACAGCGGGGTTTTTTCACAAAGTCTGCCGGTTTATTCCCAAAGCCAAAAATATCTTGGGTGCTGTGATTTGTTTTTCATCCTGACCTCGCTCCTGCTGAGCTCGGGTAAAGCCTGTTGGCGGCCTGTTGTCTCACAGAGCTTCATGGGCCCTCAGGCTCTGGAAAGACCCCTATACATTCCACCTACGCTCTCCCAAGGGACCCACTTATAATCCTTCTTTTTTATTTATTACAATGAGGCGTGTTGCATGTGAGTGCATGTGTGCGTCTACTTGAAGGGAACAGAGAGCACGTGTAAACTGCTGTGGGAGCTCATGGGTTTGTATACACGGAGGAAGTGTTTGCGTCGGGGGGGGTTGCATCTTGTCCGGGTGTGCTTCTTCCCTGCAAGTGCTCCCATTTTCCTCAGCCCGCATGTATAGAGCTCATGAGAGGATGGATCTGCCTTCCTGTCCGCGTGGCTGTGTGCCCGGTCGCTGTCAGTCAAGGTAACCTGATACACGTGTGTGTGTGTGTGTGTGTGTGGGTGAGTTAAAGACCAGCTAAGCACTCACAAGGGGCAGCCTGGCACCAACACAGCGAGTAAACACAAGGTCTCCTGCTCGCTCAAAGGGCTTTTAACAGCTGGGGTGTCGACTTTAGACCAGCCTCTTTTTATTTTGCTTCTTTTAAATAATGCAAATATTTAAAAAAGCACTTTCATGCAAACAACCAGAGGAATGTACACCAGGTTAACCAGCTGCCTCCGCCTTCACAGGCAAACGCACATGCGCCACACATACAATACTTATAATATATACACTGTGGCACTTACAGTTAGCATGCACTATCAGACAGTGGCTCTTTGACTGCTTCACCCTGGAGCCAGCGTTGCATTTTTGGCAGCACTGGTGGTCCCATCCCACTTTTCCTCTTTACAACATCTAGGGCTATTCAATAAAGAAGCTTCAGGGAGCTCAGAGGAGCAGTAGAGAGAGAGAGAGAGGAGAAAATAGAATGAGCATTCAATTCTGCCTGAATTACGCCAGGGTTTGTGCGCTTACCCTGATAAAAGAACAGAATCTATGGCTTATTTAAAGGCCGCTGCATCACGCTCAGATCCTTCTTTCAACAAACAGGACCTACATTTTTGCATGCCCACGGGGGAGCTGCGCTTTACAGAGGAGCGCGGTACATTGTTAAGTTTAATATCCGGTGTTGTTGGGATGTCTGGTTGATTTGCGAGGCCTATATTGCCGGTGCTACAGTGGGGACAGTAACCATCTGAAGGGGAGCAAGGGGCTTGAGGAGTGAGTGTCCTCGTGCAAAGGTCACATCTTTCCACGGAGATCTGTCTTCACTCCCGATGAACGTTCAATTCAAGTTTTAGTCTGAGCACAATCTGTTGATTTCAAACGTCAGATTTCAGCACGTTTGATTGAATTAAGGAATAAAGTCGCGTGGTGGAAAGGAGGGGATTACCGACTCAGTGAGAATGAGCCGCAGAGTGAAGCCAACTGGCATCTTCTCTGTGCAAATCTGGCGAGCAGGAGGACATTTTGAGTTGTAATTCAGGCTTTTAAAGAAGACGCTGCAGAAAGTAAAAAAAGAATTAACAAACAAACAAAGAAAATAAACAAAAAAAGATATATCAATAGACACTGGGACACCTCAAGGCCTCCTTTCCAGGAGAGAGGACTGGAGGGGGAACAAAAAGGAAAGAGGGGAAAGGGATTTTTTCCCTGTACATCTACATTTCCCCCCTCATTTGATAATAAATTGTGTGTTTCTTTTGACTTATCTCTAAACACAAACATATACACGCACACACAAACACATATTATATTGTGAGTTTCTTCTTATATTAATTCTGTCTCCTCATGTCTCACCTGTTACGTTTCTTTTCCCCAAACAAAAAGGGAAAAGGGGGAAAGAGGAGGTAAAGGAGGAGAAGGAGGGATAAAACACTGAAGAGCTGCTCTTTACTATTAAAAGAGGACAAAAAGGCTCCCTTCCAAACAGTTTACATTATGGCCTGTGCACCAACAGTGATGTATACCGGTGGACCTTGCACTTAATTAAGCATATCCCCTCCGCCTGTTATTTTTATTTTTTTCCATCCAGGAGCCAGCATAATGATTTCATATACACCATGATATCATCTGCTTAATGTGCTATTTTACCATACAGTTAAAGCCGGGCTATAAATCTGGCGGTGCTCTGCATTAAAAGATGCAGGGGCCTCTCTGAATAATGTGTGCATTAGATTAGCAACACAACCGAAGTGAACCACCGCCGAGAGAGAACTGCTCCACGTTAATCTGTGGTGGTCGCTCCCGAGGGGCGAGAACTTAGCGGCCCTTCCCGTGGCTGTAGGTGCAGGGTGGAGGAGGTGTGTGTGTAAATGGGATGGAGAAAAAGATTCAAAGATGGAGGAGAGGAAAGTGTGTGTATTATTAGGCGCAAACGCTCGTAAGCCTCTAATAATTCAATTCAGTCACAAAATTCATCCACATGCTCACCAGCGAGGAGCACAATACATTCCCTCGCACAATGCCACAGGTTAGAATTCATCTGTTCAAAGACGTCGACACATTCACGACTAAATGGACACACTTAAAGATCGGCTCTCGGGGGGGCCCCTCCGCCTCAGCCTCTCCCGTCGTTTCCTTTTCAAACGTGCTCCCGTTTCCGTGACTCCCAGCGCGTGAGGAGCCATTTAAAGTGACCTTGTTACGGCGGACGACAATACAACAAAAGAACAGGGTTATGAAATCAAGAAATTCTAGTTCCGAATTCCCAGCCATTCATCTCCAGGAAATAGTAGGAAGAGTATTCATTATTCGCTAACCTCTCTGCGCTATCGTGTGAATTTGCAAACTCTGCATATATGGATGAGTATGTGTGTGGATCTCTGGGTCGGCTATTCCTGTGAGGACTAAGACTAAGCCTGTAGCAGGGGGTTGAATGTGGAGTTCAGCTTCAGGTTAAGGTAAATCTCCAGAAAACGTATGTGATATATAACGATGACCTTAAAAGAAGAGGCAAGCTGACGTTAGAGTGGAGGATGGAGAAAATGAGAAAACGAAAAAAAGAGAGAAAAAGGAAAAACAAGTGGGTGTCGGCAAATGTTTCTGATTGTGTAAATGAACCTATGTATATATACTGTATATGTGTGTATGTGTGTGTGTGTGTGTGTGTGTGTGTGTGTTTATGTGTGTTTGTTTGTACGATGTGGGTGTTTAAGAGAGACCCCAGAGAGAGAAAGTTGGAGCGTGAACACTTTAACATTTTAAGAGACAAATAATTTATTATTAAAATAGTTGTTGGAAGTTAACTATTCATGAACACACAGCACATTAAAGTCTGTAGCACAACTTCATGTTGATTGATAAACACAGGTTCACATTAACTTTAAAGGGAAATGAACACTTTCTAATCTGTAGCTTTGACTAATCAGATATACGTTTTGTCTTACGCTGTAATATACAATATCAGCTTTTGGACAGTGATAATAGAATGGATTCTCTGGATGCATTTTTAAAAATGCAATGAAACTGCAAACGAAATGTTAAGGAGCCACTACAGGAACAAACAGCAATGAAAACAAACAAACAATGCCTCATAAACGTAGGTCTGCTTATAAATTCTGAACACAGACTGTATATAAAGATGGACGACCTGTCAACCCCCCAAAAAGTGAAGCCAAATCATCTCGATAGCCCCCTGGTGGCTGCCTAAGATCAGAAGACGTATACAAATCTGAATGGATAGAACCTAAGGGGAAAAAAAACTAGGTGCTACATTTTTCAGTAATTTGCAGTCCCCTCTGTAGAACTTATGTTGCTTTCAATGTACTGTATTCAATCATCATGTTCATTCACAGCAGCCAACAAATAACACACTATTTTAGAATTGATGGGTGAACTGAACTTAATGAAAAAAAGGTAAGAACAAACAGACATTGCAATTAACAAACTATGCTTACTCTGCAATTATGTTCAAATTAAAAAGCATGCTGAGAACACCAATTCAGAATCACCACACACCCCTCTGATGCAAAAACGTTGAAATATTCAGTATTGACTTTTATCTGATGTATCAAAGCAACAATATGATGCCTCTGTCTCGTCGCATATGAAACAGTAACAGCTGATGGCTGCTGATGCCACAGTGTGTCAACAGGAAATGGAAAACCAGCCCCCCCCCCGCTTTGTGTCTCTCACTTGGGTTCCACTCAGAATCATGTGTCACTCACACGAATAATCTGTGCATAACTTTTCGTGAGATATCACACGGAACGCTTTATGAGACTGTGCTGCACTCCAATAGCAGAGGGGTAAGGAAGGAAGTAAGTGTGTGTGTGTGTGTGTGTGTGTGTGCGTAGATGTGTGTGTCTGTGTATTGAGACGCTGACTGTGTGTGATCCCGCAAAACGTCTCCCCCTCCCCTCCCGGAGCCTCTGAATGCAAATATGAAGTACGACGTCGCCTGAGGATTTGTTAATTAGCTCGCCGACATCTGTCCTCTCAATGCATGATGGGATTAGGATACACACCGAAGAAAAGAACGCCCATCGCCTGATCACCACCGCGACAGCACCCGTAACAACAGATGTCAACTCTACCTCCAACCCCCCAAACCCCACCCGCATCGCTCAGAGGAAGAAAAGAAAAAAAAAGTAGGGATTACTTTTTTTATGTGAGTCATTTTTTATGTGATCCTTGTTTAATTGATGTACGCATGTTGTTGAATAATTCATGTCCTTCTCCGGGAGAGGAGTGTACGGCGATAATTTGTGTGTATGTGCGTGTAGGTGGGTGTTACAGGGGGCCTATACCCACTTTGATGTGAAACTCATATCCCTCTTGTTAGGTCCTCCAAGAGCCAATGGGAATTGATGAAATGATAACTTTTGCTCTTACGGTGTGATTACAGATGTGATGAAGTCGTACGAGACAAACCCTGCAGGAGATGAAGAGAGGAGCGAAAAAAAAAGCCGCGTTGTTCCTCTCTGCTCATTCCTCTGCTGGAAAGCTTTAGGTGCACGGGGCTGGATGCGGTCTCGCCAGACGTTGACAAATGGAGTAATTACATTTATGTGAGTGTATAGGATTGATTCATCAAGCGACACTCGCTTCGGAGGGCTCCTGATTTAATTGGGGAGCTGGCGACACGTGCGTCTTCCTCCTGATAACAAAATGAAATCACATCCCCGATATTATGTGCCGAAGTCAGTGCGGCCGAGAACTGCTGATTGTACAAGGTTAAACTATACCTGTGATAATAAGTCTTTAATCTGAGAGACACAGGAGAAATGCAGCTTGTTCAGTAGCATGAGGCAACATGATATAAAGTAAAACAAACACCTCATCAATGATATTTTAACTGAGCATGCTGATAATTAAAAATTGATGAAATGCCCGGACTGGAGTGCAACTATTTCAAAAAATCTATTAACCCAAATTATTAAAAAAAAACAGAATTTACTCATTAATCCCGAATGCAACCTTTTCTGCTGATATGCCTGAGCAAACACAATCGGTGTGCTGCGCTAAACTGATCATAATTAAGAATACTTTCAAATGAAAATCACTAAATGTTCATAATGAACAAGCCTGCAGGTCTATGCCAGTGCCTCTCATTTGTTTCCTCTGCTGGAAACAGGAGATTTGCCCCCAAACAACAAACATAGTAGAATGAAAAGTACAACATCGCCCTCTGAAATGTAACTGGAATCTTTTTATCATGGACTCAACCTCATCACGTCCGGGACTCAGCATCGTGAAAGTAAATTTGCACGAGTGCGGGACACGATCCCCAGTTTCACAGTGTGTTGTGTGCCGACCATCCCGGCAGAAATGTAATTTCAAAGAGACAGGGTTGCTTGGCGATATGTAGCCATGCAGGAAATTCAGAGTTAATTCACATCGGGTATTGAGACGTCTCCCTTGAAGATTTCTGCCTTCACCCCGACAGAATGGAGGCGAATGGAATTTTGTTTGCTGCGCTGAAAGGATTTAAAAAGAAGATGCTTTACAAAACCAACTTTTTTCTTTCAGAAACCGAGATGCTGTTCACCATCCTGTGCCATGCAAATAATCCACTCTGACGTTTCTTCCACATAAACCGTCAGTTTGGAAGTTTTAATATGTCCGATTGCTTCAAAACACTACTTGTGAGTTTTTCGTCTTTCTAGCTATTAGATCCCTTACCATGAAAATTGTATCTTTACTTTATGAGTTTGTCCTTGCAACTAAATCAGTTAAGCTGCACATTTGCTGCAGTAACTGAGACACTTGAGATGGGCCTTTTCATCCCTGTGTCCAAATTCCTGCAAACTAGTCAATCTGACTTTTCTTTCACTACATTGCTAATTTATCTTGGAGCGTGCAAAAGTTTATATTTACTCCAGTTGTCTTTACAGTGGCCATTTTGCTTGTTAGCAATGACGAGTATCATTGACGCAACGTTTCCTAGCTCTGACCATGATCTGACAGACGTACAGTCAGCAGGAACCAGCCTGAAGAGCAGGTTTACCCACTCTACCACTGGTTGAGGACTCTCAAGCATCCATCTGCAATGGGAACAGATCAAATCCTCATTTACTCCTGAGCCAAGTGATCCTGCAGCAGACTCCGATCAGCAGTGATGGAAACCTGTCACTCGGGCAAAGAGATTCTCCTCTAGACAATAACTAAACCATGCTATCAAAAGGAATTATTTCTTCTGCAGGATTAAGAGAAATCTCAACTTTCAACCAAACTATCTTGATTCCACAGGGGAGTTTATAAAATATATATGTTTTTTAGAAAGTGCTATTGAAGATAAATGAGTGGCGGAGCATCATTGACTTACCACATATATTTCCACTGACACATTCACACAGTTGATTTTGTAAGAGATGGAACGGGAATTATGTAGATTGTATCTTTTTCAGACAATAATTACAGATGGGGCTCTGGCTTGTTGCCTCAGGCGGGATAGTATCCTCTTCAAAGATCTGCATTCCAATATCAGATCATATTATCAGAGGGAGAATGTGTCATTTCCACAAATGACACCATGCTCCCGTAAGCAGCCACTTATACAGTTTGGAGACATTACAAGATGATATCACGCATTGGGTTGAAAAGGGATGAAATCAAAAGAAGTGATTATCTGCTTTTTATCCTGAAACGACTCCCAGTCATGTGTAAATGCAGTTCTCCACATGAAATATGGGGTTTGCCTGAAATCACGGGTTTACATCACACAGAGGGTATTATCCAACAATGCAATTCACAACACAGTGCATTTGCATGAATTTCCCTGATTGTGTCATATGCACATCACATATTGTTGCCTATAGGGTCTCTGCTGAGGAGCAATAATGAGCACTTCAACCCTGAAGAGGCAGGCATAACTCACATGTTGTGCTGTCACAGGGACAATGGAGGGGTTTATCACTGCCAAAGGCTCGAGGAGGGAGGCAGTTTGAAAGGGGAGCGCCGGTGGAGATTGCGGTGGGAAGAAAAATGCTGTATACAAAGAGAAGCTGCGATAGCAAGAGAGCATGAAAGAAATAAGAAAAATGTCCTCCAGCCGGCCACGCATGCAGAGCCGGGGCATGTTTCACTGTGTGGAGGAGTATCAGCTGGAATTACACCGCTGCAGCTCGCTGAGCTCTTTCAGGCGACATTTCTCACTGTGTCCCCTGCAGCAGCGCTAACCTTCAGTCCCACCCCTCTGCTTTCTCACACTACTCTTCTGTGGGATTTCTCTCCTGCATCTACTCCTCTATTCCCGCATGGGGCTGTTCTCGCCCTCAGACTGCGTTAGAAGGGTTGACGGCTGACAGAACGCCCAAAGGCCCCTGTCCAGACCTGGTAGTAACATCGGTCTCGAGTGATCAGAACACTGGTGGACAGCTCTAAGTAAGTCAGTTCACACCGGGAATGTGTCTCCATGTGTGTCCGATTGGATCTTAAATCTCATGTATTTCTGTTCACACAGAGCCAATGAGGTTGATTTAGCCAATCTGACTATGACAGATAGATCCATTGTCAATGTGTGTGTGTGTGTGTCAAGAAGGGGCTGAGCAAATCAATGGCCTGTGCACAGGTACTATATGAATAATCTTGCCATCCATATAAAGTAAATTAATATGGGACGTTAATGTAGAAACCGCAACAATGCCAACAAATAAATCTAAAGTATGGGAAACCCTTAGAAATGTGAAAATACTTTTGGTTAACAATGAAATCAATGAGTCAAAGTCTGTCGACTGAGTAGATGGTCCTTCACATGTTACAGAGTCACTTCAAACAAAGGCAGAGACGGATGAGATGAATCGGTCACTAAAGCTTTTATTCCTCAGTCTATGAAGTAGACACGGGAGATAACAAACACGTGAGTCCTCATTGTAAAATGTATTTTACAGCATTCAAAAATTGAAACTGAAAATTTTAAACGACTGTGTGTGAGTGGAGTCATACCCCACCTTCTAATGCTGAGCCAACTCTTCTCAAATAGAAGCCAAAGATTTGAGGACTCTGAGGATTATCTTTATTTCATGCCTCTGCGTCAGAGCTGTAGAAATAAACATCTTAGTTTGAGGAGGTCGTTTTCACACTGTGCTTAGATTTTAGATGATGTGATGCTTCCATCTCAATCACTGGTTGTTAGTTTGCTACATAAAAAGCAGGTGGAGGATGGTCAGAGTCTCAAAGGTGAAGCAGTGGAAGTTTCCAGTCCAGGTAGAACTGGTGTTTGGCGACTCTTGGGGCAGCTGGGGCTGGTAGGTTTACAGCAAATGGCCAATGCACTCAAACTTCCATGAACTGAGGATTGGAACTCTTAATACACACGTGGTTCTTATTCAGCAGGGGGTGTTTCTGTAGGTGTGTGTGCAGTACATGGAAAATTAGAAATGGCAGTGTTATGTGAAGAAGAGTGATTTACTGGTAGATAAATAGCTTGAGTGGTTGGCTGAGTAGTGGATGAATTCATGAAATAGTTAGCTAATGGCCAGGGTAACAGAAATGGTAATTGAGGTAACATGAATAAATAGCAAGTAGCCTAATGGATCTTGGCTAAAGTGGCTAGTGCCTAAATTGTTGTGTTAATTAGTCAATGTAAATGTCCACCCTCATGTCCAGACCAGCACGCAAACACAACTATTAACACTCAAACAAGAATGCCGGGCCAGTAGGTGGCGATAGAGTCTACATCAAGGGTCCATCGAATACCAGAGAAATTGTGAGCTTATCCAATTATTACACACACTTTGAAAATCTTCACTTTGGAAATCTGAGTTTGACTCATTTAAAACATTAGTGTTATTAGTGTGGACAGGTTGTAAGATTGAGATTAAGATTACATGAGGAGACGCATGGTAACGATTCCTTGTCACGGGTGAATGGAAGGGAAATGGGGCGGTTTCAAATCGTACATAAGACTATTTAAATTATTCAGCTGATCCATATTATGTATGTATGTATTCAGTGGTACATTTCGAGTCATTCGATTAGTGACTCTGTAGAGTATGTTCTTCTGGAAGTATTGAGGTTACTGGCTCGTTCATCTTGGTGTTTTTTTTCCGTTAAAACTGGACTTTGCCGTTGTCCTCTGGGCTGAAGGGTCTCAAATAACATCTTTACTGCAGATCCCTCCTGCTCTCAACACCAGCAGCTCATCATCTCTTCATCCCAAAATGGTCGTTGGATCAGCAGCAAGCAACAGGCTAAGATAAATGAGGGCGAGCAAATTTGCAATTTCCATATCAATCATGTCTCGTGTCAGCAGGTTAAGACGAGGAGAGAGAGAGAGAGAGAGAGAGGGATGGAAAGGAAATAGAAGCAAGGAGATAGAGAGAGAAAATAAGAAAATAGATGCTTTCGTATGGACATGTTATTTAACCAAGCCAATTCAAATTGAGGGGTAAGTAATGCACCTTGTGGCGCAGAGCCAAAAACAGACGGACCCTCGCTCTGTCAATCTTTCTGTCTCTCTCTAACAATGCTTGAAATGCTGCCTGAATCCCAGCCCTCTCCAACATGTGGGTGCAGACAGAGTGCAGCTGTCACTTTGGCCATAAATGCCCAGGCCCATTTATCTTCCAGGAACATTAACATTGAATCGCGGTTGTCAGCATGCATTTCAACCGGGCCTTGATGCAGAGGTGGCGCGGCTGACAAGCTGGCAGGGAGGGAGGGAACGGGAGGATGAGAGAAGGGAGGGAAAGGACTGAGAGAGGGAATGAGGGGAGGCCCTCAAGGCCCCATAACAAGTTCTGGAGAGTTGAGCCGGGGAAACTTTGTGCCGCCATTATCTTGTTAAGTGCGGGAGTCATTGAAGGACACCAGACGATTGATTGAGCGGACTTGACTTCAGCACAATTTCCTCCCTGTGGCGACATGTATCAACCAGGCCGCGGGTCCCGATATTCTGCAGCTTAACTACCTCTCAGGCCTCCCACTGTGACAAATGGCTTCTGTCTCTTCTAATGTAATATTTGTTTCTACTTCTGAGAGCCTCTCGGCTACTCCGCGCCGAGTCTGTCTGCCGACTGCTTCATTGTGTTAGCCGACTTTATTCCCAAACTGGCTGTCAAGTGGTGGACCGTCTGAGTGTTCTCGTCTGTCTGTCTTTTGTCTCATTGCCTGTGCCGTCCTTTTTTTTTCCCTTTATTTTCTTCCTCTCCCGAGTTCTTTCTACCGCTCCCTCATCAGCCCTTTCCCTCTGTCTGTCTCTCACTCGCCATCTCTCTGCCTCCCTCCTGCACTCCGTCTGTCTCTCCTTCCTCTCCCACTCTCTCGCTCTCGTTTGCCTCTATGCCGTCCCTCTCTTTTTCCTCCCCCCCCCCGCCCCCCACACTCCACTTTACCGCCGTGTCTTTGCTCCAGATGCTAGCTGTCTCAGCTCCGTGGGCCGCGTCTCCGTGATGGGCCCCTCCAGGAATTCAAAGCACCATTCTGGCATTTTCTTCCAAGCAATTGCTTTCTTGCAGTAATAAATGGGGAGTAGCTTTAGCATGTCTCTGTGAATGAGCTTATTGGCCCTAGGCAAAATAAGCACAAGTGTACATCCGTGAATCCTCTTGAGGCTGGAGCACACCGCGAGCCTCCGTCCAGATTCTGACCCAATTAGGCCGCCTCACACAATTTTTCAGGATTGGTCTTAAAAAAAACTTACCATTAATCACTTTTTCTTTGTCAAATTCCCAAGTTTATGTCCCACTGCTTCTATTTTAATGATAAAACCCTAAACTACGTCCCCAGAGTAGGGCCGGACACACAGATATTTGCATGCCCCGATGGCAGCCAGGCAATTACACACAAACAGCCCTTTGCTTTGACTGTGACCTGTTGAGCGCCACAGTCAAACACCACTTACAATATGATATGTAAATATTACACATGCACTTTTAATGGTAATTAAAGTCACATTGACACCAAATTAATTCACGACCAGACACGGAGCGTTTAAGGTGCAATTAGCCATGGTGGCGTATACGAAGATACTTTGCCTAACTGCAAACTCCAAACGCTTCACAATTTATTTTCACATTAAGTAAATGTCACAGCATATTAGCATGCTATTACAGCCACCATGTTTCTCGCTCAGCAGGGTCTGGCTACAGAAGGTGCAGCGGGAGACGACTGAGGATCAGAGGGAGAGAAGAAGACAGAGGCGGCAACGTGTCGGGGATGGAAGGACGGAAAAAGTGAAATCAGCGAGACACACAAGCTGCTTTTAATGCAACTCTTACTGCGTCTTAGCATAAACAAGTGCACCAACTGTTGTGGCCTAACAGTTGAGGGCGTGAAGCAGCTGTGGGGGAACAGGCAGTGTGGTGGTTCACTGCAGATCCAGCTGTGAAGGAAAACACACAATGCTGACCTGATAGAGTGAAAACACAAAGAAAAGGAAGAAAAGGGAAAACTAGTTTGACTCCCTCTTTGCCAGGACAGATTGTGTTTGAATCCTCGGTACATGTGTGCACAAACTTTATGTGGACTTGCTCTTTGCCACAACTCATTACACATCCTGCAGCAGTTTCTCTATAATAATGGCTTAAGCAAGAAGCAGACAAACTTTTTAGTCCATTTTCAACCATTAACATGGAGGAGGCGGGGTGTATGACCTTCACTGTAGCCAGGCACCAGGTGGTAATTGAAACAGTTTGGCTTCAGCTGTAATGTCGTCCATCTTTAATTACTATCTGTGATTTGATTTCTGTGTTTTTGATGTTAGCTGCTTTATTTTTGTGTCAACCTCCATGCTAGCAGCTCCATGAGGCCGCAGCTGGGATCAGCAGTGCTTTGAGCTAAATGCTAACATGCTGACGTTTAGCAGGCACACCAATGATCTTTTAGTCTGTTCAGCCCGTTAGTCACAGGTAGAAGCCAACTATATATACCAATACATCTTTAAACTCAAAATGGTAAACTTTCCTCAGCCCAGCCATGATCAGAGTACTTTAACCTCCCCAACATCTCCGCGGCTTTAAAAGCTTATTAAAACACTGCAAAAGCCTCAGAGACAAAGAGACTTGTGATTTCCACCTTTACTAATTAGCACCAAACACAAAGTGCAGCTCTGGCTGATGAAAATGTCATTAGTTTAGCAGCTACTTCATCAGGAAACAAAGCACAAACCAAATGAATACATTCACTTCATGATGTTGGCATGAGATGAGATGGAAAAAAAATAAATATAGAAAATAGAGGTGACAGAGAAAATGAAGAGGGGTCGTCTATAACATATCATTTCAAATAGCGCGATGGACTGACCAACAGCCGGATTATGCTAACTTGCAACAAGTTTAGGAGAATTAAAGGTGAAAAAGCAAATTCGTTTTTCAGTATAACAGATGTTCCTTATGAAAAAAATTGGGGAAATGTTGTTTGGAAACGAAGCAATCTACTTGTCACATGTAGCACTATGTGTCACCAGGGGAAAAGGGTTCCTGGTCTGGTGTAATTGCCTTTCCACAGCTCAGAGTCTGCAAACATAAACACATTTTTTTAAACTTATAGGATGATGGATGCCTTTTGCCTCGTGGAGAACCACATGCCTGGAAATCCCAATCAACAAACATTGTCCTAATTGTAAAATGTTCTATTTGCCAGACGAAACCATGCAGCGGGGTTGACACACGAGCTAAGGCTGCACGGAAAAACACACCGCCTGTGGCCACACCACCATGTCTCATTTAATGTCAATGGGTGCCTGCTCTCACTGAAAATGAGCCCATCGCTGCTTAATATTTCATGCGGTACGTCACAAAATTCTTATTATTCCTCCCTTGCCTTACCCAAGATGACGCTTTCCATCTGTGGCGTGCTCCCCCACTCCCCACTCCCGACTCCTTCCCTTCGAATGGTACTCATCATGGTGTTTAAATTTTACAAAGCCGCCTTCCAAAAAGCTGTTCAAATATGCATGCAGTCTCTGGCCCCATTTCCGGGGGTCCATAATGTGTCTCTTGGCCCTCTCAGTGGAAAACTCAACAAGTTGACTCCCTTTATGAATTTACGTCCCCAGGCCGTCGGCAGCCATTTCTGTTGCTTCCTGACAGTGGCTCTTCTCTACGTCTCCCTCCCTGCAGAGGAAGACGCTCCGGGCTATGCTGAAAATAGTATAAGATATTCAAATATGTGCATGTGTTCACCTACAAGTTCTTGCATTTTTCGAGGTCAGCCGAGTCCCCCCCCCTTTATGTCTCCTTCTCTTGGCTGGTGAATCAGATCAGCCTTGCAAGGTTCTCAGACATCCCCGGCAGCAATGCACGTATGTGTGCATGCACGCGAGTGTGCATAAGCCTCCTCGTGTCACTTCCTATGCGAGACTAAGTGATCCGAGCTCTTAGGGCGATGAGGTGAGACGCCTGGGCGGGTCGCACCATCCTTTTCTCGGCAGATGCCCCCGAGCCGCAGTTCTCAGTAACAGTCAGGAGCCCATCGATTGCAGCCGCAGAACAACAGCGACTCATAAACAAACAGAGGGAAACACAAGGGACCACGCCGAGGGGCCGTGTGATCTGATGGGAGCGGTTTCCAGCAGCTGTGGAAAGCCTTGGCAATCCAGCAGCAGAGGAATGTGTGTGCGTTCATGCATGCATGTGTGTGTGTGTGAAAGTGTGTGTGTCCGACCTCTCTGCATTCTGTAAATCGGTGTCCTCTCAGGGTGGCATTCATGTATGTTCAAGTAGGTCACGGCTGTTTGCGTTTTTATGTGTGACCCTGAATGACGGCTTTGATGCGGTTGTGCACGTGTGTGTGCACGAGTGCAACCTATGTGCCTGCTTTGATGTTACGTTCATTCATATCTCTCGTGTTTGCCCCCGAGCGTTTATATCAGTCTGAATCAGCATTTCAAAAGCATCATTTCCGACACAAAAGGACTCGTAAGTGAGCCCTTCTCTTGTTTTTCTTTTTCCTCCATCACTTGTTTAACTCCCCCTTTTGCTTTATCTCCCCCTTACCAGTCCATCTCCCCTCTTCTCCTTCTTTTTGTCTCTGTTTGCAGTTGAACCCCAGACCACAGCCGAGCCACGCTCCTCCACTATCCAAAGCTCAGATTAGCATACTGATTAGCTAGCCTTGCAGGATCCATCTTTGCCTTCTTTCGAGCTCACATGCGGAGCCACAGCCTCGTGAATACATAAAAAGCACTGTGAGCAAACCAATGCACGGCCGAGAGCTTCCAGAGGAGGGAGCTGGTGCACAGATTGATTTTTTTGATATTAGTTTATTTATGTCTTGTTTATGATCTAATCAGAAGACACCGGAGCGTTCTGCTGTTATTCCTGCAGCAGCTTGAGGTCGGAGCAGTTGAATTGCTGAGCTTTTGTCCTTTATCTTGTTCTCTCTCTCTTTACTCGATGTTCTTCTCTGGTCTGATTCTTTTCAGTTTCTATCTCCACTTTGCCTCTGTCTCCCTCTCGACTCTGCCTCCTCTCTCCCTCTTTGCCTTTCTCCTACTCTCCCCTCCATCCTTTCCCCCCTCTCCCTCTGCTTCTCAACGCATTAGTAAGCGATATCAAGCCACCTCCTTGCTACACCTCCTCCTCCTCCTCTCTCCCTCACTCTCTCCGCAACATTTCCCTGTCCGTCTCTCTCCCCTTCAATCTTGCCCTCCTCTGAAGGGCCTGAGTGAGGACGGCAGATCGTGTGAAGTTGGATGTTGATTCTGTGCGACAGGCACCATATGAGTCATAGCCATAATCACAGAGCCCCCCTCACCCCCACCTTGGACTGATGCAACACAGTGGTAGTACAAGTTAAAATTGTCCTTGGTTACAAACAACTATTCGAGCAGTGCATGCCATGCATGTGATTTTCTACAGCTTGGGCAGTTTTAACTTTTTCACCTCTGCATTTCAGCCGCTCAGGTGAAAGCACTTTAATCCAATGCACCTCAATAAACACTGCATGGACCAGAAGAAACATGCAAGATAGTCAGGTGTGTGTCAGAGCAGAAATATGCAGAACATTTCTCAAAAGCTACGTGCATGTGGAAATACTGTATGTGCATTTATGTATGTACTGCTATTTAAAGCCAGCTTATCACACATACTGTAGATTTTGTCTCTTAAAAAACATGCATAGATAGCAAAGGAAGAATATAGTGCTGTATTCCCAATACTAATGGTTCAGCTGGTGGAACTAATCCGATTAACTGATTAATTGATCAACAGAATATGAATTAACCCTATTACTCAATGTATAAGCAAGACGTGACAAAGATTAAACTGATTATTTTTCTGAAATGGGAGATTGTGTTGCTTCTCTTTGGCTTAAATGAAAGTAAAGTCATAATCTTTGTGTTTTGGATGGTTTGATTGTCACAGGAAAACATGTTTGATGAGCACTTGGGCTCCAAATAAGTGGGCGGTATTAATTGACATGTTTCTGATGTCTCTAGGCCAAGAGGTTAATTAATGGACCAATAATCAATATTAAAAAATCATTAGTTGCCTAACCCTAAATTAAAGAGACCGTAGCATATTAAGATTTTACAGCGTTTAACTACTTCAAATATGGGTGGACCAGTGAAAGTTGTCCAAATATGTGAAAATTCTTTTGAGAGAAAAGAAAAAAAGAGGAGAGGAGAGGAGAGGAGAGGAGAGGAGAGGAGAGGAGAGGAGAGGAGAGGAGAGGAGAGAAATTGCACAGGACAACAAGTTGAAAGCAAAAGAAAATGGAAAGGTTCGGGGAGACTGAAAGAAGACATGCTACAAAGAAAGAAAGAGAGAGGAAAAAATATGAGAAGAACTGTCCATAAAATGGAGATAAAGGCTGACCCGGACATCAAAGAACACAAGAACAAAGTAGAGGGCGAAGTAAATATGAATAAAGCACAAAACTGAGACGGGCGTGGACGAGGAAGGTCAGACAAAATGGAAATGATGAGAGGAAACGAGAAGCTGAAAGAGGAAGAGAGAGCGCTGGTGATCAGAGATTTATCAGCATGAGAGACCACCAGCTACGAGTGAAGAGAGAGCTGAAAGGGAGGCAATAGCAGAGAAGAGGCCTTGGGGGGGAATTTGGTTTAAAAGACAAATAGTGGTAACATTAGAGAAAGACATGCATAAATCATGTTATCTCTTACCAACACGCCTTGGCGCCAAACAATTCTGAGCAAAATGGGTAGCGGAGGAAATACACAAAATGAAAGAGTCACTGTATCGCTCACATTATTAAGTACCAGAGGGGATGAGGTGTTGCTGGGTAGGGGGTCGAGCTACTTGGTAGTGGGGGGGGTGGGGGCTAGGGGGGGCTTGTTCAAAGAATGCTGACTGAAACAAACATCCGAGCAGCATTGATTGGACACAAGCAGGAGATCAATCGACATGGCCGAAGGCCCCGTCAAAGGAGAAAAAGACCACCCTATCCAGAAGCCCTCACCCTTATAAACCAAACCCCTCCATTGATTAAGCTGGGGCCTGTGTGATTACAGAGGAAACTCAATCTTCGGTCCATTGTAGAAGGAAAAAGAAAGAGAGAGAGTGAGAGAAAGAGGCTCCTGTCCAGTGTGGACGCTACATGAGAAAAACTGAGTGTAACGAAATCGGTCCATTTTTCCCTACAACAGCGGCATCGCTAATGTGCTCGAAGACAAGATTATTACATTAATCATTAGCTCGGCAGCTAATGACAAAGCCCACTCTTCTTTTTTAATGGGTTTATCATGGCCATTCCAAATAACGTTTCTTTCTTGTCACACGTAGCAGACCGAAGTGCCGTGTGCCAGCCGGATTTCTCCTTATAAGTGACTCCGAGGGGAAGGGGAGCGAGGGAGGGAAGGTGTGGGAGGGCGAGGGGCACAAGGAATGGCAAGACACACTCGGCCAGGAGAGAAGAAGAGTTAAGAGAGAGGAAAAGAGAGATTTTGTGTGTGTGTGTGCACTTGCATCAAATTTCCAAATTAAGGTTATCCTCAGGCTATACTTGTGTTTCATGGTTATTCTTTATATATATTCCAACATATTAAACCAGTGTTAACTGCAGAGACAATATGACAGATGCATGATTGTCTGACCTCAGTAAGTCAGTCTGACAGTAACACAGCCCTCAGGAGGTGTGTGTGTGGTGGTGTGTGTGTGGTGTGGGTGTGTGTGCATCTGACAGAAAAAGAGAAGTCACGTGAGACTTAATTAGGCCTTTGGCACACTTACGTTGATCCCACAATTCAAAGAAAGTGTTTTTCACCAGCCAATAAAAATCTATATGATCTGCTCATCTCTCTTTCTCACTCATCCCCCTATGTGTGTGTGTGTGTGTGAGTGTGTGTGTGTGTGTTTGTGTGTGTGTGTCTTTGCAATAACTGTTGATAAAAAGAAGAAAATGACACGTATACAACTAGTGGGATCAATAGACTCAGATCGATTGCCAATATCCAATGGCACAATTTGGCAATCTGCGTGTCGCCACCTCACGGCCACCCACTGCGCAGCAGAATCCAAATGCCGATGTGAGTGACCAACAACACGAGAGAGAAAGCGTCCGGACTTACCGCAGTAGAGAACGAGCAGCGCCGTCAGAAGCACCACAGCCCAGAAAGTTGACGACGTCCTCGGCCAGTGATTGGCATCTTTGCGCCTTGCCAACCTCGACACCGGAGCCATTGAACATACACGGAGCGCTTCCTCTTTAAAGAGACGATAAATAAAAAAGCAAAGATGGTAATCTCACAATCCAGCTCGGGCTCTCACTGTGCTCATACCTCCGCGTGTAATCCAACAAAAAGACGAGTCGAGCAACTGAGGAGGAAAGCAGCGCTGTGCTCATTCGGGTTGCCTGTGCGTAAAGGAAAAGGGTCACATCTTCCTTTAGAAGCCCAGCATGGGAATCAACCCAGTGTTTTTTTCTTTTCAGAAAGCCAAGTTGGTTAACGTTCCTTTAGTTGTCCCAAAGTGTGTTCACCTCTAGTCACGTCCGATATTTGAGTGGGGGAAAAGACGCACAGGGCACCGGCGACTGGAGATGCGTTGAGTTAATGCTCAAAGTGTTCAATCATCTATACCGCAGCGTCGTAAAAGCTCCCTTTCACCTGTGGTAGGTTTCCACGATCCTCTCCAACCTCAGTAGCCCCGACGGCATAGTCCGAGGACCCGCGGAGGAAAAATAAACGAGGTCCTAATAAAATCCGCCTGGCTGGATGGATGCATGGATGAATGAGGGCTCGGGTCGTACACGGAAGGCAGAGGAGGAGAAAAGTCCCTTTTAGGTTTTTGGGCACGAAGTAGACGAGGAGATCAGTGTGCGCCTGCAGGAGGGGAAAAGGGAGGATGGAGAATGGATGCGTGGAGACGGTGGGAGAGAGGAGCGAGTGGAAAAGTGCGCACCGTGCGACTACAAGTGATTTTGTCCAAAGTGAAAGGTTCAGATAATCGATATTACGTCAGCAATAAGCCACTCGAGGTCTCAGTTTTCAGCGATGCCAGAGCAGCTTGGTGCTGTTACAGCGGAGGAATCATTTCGCAGCGTGGAAATCGTTGTGAATCACGATTTACAACGTCTTGATATTGATGTTGGGTTGATTTCTGGATCAATAGATATTGAGTGATATCTCCCCAGGAGCAGAATATCTTCCTTTGGAAACAAACGACTCACACACACACACATCATTTAACAATAATAATAGTGATTTTTGATTGTATTTGACAACTTATGGTATCAATGTATTTGGATATTAACCCTGCTATATCAATAGATTTATGGATGTCAGTGGTGAACATATATAGACGGGAAAGTGTAGCTACATCTCCTGCATGCGTCACTGGATGTGTTTATTTCCGTTTTGAGCACTGAAATGTTCTCATTTATTCATTCTTACAACAGAGGTTTTAGTAAATGATGTTCCTACTGGGGGAAAAAACGCTGTATCACACTGCATGACAGTTTTCGGATTGTCACAAAGCACATTAACTCCATGTTTCTACTCTGGAGGGAGACATAAAAAAAGCAATATTAACATTGTATGAAAAGCGTATATACTTAACTGTTGTGTTATATGCCTAAATGATCAGTCCGTACTTATATTGCACTTTTCTCATTTGTTCTTCTTAAAATTAATAATAATACTAACTTGTGCTGCTGTTATTTTTATTGAAACAACCAGTCTAACAGAGCTTAGATATGACAATTAAACAATAGTTTCTGAACTCTCTCTTCTCTCTAACCCCCTCTCTCTTCCTTCCCGTTTTTCTACAACCACATCTCCTCTCTCTCCCATTTCCTCCACTCACTCCAACCTGTCGAGGCAGCAGGCCGCCCACATCGAGTCTGGTTCTGCCAGAGGTTTCTTCTTGTTGATGAGGGAGTACTTTTCTCTCCACAGTTGCCCAAGTGTTTGCTCGTTGTGGGAACCGTTGGGTTTTCCATAATTTTGTAAGGTGTCAACCTTACAATGTAAAGTGCCTCAAGTGAGATACTGAATGTTGTGATATGGTGCCATTTCTGTCACTAGGGACAGACAATAACAGTTATCTATCCATTTATCTATCTCTATATCTATCTTTTTATTCAAATACGATTGAAGTAAATAGTCCTCATGACCAGTAAATGCACTTTTTGTGCAGCACATTCTCCATCATACATTACTAACACACTGCCAGGGACAATTTGGGGTTCATCATCTTGTCCAAGGACACACAGAATGGGGCACACATGGGATCAAACTGTTGACATTCTGGTTACTGGATAATCCACTTGACCTCCTGATCTCCAGATTCACAGTCGCTCGATCTTTAAAGGGACAGTTCACAGGAAAATGAAAATTTACTAATTTTCTACTCACCACTATACGTAAAAAACAGTGATGATTTAGCTTCGAATAGAATTTAATTGACGGGGCTTTCTTGAATGAAGCCACAAGAACAGTAAGGAGGCATATTATGTTTTTGTCTGTCACCATTTACTTCAATTGAATTGGATTTGGCTGCAATCATGTTAACCAATGGAACTCAAAACTTCAAACAACCCTCCATCACATATAGAGGGGAGTGGATAATGAGTGAATACAAATTTATACTATGATCTGTACTGATACTTTACTTATAATAGATTTATTTCAAATACAGGATTTTTTTGTAGCCTGTAATCTAGTACTGTTACAGTGTAGTAGTGCTAGCAGCACACTAGCGATGCCTCTTCCTCCACAATGGAGTGTTGCTCCGTGGACGGAGTCACTGGGCTATCAGCCACACTGAGTGAAGCCAGGAGCTTCAGCACCATGGCCAGCGCCAGTAACAGCTTTGAGGACAGCATAACAGAGAACTGGTACCACGGACAGCTCCACGTCCTGACGGCTCAGCCCACACAATAAAGCTGCAGCACCACGGACAGCGCCAAGCACCGACCCCCATCACCACCAGGAGGCCGGAGCCCGCGTCCCAGCAGCCCCGGCTCCTCAGCACCAGCTCCACCGAGCGCGCTACACTCTGGCTGCACCCGTCAAAACCTGGAACCGGCTCCGTCCTGCTGGCAGTGTGGCTCTGGGGATCTCTGTGCATTCAACTCAGTATACCCTTCCATGCATACTAAACCTAAATCGTGTGTCCTCACTGTCCCAGGGCTCTCCAGGGAACAAAGAGACCTCACTCATTAGACAATCCAGAAATAGTCTACTTCTAGTGGAGCTAATTGAGCTGACCTATCTTTTCCGAGTTCCTTGATAGAGAGAGATTACAAGTTATCCCTCTTTAGCTTTGCTATATAGTAATGTGCACTACACTTCTTATAAAAACCAGCCTGTAAACCGCAACCACCAGTAAAATAGTTAATGGGGTAGTTATCCCTATCAGTTCTTGTAAATAAGCTAAATCGGCAGGTAATAGCTCTATTTGGTAACTTGTGTTAGCTACATTGTGAAAAGTGGACATTTCTCTCCAAAACCATCAGTGTCCATCTGAGCCGTGGCATCTGGCATTGTCTGTTTGATTTATTTGATGAAAATACTGGAACAATGAATTTCTTTGGAGGTTGTATCCAATTAGTCTGACAAACTAAATTTTGAGCTTCTGCACAAATTAAAGTGAAGAGGGAGACACAACGTTTTAAGCAGGACTCCCCCAAAAGTGGACACAGGGATACTTTAAATTTTTATAAACAGTTGGTGCAGAGTGAAGCTAGAGAACCTTGTGTTCATCCTACCTGCTTTATCTGAGGTGATGATTTTATACTTAATTATTAAATGAAACTGACTTTGCTTTATTGCTGTTCACATTACTGTGGTTTTATATAAATTCTAATGATTTACTGAAAGTGTTTTAAAAGTAAATAAAGCAATCGAGCACTTATGCTCCCACTTGGATAGACTAAATAAACTGTGCCCTACATGTGTTTTGCTTTTACGTAACATTTCTAAAACTCTGAACAGAAAAAAAGCACACGAGGCATGAAACCGCTGAGTCAGATATTGCTATTTTAGAGGACGTTAACCTTCCTTCAAAGGTTCAGAGTCGCACAGAAAGATACTGGCTGATGCTTATTCTTTATTTTGGTTGCGAACCATAATAATATATCATCTTATTCTTTCTCAACATGAAACAACACTGTGGCAGGAGTTCTGATGACTCACTGTGTTCACTCGTGCATATAGAGCTCAGGTCTGGCCTGTGTTGGAGTTCAAATGGAATCCACACATTTCTGAGGAGTTTAAATGGTGATGAGGGTTTCAGATGAAATATCTGCGAGTGTCTTCCGAGTGCAAAACAGCTTTGAGACATTACATAAAACACGTCTGTGGTAGAAATACGATTCCCAGTTTTAGCAGCGCCTCTCTGTAGATGAGACTGGTAAAAGCATCAGCTGTAGAGAAAGCAGTGCATGATATCTGTAAGTGATGAAGCACAGACAAACCAAGCAAAGAAGGCTGTTCTGTTGTTCTGTCTTGCTTACTTGATGCTTAATGATGCTTTTTAAAAGAGAGACGGCTTCCAAAGCTGCTTTTACACAACGTAAAACACAGCAAATTGAATCTACAGATGGCAAATCAAAGTAATAAAGTGATGCAAGAAATAAAGAGAAACAGCTTCAATATTTCAGAAATAATCCATGTTCCTCAATTCACTAGAGTGAGACTTCTGGGAACAGGAATTACTGTGAAACACAAATGCCAGACACAGTAAAAAGTCCCCTGAGGCGTGACTCTCTCACACTGCACCTCCAGATAAACAGATTTCTGTCTAGATGGCACAAGTAAGAAAGTTAAAAACCTGTAGATGATTTGTGATTTTATTTTTGTTTTTATGGATTCCGTCCACCGAGGAGATAATGTTTTCATCCCGTTCCAGTTGTTGGTTGGTTTGGTTTGTTGGTACGCAAAAACTGGATTACCACAAAACATGGTGGAAGCAGGTAGTATGGTTCAGGGAAGAACCAATTCAATTCAAATGTTTGTATATAAATCTCTTTCTTAATATATAGGGTTAGGTTTTTTATTTCTTATTTTTTATATTTTCACATTTAAAATACAGAATGAAATACTAAATATGAATACTGTCCTAATTAATGATAAATAAATACTATATCATAACCATTGTATGAAATATAAAGGATACTTTTGAAATAGGACAATGAAATGTAATGAATACCATTCACGTTATACAGTAAAAGTGTTTATTTAAATGTAAGAATAATGGAATAACATATGAACGTAATGAGGACGAGTTTTAATTATTTCTTAAATCATTTCATGGTTCATTTACATGACACTATTCATATAATTGCTTCTTTTCATAATGAAGGACACAATTACACACACACATTGAACCCGTTGGGACTCCATGTTAATGCTGTACGTCTGTTCTCACCTCTGTTTTCACGCCTCTCTTATTGATAAGCCCCCCCGCTGCAGCTCTGAGCTGATTATTGGAAGCAGCGAAGTCCACGTCTCATTGATTTTGCAAGGACTTAACAAGTTAATAGTATTACATGATGAATCCAAAGCAGGAAACGGACTTGTTAGAGGTAACAGCCTTCAATGTACGGATACAGATCTTATTCCCTTAACAATGCTTGTAGTACAGGCAAGTTTATCCAAGACACTGGATTGGTGTTAACGATTTATACGGAGAAGCGGCCTTGGAACACTTTGCCTGGTGGGGGGTCTCACAGCACGTCAGGTGGTCACTGTATTCACTGTGCGCCTAACAAGCTGTGTCCCACTAACTGAGAGCTTCAGATGCCGACACTTAAAATCTCTCTATTGCGAGACTTCAGAGATGTTGCTCACACACTGCAGCTCCTAATTAAAGTGGTGGATGATAATGAGTAGCGGGGAGGGGGGGGGGTGGGTGGGGTGGGGGGGGTGGGGGGGTAATGGTCAGGGCGTCTGGCATTTACAAGGTCACATTTATCGAACAAGGTGAATCTGAGCTTTAAGACTACATCCACACTGCTACATTTTATTTTTCAAATGTTTTTTTTTAACTAAGACAATCTCCGTCCACACACACTGGTAGCCTAGCTATTGCGTGATTGTTTTGTTTTCCGGAAGGGCGTCATGAGATAGGAGCTTGACCAATCAGTGAAGGTAGACATTGATATAACTGAAAAGACCCAATCACCATGTGGTTATGAGTGTCTACATCATCGTTTCCAAACATCCTCACCAAAGTTGCATTTTGCCTCGTCACAGGATGTGCATTTTTTAATTAATCCCCCTCGCTCGCCCAGATTGGAAGTGAACGAGAGACGAAAGGTCACCATGGAAACAGCTGCGTTTTGCACATTTCGACACAAAGCTGAAAAAGGTGAAGTATCAAGAGGCAGTTGGAAAGCGTTGATCTTCTTTTCTTCTTTGTACAGTGATGAACATGTAAAGTAGCATGTACCATATGAGCCCAGCAGCAGCAGCAGCCTGCAGTAATAGAAAACCTGGTGGGGAGCTTCTCCCTCTCTCTGCGCGCTTCACCGAGCGCCTCAGTGTCGAAGCATCTGAGACCTGACCTTTCTCTTCTTCTCCCCCTCTTCCTTCCCTTTGATCCGTCCAGATACCAGCTCCTTCCTCTTTATTGGGCCACCAAGGAGGGCTTTGAACTTAGCTTGCCACTCAGTGATTTAAGCGTACAAAGTCTTCTCCACAGCAGGCCCTCTCTCCCTGTCATGGATTAAGAGAAAGGAGGGGGTTACCAAGAAGCCTTTTCAACTCTGGGAATATCTGAGGGATAGTGGTTCACCAGGCAGAGCGAGGAAGAAAGAGAACGTGGACATAACACCGGAGCTGAGCAGCTTCACAGAGGCAGCCAGTTAATTGCTGCGCTGATAACACGTCAGCGTGATCGGAGCACATTTCATTTCGGCCTCCAGCAACAATATCCTCTCATTTTGGCTTTCAATGAAAACAATATTAGTTTGACATGAAAAGCTTTGGAATACCGATAAGTACATATATAAATGTAAAGGTATTGTGTCATTGTCTGTTCAGTTTTAATAGAAAAGGAAATGAAAACATTTATTAAAAAAATGCAAAGAAAGACAATTCAATGCTTCTCTTTGTTCACGATCTGTTTCCTCTGCAGAGAAGCAACCATTCAACTACCAACTGGTTTTTAAAGGGACTTGGATGAGACGCTTATTCTACGTCACACCCAACACCCATCCATAAATTAAGAAAACATTTTGGACCATTACCTGATGCACCAACCCTTTTCTCTTCAGTTAAACTAACAAAAGTGGAATTAAATTTGAATACACTTGTGCTAACATATCATTTAAATAGAGACCTAAGAGTCCTGGGTTGTACTTGGAGACATAAGCGCTTTGAACAACATTTTAAATCTCAAATATGCATGACGTTTAGCATTTATGGCTTTTGTGTTTTCTATCCTTGCTTTATATCTCAATGAGTTGTAAATATTCTGTCTATATCTAAGGCATAAATGTATTTAGTTGCCTGATCTGAGGTGTTGAGATAGGAAATGAAAACATTAAATCATTGATGGACTCTCCCAGTACAATACAGTATTTCCCATCAGCCTCCTCCTCTGATATACGACTTAAACAACCCGGTGTCATATATTTGTACAATTTATTACTGTGTTGCTGTGTGATGCCTTAAGATGGTACAGGAGGCCAATGCCATCATTTAATAACACGACTCCATATCCTGCTTCAATCTGTGTTCTGGCAGGTAATGTTTCACCGTGTTCATGATGTGGAATTGACACATAACTTCTCCGCTCCTCCAGCTGCCACAGCAGCAGTGACACAACATCCAGCGATGAGATGATATGATGATGCACTGTTATTACTTTCTAATGGAGATGGGTGGCTACAATCAAAGCACATTCCATTCCCGCACCTTTTCTGCTGACATCTGGGATTACCTCGGATCCCACGGGGGGAACGGACGCAGACGATCAATGTGAGAGCATGTGCACGTTCATGTCTCCTCCCACATGTGGAGGCTTATCCAATCCTGACATTGCAGATGATGTCATTCATAGCGATGATTACATGCACAAGATAAATGGCTTGACCCCCCCCTCATCACAGGTGTCCAGTTGACCACAGTGCATTTGCCAGTGAACTCCTCTCCGGCTCTGTTCTCCGACTCCCCAGTGAATTACCATAACAGCACAGCCAACGTGACTGGTGGAAACAGAGCTCAGGGATAATGTGCCGCCCAGCAGCAGGGACGAGTGTTGATCCTAAGTACACAACATGGTGGGAGCAGAGTGACCCACCTGTTCCAAACACCCGTGTCTTTGTTGTCATTTACAAATGGATAACAGGTGCGTCTGCTTGTGTCGCCTCTTGTCTTGGCACTTTGCCGAAAGTGAGCAGGAAATTAAATAGAGTGGAGAGTTAGTTACAAGACCGCACATGCAAATGAGTCAACAATATGGAAGCAGTATTCTTTCCTTAATGCAGGCCTGCGTGGGAAGATGCAAAAAGTCACAACACAGATATAAGATTGTCGTGGTTCATTACATTTCCTGGTTTCTTTTCTGATCTGTTTATTTTATATTTAAGTCCTAATAACAGTACAACAACTTCAAACTCTACATGACATGTAAATTTGATTTTGGGTTATTAAAAATACTATTTCTGGATGTTTTAAACATCCTTGACAGTCATAGCCTCGTATTGTTAATTGTTAGAGGTTTTGGAAAATATAACAACATTTTATTGTAATATTTGCATTTTGAAATTTCGATGACTGATAACCCTAACCCTGTCTGAAACTAGAGCCAAGAAATTGTTATCTACTATTAGTTTAGCTTAGTGCAAATACTGGATACATTGGGAAACGGTTGTATCTCTGTCACTCTTTTACCTTTATCTAATTGTATTAGTTTGATCTGTACAAATACGAAAGGCAAACCATTATTCTATCTTCAAACATATAGGTGAGCTGCAGGTAGAGTTATTTTGAGGTTGCCTGGTGAAAATTTGCTGCTGGATATGAAGCAACAAACTAACGAGCTTTGAGTGGCATTTGTCACTACAGTGTGAGTAGTCATATTTTAATAGAAACAAAATCAAACTATAAAGCTTTTAATCTAAGAACCGAAGTGAACAACATTATTGAAGACAGGTAACCCCCCGATCCGTAGTTCAGAGACACCACAGTTGATGAGCTGGTCGACCTCCGTGTCAGAGATCTGATGAGCTTCAGCATCACAACCTGCATCCAAGGACTTTATCTAGATTCGCTCCGGGCTGTTTGTCTGTCACCCGCCTCTGACCCCATCACGCTCCATCATAGATTATAACCATAGTGATGAACCAGGTGCTCCAGATCTAAGTGTTTCCTTCTCTGCTGCCTCCTCAAGGTTTGACCTTGCTTACGTATTTTACAAGATATAAACAGGCTCTATCTGTGCGTCGTCCTTTCCCAGTCAAATCTATGAATGCATTTGAAATCCTCTCCGTGAATTACTTCTCCTCCGCCAATTCTATACGTCTCCTACGTGTCCCTCCCTCCGTCTCGGTATTTCTCCTCCCCGATCCCGGCTAAGCAGGATTTCACAGGGCATCCATCGCAGCTGGGGACGCTGCAGGTAGACCATTTGCATAGATTGTTGGAGAATGGTAATTGAATGGCGCTCTCAGAAATCATGTCGGGAATCATCTTTGTAGTGAATATCGCTGCAGTCATGGCAGATGAAAGAGGTTTTATTATCCCATTACGGCGCCTATGTTGCGGCGACGCGTCGGCCACCGCTTCCTCCCGTGTTTTACTGGGGGGAGGAAGGTTTTTTAATGGGATCCCAACAATGACAATTATCTGCAGGCGATTCCCCTTTCTTCAGAACAAGTCCCATTAATTGCATTTACAGACTCTGAAATGAAGTATGGAGAATGCTTTAAGTCAACGACTCCCAAACTAATTTGCATGGTAATGGATATATTTCTCGGGGAATGTGAAACGATCCCACATGAGCTTTTTGGAAGCGGTGTTATGAGATACTTGGAAATAGAAGTCTGGGAATCGGTGGCGAGCATTAAACAAGGCTCTAATCGAAGCCATTGTGTGTAAGTTTCCCGTTTAAACACGCCAGGCTCGGTCTGAAGCCTGTAAACGGGGCCGTTCATAGAAGGGGAACTGTGCCACCTAACGGAAGCTCCACTGACGGATATTGTTCTTGCCGTAATAAGACCGAGTCTCTGCGAAAAAAACAAATCCCTTCCTGAAAACATGATTGATTTCTAAATGGGTTTGGAACTTTCGGAATTAGATCACAAACAAATACACGGCTAAGGAGGATTCACATGTGGAGCCGAGGAGGAGGAAGTGCTTTTTTCTATTTCATTTTCCTAACATGCTTTGGGCCGTTTGGCAATCTGCTCGCTAATCATCCATATTCGATCAGGAGCAGCCACCTTGTTGTGTATTAGATCAATCCCCGAGCAGGAGGCAGCGGGCTAATCTCTTCCTAAAGCCTTTCCTCCAGTCGTCACTCTCGCCCCGGCCTTCATCTCCAATCGGAGGTAACTTTTTAACAGCCCTGACCACCATGCTTACTCATTCTCTCAATCCCTTTTCCATCCTGCTTTTTTCCAACTCTGATGGCTCCCCGCTCTATCTCAACTCTTTCCTCCACCACCACTCGTTCCCTTCAGACCCCTTCCATTCGGCTGCTTACAGCTCTCCCCTCCCACATTTTAATATCTTAACTTCAGTGTCCGCTCCCAGTACCCCCATCCCCCCCTCCCTGGCCTCTACTCTCACCCTTTCCTTTTCTTTTTTTTTCTTCACCAAAACCACCGGCCCCGTCTCTCGGCCAGACTCTCCCCTCCAGTCTCTGTGGGTGTCTTCATGACTCATGGACTCCAGTCTCCTCAGCTTGGCTTTTCTCTTTTTCTCCTCCTTCTACTTTCTCTCTGTGTCTTTTTTCATCAACCCCTCAACCTTATGACTAAGGAATAGAGGAGAAGCATGAAGGGCAGAAATCAGTATTCTCTTGGACAGAAAACACACACACACACAGACACACACACAAATTGACAGGGCTCCAATCCTCTGGGCGACTTTATGGATTCTCGGCGCCGCGTTGAGCAAGAGGCTCGTGCAGCCAAGCGAGACCAGCCACTAGAAGGCTAAATATGAAATAACCCTGAAAGAGATCCAGGGATATGTGTCTGCGCTATCTAACAATCTCAGTTGGCCAGAATAGCAATATACAATAAACTCAGGGGATGAAGGGACGCAGGAGGAATTGGGGGTTTGCTCGATATTCCTTGTTTATGTGTACTACGTGGCAAAGATTGGACTGTGGGAACAGTTACCTGTGATATTATGAAAATTGGTTGACGGAGGAAAAAAAAAGGTGAATTCTTGGCGAAGCGGTCGGCGCCGCCACACTGTGGAGTGAAGCGTGAATTGGCCGGCTCCCACATGACCAAACGAAAATCCGGTTTGATCCGGGGGACGAGCGCTGCCACCTCGGAGCCGGTGTGGGTCTGTATTAGCCGTGTGATGTGAAGAGGCGGACGGGGGGGGGGCACAAGGGAATCGCTCCATAATCGTATCCAGCGCTCACAATACCTTTCTCCCTCAGTCCATAATACCCCCAGATGGGTTTTACTGCCCAGGCGCCGTGCTGGCCAGCGAGCTCAAAGACACAAAGTCCCATTCCGGTGAAAGATGCCCAACTGCAAGCAATGCCGCAGTGACACGCGCACACAGGAAAAACACACACAAGTAAACAACAAAGTGTCTATGTCTGGCTGGGGAGTAATTAGAGAGGGTTGTGTTGGTGAGCAGCGCTGTTGGCATATCAGCGTATAGAACAGAGGTGCCGTTTTCTCTCAAATTACCTGCCAATGCCTCTTTCTCTCAACCACACACACACACACACCATCACACAATGCACCCACAAATGCAGACAATGGATGGGAGTAAATGAGCGAAAGGGGAAGATTGCGTCTGGAGATCCCTGCTAAAGCAAGAAGGACACGCAAAGTCAAAACTAGTGTGCGTGATATTCAAAGGGATGACAAGAGATTAAGCGGATGGCGGAAAGAGAGAAAGCGAATGGGGTAGCCGCTCGGCCCCGCTGTTTATTTTCTGTCTTGTAATTACTGGAATGATTAATGGCTTCTATCAGGAGTTCTCATGGCACGGGAGCCGATCGCACAAAAGCCGTGAAGTTTGTTGGAGACGCAGTTAACTTTTGTCATGCCTGGATTATTTGACATTCATGTTGCGTCCCTGCAGAATTCACAGCGCCGCCTTAACTGGGAGCACCTTGTGGCCAGGCGGGGAGGATATGCTCTGCCTAATAGCAGGATGTTTCAGCGGTGCACACGGAGAATTAGCTTGTTAAATGGGCTAATTTTAGTGTGGGAACAGTCTGATGCTGCCGTTCGTCTCCGTAATGCCAGCGCAGGCAGTTTGCTTCCTGTGAAATTGGTTAGAGCGAGTGTTGTGGTGAGTCACCAAGCTAAAATGTACTGCATGTTCCCCAAAGCTGCGCATTCACCTTTTACTGATAGTCACCCTGTCATTCATTTCACTCATGCAAATGTCATCTTACACCAAAGAACATGGGGAAAAAACTAGGAAGTCAGGAATATATAATTATTCAAATCATGGTATTTTTGAAAAGAGCATTTTGGGTTTTTGCCTGACTGCAAATGTTGAAACCACATGTCTTTTTTAAAATCTCCAATTTTTGAGAGCAAGTTAATTTGTGAGTCTTACAAGTGCTTGTACAGTCAGAGTTAGTCATTTTCACTTATCTACACCTGTTATATGTCACTTCAGTTTTTCAGATTTTATTTCTACCCACTGACATTTCTCCAAAGTAGCATTTTTTGTTGTTTTGTTGTCAGTTTTGATGATTTGTTGCTTTATTTTCAATGTTTACATAATTGTTATGTGGCTGCTGTGACTCAGGAGGTAAAGAGGGTTGTCCACAATCCACAAAGGGAGGGTCAGTGGTTCGATACCTTGCTCCTCTCATTCTGAAGTGTCTTTGGCACAATACTGAACCCCCAATAGCCCCTGACATTACATGAATGGTCAAATATGTATAATTTGGTATTTTAGGCTTTTCAAGACACAACAATAAGATGCAGATATACGCTAAAGATACAACAGATTCAGGTTCAGGATGTGTTTACTTGCCACAATTGATTTCCTCATGAGTAACAACACTGAGCAGTGTTTAAGAATAAAAACACAGAATTTGCTAGTTTGGGCACTTTAATAATCAATCAATCAAATTAACAGTCTGAGACACATAAAGACTGTTTCGATAATGTGAATTTATTATGTAATTTGTAAATGGCCAAAATATGAGCATTTTAATGGAACAGGATGAATAATGATCAGTGTACAGCTGTCAGTAAGAATTTAACAGAAATCATTCAGCTAAAGTTTTGCCATAATTTTTTTTATTACGGTGCAATAAACATTAAGCAGATTCTTGCCCATTTTATGAATATCTCAATAACGATAAACTCCCATTAAACATTCATAATGTACAGTGAAGGAGAGAGAGAGACACTGTGGCTGTAGTCTCCTACGCTCAGTTAATGCCTCCTTAACTACACCAAGTGCTGTGTAGCTCCTCTCCACACCAGACCAGGGGTGTTAAGTCTTATCATTACATGTTGTTACTTAAGAAAAAGTTAAATAAAAGTCTAAATCAGTATCAAATTAAGTCACTGATAGGTGTCAGTTTATAGTTCACAGCCAAACAATGTGTCAGCTCAGTCTCTCTCTGGTGGAAACTCTAGTGCAGAAAGTTTCTCTTTCTTTTCCCTGGTAGTGAAGTTGATTTCTTTAACATTAGCCAGCTTGCATTGTATCACCATAAACATCAATGCTTTAGCCATAGCCTGCACATGATACATAATACTGAAATAGAGAGGGCTTTCATGTCATTGGTTTCCCTTCAAGGCCTCGCTGACCACTGAGTAGTATCAGCTTCTAACTCCAAGCCAACACAAGAGCCTGCCACACTTTTTTTCGGTTTCATTTATTCCTACCGGCCCGTCACTCTGCTCCTATCTTTTTTTTAAATCTAATTACCAGCCTCTTTGTTTTCCTCCCTGGAAACATCTTTAAATTTGTCAGTCTCCTAATTGCTCTGTCCTCCTTTTTTGTTATTTATATTGAACAGATGTTGTAGTGGACGGCACAGAGAAGCAAACAGTCCATCAACGCACAGAATCGACACCTGGACATGAAAGGAGATGACGGCATTAATAACACATTGCACCATTTGGCTGAACTGCAAAAAAAACGTATTGTCACGGATTAGTCAAGGTTATTTTTTTCAGACGCCACCAAATCCACCAGAGTGGGTTGATTCAAACACAATTACTGAAACAGATTCTCATCCTTCCTGCACACTCATTGTTTTCATTAGACACAACGATGCCAGACAGATTCACAGTCTCAGGTTTGTTTCAGTTTAAGACGTTTAATTAGGTTACAGTCGGTCCATTCAGCAGCAACAGCTCATTCTTCTTGAGTATGCATGCATGGGATTACTACATGGATTTACAGGGCACAGGCCCAGGGGGTGAGATGAATCAGGGCTTCACTTGCAAAATGGGAAATCCAAATGACCATAAAGAGACGCTAAGCAGCTGGAAAGATGAACACTATGACGACAAAAAGATGCAAAACGACCACAAAGAGGCTCAAAACAGCCACCGATGATTGGGAAGTGATTTTATGCCTCGTTCAGTCTGGGTGTCATTGATCTATTAAGGGGTCGCGGAGGGCCAGAGGTCATAAAGAGTCCATTTGGTTTGGAGTTTGTGACTCAGTTGGGGTATTTTTTTATATTTTAACCTTAACAAATGCTTTCCTATGGTGCCAAGTGTGCCATATTTGTTTCAAAGTATGTGTGTGAGCCACTTTGACTTCACATCCAGATAAGCCAAAGCTCACTGCGCCATATTTAATTTGCCGAAAACTGGCCCAGGAATGTTGAACATTAACCAGGCCACATTTGTGGACCACTTCAGGCTCATATGCAGATGAACCAGTGCTGCAGTGACACATTTAGATATCCGATACAGTTTTATATTTGCCAGGAGTAGCCCAAATATGTTTTTTTGTATATATAACCGGGCCACCTTCGCTGTATCTTAGACCCTGATTAGCTTTCGTTGACTTTGCCAGATCCCAGTGGCCATTTCTGTCCAAACTTTGTTTTGTGCTATTTGGCCCAAATTCTCCATTTTCCACATTAGGCACTTCCAGTTCACATCCAGATTACTCCTTGCCTAGAGCACTGCATGTTGGCCAAAAAAGGCCCAAATATGTTTGGGATACTTGGGCTCGAGTTACCATTTTACATGCAGGCTCACATCCATTTTGTTCCGTGCAGCAAGGAGTCCAAAAATGCTGCCTTGCCTGGAGTGGCCCACATCCGTAAAATAGCTGGCTGCGGCAAAGTCAGAATTTCCATCCGTCTGGCAGCGCCAACGTTTTAAAGGTGGAGCAAAAAACGTGATTGATTTGTTCATTCAACATGGCTGTCATATATCTAATGAACCAACTAGTTCAATCATGGGGCCGGTAGCCTACATCGCCACTGGGTATACGCAACTTCTCATTTCCTTTCTTCTGTTAGTTGCTGCATTTCAATAGCGATTCCCACAGGCAGGCTTTAGTCCCAACACTGTCACCTCGCTTGTTTGTTTACACTCTGATGCAGAGAGCTTGAGTTGAGGACTGTCGTGCATGTTTCACCATCACATGCACGCTTCAGCAGGTTAGCACAGTTAATGTGACAGGCTTGTGTATGAGTCAGTGTCCCCAGGTGAGGCTCGAGCCCTTCTGAATCTATAGGGTGGACAGTTGATAGCTGATTCTTCTTGGCCTTATGATTGAGGGTGCCTGAGGTGTGCAGTGCAGCCATCACTGGATGTGTGTGTATACCTGACAGCAAACCTGTGTACTGTCTTTTTTGTGGCTGTGTATATGTGTGACTGTGTGGTTTTGTGCGTGCCTGTCCTCCTGAGGACGGCTCTGGGTGTGAAGAGGGACAGTCTCGAGGTTGACAGCCCACGGAGGGAGCCGCTTGGAGGGCAAACATTCCAAAGGTGTAAAGCTTCCTGCTGGCAATGTGGAGTGAAGGGCTGGAGCTGTCAGGTGTTTCTCTTTGTTGCCTATCTGTCTTTTTCCGCCCTTCACTGCTCCCTCTCTAATTTTGTCTCCACATCTCCGTCTCTTTCTGCTCGTCACCTTGCGTGTCTCAAATCGGCGATGACTGCTGCCTCTCCAATTCTGTCTGTTCCCTGAGAAGTAATCGCTCATGAAGAATTTCTGACAAGTAAAAAAAGGGCAAACCTGATAAGTCGTCACACTCCTAATCTTTGGAAATTCTTTTAAACACAGTGTAATAACCGGGCGATGTGGAATCAAGCTTTTCCACCAACATGTAAGAAAAATATCCTGAAATTAAAGCTGGCAGTCGGCAGCGAGGATGTCATTTCACATCCAAAATAATAAGAAAGTGTGTCACTGTCGAAATACTTGAAGAGCTTACTCTGTAAAGCCTTTCCTCAGCCAGGATCCCAAAGTGGCAGGAGAAATGTAATGTCATTACTCTCCTGGGCAGAGCTCAAAGAGAGGAAAGCTCATTTCCTCAGCTTGCCCTATTCTCTGGACTGATATTTAAAACTCTCTTCACAATATAACTTATTAAAATTTAAGCTTTCGTACTCATTTCCAAGTTTTTATTAGCCGTATCTGTGGAAGCAATGTCATTTGATATTTGTGGAGATGATGTGCAGTTAAGCCTGCAGTTCACCCATAAAGTGAGATCTTTGGTATTTAACACCTGCAGAATTATGAGCAGCAGCGACACATTTGACCTTAGCATGGTGTTATGGCAAACAACAAAGTAGGACATCCATTTTTATATGAAACTGAAACAAGTTAATGGGCTGAGAAAACATCGATTTTCTTTTTATTCGGTGAAGGAACTCTCTTTCGGAAGGGTTTTATATTAATGAAGGATAATTATTCCAAACACTAAAACTAATGAACTACAAGAAAGAAATTGTTACTCGTTACTTTTATCCAACAAACAACATTTTGTAAGCACAACTCTCCAGGTTAAATATATATATACATATATATTGTTTTTAAAGAAAACTAACAGAGGGGATCTATGCAGGCAGACGACTCAGCTGTTTTTTTTGTCTCTGTTGTAATTAGAAATGAACTGATTAGGAACCACATAGGCCACAATGTAGGTGCTGCAAAAATAATTTGACTTAAATTGCTAATTTCTTTCTTTAATTACAATTTTGACCCAATGAGCACACATATATATAGCATCGCCTTATTCCTTTGCAACACTTGGATTTTTTATTAATCTTCTAAAGCCATTCTTTTCTCCTACAATCCAATAATCCATTGTGATTCATGTTCAAGGTGCTAAAGGAATTAATGTTTTCTTCAGGAGATGAAGCGTTGTCCTACAGGTGCAGCTGCTTTAATTACATTGATAAAGAGGATCGTGATTAGCCATTGGTTCATTCGTGAGAGGAGTGGTAGCTTTAGGCCCGCTCCATTAGAAGAAATTACACTTGTTCCTCTTAGACTCGAGCTGATTTGATATTGAAGGGAAGCAGGAACATATTTGAATGGACTGGAGCTGTGAGGCTGAGAGGGAGCGATGAATGAAAGTCGGGGGAAGTCAGACAGGCTCCCCATCAGGTTCTCGTGGATTATCTCACGTTGATGAGAGGTTGTCAGAGCCACAGTGTTCTCGTATGAGCTAAATACGATTTCAATGGTGAGGAAGGGCGAGGAAAAGAGTAAAAAGCCGCCTGGCCTCAGAGGCAGTGGCTGTTTCCTGGCAGAGCAGAACCACCAGCAGCCATCACTGCTGAGCATGAGCTGCCAGAAGATGACTGGTCCAGTGAAGTGCCAATGCTAATAGACAACCACTCACTGTGCTGAGAGGATTTTCGTGTCTGCGTTCAATTTTATTATGTCCCATGCATGTCAGTTTTTATGGCAAAGCTTAAAATAGAGGCAGAGTGGGCCGGCCCAAATGTGTGTAGAGCCCAATGGTTCTTTGTCAGAGGCCGCAGGTGGGCACAGGAAAGTTGTGGTGGAAAAAGCTAAAAAGCTAAAAGAATAAACGGCCATGAGTTTCTCTGGGACATTTCTAGGGATCTGTGTTAGAGCCTTTCAATAAGTGTCCACAACTGATTTTGTGACATGTGATGGGAATTGGCACAGAATGGAGGCTGGTGGGAGGATATGGAACAAGGGGCTGTGCAGGGAGAGGGAGCCAGAGAGAGAGAGAGAGAGAGAGAGAGAGAGAGAGAGAGAGAGAGAGGGGAGAACATTCTATCTGTGTGGTGAAGAATCAAAGAGATGTGTGCAGTCTTCAGAAACAGCCCTGTATATGAGACACGAACTGAAAGAAACAAAGCCACAGTAGGATACTCTAAATACCCATCTATGGAATAACCATCCACATATGCTAATGATCACTTGTTGGCAACACTATAGTCCCAATATTCATGGGCTGCACATGAAAGCATGTACAGAAACTACACATTTCCCCATAGGTAAATAATTAGTCTCCGATATCTCATAGAGTTGTTGGGTTTTGCAGTGTTAATGCATTCATAGTCTCCATTTTCATACAAATACAAAAAGTATGCTCAAACACTATATTTGCTATTAATATGCTTGTGCAGCCTCTTTTCTCTACAACCTAACCCTCACCCATTCACGTCTCTACCTGTTTTCAAGATTAATCCTGATTCAAACTTGCCGCTAATTGAAATGAAACTTAAACCTTATAGGTGCACTAATATTCTTTATACAAACAAACATTCAAATGACTTTGTGTAATTATAAGGCTACAATAAGGCCAACAATATTGCTACAGTGTGTTCTGCTGCCCTAAGTGGTCAAATTTTTTCCAAATCTAACATGAATCATTATACAAGTTTCTCTCATCTGGTTCTGTCCAGGAGCACGTTTTGGATCTCTCTGCTATAGGAACAAAAAGCGTCTGCATACACACACTCAAACACTCCACAATCCACTCTCACGCACTGGGGTGGACCACAGGCAAACAGCGGGGAAGTCACAGAGTAATGGGACGATCCATCACCCGTGGCTGCGTGCTGCTGCATGGTTTTAGTCAAAGAGACCCACCCATGGAGACACTGAGGCCGCCAGCTGGGAGGAAGCCACCAGAAGGTACTGATTTAGGGACCAGAGGTGATAGCTGGGGGGTGGGAGGAGAAGACACCATTACTGGGTCTTTGTATACAATTATTTATACAGTGTAAAGTGCCTGTCAAGAATATGAATTCATCCAGATGTAAATTTGATTAGAAGGAAATGTGTTAACATTTAAACATATTTACTTTGAGTATTTCTATTATTTTGTGCTCTCTAAATTATTTACATCAACCCAAATGAGACCGTCTCATCAATGTCACCCATTTCTAAATAGAGGTTTTAATAAATAACTGAAAACCAATCTACAAAGGAACCAAATTATATAATGAAGCCTTTCTGGAACAATAAATCAAAAGAAGTGCCACAAAAAAAAACAAGAATTATTTATTTCTGCTTCAACAGACCAAGACGACTTGATTTGGGTTTTTGTTCTTGGTTTTTAAAAGCACATTTGATTTAGGCTGACTTCATCTGGAAACTAACAGCTGATTGTGATCTTCGAGTGTGACCTGTTTACCACGAAGAGCTGACAACACAAATGATTAAATCTTAATAACATAACATCTCTGTGGGAGGACTAAATACAGAAGATGGTGAAACACCCTGCTTGGTCGTTTACATTCTGTTTGACCTCCTTCTCTTTCCGTACAACCTCTCATTATTTTTTGAGTATTTATGGATAGTTTTATCTCTTTTGATTTCAAATCTGGTTTTGCAATTGGTCATAAAAAACAGCAAAGAGTGCAGTAATATTGCACTTAGTCCCGCAGTAAAAACACAAACATACAAACATCCTCCAACCTCAATCAAATCAAACGCACACGTGCTGCCATGGAAAGGTAAATCTGATCTTTTCAGAAGCTGATCTGCCCTCATGCAATTCAATCTAAAGCTCGCCGAGACCTGCGTGATGGAGACGTGGTCAGATCACCAAGGAAAATGAAATTAAACTAGATTTAATAGAGCTGTATCAGGCCATGAAGAGACCTATCATGGAATCAGCCCCCCATCCATCGACCGAATGGAGACAGGTGATCAGCGAAGACATGGCCCACAGATACAATTTAAGGGAATCAAGGAGAGAAGACTAGAATCTGTATACACACACACACACACAAACAAAAAAGCAAACACACAAACACACACACACACACACACACACACACAGAGAGCGACACATGAGAAAACAAAGAGGAACATCAGCGTACTTCAAAAAGAAAACTGGGAAACTTGGAATACAGCAAACGATGCACTACACACGTATCAAAACAGAGCAGAACAAGCTCAGTTTAAAGGTCATGACAAATTGGAGGAGCACACTGCACAAGCACATACAGTACACTCATGCAGCGCACACAGGCACACAGGGCTCTCGGCACTGATCCCACCTCCTTACACATTCATGCCACGAACAGACAGATCGATTCCTAACCCCGGGGATTCAATAGTAACCACATTAATCCACCACTGGGCACAGTCGGTGTGTCTAGCAGACAGGCACTCAGTCAGCCACTCTGCTGCTCTCCAGATCACCGCTGGTTTACAGAGGGGGGGTCTGGGGGAGAGCGGACGAGAGGTGGGGATGAACGAGCGGCTGGAAGGCTCGCTGAAATGTCACTATGCTCACTCTGCCTGCCCTTTGCATGGATGCCGGGTAGCGTGCACCAAATCTAACTACTGCATGGGGCAAAGTTCAGGCAATTGGCGCATTGTGTGTTTTCTGTCCCACGAAGGGAAGACAACAGCATCACTCATTTTAAATGGACACAAATATGCTCGAGCAGCCTCAGCCACTGTGACTTCTGTCAACGAAACCTTGTTTAGCGAGATAACTTTTTCCCATGAAAACAAACAATCATGTGGTGGTGCCTGGTCGGAGACAGGTTTCATTTTCGAGTTTGGAGGACTGAGTTACTGTTCATGCTGCGCAAATCATCTTTACCAATACTAGATTAGATTTAATTGTTACCTGAGAACCTCCTGAACTTCTACGACCATCTATGACAGCCGACTACGACGACACCATGGTCAGAAACCACTTAACGACCCAATAAGTCCACGCTACAGGTTTTAGAGGTTTTGGTTGACAGTTCGGATTTCAGAAGCTTTTTCAGACATGACCTGTGGGTAAAGTCTGAAGATTTGGATATAGAGTTTACCCACAGTTTGCTTTCCACACATGCACAACACAGCAGGAAGTTCTCTGCACAGACGCGTTCGTAACCACAACAAATCCTCTGCATTATTCAGGCGAGAGGCGGAGCAGCAGGGGGCGGCAAACAGCAGCAGGAAGTGACGTATTTACTCCGCTGTGGAGATCACGTGACCGTTGCGGATCACCTCAAACTCTCTTAACATCCTTGCCAGTGTCTTTTATGTCCGTTTTTTTTCACCCATGGATATATTGAATTCTACAACATTACTACAGACTTTATACTTGGGGGGACAGGAGGAGAAAATCTGCAGATGATCCAGAGCCTCTCACTCTGCGTTTACACATGCACTTTCCCCGGAGAAAATAGAGAGGATCTGCAGAGTTCAGTGCTTGTGTGAACCATCGTGTGTGTGCGTGTCCCTTTGGTCTTGAGTTTGTAGTTTGGGGATTGTTAAAAACACAAAATGGTTCCTGGCTTGAATAAATCCTGACAGAACATTTTTCAAAGAGCTATTTATTGCAGGGTTTTTCTTCTTTTTTTTTCCTGTAGACTTGAGGGTTGATTTACACAAGAGCAACTCAACATGATGGCAATGATTTACTCCTATTGCAAGAGTGGATTTCATTGCATTTGCTAATGTTGTTGCATCCATCCAGACTTCATTGTTTTATTCTCTTTCATGTCTGGATGTATTGCCTTAAATTAATAACATCAGACCAGACATCCTCTCTGCAAAGCTGCGCTCTAAATCATACAACCTGTCATTGTGTTTGTGTGTGTGTGTGTGTGTTTGCTTTTTATTCATTCCTATTTTTTTACCTCTAAAGTTGGATAAAATGTTACTTCAAAGCCGTTTGACTTAAATACTCAGTGCTGGTCATGACTTCAACTAGAATAAAATAGATAGATAGATAGATAGATAGATAGATAGATAGATAGATAGATAGATAGATAGATAGATAGATAGATAGATAGATAGATAGATAGATAGATAGATAGATAGATAGATAGATAGATAGATAGATAGATAGATAGATAGATAGATAGATAGATAGATAGATAGATAGATAGATAGATAGATAGATAGATAGATAGATAGATAGATAGATAGATAGATAGATAGATAGATAGATAGATAGATAGATAGATAGATAGATAGATAGATAGATAGATAGATAGATAGATAGATAGATAGATAGATAGATAGATAGATAGATAGATAGATAGATAGATAGATAGATAGATAGATAGATAGATAGATAGATAGATAGATAGATAGATAGATAGATAGATAGATAGATAGATAGATAGATAGATGTTTGCTCTATGACCAGTGTAACATTCCCACAATTTGACTTGAATAAAACTTGACTGAACATAAAAAGGATGATGATGACTAAACCTGACAGGAACTAAAGTCTGTTAACTTTCAACAATTCTTGAGTTGTGCACAAAAAAAATACACAAAATAAGACAGGATTTTATTATGTGTTACCCTGAAACTCTTTTTCCTAAAGAGCAGAATTGTGCCATTAACTTACAAGGACTCCTACGAGGACAGTCTTTCACCCGTTTGTACCTGAGAAGTGCTCAACTGTCCTGGACATCTTTTTCATCTGCTCCCCCGCTGTAATGAAATCATGCAGCTAATCCTTCGGAGGGGCTTGTGTGTTTGTGTGTGTGCATGTGTGTGAGTGTGTGTGGTCGTCTCCTCACCACCTCTCTTCCAAATGAAAAGCAAATCTGGTGGCGTTCACTCGAAGAAGAACAGTTTTAGCAGCCATGCCAGCGTGCAGGCTGCTGGCAACCTCCTTAATGAAGCCATTACAGCCAGCACTCATTTCCCTCCCTGAACTCAAAGAAAGCCCAGACTCCTGGAGAGCTGATCCACTCTCTCAGCACTCATTTAGATCAAGTATATTTTCCCAGCTTGGCCCGGTGGCTGCTCAATCGCCTATACACAATGGAAGGTGTGAGGCTGATGCACGAGCCTGACACAAACTGACTTAATGACTTTGGCTAGGATCATGCCTTTAATTCAATATACCATTAAAATATAAATGTGTAATTATATAGAGTGTAACTAAGTGTATCTAGAGGCTACATGATGATTGCAAACATGACGTGAATGAGTGAGATTAAAGTAGATTAAAGAAAATGAATTTGATATCCAAAGGGGTTTCCTCAGATAAATGTGCTGCAGCATGAATTTGTGAATGAAGTTTCATCCGATCACTTGTTTGTTCCTTATTTTGAAGTATTCCCTCCCGCTCTCCTCCATTGCTCTGTTCCCCCCGCCCCTCTATCGCTGCTCATCTCAAGTAGCCTCTGGAGATTTGACAAGCTTTTTTTTTGTTATTGATTCGAATTAAGGAGCTTCAAAACACAGATAAATGGATTTTGATCCCGGCATAAACCAGATGCTTTTGAAATGGGTTTGAGGACACGAGCAAAGCTGCCGTTCGGGATGGATTACACTCTAAGATCATCAGCTTTACTGATATGCATGAGTGGACCTCCACTAAGGGTGTATGATTTGGTTTGTGTGTGTGTGTGTGTGTGTGTGTGTAAGGATTTGCACTTGGGTGAGTATCTGGCCTCTAGTGTCCTCTCTGCTGCAAGGAGGCTTTGCCCTATGGCTTTCCAGGAAGACTAAAGTAACCCGGAGCATGCACAAGCACAGACCCACAAAAACTCACATCTGTCAGTAATCCCCCTTAGCTTTCGAAAGCTTTTTCTTCCTCCCACCGTCCACCTGCCCGCCTCTGTCTTTCCTCTGGGATCCTCGCATTCTTAATTCATGCCATATGAAACATTTAGCAGCACAACTGCTCGGCGCCGTTTTCCATCGTTAATCGATGCGAGGAAGTAAAGCAAACAAAGCCTGATTCATGAATCATATCCTTAACCGATTCAGGCAATCATAGCAGACAAAGTCACAGTCACGACAACGCTACTAATATAGAACTCCCTCCAAGGTAAGGAGCAGCTTTGCAGGTGTTTGTTGAGATTAGAATTCAGCTTTCATACTCGCGATGCCTTCCAACCACTTTAAAATTGGAATGAGTTATATGCCTGATGTATTCTATGCACCTTTTTTTTCCTTTTAAATAATACGTAATAAACAAATGCTGTGGGCAGACATTGAGAGAGTTAATTTCTTGTTTTGGACTACCAAAGAAAAGCTGATGAGTTCTGAAGGTTATTAAACCACACTACCGCCAATCCACCACTTTGGTCCAGACTGGGATGCCGCAACAACTGGAGGATGAAATGACATGAAATACTGACACTGGACAGCCACACACCGATATAGACATTCTGTATATCCATGTATGGAGATGAGATACATAAAGACTCAATTTCATCTGTTCATAGATATCAGCACTCTACATATGTGTGATTTCTGCATCATTTGTTGGGGAATGCCTCAAAATGTCAAAAAACGACATAATAACTCATGTGGAAATATATTAAATCTGCTCCTAATGTTAATGGCTTGTTTCTTGGCCCCTCCACCAAGTTTCAAGAAAATCGGTTCAGTTGTGTTTGTGTAATCTTGTGAAAACAAACAAACAGCTATGAAAACACATAATGCTTTTGCTGCATCAATTTTAAACTCACCTGATAAGTTGCAATACAATGTTATGGGAGTCCAATGGTGAACTGCTGGAACAATCACTTTTCATCCAGCACCATCACTGGATCAACATTTTTCCAGTGGTGGTTAACGACCACATGGCAAAACTGATGACATTCCCATCAGCCTCAGCTCTACTTCCCCTCTAATGTTAACATTTGTCGTTTTGCACTTGTAAGCATGCTGACGTTGGCATTTAGGTCAAAGCGCTGCTGGGACAATGCAGCCTAATATACTGAGCAGTAAGAGTGAACACGAGTGAACAAATAATAGCACCTGAACAAATGTTCGATTCAGAAATAACAAATACAGCAAACCGCTCATGCCTCATAATTATAAACTCCCTGATGAAACTTCACAATAAAAAGCCATTTTCCAACAATCAAACACCCAGTTGTACTCAGTGCTGTTGTTTTATTTAATTATAATTTGTATTTTAAGTGGTGACAGCAGTAAAACAAAATAGGTAGCGCTTTGTTATCAATTCAGAAAATATAGAATAATAAAAAGCATAACTGCATTGGCTGCGTGGATGCATTTTCACGGTATAAGTTAATTTGCTCTGTATTCTGCTAGAATGCGTATGCAGGTGGCGTTCTTCTGTTTGACAATTTGATGACTGCTGATGTTTTAAATTGTCATATTTGGCTGATTCATGTGCATATAAAGTAAAAAAAAGAGCCACATTTGAAAAGTCAAAGAGTCTAGTTGATGCCGTCCCCCAGGATTCCTATCATCGCAGGTTGGTGTGATTGGTTCCAGCCCAGCGCTGCCGGGGCCCATTTAGATAATATAATGGCCCGCAGTCTCAAGACTCATACATACAGATGCAAATGCAGCGTACGCACACATGCACACGCAAACAGACACACATAGATAGGAGAAAGGACCATATTTGCACACACACACTTCGACAGGCACAAACCTGCCTCTACTGAACTCTGAAGGTGGATTTCAATCGATGGCTGTGAAGGGAAGGAAGGCACGGGTAGCTTCCTCCTTCTGGTTTAACCCTACTACACTCTGTGAATACACTCTACCATAAGGTCCTTGAAGATTGACTTGCTACACAATCAGGCCACAGCTTCACCTTTGAAACTGTTTTGGTGTCATAAAAGTTTAAAAATATATACCTCTTCCTCCTCCGGGGGGAAGTGAGGAAGTATTCTCTGTAGGAGGGTGAAAAGTATCACCGAGGTCTCATGAATCATTTTTAATCTTGTTAGGAGTTGTATAGGATGACCTTTCTCGCTGTGTCTGTGTTTACCTGCCAGCCGCCGGGTCTATTGTGCAGTTTATAGGGCATGCAGCTTCCTACACACTGTCATTCCAGGCTAAGGTCAGACGGAGTCATTTTCTAAACCGGCCTCATGTGCAGACGTACCGTGGCGGCACGGAGTCGTGCTCACAAACACCGAGCCGCTGAGGAAGCATGGGATGGAATGAGGCACCACGCCAGAGTCTCTTGTACATTTTGCATATGATCACAAGAGGAGAAAATGAATTGATACAAGTCATAGGAGGCGTCACACTCTTTGAAATATGTGGAGTACGTCAAACATTGATTATAGGTTGCTTTAGTTAGCTTGGTCTGAATTTTCCTAAGAGTACACTACTTTATGTCGAAGCACCATCAATGATAATGATGGTCCATACGTCTGTAGGTCAGTATTCACCCGACTGTATATACAAATGGATGACATATGTCCAATTCCACCCATTGTACAAAAATTAAGCTGAAATATCCTGAATATGAGCACTGACATCATGTGGAGTCTAAACGGTAGCAATCAGGAAATGGAGCCATAGTAATGTATGCTATTGACGTTTAATATTGTCGCCATGACAATGAAGGTCCTCTAACAATAGTCAAACCACAACATTTTCCTAAACCAAACAGTAATAGTCGTTGTGCTCAAACCTCATCAAAACTCAAACCTATAGGTACAAGCCAGCTGTTAAAATTTAAATACAACTATTAATATTCATAACTAAAAATACTATATAAATTAATATAAATACAGAAATATGTTGAAAAGTTACCGACTCCCTTACTCCGACAATAAGATGACGAAAGCCTTGTAAATAATTCAAATTGAAAATCCCCCAGTAAACTCCCAGTGCATAAATAATATATATTATCCCCCTATATAACCAGTGTGTTAACTTCTTCTTATAACAGTTCTGTAATGTAAATGACACTTAATGTACATTTACTCGTATTTTAAATGAACAGTAAGAAAAGTATAACAAAAGTGCTGACTAACACGTCATCGGACTTTAACCCGAAGCTATAAATCAATATGAAGCAGAAAAATAAAACATTTCACCACAAGTTCAAATGGGAACCTCATGCAGCGGCGAGGTATAATAGTCTGAGACAAGACAGCTCCGCAGCTGTGGGGTGAACTGGGTCATGTCTTGGTTTGAACCAAAGCTCGTTTTATTGTGCATTCAGTAGAACAGTTTTTCAGGATGGAACGAGTGTCTGGAGCTGACGTCTCACAATATGAGATGTGCACAGAATCAACCCCGACAACGTGTGGGGGTGGGATGTGGAAACTTTCTGCACGGGTCAGAAGAAATCAGCGAAGACATGTATCTTAAGACATTGCATATCAAATAGTGTAATGGCAAGGAAGGCATTAAGAGTAATTAAGGTAGATGTAAAAGGGATTTATTACATCTGTTAAGTACATGGAGGCCCCATGTTCTTGAAGCGTGTGCATGACGGTAAATGCTCTCACATCTTAGAGGGATTAAGAGCAGAATGTGCCGTTGATTCCAGTGGACCCACTCTTAAAAAAAGAATAATCCTGCTCTATCCAGAGAGAAACAAGTTTAACAGCTTTTATAAAATCCATACACATTCACTGCTGTCAGAGATGTGTCAAACTGCCCGTCACGATGGTATCAAGTGATCCTCTGGTGCCAAATGGGGAGAATATGGTGCTTTGATTATAACTCCAGGTGGCTATATAGAAATTAAACCTGTGGCACTTTAACTAAAACTGTCAACAAAAAATCATGGAAATCGCACCTGAGAGCCATTTTCACACAAACAGAAGATTGCCTCTTCGTTATTCTTCTGAAGAAAATGTTTGTTCTGTCTTAGAGTGGTTTGATTATAGCACTTGCACATGTTCCTTTTGGACAAAATTGGCTTTTAGCAAAATGTCAGATGCGCAAATGTAGACGTCGCTAAAAATGTCAGGTCATTGTTTATGTAATTAACGTGCTGTGTGCGTCAAGCAGCAGCAGCTACATATGTATATATATATATGAGCAAGTGGTGTTTGCATGTGTTTGCCTGCAAGACTGTGAGTCAGATTTTCTGGGAACGTTGACCTGGTGCTGCTTTTAATTTTAATGGACTGAAGTTGACTGCACGCCCACCCCTGATATAAAAGCATTATTGGTCCCGTTTAGTTTACAAAAGTGGATTAGGGAAGTCAGACGTCATTCCAATGGCACTTAAGCTTTTAATTTAGACCAAATTCTACTCCAGTGTGAGTTTTAAAATGTTGTGGCCTTAAATGCAGGGGAACAGTAAGAAGGATGAAGGAAGACAACCTCACTCGCCTGTATTGAATGAGGAAGAGGAGCACGATCCATTGAATGGGTCCCCGGGGCATCACCAATAGATTTACCAGCAATTAATCTACACGCGCAAGGAACTGCAATCTACTTTCTGCATCGCTCTTTAGCTTCACTGGCTGCTTACAAATGTGTTTTACTGTGATCAATACCAATTCAAACAATACTCTAATATGCAATATAGAACCAAAACTGTATGTTGTGAACAAACATAGAATACCATGTAGCTAATGAGCAGAGAATGGGATTAGCTTTCTAGGGGAATTACATTTTCTCTGATAATTAACATTCTACTTATCACATAAATACTGTTTATCTCTTACCAGAAACCTCTCCACCCTAATTACTTAAATGAAGAATTAGATGTGACATGTTTGCTGTGATTTCTATCGTCTCTCTGTACCTGTCAGCCTCAAGTCAAGTGTGAAGTCCTCTTTCATTGTGTGTAGGTAAACCAGCTTCTCTGTGAGACTATACTTTGTAGTTTGCTGCTGTGCTTGTGATGATGTGACCTGTGGTTATTGACTTCCTGGGAGCTCCATCAAGCTCCTTATGACTGACTAGTTGCACCTATTAGAGGATCCTATATATACATATGTTGAACCAGTGTATTCCTGTCTCATGTACTGAAATCACTGACTGTTCAGCCCTGCTATAAGTGAAGTACAGACATTTGAAATCCAGTCTACAGACTGAATCTGTTTTTGTTCTGTGTGCGAGTCCTCCTCTGCTTTGGTGGGACCTGTTCTGACACAGCACCAGAAACAATGTCTATCATGCATACAAACATGAATTGAGGGTTAGTGTTGTGCTGACTTTTCCTGTGTGAGTCATAGACTATGTACGTCTATAAATAGTTACCCGATTTCTTCCTTTGCTCCCATAATATAGCTATGGCTGCTAGAGGTCATCTAACAATAACAATAATAATAATGATAATAATACAGCTAGAATGTCAATTCAATCAAGTTGCACTAAATTGCAAATACTCATAGAAATTGGTCCTTAATATGCATGATTTTATTTCTATCAAGATTCATAAATTAATCCCTGGGAAATTAGTTAAAATGCAACAAAAACAACATTAAAAAAAGTAGGACACAAAATCCCTGTATTTGCCCTCTGATCATTATCTTTATTCTCTCACCCATACTGATGATTCATCCTGTCACCAAGTTTCCCGATAGTGCATCAAATAGTTTTTTGTAATCCAGCTACTAAAAGAAAATCTTTGATCAAACACAAAACAAGAATGCTTTATTTATCATCGATTACTTGTTTTGTCCCTTTTTAGGCAATGGATGTATATTTAGTTTTATGAAGTTTCTATAGGCTTTGAGGCAGGTGGGAGAGAAGCTAAGAGCAGCCACCAGCATGGCAGCTGCTAAAGGGATGCATGTGTGAACCGCTCTGCTTCAGGATTCAATAACACCATCACAAGAGCAGTCATCTGTCCCACCTCGCTGCCAAATATCCACTATATTTGGTCTCAAATCCACCAAACCTCCACACCAGCCACAGATAGATGCTGGTGGGAGATTTGACACCATGCCAGGAGAGACTCAGCGTTACTGCTATTTTTCGCCAGATGAATCATTCATAGTTTGGCCTGGATGTGAGGCGGGCGGAGGACACGATGACAGATTCATCTAATATAACGGGAAACCAATATCGGTCTAACCCTAATTAATACCGTTATGTAAATCTAATTCGTTTTCATGTTCTGTCAGACGTGAGCAGCTCAATAAAGCTGTCAGAGAAAACGTCAAATAATGTACGGCTGTCCGTATTAAAGCTTTATAAATGAGCCTCAATGTCCAAAGTGTGTCACGCAACAATATCTGACTGATAATAAATGAGCTTGATACAGAAAATTCACGTCCGTCTAATAATGTTAACGAAAATTAAAGTTTCTGATGAATAAAAATAGGCTAAAACTACAATTATGGGAATTACATTATATTTTTATTAGGTTAATCACATGGTAAGGTTGTGATGTCTCATTTAGTGTACTGTACTAATATTATATTGTGTAATGACAGGAAAACAAATACTGCAAAACTGCAAAACTCCTCACCGGCTATCGGTAGAGATAGCCGGTGAGGAGTTAGCTTTAGCTTAGCCCTTAGCCCAGCAAGGTCTGTTTACAGGTGTATGAACAAGTGTCTGCGTTAGTGTTAGTGTGTGTGTGTTAGCTTGTTATTGTTTGTGTGTGTGTGAATGTGTGAATGTGTGAATGTGTGAATGTGTGTGTGTCTACCCGGGTAAGGAACACCTCTGGACAACCATGGAACAAGGTACTGATGTGGAAGGAATCATCTGTGTCAGTAGAAAATAAATCATGAAATAGGATGCAAGGGGTCAAAGACACAAACACACCACAAACAGCTTGTGCCAATACACACAAACAGACAACCAAATCAGTACAAGTCTTACCTGCACTGAAAATGCTAACATTTCTTCGATAAACAAAAATTACTGAAGTACGTGCTACTGGGATGATGAAATGATCTTTCAAAAAAAAATACTAATGTCGCGATCTTCTATAAAATCACGTCCAAGTCAAGTCGTCTAAAAGCTCAGTTGCTACCTGAGCCGTGATTCTAGTCAGGCTGATAAATGAAGGCAGCCCATTTGTTTCCAATTAGGTTTCAGTCTTGTGAATTGATCTCTGTGGCTATTAGTGCAGTAAAATGTAAGACTGTGCTTTTTAATGTGCTCTCTTTCTCTCGTTGGATTACGCCTCGTCTGGGACCCAGCAAGATTTGCCTCCCAGCTAGATATCACTAAATTCCACACACCGAACCTTTAGTCTGTAATAACTGAGTTATTTAAACAGCAGGAGTTATTCCGTTGCAATATCGTTACTTGACAAAATTCATTCTCAACTCAATACTTCTACTTACTACAATTCTATGCATGATTTGCTCTAATGATAAGTGGAGGGTTGTGCTGTAATCAATGCTGGAACATTCATTACCACAGCATGACGCCTGTATGCAGCAAATAATAAATAATAAAATGAAGGTGCTGCAGGAATAAATGGTAAGTGAGCGTATACACGTTTGAATGTGCCTTAAGGTGACAGCACACGGAGCTCACCCAGTCTCAGACTAACTAACAGTAAAATTCATTATCATTAGTGGCACGTGTTCTCTGACACCGTTTAAGTAGCTCATCAAGATAACATTGTAATCTATGCGCGGCAGCATTGTGCAAAGTTATTGTCTACAATTGCGTGTGTGTGTCATATGTTACTGGATTTTTACATGTTCCATCAAGCTTAATGAGGACACTAGAAATGGAAATGAGCAATCACTCAGGGACAGGGGAGCATCATTAGCACAACACATTCATCGTCTTATTGCATTATTAGACACTGATTTGCTTTTTAGCCGGAATTCATCGGCTCCCTCTGCCTTTCATTTTGTGACACTTCAAGAGGAAACGCAATTAATTTAGAGTGCGACGTTTTTTGGTGAATCAACAGTGATTCGGTTTTAAATGCGTTCATTATTGTGTTTTGATTCCGGGGGTAAAAAAAAAGAAGAAATATCCCATTAATGTTTTCATTTATATGCAGTCATCCATATTATAGTAATTATCTGATTATGTCAAACACAATCTTCCCAACAGGCTCACCCACATCAATCATTTCCCTGCTGTCATAAACTGCAGCTGTATTTGTCCCTTGGCAATTCTCCTGCTGCCAGTTAGCTTTCTAATGGGAAACACACTTGAAAAGGGAACAGGAAGCAAACACACAACACAAGTGGATGTATATTCACACGTTGGTATATATATTTAACAATCCTCCCCCCTCTTAGTTCTGATTAAAATAATTCTGTATATCACTTTAATTATGTGAACATCCCTGTCTGTGCATTATAATGTCAACTGTATCACCTCTACTTAAACCACTTCTACCACAAATGTCTACACTATTTCCCGCCAGGAGCATTTCAAGGGACTTTGAGGGTCCCAGGCAAAAGGCCCTTGGGGGGGAGGTGGAGCTTCAATGAACCCAACCGAACCCTCACCAAAAACATGATACATGAAGGCGTTCTAGTCCTCAACTAAATCTCTGAAGTTTTGACTCTTGTGACCTTGTTGAGGGATCCGACCATGGTGTTATTGCAGTCTCCTGTAGTCAACCATCTCAGATTGGGGCTATAGCCAATTGCTTGTTTCCTGCATTGGCAATGAAACTGGATAGGCACTGAATGGTAATGGTTCAATATCGACAAAATGCCTAGGACATTATGTAAATGAAATCCTTCTACCAGCCCAACTAAAGCTAAAGTTTTCTTAATGTCTTGCTGTTTTAGCTAAAATACAAGACACCTAGCAAGTACGAGATTTCCTGTGAGGGTCAGGCTGGGATTTGACAACCATGACAGAAAACTTTCACTCATCACACATCAAAAGAAAAGTTGAGGGGACACATTTGCATCCATTCATCTCAAGACATAGAATTACCAGAGTCTGGAAAGCCCCCAGGAACAGCATTAAGCTAAGAGGAGGCTCTGTCATAAAAAAACAAAATCTGCATTTCAAACACTGGCCCTGAAAAGACCAGGAGCCAAAATCAGCAGACTCAGCTAGAGAGGGACTCAACTCTTACTGTGTATTGGCCCAAAAACTTGGAAGCCAGAGGAACTATTTCAGCCTGTTGCAATTAGACACCATCTTGAAAGGCTGAAGATGGTTCCTCAGTCATCCATAGTCTTCACACAATCAGGCAATGGTTCCCATCCTCATGCTGCACTAGCAGCACCTATTGGAGGTGAACCACCTTAGCGGTAACCATGTTACTTTCAGGTGAAAGAAGAGACTTGTTCAGAGTTTGTCTTAGAGGTCTTCCTGCAGGCCTCCCCCTGGCCAACAGGACTGCAGGGCAGAATGAATTTGGGATTTCATACTACGACAAACAGACAGAGATTGGTGTTTTAAAAAAGTGGTATGATAAAATATGCATATAAAAATCCACTGCAGGGCATCATTTCTGGAGTTAGCTTTCAGCTGTCACCTGCTGGCAGGAGAACTACTACCACGCTCTGTGGGCCGCTGTATGGCCACAAGAGTTCTGCAGCACCGTGACCCTGTTTCAACTGAAACTGATGGCCAGCTGGAACATAAATGAATATAACCAGTCGAGCCTACCTGTAAGGTCCCAGTAGCTCTTTTTTATAGTCCAGCTAGCTGCTCTGCTGGTGTCAGTTGGCCTTGAGCCAGCCAGCAGCACCATCGGCTTCAGCATGAACCTCTGAAATGTGAGGTTTTCATAAGGTCCCACTGGGAAATTGTGGTTCGCAAATCAAATCGCAAACAGAGCTTCAGTGACATCGCCGAAACATGCAGAGAGAAGAATTCTCAGCCAAAATAAGGCATTCATGTCGGAACACATCATGGGAAAACAGAGATAAATGTGGCCACTGCCGGAAAGATGCAGAAAGCAGAGGGAAAGTGCTGGAAATTGCCATCACTGAAAGTAATCTTAAGTTCTTATTTAATGCCACATTTATTAAAATCATACTTTATTGTTATTTTTTTCCTGTTTGGATCAACAAGCTTTGATCTGTGTTTTTTTCCATTTAAACTTTTCCATTGACATTTTACCAGAATAAAGAAATAGAAATGTGTATGCATTATGAAGCACAAGCAAAACTTCCAAACAAGATTAAAATATGAAATAAATCCTTCAAAGCTGAATAATGTATAATGAAGGCGATTTTTCACCTGTTATTTAGTAGGAAAGTAGTGATGGATTCCTTCTTTCCATGCTGCTGCTATGTCCTCCATCCTTCCCTGTGAAACTGTCACTGTGTCCACATGCATAATGATTACCTTCAACCATGCATGAAACTACATTGAAGGGGATTGGGACAGTGGTCACGCTTGTCAGTGGGAGACAAAGGATGGGTCCCATTACGGGGATGAGCTTTCCCACTGAGAGAGACACACACATGCACACGTGCACATGCCCACTAAGTCAAGTAGTCCCACAAATACATAATCAGAAGAATAGATACAAGTCGGTTTCACTGTGGAGAAGGTCAAAAGGTCCTACTTGGCCTAACTTGACTTAGCCATTTGAGGACTGAAGGGTCATGGTAACCTTGGACAAGTCCCCTAAATTAACTCAGTGTGCAGTTGTGCTTTGAGGTGCGAGGTAAGAGGAAAGGCTGTGGGAGCCGAGGCACTTCCCCATCTGTTCGTTTAAATGGCGCTTCCGAGCCCATATGTCGGGCGCCGAAGGCCTTGTGCTAAACATATTGCCACAAGGGAAGTACAAGGGAAAATGCTAATTTTATTTCAATTTTTCTCGCTGGAGAGGTGGAGTGAGTTCAAGTGCAGAAATCAGATCTACTGCAGTAAGTTGGGTTTATGTTTATTTATTTTTTGGGCCCATTCAAACTGAAAAAACTATTTAGTTAGAGGTCCCATTGTAGATTAAATGGATGTTTTCACTTGACAAGGTTGAAAGTTTAAATGCAACACTTCAGCGAGTCATTTTTAAGTGGGATAATGTTTGACCTTGATGCAGGGTATCAATGTTTTCATAGTATCAATGTTAAAATGTCTTTGCAAAGAAAACAAAAGCTGTTTACAAAATCTATTATGGTGATTTATTATTTGGGAATCATTTGACATGTTGGAAAATATGCTAATGTGATGCTTTGCTCAGATGAAGGATGAGAAAAAATTATATCAATTCCATCCATCTTGCCTGTTTATTTCACTGTGGAGGTTTAGCCCAGAGCTCGAGCAGAAACAGAGGAAGCCGGCTTTGAGCACATATCCATAAAAACTGCAAATGTGTATGGACAGAATTGCTAATTGCAGCTCCGTTGTTGCAAATATTTAGTTGCATGTAGTTGTATAGAGATTCTCACTATCACAAATAACATTTGGCATCTTGACTTTTTTACTGTATTAAAATGCACAGGTGTGGAGTACCTAATGATATAGTGGCTCCTCTCCAATGTTTCATGCCAGGGAACCAGCCTGCTCGATGCCAGAACCCTGAAACAGGACCAAGTAAATGGAACAGAGCCAACAGTTATCATACTAATTACACATGTTTTTTTATCCACATTAAGACAAGCCCGAATTCCCAAGAAGAAAGAAACACTGTTATCAACCATGCTTTAAATTAGGATTTATATCATAGAAAAGATTACTGACTGCAGGCTAAACTAAAAAAGCCAAATCAAAAACTACAGCAATATTGAACCTTGAGCGTAGCACGCTGTGACGAGCACTCGCTTGTCCAATAGAAACAAATCAACCAGCCAGGCATGGAATCCCAAAGGAGTAAAAGTTTCCACAATTATTTGGCATGAGTTTACAGGTATTTTGAGATTTCTGGAGGAAAAGCTGCATCGTCTAAACACATTTTGAGTCCGTCAGGCAGCTTGTTGGAGTTGGGTAAAAAGTATAAACAAAGAAACTGAAAACTCTGTCTACTTTGCTCTCACCATTGCACATTTCGGTGAAGGACAATGCCAGCAAATCGCCTTTCCATCCAAAAGGACCTTGAGGCCACAGCACTTCCCACTGGGGCCAAACAAAGTAGCACAACCAAATCTCAAGCCCAATTGTTTGGACTTGAGAGTGCTGCGGTTCACACTGCCTCCAGTAAACCCAGACTCTTTCAGCAGCTGCTCTCGGCCCTCCCTCCCACACGTACTCAGAGTTGTTACTCACAAACAAACCCACCACTCACACCGTGCACACGTGTAATTGAAACAGAAGCATTGTGAGCTGAATTCAGTGTCAACAAACTGTTACCGTGTCAAAGTGTGGCCCACTCGTAGCTGAGTGGGTAGTCCCTTATGTTCTACGCTGTTTTTAATTTTCTTCCTGTGAACATGGACAAAAATATATTCAAAGTATTCGTGGTCGTCGTCAACAAATCACACTGTGGCAGTTTTAACAAACTCTCAGCAACTGCCCAGTATGCACCGCCGTTTCTTGCAATTAAACAATTCAATTTTATTTCTCAACATATATTTTTATGCATCCATTCTTTTCTAGGTGACCCTTATTGTTGCAGACTGTGCTTCGGTAATTCAATTGCCGCTGCCCACACTCCCTTTCAGATGACTTCAGGCCTGCTTGAGAGATCGTGGGCACGTTGACAAAAAGAGATTGTTCCTTTTCTTCAGCAGTTGCCGACTTTATAATTAAAGTGAGTGACAGGGTGATTTGCGAAAAGACCATTTGAGAGGTTCTTTGCTATAAAAAGACTATTTATGATGAGCAAGGGGGAAAACACGCTAAAATCCACAGGTGCTGGGGGAACTCCCGTAGCGAGTGGGTGTGAGGGGAAATTGTGCAATGTTTTGTGTTCCGATAAACAACCTGCCCAACAAAGTAATCCCGGAGGTGTATCTCTGTTCCCACGTACCCCCTCCTGCTACAAGCCTAATTCTCATTTACATAAGAAAACATATCTTGTAAATTAATGAGCAGAAGGTTGCAATTAAAGACGCTATGCAGCATCTGTCCCTAAAGCTCCTAAAGCAGAAATTGGGAGTTAAGGCAAGTAAGTGGTTCTACCAGACTGCCTCCTAGTTTTTTTTGCAAATGGTGAAAGGTGTTCTGCTGAGACTATTTTTATACTGTTAACTTTAAATGGCAGCTGGGGATTTGGGGTTATTTTGTGCAGGGGTGTTTTAGATAGAAAATGCAACTGTGTTAGTTTCATTTGAGGAAGCAAAAATAAGCACGGTAGCGAAAATTGTGTGTGTGTTCGATTGTGAGTGCGTTTGCCTGCTAGTGAGCAGGAGATCAGCTGAGTGGGAGTGAGAGTGAAGAAGCACAGCGTTCTGAGATGACAGGAGGTTGGAGAAACCGTGAAAGTTTATTTAAGAGATCAATAGAGCTCAGAATCAGATGTTTCCATCCCCTCTGGTAAACAATTAGAAACAAAGATAAATCATGTCAACGCATATCAAGCAAACAAAATGAGCAACAAATTATAATCATACAGCAAATGACTTTGCAGACCTACTCCCCTTAAATCGAGCTGAAATTAGAATAAATCTTTATTAGCAAAAGAGAACATAAATTTCTGCTGTGATTGCATCTCTTTAGTTTAATCTGACAATGTCGTTATTGGACTGTAATGTTGACTTGTTTGTAGACATGCAACATATCGTCTCAGTTACGATCACCACACAAGCTGTTAACCAGCTGGTATGTTGATGTGGCTTTTGCTTCCATTCAAAAAAGAGCCTCGCAACTTATTTTGGCAGATCTTAAAACCTTAACACTTGAGAGCTGCCAGTATTTCTCGTGAATACCAATGTGGGCACAGCTCTTCAGACTGACTGTGATCAGTGAGAGGGGGAGGGATGCGGCATGCAGAGTCAACCAATCACCAGCCACATGGAGATGTGAATGACCAGTGAATGTTTGTATCTGCTGACTAATCACTGATCCCTGTCCTGTGAACTTCTTGTTTTTGAAATGAGTTGTAGGTTTGATCTCCTCGTCCAGACCAGTTGTCCAGGTTCTCATGGTGAACCCAAGAGGTTTGGACCATACTGTATGTTGGGGTGACCAAAGAATGTGGAGAGAAAACTCTCACACCTCATGACCCCTGATACAAGGATGCCGAATGCACAAAGATGAATGACTTTTCATGTAAATCTTTGTTTTTATGCAAATGATTAACATTTCGATATGACATATTTTGCCATTATTGTAATATATTGAGATCTAGTACCTTTAAAGGCAGCTTTAGGTACTTTTCATTCAAAACTGTTGGGAATACTGGATTCAATGTAGTGTCTTAGGTTACAACTCTTCTTGTTGCTAGAAATGTCTATAATGAAACTTAAATGAGATATACAATTCTGATTTTGAGGTTCATTATTTTAATTTAGGATATTTCTTACCAGGTAAACATGCTTTAATGTTCAGAAAACACTTTCCTCATACTGCCCATTGCTGCAGCTCAGCCTCTGTCTATAACACCTGTTTTCAGCCGCTGTCTCTTTAAGGCCCCCCCTCGTGATAAAGCCCGGTATGCTCTTATTGGTCAGCTGGAGCACTCTGTTGTGATTGGTCAAGCACTTCCAACGCAAGCATGTCAGCCTCCGCTCTCAATTTACTTGGCTTCGTTAGCGGGTGTGTCAGACTAGCCGCTAGGTGTGCATTATGCTGATATGGGGAAATGTTGCAGAAGTATAGTTTGGAATACTGATGAGTTGGTTCAGGAGTTTCATGAGCTGTGTTTTCTTTGGGGGAGTGGCGCTTTTTGGAGCTTTGAAATATACAAAATACCAAAGCATCAAATGTTCTTTAAATTGAAATCCACGACAGAACCCGGGCAAATAGGCTAAAGAAGGAAAAAAAAATTCTGTATTAGCATTCGTACGCTATAATATAGTGAGGTTAACAGAGCATCCTTTGGTAAATCTGGCTCCTCAAAGTTAGCGAGCTGCCATAAAAGGCATGTCCAGAAAGGTTATTTCCTCCTTTGAAAAATGTGCACAACAGTTTCAATGTCATAGTTTATATTCCCTCAAAAGAAGTGAGGAGGATTCAAAATTCTGTTTGACTCTTCTTCTTCTATATGTCCTGCCTTACCTGACTTGTGCATGTATACTGGACAGACAGTGTTTGGCTCTTCTCACTGACTATGTACTGACAGTACTCAGATGAAAAGTGACTCTGGCTGGTTTCAGAGCAGAATGTGAAGGAGTACGTGTCTAACGCCGGTCATCTCTCAAAGACATTCTCTCCAAAGCCCCCCTCTCAAACGTGCGTGACCGCTCCCCTGAGTTACAAACCCAACCTGCAACAAAATGCATTTTCCACAGTTTCTGGATATTGAATATATTTCCCCACTTCTGTGGCTTGTAGCTGAGCTGACGGCCGTATTCACTGGTGACAGCTCGCCTGGTTTAATGCAAATCCCTACAGTTGTGTCTCCATGTTGTGCGTCTGTTGCAGTCGTCGTAAAGCAGGAGCGGGGAAAAATGACTCACAATTCTTCTATCATTATTACGCGATTATGTCTGTGCAGGAACACAGCGGGGACTGGAGCCAAAGCCAGCATGCATGGAACAGAAGGCAGGGAAACACCCTGGATAGCAGAGCAGAACTGGGCCAATACTCACCAATACACAGTAATTGTACTTGCCATATGCACTGTATAAAATTAACTTTGCACAAACACCCTTTAACTACACTTTAGCATGAGTTATTCTGGGATTTTTACCCTTACACAGAATGTACTCAGGGTAAAAGTATATAGATTTAGATTTTCCTATAAAGACGCATTTGATTACATTTGTCCGTCACTGTGTTTGTTGCCTGGGCTCACTATCAAGCTGATTGGCTAATGTTCCTTTTAAGAATACATTGCAAAAAAAAACGATCTATTATATATTTTCCTTTCTCCCTTCATCCCTTTTTTTGGCTTATACAAATTGGAACAACTCTGGAAGTAGGTACAGCTCCTCCTTTCGTGAGATTGGTGATCTATCCTTTTTTTGCCAAAACGTTATAAAACATGTTGTATCCTAGTTCATTAAGTTCCAGAGCATCATGGATATAAATTAATGACAGTTAAAGGAAGCAGCATTTGCTCTGCTCAGTTTTTTACTGAAATTTCTCGGAAAGAAAACACAAATTGAGATGCTCATGTATCATTTTACCGAATTGAAAGAAGTGATTCCTCAGGCTTAGATGCTTTGTTAAATTTAAAAGCTTGAGTTTCTATGCTAAATGAAATGCTACCTCTTTAAAATTGCACTGTCATAGTGTTATAAATCAGTGACTTTACAACATTTTTAATGTTGTTGCCATTCAAAGTGGAGCCTTCACCTATTTATTACCTCCAAGGAGGTTATGTTTTTACTCCATGTAGTTATTACTTTCTTCTGAAATAGAGTGTATAAAGTTACATAACTACTCAAAACTGTACTTCAATTTGCCTTTTATCAATAGATGACAGATATTGTGTCAACAAATGCTTGATTCTATTTAGTATGGTCTATACATGTGTGTGTGTGTATACTCACTGATTACTATTCTTCTGCAGCATATAATTAATTACCACTATATATATTACGTGCAACTTTTAAATGGCCATAAAGGTTTCAAATTGATGACACAGCACTTTGTCTGAAACCTTTATTCAAATGCCCTCTTTGCTTTTAATTGGCTACCTGCGGCCACCTCTTGTTTTTCCTAAGTTGCTGATACATTGAAACTTTGCCAAATGGCTGTAAATGTGCTATATGGGCCCTCATGGGGACGTGTGACCAGGAGATGGTCTCTGAGTCAGTTTTTAGCTTTTGTGTAACGTCACCGTTTCGATCACAGTTGTTCTTTCATGGCCTCTATTAGAAAATGAATCGTGAAATATAATGAATTTCTTCTTTAACTTCCTTTGCCAATGCAGAAAGTCGGGTCAAAACGAGCCAGTCATAAACCGTGCTGCTGAAAATGGTCCAGCTTATCATTCAGTATCAATCACACAGTGTGACGTGCATAATGAACATGAGCCCATTTGCTGAGTCACAATATAAAAAATATTCTTTGACCTTATTTAAAAAAACTCAATTCAAATCAGTGCTGCTCTATTTAGTGACCTGTGTTATAACACTGCGAACACAAGGCAGCAGCCCTGATGACTTATATGAAATTGAAAACCACTGCAGACACTCATTTAATGTAGATTTAAAATGTACTCTGGTCATTTTCTTTCATTAACCTGCATTAATAATACATTTTAAAGACTAAATAATACATGCGACCATTCTTCTGTAGCACAAATTTGAATTTAATTGAGATTTTTGTTCGGCTGTTGTATCATTTATAAACCATCAAACGGCTCATTAGGCTTCACTGATCGCTGTATGCTGATATGTAGATATTGATTGTTACAATGAAATGCTTTGTACATGTGTAGCTGACATGGAGCCAACCGATTTTTTTTTCTTCAAGTCTTTTTACCATTTTTCACGACCCAGTGTAATGCTGCGACTCTTCGATATCTCGTATTCTCCATAGCTTAATGGAGGTTTCAGGTTGTAGACTGATGGACCTGTAGCACATGGGAATCGACATGAAGTTCAGGGCACATTAAACCATGTATAAATATATATCTACATTCATCATGGACACACCACTGAAAGAGACCTGAAAGGTTTTGCTTTTTAGTGTCAACAAAGGGATCTCAGACCGACCGAGGTTTAATTTGATCAATTCTCTAGACTCCAAATCTCTAGACGCCAAATTCATCCATGTAGGTGACACATCACTCGGGGCTGTAACGTTAAGTGTCGTAGAGGGCGCTATGGAGCAATTGTGCCACAATCAAACCTTAGACCCATAAAATGCTCTATTTAATTTTAGAAAAGGGACAATAATACAATTCAAACTATTACAACTAATAATAATACAAATATATAATATACAAATAATACATTTCTTGCAATACAAGCAGGTCCTCAGTTCAGTGCATGGGTCTCAAATACTTTTATATGAATAATCTTTAGATCTGTTTCTCAAAATAGAAGGTGGCATCTCCAGATTGCTTGCTGTACCAAAAGAAAGCCAAACAAAATCCAAACCTACTCAATTTCAAATGATAATATAATGATGATATAAATCAGATTTTTTGCAGAATAGCTGAATATGTAGCAATGGAATCGTCAATTCAGCGTTTCAGCCCTAATTTAAAGCTTCTGTCTGTGAAGCTACATGCAGTCATCATCCCTCAAAAGGGACCTGGGGAAGTTTCACAACACTAGTGATGCTAAAAGAGGAACTCCAGCGATTTACACATCAAAGCCTATTTACAGGTCTTCGGGAGGACTATCGGAAAATATGTGGCATAAATAGAACAAAGCCTTTGTTGCTTCTTGATGTTCTGTTGCATCGAGGGTAACGTACTCACGAGGTTCTGGAAAGGAAGAAGAATGTGAGCAATAAAAACGGTAATTTCTAGTTGTGCTGCATTGATTTTTTTTATCCTGTCCATCGCGTGTCGACAGTATAATAGCACTGATGAGGGGATTTGCTCTTTTCATAGTGATGATGAACTGAATCAGTGAGCACGGCAATTTATTTGTTTGTTTGTAGATAATCGATAGATATATTGTTGTTTGTTTTTAGCCTGTTGGGAAACTGAGCTACTCTTTGGATTAAAGGAAGAGCAAGATAGTTTTTTAAGGAACTCATTTTGTTATTTAAATTGGGGTTTTTCATTGACATCACAGTAAATCAAAGCTTTCCCTCCAGAGTTTTTTCCCCTCAAATCCATCCACATTCTTACAAAGCAATGCATATATTGAAATAGTTCTTGGTCATTATATTGAAGATTATATAAGAAAAGATCCCTCAACCAAAGCTTATATGAGATTTCAGGATTTGCAGTATTCAGCTTATTTGGCCCCTTTATTTCTGCTTTTATTTTGACGACCAGGGGCAAACTGGCTATCAGGAAATTCAGAAAGAGTCCAGATTGGAGGTTCCATTCCAGGCCGAGTGCTGGTGGTCCATTTCTGATGTCAGTTACAGTTTGTTCCAGGGCCGTGGCATGGACTGGCCCACCTGCCACTGCAGCAGCCCAACACTGTCTGTTTCTGTCAGACTGGGCCAATCTAACACTGTCAATACTGAGGGGGGGAGCTATGAGTCACATCTCCCGATTTGGACGGATCCTTGGCTCAATGGCACTGATCTGAGGGAGTTTACTTTCCATCAGGGTTGTGTGGCCACAGAGACGGCTCAGAGCATTTTTGGCAGAAAACGAGGACAAAAACAAAGTAGGTAAATTAAAGAAGAAAAGGGTGATGCATATAAAATAAGCATTAAAAAGAGAAACATGTCGGCACGAGCTGATTAAAGGTGGTGGAGAGGTGCAGTCACTGTGGCCACTGATGAGGCAGGACACAGCAGCAGGGACATAACAGGTGCACCATTAGTAATACATTTATTATAATTATAGCAACACTAAAATGAGCTAAATTACACCGTCAATGCCTCCCTGAATACCACATTAAAACAATTTATCTTTCAAATGTTTGGTATTTAGTTTTTTCAGCACGTCGCCATTATGACCAGACAATTTTTTACTTGGGCGTAGCACATCAAGATATTGGACCCAAACAACAAGTGACGCTATTTGAGAAATTCAGAAAATCACTTTTGAGACATTCCAGTTGTAGTGCTATGGAAAGGGAAATCAGAGGAACATAATGTATTTTAAATAGGAGTCAGTATCTCTGCGTTGTGGCCAGAGCTGTGTGACACCTTCAGTGGTTTGTGCAGGTTGTTAAAATGGATTCAAAGTGGCTGAGATTGAGTAATTGGTCTGTAAAGGATTCATGATGCAAGATGAGCACCACTCTGTATATACAGTGTACATCCTTTACTGTAGCTATAGGCCTCTGACATGCTGTTTGGTAATATAACTGCACTGATAACATTACCTATGGCTCTGTTAGACTATCTCCGAGCCAACATGCACCACAACAGGACCCTGGAAAAGAACTAAATGGAATTCAGCCATAATTCATGGTACCATTAACACCAGAGCTTTTCTTACTGTGTCAGCTGTGACATACATCTGTGTGTGTGTGTGTTTTTCCACTAAAGCACTGGGTTTCTTATTACAGTCCAGGACCAAAGGATCAAACACTGGTCATCAGTCTCATCACATCACTGTCTTACACTTGTGCCCAGCATAGTCACACGTGCACACACATACATGCACGTGCAGTAACATACACACACACACTGCCCTCTGCGCTCACTTTCCCTCTCTTGACTGAATGCTTAGTTGAGCTGTCTCCATGGGGACTGTCTCCTGGATACACACACACACACACAACACACAACACACACACAGGACCGTGCACAGGCTTGTCCCATCCCATTTCTCCCCCGGCTAATCAAACGCAAAGCGCCGTCAATCATACACCCCGCCCCTCCAATCTGGATTTTGTCATTGGTTATAGAAAGCAGTCATCCTCTCCATTTCTTTTTCCTCCCTTCTTTCTGCCTCTTGTCAGCCTCAGCCTGACCAGCCCTCTCATATCAAAGCCAGCGAGGACAGCTTTCAGGCTGGGGATCTGAACAGCGGGTGGCTGTCATGGCGGGAGGTGGATTAATCCGCTCTGGCATTTGAAACCCGCAGGACACTTCCAAACAGTTACATCTGCGAGGCACCCCGCACCGCCACTAGTTAAGGCACGCCAGGCGCTCATGTGAACAATGACACAGCTAAAGTAATCTGTCGTGACCTGACGATTAATGGGAGATGGTGACACTCGGCTCGCAGGTGGTTATTGGAAGGTGACTGATTGTGTATCATTTAAAGGGAGATGAGGACTGGGAGAGAGACAGGGATTCTTTTATGATGCTGGTTTCACTGTGGCCCGTTGGCTGTGTTATAGGACGATAATCAAGAGCATTGTTCTCGTGTATCCAGCATGATTTAAATGAAAATGATTATTCATCACATTTTTGGAACCAACGTAGACAAAATAAAGTTTTTTGTGAATTTTGATTTATTGTCTGTAAAGTTTTCAAGTTATATTCTTACACTGACGTCATTAGGTAGCACTCATTTATTTTTCTCAATAAAATATAAGAAAATACATGAAAAAATATCCACATTTACATTATGGGAATATTTATGTGACAAGAAGACTAATACAAACGCATTTATGTATGGTAAAAACGCTGCTCCAAAAATAATTAAGTGTCATGTGTCACTAATTACTTTTTTCAAATTTAATTTCCACCTGATTATTTGGTTTACTAAGACTGTAATTTGACAATTCCCTTAATTAATGTGAGCAGTGTATTTGAGTGCTACTTACTGTAGATGACACGGTGGACAATACAAGCTCTCAGACTGGAAAGCCTCTCAGCAGGGTGACTTTATTTGGACTGGGGCTGTCTGCCAGTCCCAGTGCTTCACTGTGACCGCCTGTGACGACTTGGCTTCAATTTGAATGGAACTCAATCAGTTTAATGAAATAATAATAATAACCACTTTATTTTTCTGCCAAACCACTACTTTTCAGAAAATACACATTTGGAAAACAAAGCCTTGTGAATAATATCGGTCGTGCAAATATATCCACTCAAATTATATTTAAACATGCAGGAATTCAAATATGTATTAATATGGTTGAAGGGTTGATTAGATGATAACATATCTGATAAAACAGCAGTCCCACACAGGCAGGACATCATAATAGAGATAATACGCTGTGGTTGTGTCTTTCGCTGCAGAAAGATACACAGTTTTCTTCTGGATTCAGTTCAGCAACTGAGGAAACGAGTGTGTCTCATCTGGCTGGTCAGATAGAAACCTGCACTACGGCTCTGACCAGTCTTCTCTAGATGCAGCTGCAGGGGAACATTATTCAAAGTCAGGTCCCTGGACCAGGCTCCCCTTCTCAGGCCTGTTGGATGATTTATCCTGCAGAAGAATGGCTCTTGATTTTACATGAAAAAATTTGAAAAAACAAACAAGGAAAAAATCAAATTTGTGTTTGTTTTTAAGAAGAATGTGCTTTGATTAAAAGAAAGAAAGGCAGAGTTAGGGATTGACGATTGTTGATATTTACACAAACTACACGTTCAATGACCACAAAAGTGTGTCTAGCTGCCCTTGGACAAGCAGACACTGATGTACCCTCACCGCTGCGCCACCGGTGTTTGTAATTGGGTTCTGCACAACCATCAGAACCAAACCTGAGAAGAAAACCTTTTTATCTCTGATGTAGGGGCTCATGCTGCAAATTTCTATCAAATTCCTACCAAATAAGATTATTGTCGACTCAATATTTTGAAAATTTGATTTAATTTTATCCAAGAGTAATGATCTATGGTTCTTGGACCTGAAAAAATGCTGTCATCACTTGTCACCAATCACAGCAGTGGATTTTGCAGAAAGGATGTATATGTGCAAAGTGAAGCAGAGTGAGTGAAAGGAGAGGGATACACCTTCCCGTGTGTGGCCGAGAACTGAGCCATTAGCACTGTTGTTGTGAGCCAATACAGTGTCACTGCTAAAGATTGATCAGACCCTATAGAGTTCCACTTTGAAAGCCTTGCATTAAATCTGGAAAATGACAGCTTAGTGTGCTGCTCTTTTGTTTTGTGCAATCTTTTGTAGCTCTGCCATTCATCAGGATCTTAATGTGCATATGGCTCGTCGCTACTTTGGCACAGGGGGAGACAAGTGTGACTTTTCCTGGCTGAAGCTGCCACAGCAGATAGAGAGCCCTATGGCTTTCTGGCCGGGGACAGTGATTGAGAAAGGCCAGCTGGCTTACTCCGGGTCTGGACGTGATCTGACAGGAGAAATATGGTCTTGGGGACTGCCAGAGGAGAAGGGGGTTCTGGGAGAGATATGTGTTGGCCAAGGTTGGCCGACAACACTCAACCATTCATGGCTTAAAAATGTAGGGGAGGTTGAAAGCTCCCAGCTACAGTTGGACAGAGTCTGACCCGGCAGGAGACCAAAACAACAGGACAATGTCAGAAGACATTCTGATCACACGAGTGCCCAGGTCCTAAATTTCATTCAGCAACGAAGGCGACTTGAGACCACTTGATCAAATTATAACAGTTTTTTCTTGCAATTATATAAAAAGCTGCAAAAACAACACATGGTAAGCTTAATTGTTTTACTTTGATGTGCAGCCATGATGAGAGAAAAATCATTAAAACATTATAAATGCTTTAATATCGCAGGGTAAACAAGTCCAAACATCAAAAACAATAATAAATAATGAGTTTGTTGCTTTACAAGAGGATCCAACAACACTTAAACAATAATAACATTTAATAAAAACACAATTATCAGATACCTGACTTTGATCCCATGCTTCTTTTTAAATACAGTATCATTCATAATTGTAGGTGTTTCCATGTTTCATGTATCTACTTGCTTTAAAAAAGAGGCAGATCTGTTATTTATTTAGTAAATGTCATATTCAATTCAGTTAAAAATACTGTACATATGAATTAGGTTGCAATGTTCATAGTATCATAAATTGCCAGTTTTTTTGGGCAGTATTTGTATATTAGTAGTTTCTAAAAGGGCCAATCTGTTGAGGTGAGTAAACACACAGGGGACAGGTGACAGCACCTTGTTTTTTAAATGGGTAAACATTGCATTGACTACATTAGGTCCCGTCACAGTGCAGGTGAAGAGGCAGCTCTATGCTGCAGCGTCCACTTCCCCAAAATGTAACCGCCATGATTGACTCACTCATGTGAAATTAGGGGCACCTACGGGTGATGGATCAGTCTGCCCACATTTTGAAATAATAATGCTCCATCTCCGTGCTAATCGCTTGTGATGCAAGTGGGTCTGACACATGCGGCCTCGCCCGACCTGTCTGATACCAAGTTAGTCCATTAAGCTGCATTTAAGACACGTTTGGTTCCCCCCCTCCCCCCCTCTGCGTACATGTGTGCTCCACATGCGCAAATCTGCAGCACAGCAAACAGTCCTGCAGTGCGATGGTATGCACCATTTGTTTCTGTAATCAAGTGGGGTGAAAATGTTCCGTCAATCGAAGGAGGCCGGCAATATTCAGGATTATCACATCACAACCCGGCAATAAAAAGAACATTGTCCTACCCCCCGACAGCAACCTGATGAGCCCCAAACTGGGCCATTAGCCTCTAAATACTGGTGGGCGCCGAGATCTCTACTGCGCCCTTGAGAAGTCATTGACTTGGCTTTTTATTTTACTCATTATTCTAATTATTCATTTATTCCGTCCTCTTGCTGTAAATTAAGCTCGCTCACGAGCAGCTAATTTTCAAGTTAATTGGGATTCATAAGGAGCTGAGGAGTCACACCTGCCGCAATGCTAGCTCCCTCTCAAGGCCTCAGAGGAACCAAATCTGTGAATGGAACCCGATTTAAAAAACTTTATAAACTACAGGAAGAAAACCTTAATGCTTTTCTTGTCCCTTACTGTGTGGCCACAAACTCAGCTGCTTCATTTTCAACATTCAAGGAATTAGCATTTAGGTAAAATAGAAATAGCAAATTAGGAAGCAATTACTATCTTTCAAAGAGATGCGTAAAGACAAGAGCCTAAAGTAAAAGAGAAATAAGAGAGAAGCTTAACAATAAAACAAAATATATATCAATACATGTAAGATAGTTTAACAATGTTCACTAAGGACTGAATAAATCTAAAAATCATAAAAATGTGTACTTTTTTGATATATTAAAATATGTGAAAAAGGAAGAAGAGGTCCATACATTTTCAGAGTTATTGTTTCCCTTGGCTGTGGAAAGTTGCTCTCTGTCCTCTTCCTGTGTAAAACTCACAGTCTATAGTTCATGTTGAGACACAGTGTGTATTCTACTGCAAGAATAATGAGTCAGCAAACTGAGTTAGGAGAAGAGAGTGTCTGAAAGTTCCACCTTCTTCAGTACCAAATTACCATTTCACCTTTGCCCAGTGTTTCCATTCTGAGCTGTAGAATAGTAACAGAGAGTCTGTGTTGCACCAAAGTGATTCCAACTTAGATGCCCAGTTTCATCCAATTAAATAAGAAAAGAAGGAACGGACATAGGAATGATCTCACAGGGATTAAATATACTTATGATGATATTGTATTAAGATGGACCTGAGAAACTGTGATTTCCTTTAATGAACACAGAGCTCAAACAATGAGAACACAGCTCGTATCCACACGGAACTGACCACCTACTGATCAGAGGCTAATTCAGTGTCAAATGAGATCCTTCAATGGAGGAAATGTAAAACTTTAAATGTAAAACACTATAATTGGAACCACAAATGTCAGTAGCAGTTTAGGAAGGCGATGTGGGTATCGATGTGGGAGTTGCCTGCAGAAGCGGTGGATTAGTCATAAGATGAAGGAAAGAGTCTTCCTCTTTGTGGACTGCCCACAGTTCACCCAGTTCTGTGTATCACTCACTTTATTCTTCTATTTTTTATTCATGGAGGAAATTATTCATCATGCACAACAAATATTTAGATGCCTTTTTAACCTAAACTCAATTTGATCCACCCGTCCATTGTCTTTCACTTATTTGAGATTGGGTCATGGAGGTAGCTGGCTAAGTAGGATATTCAGGACAACCCTCTACCCAGCCATGATTTCTAGCTCTTCTTTGTGGACCCTTTGGCCAGATGGAATATATTGTTCCTCTGCTCCTTCTTCACAACAACAGTCCGGACACTGCACCAACCCGCCTGTCCATCTCCCGCTCCATCGCCTCTCACTGGTGAGCAACAACCTGAGATACTTGAACTTCACTTGGGAAAGCAAATCAACCCCAACCCACAGAGAGAAATCTACAATTTTCCATCAGAGAACCATGGTCTCCTACTTGGAGGTACTCATCCTGACTGAAAAACAAAACTTGATTTGAGTTCATTTAAATCAAGTAAGATCTTTCTTCTTTTTAATAAACAGTAGTTGAATTGAAACACATAAATATGTACAGATTCCAGTACAAATACTTTTTGACGGGAACTAAGGAAAATATACTGTGACTTTTCTTCTACTGTACTAAGACAGAATAAATCTATGTGACTCCTTTATAAATATGCACAAGCCATTTCTTTCAGTCCAGTTCGTAACACGGCTTTCTGCTTCGCGCCCTGGATTCCTCAGTTATCCACTCCAGCTGGTGCCAACATGCGTTAGGTTCAGAGCCAACTAACATTGTTTCAACACACACACACACAGTATCACTTCACTGCCACAGTTTACATAACTCATATTTCATCTTTGATTTCCTGACAACTACAGAACTTGTCAGTCTGCATGATTTATTGATGGCAGGTTTGTGGGAGTACTTCACCTGCTGTGACCTAACTGCCCCTGCACGTTATGCAAATCAAATGGTCCATACAGCTCACAGAGGGAATAGGATAATCAATATTTAGATATCAATCACAATGTGTCTACACTTGGCCGTGAATGGGGTTTAATTTACGTCAAATCTCATGTACTGTGTTTTGCATTAATGTACAGACAATGCAATCAATGGCTTATTTCTTTCACTCATTACAACAGTGTGGACGGACCTTTTGATGTCGACTTATATGGGCGCAGCGAAATTTACTGGGCATTGAGCAAATGGAGCCACTTCAAGAATCTGTCTTTGTAGAGCACACAAATGGTTGGCTGATCAACAGCCTTCAACAGACTGTGTTTTATTGTACAATAACTCACAGGCTCGTGGATAAGAGGGTTTTACATAATGCCGCTCGCTATTCATCCCAAGAACAAAGTGGAGCCCCTCCTCGCGTCTCACTCCCAAATCTGCGGGTGAGCTCATGATTAATGTGTAATTGACTTGATGAATGGGTTCCCCATTCCGCGAATCCATCAAAATACTGCTTGATTAAGCATCCTCCGCGCCTCTGATTAAAAAGCGGCGAGATCGGCTTCATTTAAACACAAGCGAGGGCCCATCATGTTTCCAAACGCTGGTCACGCCCACTGATTATCTCCCAGCAATGTGGGGTAATCAATGCGAGTAGGGGCTGGGTATATGCGACGCTTAGTTGTGGTAGCGCGGGATATACTTTGCAGGCAGCGCGGCAGAGGAGCAGCCCGGTTCCAGCAATCAGTCATGCCAACAGAAGTAGAATAGGATGGATGGGGGGCGGAGGAGGAGATGGATCGTGGTGGGTGAGAGTTTGAGAGGTGAGAATGAGATGGAATGGGATTCAGACAGGGACTGAGAGATGGATACTGAAAGTAAGAAAGTTTGATGTGGGGAGGGGGGGGGCAGAGTGTGTGTGTTGTGCTGACAGAAGGGATGATGAACAGAAAAATGGGGAGACGTTATGGGCTATTATGGACAGAGAGGCTGGCCAGAGACACTCCCCCTTCTGCACGTCCCTCCCTGTGAATCTATGGCTCTCGCTCCTTCTCTGCTCCAAGAGTCGAAATGTAATTACAAAATGATGATGGCCAGAATCGCACCCTTACAGCTACCAGTGAAAAAGATATCGCTACGGTATCTGGCGGCTGTATGGAATTTACAGTTCTATAAAGTGTACTTCTGGTAGAAGATGAATTATATAAAAATCTCACCAAGAAATTGCAGCAATTGATCACATTCTTGTTCGATGTTTTTATTGTATCATGTTTTTTAGAAGCTACAGCAGCCATATGGTGCATAACAGTCTTCATTCCCATGGGTTTCTGTCTGTGTACTTATAATGTAATGCCAAAATACAATTGTTTTACCCTTTGTATTATAAGTATTATTAATAACATCCTGGGTGCAATTTTTCTAAATATTGGATCGAGGTACCATAGTATGTTGGAAATATGTTCCTTAATATGACATTGTTGTAAATATTGTCTTATATGAGACAGTAATAGTACATTTCAGAGTCTGTGTACATTTTTCTTTATAATTTGTACCTTGATGGGAAAACTTCACACAGTCAAACACATAACAGATATGCATCATAATCATACTCCAATGATAAATAAAATAACACATTGGAAAACAGTGGAAGACTCACACTGTGTCAGGTTTAGCCAGGTAAGGTTGTCACTCCATTTCTATTGCAAATAGACAACAAGTGATGTGTAGAAATTAAACTTCCATCCATCCATTCTCTATGCCGCTTTGAGGGTCGTGGGGGGAGCTGGAGTCATCCCAAGTTTACATTGGGAAAGGGGCAGGGGTGCATCCTGGGCTGGTCCCAAGCAAAATGCACAGCCAACCGAGATAAAAAAAATCATTCACTCTTATATTCACACCCCCATGTCAATTCTGATTTAACCTAATTAACCTAATCCCAACCTGGAACTATGGCTGGTCGTTCTTTCCTTCACTGCCCTCATGCTGCACAATGTCCTGTAGTGTGACTAATAAAGAATTGTCTTATTATAAGTAGTTTTATTGACTAAATCCAAATAACAGGTTCTGTAGTTTATTTATCTAACCCTAACCCTAACCCTAACACTTAAAAGCTTTGCAAAGACCACATCTCAGCTACCTGCTAATGTTTTAAACCTTCATGCTTTACAAAAATTTAACTGTTTTTTTTTCTACTGCTCCATAAAATGTGACGGCCTCTAAAGAAGTAGAGCCACTAACATTGTAGAAATAATGACTTGAAACATCCCTGATTATATTTCCAATGCGGCCCTCACAGAAAGAAAGGGGTCACTGGCTCCATTTTTTTTCCTTCTGTTTTCGGTGTCCCATGATTCCCCTGTTGTGACCGGTTTGTCTTTTGATTTATGATAAGCACTCAGGGTTTGGACTTTTAGATTTTTCTATATTTTGGATTGTGTTTGAGTTCTTCTTGAGTCTCCTGTTTCCTTCTGAAACATCTTTCCTTTGTGTTACTCTCTTGATGTACTTCCTGTCTTTGTTCTGTTACCCACCCTCATGATTGTCTACAACTGTCCTACTGTGTTTCACCTGTGTTCAAGTGTCCCTGCCTCCCTTGAGTAAAGAGTCTCTGTGCTCTCACTCCTCTGCGTGAGTTCATCTGTTCACTTTGGTTCATTTCAGTCCTTCTCTCCCTTGATGTCTGCTGTTCTGTTCTCTACCTTCAGCTGTTGGTTCTCCTGGTCCTTCTGACAACTTGTACATTGCTTTAAGTCAGTGGTTTCCCAACTTTAGCACAGAAAAGACCCCGAAAATCAGTTTGTTTACTAACGGATGAAATAGTTATCCCCATGTAGCTTCTAACGACTTTGATGTGTGGTGATCAGATGTGTCTCGCAGAATTTGAGGTTAAAAATGTTCACAAGCACAAGCATGTACTTTAGGAGATGTTATTAAAGAGCTAGATATTTAGTCACGGTGGTAAATCATTCGGACTGATGGTTGAAATTTGAGAGTTTAAGGATGATCCATGGGGCTCATGATAAGAGCTGATCAAATGTCATAAAAAATACACTGTCCAGCATACATTTGACCTTCATTGGATAGTGCAACACTGTTTAAACTGTATTAATTAACCCTCAACCTCTCAATAGCTTATAGTTAAAAACTAAAACCATATGTCATATACATATTTGCATATACAATAAACAAAATCAATAAATTCAATAAAAAATATCTAAAATCTTCAAACAGTGGAACCAGTGGTCTCGATCTACAAGTCTTTCCCACTCTGGACTAGCTCATATTTTCTTTATATCAAATCCTTGGCGGTCCACTCACCCAGTTTAGTTTTTTGATCCTTGTAGATAATGAGCCTTTGGCCTGTCTCTGCATACAAGAGCAATCATTAACACTCAGATGGGCATTAGCAGCAGAAAAGCTTCTCTCTTCTCTTTTCTTCCCTCACCTCTGCTTTACTTAGAGGTTCTATTTTCTTGGTAGCCATTAACGCAGCTTGTGTTTTCCTAGTTCTTCCATTTATTTTCCAACCCTTTAATCTGCCAAAACTATTCGCAAACACTTTGTTGTGCATTTTCACCTCATTTCAATCAAGATCGGCCTGTCTTTACGGTTTTCTTTCTGTCGTTACTTCTCACTCCGTGTTCCCCCTGCTCTTCTCACCCTCACCCATCCTCCCTCCCCTGCCACCCACCATCACTCCTTCCCACACATTCGGAACATCAAACAGAATCCTATTTCCCCCGGAGAGCCGTCCTAGCCCCCATGAGCCCCTCTTGATCTCTGTCCGAGCATCTCTGTTTGACAGCTTACAAATGAGCCTGACCCCTTGTAAACAGGACACACATACACACACACACACGAACACAAACACGCACACTCACAGATTTCCTACACGACCACAAGTGAGGTGCGGTTGTAACCTCTGTCATGAAACAGGACCTTCGCTGACCTCTCTGCTTTCACAGTCATCGACCGATTGTGCAGCTGCGCCCAATGATGTCTCATTTCTATCTGTGTAACCTCTCACCCTGTGGTGTGACCTGTGACCTCTGATGGTGAGATGAAGGGGAGCAGTGCGGGGAGAGAGAGTCAGTAAAACGTACACAAATTCCAAAGCAATCAAATATTATCTGTTCAACCCTTACGTTTCACACTTAGAATCTTGTTATCTGAGCACCATACTGTCCAAACGCAGGCGAATATAGACAACACACTGTAGAGTATTACCCTCTTCACCGTAACCTTCTGTGCAATTCAATCCTCCGACCCGCGTTTCGTGCCACAGCACTGCAGCGTGCGTATCACTGGAGTTATCACTGCATCTGCGACATTGGCCCAGCGCACCTCCTGACATTACATTCACACAGATGCCGGAACAGCTCCCGACGCACTTCTGCAGTTTTGCCGTGGATGAAAAATTCATAGGGTACCCTGGCAAAAAGCCAGACGCAGCTTGATCCCATAAATATTTATGTCCGTTAACTATTGTGTTTGCCGTAGTGGAGAGAGAAAAGAGAGGAGTGCAAGGGAGGGGGAAAGGAGGTCACGGCTCTTTTTCTAGGTGAGTGACCAAGGCTGGCGGTTGGGGGACACCATTACTACACCATTGGTTTCATACATTTTTATAAACATGAAGCACCAAGCTGTTGTTATTTAGTCAAGAGACACAAGATTATCCCAGGATATTGAGGTGGACCAGGGCATCTGATAGCATCTGATAGCAGTGTTTCCAACGGGGTATCTCATAGAAATTATGCAGTGTGAGTCAATTCATCATAGGGGTTAGAAGATGCTGTGGTGTGGACATTTTACTTTCTGGTAATACATTTGTGACAACGCCGGACATTTAACCATTTCACTAGAAATGACGTGTGTTGGCTCAGTATCTATTTTACTCTAAGCAACCTCACTCTTTAAGTAGTGTACAGTGTACACCCTGTGTACTCCTCATAAAAATATCGAAGAAGCTTCGTGCTGTTGCCTCATCAAAGTGTTCAGAGTGTTCCGCGTTCTGCACCACTGTGTCTGTCTCTGGAACACACTGACCTGTCTGTCAATGAGGCGCTTGACCTTTAAATCATCCAGAATGTTTTTACCATCTTTTAACACCAGATCCTCATCAACCATGTCGATAAACTCTCCTCTGGAGACGTGAGGGGACTTTGTTAGTCTGTGATGAAACTCGGAGGAGATGCTTTCACTATGTAACTAAGTATTGATAACTATTAATGTGGGAAGTTTAAAAAGGTTTTATGTGTATGAAAAGATGCAATCAGATTGCGTTGCTGGTTATGAGTTATGTCATCCATCTGTGCCTGAACTCATGTTACACAGACCGTGGCAAACCGATGGTGGACCAGAATATCTGAGACCATTTCTGCCAGCCCTGGCATATGAGAGAGGTCTCGCTTTTACTTTGCTATCCTCTAATTTCACCTTTAAAAGGTCGAGATGACTTTTAGACTAATTTCTTTACTGAGTATTTGTTATAAGAGTCATATTGGCTATCTTAATAACTAAATACAATAATGATACTGTTGTTGCTGAAGATGTATTATTATTTCTAAACAGATAAGCGGCATATTTTATAAACCTACTGTATTTGCTCGCTTAATAATTTTATAGGTGAACCATGGATGACAGTGGACATTTAGGCTAAAACAGGGTGTTAATGACATTTTTTCGAGTTGAGTTGAATGTTGGGATTCATGGACAATTGGATGATATTTGACTGTAGTTTTTCATGCTTTTGAAGAAGTAGTTGCCATTTACCTAGATTGTGTTGGATTTGGCTGCAAAATTGTTTACCCCTGAAACTCCGAAAGGGTTTTGTCGACTCAAACATTTCACCCAAACCCTCCGTCGGCACAGTGATGCGTAGATAAGGAGATAAGTTTCATTTTTGGGTGAACCATCCCTTTATAGCAATGGGGAGAGGGTAAAATCTTCTAATAACAAGATTCCAAAGTCAGTAAGAAGAGCAGAAACGATCTTGACTCTTTCATACAACTTCCTGCTTTATCAAGTTGACTATAAGGAAGAAGATGACCAAGCAGCAGGCCGCGTGTTAGAGAAAAAAAGAAATCATGTTATAACATTGAAAGCATGACATCAAGTCTGTGGCCTTATGAAAGAAAAGACTGACCTTCAGCCGGTGTTATGTCTGGAGGAGACCCGGCACAGCGCAGTTCATCATTCATCCATCACCATCCTACTGTGATGCATGCAGGTGGAAGAATCAGGCTGAGACTTTTGATGCCTGGGAACAAATAAATTGAGACAAATGCAGGAAAATTCATAAAAAAGAAATGAGTGTAGATGTAGAGATGATTTGATTCGAACGGGAGTATAATACAGAACAGCAACGTGAGCTCAGGAGTTTTCCACCAGAAACACACACTTTATTATTGTTTTGAGTCGGCTTTGAAATAGCTGCTCTCAGATCCCCCTTATTTGACAGAGTACAGATCCACTATGCAGACATTGACCTCAATCCCTAACCCTAACCCTTTACCATATGATACTTTTTAAATGTAATTACAATAAATATTCTAATATTTAAAAGAAACATTGTAAGTTGCATTCTCACCTTTTATTATTCACGGTTATTTCCCGTGCATCTTATTAAAAGATATGTGTTGTAATCGTGCAGGACTTGCATCGTCATACACAAGTCACAGATAAGATTACAGCATTAGAAAGTTTAATGCAATTAGCAGAGGAAGTGAAGACAACTGTTACAAGGACTTTCACCAGCAGCAGAAGCAGCAGTGTGTCGTATTTGTTAGATCCAAAGAATCTGATTGCATTCACCAACACACTGATCTATTTCATGGAGTTGATTTCAGGGCTTCATGCAGATAATGAATGGCATTATTTACTGAAGGATGTGGATCGGCTGAGAGACAGGCAGGTGTGTGTGTTGTGTGTGCGTGTGTTTAAAAACTGTGGCTCTGAGCTAAACTAGCCTGTCCTGCTTTTGCTACGCAGGTTCCCTCGTCCCTCCCTCACACACACACACACACACACACACAATCCTACGCAGCATCTGTCCTCTGCTGGCTGAAGCAGCCCATGAGGTGCTGTAGTGATGAGTGGTTCCAGCAGCAATTTGGCTACAGTGACAGCGGCAACAAAGCCGTGTGTGTGTATGCGCAACTCAGTGTGTCTGTGTGTGTGTTCCCCAAAACACATTCCATTAGGTGTGTTGCTCTGCGTCTGCTCTTTTCGTGTATAAAGTCTGTGTCATCACAGCATACCTAGCTGCAGTATGTTTAAATGTGTACTTAGCTATAGCAAAAAAACACATATATACTTAATATATATATAAAATGTGGAATATATCCTTAGATTTCCACTCAGTCCTCTACTTAGTAATGTGTCCATGTGGCTGCACACTTCCTCTTTTTACTGACCCTCACGTTCAGGCTCCGTTCAGCTCGACATTAACATTCGTCCCGGGTCAGTTTTAACTACGTCGGTTCACAGCTGTCATTAGAATGCAACATGTGTCTCCTGTGACCACTTGAGAGCAGATCTCACTTCACCACTCTATATGCAAATACACACATATTTAACGCCTGTTTGCAAAGAGCAAATATGTTGTTTTTAGTCGGCCTGACAGTTGAGATGGGTACGCTGTCAATGTGGTTATGTTTGAGAGAATCAGTGAGGTGCCTCCAGCTCCCCGTTGAAACAAGGTTTTACTCATTTAATGAAGAATATGATATGGTGGTCAGCCTGTTTATCATGGGCTCAGATATATCAATGCCTCCAGTAATGGGTCAGAAATCGATGGAGTGGATGGAACATAATAACAATAACAATTATTCAAAGTGTACAAAGGACAAGTTTCGATAATTTTTTCTCGAAGATGGTTTCTGCCATTTTAGGTATAGTTCTTCTTCTGACGTCTGCTCAAGTCTCAAGTAATAATTAAGTTATTTGATGCTTTAAACTGGGTCAATTCTGCAGCTCCAACTCCTGATCGCCACCATGCAGACTCCAGTGCTGTAGTGTTCTTTTTTGGGATATATTTTTACTTCACTTCTGGATAGCGGGAGGAGGTGAAGATGCTTCCTCCATCTTTATAGACAGTCTATAAAACACACAGCTTGTACTCTGAGCTGTCTGCCCTGCTGTTATTGGATCACCTAAATGGATAAGAAAAAAGAAACATCCCTTTCTTCCAGGAAATAGGTTTTAGGGTGCAAAAACTGCGTTATCACAACTAATGCGTTAGCAGATTACCTGTAAAAGAAAAGTGCTGCTCTTACCTGCTCAAACCATCATTTTGGGGAAAATGGAGGTCTTAATGCAAAAGTTTCAAACAGATACTTCCTGTTAACCTTGTGTACTGTTCCCAGTAATTGTCCGACATGGGAGAACGTAATGACTTACGATTGATACTTCTGACAATGCACCCTGGATGTGAACAGCATGTAATAGCAGAGTGGACACATCAGGCACTCAGGTATTTTTAGAAACCTCCCTTCTCCAGTGAGACCTTTCTGATTGCAGCAAAGTTGCCAATTTCACTCTCTAAATTTCACCCTCTGTCTAAATCATCAGTGATTTTATTCCCACTCTCTCTGCTATCTCCATTTTTGTCTGACTTTTTCTGTCACCGCCATCCCCTCGTATCTTTATCTCCTATATTCTCCCTGTCATTTTTACTAAAATCACCTTTGCTGTCCCTCCCCCTCCTGTATTTTTCAAATCCCCGACTGTTCCTCTGCACGTCGACCCCTCCCTACCTGCGTTGTCTCCCAAAGTCATCCTAATTAGTGTTTAAAGCCCCCGCTCCCCCACGGCGAGGTCGTCTGTGTCCGTAAGCCACCGCTGCCTTGTCTTCGCTGTGCCAACTCTAATGAAAGAGCCCTATCTACTGCCATCACAGTGTGTATGTATATGTGTGTGTGTGTGTGTGTGTGCGTGTGTGTGTGTGTGTCAGTGTGTGTGTGTGAGGAGAGACAACTCACACATCGTTAACAGCATTACCTCAATTACACAGTCTGACAATGAGAACGAGCACAGAGAGATGGGGAGCGCGTGAGAAGGTGAGTGTGTGGGGGGGGAGGGGGGGGCGATAGACATGGACTGGAAATATTCAGCAATATTGAAAAAAACTATTATTTGCATTTCTGCACAAAACCTTTTTCCCAACTAGACGTAATGAATCCTTCATTCCTATGAAGTGACACTTAAATGTGTTTGATCTCTATAATATATGAAATAAATTAATACTGGTTTTGACATTTATTTCCTAATTTATAAAAACTCTACATTAAAGGGTTGAACATGGGTCATAATGCCATCTAGTGTTTCAAACTGTTGGGCTGTGTCTACGTCATTACATGATCAAAAGTGGGCGGCCCTCCCGAGACATGCAGCGGCGACTTGTGGGTGGGAAACTGCAAAATGTTGCTCATTGTTAAATCTATGCTGAAACTAAACCCTGTACCACCACATAGTCAGTCTTCACTTCATATGATACCTCTGCCAAAATAGAGTGTGTGCCGCTACTGGAGTTGTCAAGACAACGTAGATAACACATTTATTCATAGCAACACACAATCAGGTTGGATTGAATCCACAGCAACACGCCACTATGACAGAGAGACAGCAGCACATGGAAGTGGGTATTTCGGTTAAAGGCCCTGATGCATTCACCAGCCTCATTCTTTTCTCTCATCTCCTATTTGCATGACAGCTCTTTCCACTCCCTCCCTGAAAACTGAAACTAGATTTAACTCTCGTCGTGATTTTCTGCCCCTCGTTCCTCCTCCACGGCTGCTTTAGTTTCTCCAAAATAGGAAGAAAAAAAAAGAAAATAGGAACCGATGCCTGTCTTTTAGTTATCACTGAAATTTCCTCTGGGAGCAACCAAACAAAACAACTAAGGTCGGATAGAAAGAAGCAAAAGGGGACATGATGGAGGTGGAGAAGACGCTGGCGGAGGAAGAAATGGCTCGAATCAATATCATGAATCTACAGGGATTTGAAACGGTGCCCAGGGACAGTTTAGGAGCAGCACATCTGCGGCCGTCTGTGTGTCTCACCCAAGGAGCAATGCCATTCAGGGCTGCTTGACCACAGTGCTCAACAAATCAATAGTCCTGCATTGTGTGTGTGTGTGTGTGTGTGTGTGTGTGTGTGTGTGTTTGTGTACTTTCTGTACTATCTGCCCAGCAGCCCAACATTCATTTACAGTGAAGGCCAGGTGAAGTGTTGACTGAGGAAACTGTGCAAAGAAGGAAGTTGTTTCGGGAGCAAAGGTCAAATAAACGCTGCAGCAAATGTCCTGAGACTGATGAAGTAAAGTTGAGGTATTTTAATGGGAATTTTCAAAGGTGATTAAGCCAAATTGTGTAACTTTAGCAATTTCTTTTACAGAGGTGAGGTTCAGTAATGCCCGCGGCACACTGGAGGTATTTAGAAATTCGATTTTAGAAACTTCGGACACCACAGACATACAGTAAAGACGTTACATATTTTTTATATTTTAATTTGAAATAATGCACAAGAGACAGCTGTGACAAAGGAGCACACAATTTAAACAGTTGCGATTATATCCGATTGCAGGGACTTGGGAACTTATTGAAACTAACACGATCAAATATGTCTTCAGACAATAAACAAACATACAAGCGGACTGCCGGCATCGTCAGCAGGTTGTGGTTGTTTGTGTTAAGTTTTGCTCAAACAACAGGACGCGTCAACAAACACAAGTTTTTCCTTGTTTTCTCTTTCCACACGGGGACGAGAAACAGAAGATTGACTGAGGTGTTTTGTTTGTCAACACATGTTCACGACATCCAATCAATGACGCCGCCCAGCTCTCTCTCCTTGGCTATGGAGCGTTTTGAGTTCATTACATCAATGATACAGTATTTCATGTTTCATAAAACAATGCAATGTGTGTTATCAAGTGACGTAAAGAGAGTGTGTTGTGTGTTTGATTCGGCTGACTGCACTAAACCTCCACACACTCCTGGTCTCATTAACATCCTCAGAGCAGGGGCGGGGAACCTTTTTCCTATCAAGGGTCATTTCAATTATTAGAACATCCTTCGTGGGCCACACTAAATTATTGAACACATTTATCACACTAATCTCTTCAGCGTGAGGCTGATTTTACAGGTTTGGGTCTGTCAGGCTGGAACGAACCGAGTCTTTCCCAGATTCTAAAAGAGAATTGCTTCGTCCTTGCAGCATGTAATGACGCTTTTTCATCTATGAATTTGTTTCTACAAATTAGACACAATAGGTTGTCTTTGGTGTCAACAAACAAACAATTGTTTGTCCTTGCTAGTTTCTTGACAGTCATCGTAATGCTTGTTAGAGATGACACATGACGTGACAGTGACGTGTGCCTTTCATTCACCTACATCAAGAAGGGAGCCCCCTGAAGGACATTTTAGTCTGCTATTTTATTGTTCTTCAATGATACTTTTTTTGTATCTTAACATTTCATTCAAATGGCAGGCTGTAAAAAGCATGGAGGCTGGAGGGTCCCCACTGTCCTCTAGGTCCCAGACCTGTTGATGGTGCCCTACTGACCTCCACTCTACATTCACTAACCATTCATTATTTCTCCTGAAGCTCAGAAATCATATACCATATATCTAAAAATGATAAGTTGATTGAGAGAGAATTAAAATCATTTCGATAATACATAACTTTTTAACATAATTTTAAGCAATCATGATGGGACTAAAACAGCCAGTTCGCACATGAAGCCAATAAAATAAAGTATAATGTGTAAAATAACTCCACATGGATGTTTGTGCAAAATTAAATTAAATTCCCTCCAGGCGTTCCTGATATATCGCATTCATAAGAAAGGAACAGATGAGAGGTCACAGTGATGTTGACCTTTGACCTCTGTTATATAATTAGTTCATCCTTCCATCCATGTGAATGTTTGTGTTCCATTTACAAAATAAACACGATGACATAAAATATGTGTTTCAGCTTTACTTGTGGAATCAAAAATGCATTTTCTCAAATTAGTAAAGTAATGGGATCTCATCGGTTGCTCCTGCATCAGTGGTGGTGTGTCAGGGTTGCATCATGATCCTGTGGCTGTTGCTATCATCCCGCACCAATGATTAATCCACTGTTTACCTACATTCACATGCACAAGCTGTTCCAATAAAATGTTAAATTTTGCATTAAAATTCTATCCTACCAACATGCACAAGCCAGATCATTTCCAATGCCGACCTAAATCTAAATAGATATGGCAAAAAATACGCTTTATGATTACAGCCTGACTTTTTTGTGGCCACTCCACGCTACGTCTCACGGGCTGAGGCGATGCTGTTTAGTCTTATATGCATATCTACTCTGTCAAAACTCCGGTAATTAGCATACAGTACTTCAGGCAACAGCTGGTGCTCCATACTTCAGTGCAGTATCTTGGGAGCAAACACATGTACCCGGCTTTGTTTTGCAAGTCAGAATCATTCTTATTGCAAAACTAAACAGGAATCCAGAATTCGGGCTGAGACAGCTGAAGGCGCAACAAGGGAAACCATTTGCATGTGCAGTCGTTTCCATCAGGAATATTCTATTATTCTGTTTTGTGAATTGGAAACAATTCATTGGTTTCAGAGCATCAGCCATGTGGCAGAGGTCACTCTGTAAAGTGGGTAATTATACAGTTATCTATCCTCAAGCCACTGTGCGTGTCACAGGGTGACAGATGACGTCTCAGTGTGTGTCTAGTGTCTCAGTAATAGTGAAGGCTACGGCTCACGTGCTGTATGTAACATGCACTCAGTCACAGTTGTCGGTTTATTAGGAACACTGAGCCCTGCAATAAACCCGTCCTGTGTGAAGGTGTCTTAGTCCACCCTCATTGAATTGACTGGAGTGGTCAACAAACAGTGTATACATAATATATATTGTGTGTGTGTGCGTGTGTGTGTTAGGGAGGGGAGGTGCTTCTCAAAGGGAAGAGGTTTTTGATAGGAGAAAAATGCCCCAGCTTTGATAGCTTTGATTGTGGATCATCTTTGCAGGTCTCACTGTGTATGAAGGAAGGCCATTGCAGTAGTTGATTGATAACCCCTGCCTGCTAGAGTTCACCACTACAGTGAGTATGGCCTGATGTTTCTTTGTACGTCATGTAAAGCAGGGGGGACCACACTTTATAGGCTTGTGAGCTACTCTTGAAATGACCAGCTCAACATGATCTCCCGACCAAATAATGTTGGTATCTCTCACGTTCATCGTTTTAACAACCTAAAACAACTGAAACCATCTGAAAAAGATTAGTTCACATGTACTTTCTAGTTCGGTGCACATGTCCATCAACTACCCTTCTAGCCTGCAGACAACCACAAGGGGGCAATCAGGATGACAGAGGTGACATGGTCAGAATACATCGAACATGACACTTGAATTCCGGTGAGAACTTCTTTAAAATTGGACACAATTACACACATGGAGTCAGGGATGAAGTGAATAGATCACGGTGGTCAAAGGTCAACGTCAGTTTGACCTCTCATCCGTCACTCTTGCGAATGCGATTTCTCTGGAACGCCTGCACAGAATCTTATTTATCTCCCACAAACATCCATTTGGCCTCAAGGTTGAACTGATTCGATTTTAGTGGTCAAAGGTCACTATGACCTCAAGACACATTGTTGGCCGTGACTCAGGAATTATGATAGTGATATATTATTGAATACAATATTCAAATCTGGAAAGACATGGATTTCCACTGCAACTTGACTGTTTTTTCCGGATTCTCAGAATAACTTCACTTCTTCTGGGGAGTCATTTCCCGTGGATCTACCACCCAATGACTGACTGGGAGATAACCATTAAGTTTTCTGTTCATCCATTCATCTGCTAGTTGGTTGCAACAGCGGGAAATGAGGCACTTGCTATGCCTGGTGAATTTTCCTTTTTAGTGAATTTAGCTGAGTCATACAGAACAGATTCAGGTAGAATTGATGTGTCATCTATTTGAAACTACTTTTTGAAAACTCCATCTGAATTGAATCTACATGGGAGGTAGAGTAAAACAGTACATTAGAGCCAGTTTCATCCAGCGTGAGACAAAACGACATCTTTTAATGGGATTGATTGTGAGTTTTACAGAAGCAGGTAATAGAGAGACATATGAATTTTTTCCTCACTTGGTTATTAGAGTAGTGAAAACGCAGTTAAACATTTTTAGTGGCGAGTGCAGCTCATATCGTCGGCTCATGAGCTCCTACAACCAGGCAGAGAGGAATAAATGCTCTGTCTCTCAGTCACTCTGTCCTTGTGTCATAACATGTTCCCAAAGAGGTGCGATAATGGAGCTTTTATGTAACTTTATATCTCCATTTCTACCCATCTCGCCATTTCCATCCACGTCTTTGCCTCCATCTATCCTGATTCAGTCACTGCCTGGTACTTTATTCTGCTGCTTTACTTGTCATTTGCTGTTCCTCTCTCGCCTAAAATTACTCTGCCTTTTGCAGCGCTGTTATCATAACCCTGTCGCTTTGCAAATGAAATCAGTAATGATGTGACGCTGCTGTGCTCAGAAATCAATGAAAAGCTCAGAGCTTCTTGCCGGCTGGGGCACAGCAGCGGTTAGAGCCACATGCTAAAACTCTGTCAACTAACATGTTCAGACATTATGCTCTCCTCAGTATTTTGCAATAATATGCAAACTATAAATGGCACTAGAGAGCATACCTCCACCAAGTTCCAGCAGTTCCCTTATAAAACCATTCAAATTCATCACATATGGATTTAATTTAAAAATGTCCTACATCACAATGTGAAAGAAGACGAGAAAGAAAAAGTCCTGGTTCTCCACATCCGCACCAAAATCCAGTGGGTTCTTATCTGACCCATAACACACCCTTCCATTAAGTTTGTGTAATCGTTCTAACTAATAGACAAACAAACAAAACAAATGCGGACCAAAACACAACCTCGTAATTGTTGCTAAATGGATCACTTAAATAATTTGGCTTCATTCAGTGGGCACCATTTATTTCAGTGCCAGGCGCTATGGCTAATTGTGTAACTTGTGATAATGGTACTAATAATTGTCTTTATTTGTAGAGCACATTTCATACCCCAAACAAAGTGCTTCACCAGGCAGCAAGGCAGATTAAGATGAAGAATTAAAGGACGTTTGTTATAAAAGTTTGAAGACATATGCAAGAAAAATGTAAATTCAAGTAAAAGCAGAAAAGCCTCTCCAAAGTCCATCTTTAGAAGGGACTTAAAAGAAAGCACTGAGTCAGCAAACCTGAGTTCCTCGGGCGGATCGTTCCAGAGCCCCGGGGCCCTGACTGCAAATACGATGTTCCCTTTAGTTCTCGGCCAGGTCTTCGGGACAGAGAGCAGCTGTCGGAGAATCTCAAGGTATGAACAACTACAGCCATTTACAAACCATCGCTTCCTACTGCTGGTGTTACCTGGGGTACAACCAGCTTCCTAAAGCCGCTCTAACTCTTGAGTGAATCCCTCTTCAACAGCCATATCCCGGAGACTGAAATATCTTTCTGTTTTCATCTTCTTGGGTTTAGAGGCCTTTGTTGACACAATATTTTAAATTACTTACAAAGATATGGTTTCCTCCTCGACTTGTTTTATTCATTGATGCACCTAAAGGATCATTTTAAAGTCAGCCAATAAGCTGCACCGCTAGAGCATTGAGGAGGTAATGTGGCTCCCTGAAGGGCATCCTAAATGTTGCAGGAAATGTTATCAGGCCCTGCGATGAAAAAAAGCCCCTTCCTTATTAGTAACAGTTAACGCCATGTTGTGTAATTGCTGACGATGGCACTGCGAGACCGAAGCCAAAGTCCTGACCTCAGGGAGAGCACTCCTCTGTGTGGGTTGAACAGAGACTGTCACTCACTGTTCACCGTACAACACACGCACTCACAATCCATTAACCCCTGCCCTCCCATATTCCTCTGTATAATTACATTCTACAGGTAATCTGTAGGTAAATGCAGGGAATAACCCGTAGCCGCCCTGATAATCACTCACTGTGCAGTAACAGAAAAGAGGTCACACACAATGATAAGGGTCTCAATGAAGAAATGACACGCGCGTGCAGAGAGCATTGTTGCGCCTCTTGACGTTATGTGTGACAAAGTGGCGAGTTGTGTTCAACCTTTGACCTTCCAACCACTCTGATGCTACAGTTATTAGACCACAAGGCCTCAGGGTACACATTCTGAGATGAGGGCTTTAAACCTGTATAGATTGAAACTCTGACTGCTTTGACATGTTTTCTCAAGCATGTGCATGTAAACACAGTCGGTAGAAAACACCCCAGCAGGAGTTTCAGATTACAAGAAAGTGAAAGAGACAAAAAACGGCTCTGACTTGTAATGACATGAGAAGGAAAGTTGTGGGATGAGTGTGTTGGGAATACAGGCAGATAATTTGGTGCTTGAAGTGAGTACTTATGAAAGACCTGGTTACTGGGCTTAATATGAACAGTGATGTTAACACAGCAATAATGGAAAAACAAATGGGCTGCATCCTCTTGAATACAGCCAATAATAGCTAGAACTAAATTGCAGGCACAAAGGCCAAGGATATGGAGCGATGCTGGGAGCAGTGGGATGCTGTGTGTGCGTGACGTCTGTACCGAGATTCAAATCCGCTTGGAAAGTCGGACTGTTTGCCTTAGCCAGCCTCACTTGCCAGATGGCCGTGGTTTGTGGTGTGGGACCGCTGTGGCACAGTCCATAAGGCAGCCGTCTCTCGAACCCGTGTAAGGATCCCCGCATGAGGAGATGTTGTTTTTTTGTCTTCGGCAAATTCTCGTTGTCTGTTGCACGCTCCGCTGTCTCACTGCCTGAATAATAGAGGAGATGCACAGGAGCCTGGAGGTTGGGCAACTTGCTCCATTACTGTTGTTATTAATAGTGTGTTCTTACATCACTGGGGGTAGTCAGGTGGTCAAGTGAGACAAGATCAGGACTATATTGATCTGACAATCACAGAGTCAGAGACTCAGGGGCCAATTGAAAAGCTGGTCAAACTAATTACATAAGACCGCAACAACCACAAGGGCAGGAAACAGGAAATAAGCAGGTGAGACACGCAAGGAAAACGGCTTCAAAATAAAACAGGAAGCAAAGAGCTCAAAGACCAAAGTAGGACAAATCAAAAAAAAGAAAAAGTCTAAGCACAAGGACATTTAAAAACAAACAAATAGAATAATGATGATCCTGGACATGTTGTTTGATTTTTATGTAAATTTCACGGGCATCGATGTTTTGCTTTTGGTTGATTTTTAAGTCAAGCAGTTGGTGACTGATGCTCAATTGATAAATCCTCGAGTCGATACAGCAGTGGATGCATTAGGGGAACGATACAAGCAATTTATCACTCATTGAACAAGCACGACTGCTTTGAGCTTAGTCAGTTTATTTCACCGCGATCTATGGAGCTCACTGGACTCACAGCTAAATGTACTGCACAAGCTTAAGACTAATCGCATGCAACCTAATTAGCAATTCATCTTACAACTAGTCAGATTGTAGACTCCAGGCTGGAAACCAGAAATCCTGCCTCTACCAGCTCAGCAGTGAAACCTGTCACATCTGTACAGTAACTCTGTTTGTTCTGTTAATTAAAAGGAACTGATAAGCAGAACTGCTACAACATCAGCCCAACAAGCAGGATCAATGAGGCTATTGATAAAACCTCAGCGTTAACATTCCTGGATGCTGCATACAACTTTTATTTTGATGTTTATTTAAAAGTTAGATTTTTTAAAGGAGAGTATAAAAGAGGCAAAGCAGTAAAAAATGTATCCAAAAGAAGAGGTGTTATATGGCCCATCAATTCTCAGATTCCACTGAGTATCCCATGAATGTCTCACAGATGGAGAATTACATTTTCAACCTTATCTTTTTCGCTGTAATGGAAAAAGTTCTCTCCTTTCTTTCTGAGCCGCTGACTCATGAGGTAAAAATCAGACGATAGATTAATATTGAGCTTAACTACTGAACGAAATATGGCGCATTGTGACCTTTATGCCAAAATTCAGAATTCACCGCTCATTTCTTTATACTGTGAATCAACTGCGGCCAGCTTGTATCAGAAAGTAGTTCAAAGCAGAACACTGCAGATTACTTTACACCTCATGAAGCAGGAAAATAATTGTTATTGACCTCCTGGTTAGACCTGGCTCCTTCTCATTTTACCTCTTTTACCTCTTTTACTCACACTGCCCTTCCTCTCTTTCCTACATCCATCCGTGTGTTTACCTCCTGTGTGTTTGTCTTCTAATCCGAAGCTTACGTCATTGTCCGTCCACCCCACCTTCTACCATTTATTTCTTCCCTCGCCACATCCTGCCGTCCTCTCTATCCATCCATCCTTTCCTCCTTCCCATGTGGACAGGCCGCTCTGACCTGTATCTGTCTGGCCTGGACGAGTCCCAGGTTTGGTTTAAATGTCCCAATTATTCTCCTGAATTATGATGTCTTGCCCTAGGCTGTGTTACACCATGGCTCTCGCATGAAAGCTGGCACGAACCAACAGAACCATTTACAGGGGAAGATTAAGGGGACGTTCAGCATGAGCTGTTCTCCACATGCAGCAAAACCATGGCCGGCTGACGGTCAGTGTGGAAAACTAACCACACAAACAGCTGTTCATCTTGTACTTCCTGCTTTAAACAGAGTCCTTATTGATGGTTTCATTTTGGCCCAAGGTTAGATGTGATGAGGAAGATCTCAATATCAATGATTAATATTGTGTTTTCAGAGTATTTGAAACGGCAAAGACATGATCTAATTTATAAGCAGTGACTCAACAAGCTGTAACAAGTAAGTCTTTACTATTTTGAATGCAAAGTAATCTATCATCATAGTCCCACTCACTGAACTGCAACACCCCTGTGGGTATTAACCGTGATCTCATGTCTTTTGAACCAGAAGAGCTGCTGCTGTAACTAAATAGGCAGAATATTGGCAATAAACACTGTTTTTAATGAATTCTAAGTATTCTTAAATGATCTGCAGTTCGGCATTACTCATGAGCTTGTTTGACCTGATTAATACAGTTAAAGCTGCAATTATCAATCAGTTACACACTTGTCACAGGATAATTATCTTCCTATTCCAAGTCAGTGTACCATCAAACTCACTTTCAAACAACTATTTCAAGCTAAAAAGGTTGCATAGTGTTTATTCAAGCTAAACTGACCAGCTGCTGGGTGTTGCGAGAGAGAAAATAAGTGTATTCCTCATAATGTTGAACAATTCCTTTAAGATCTGTCCGACTTGCACTGAGGCAGCATCTAGCAGTCGCTTTGTGAGTCGGCCCAGTGCCTCGAGGAGTATTCATTCTTTAGGGTAAAAGACTTTAAACTGAAAACTGATAAACCAAGACAGGTTAAGTGATGCAACCCATATTGCAGTTGACCTTAGTTGTACTCACATGTGGTGCGCTCATACTACTCTCCCTGCTGGAGAGTGAGGAGCACATTCAGTTCCCACTCGGATGAGCCCAGTGAAGTCTTACCCTCCCATCTTTTCAAACCAACTGTGTAATCCAGCCTCCATGGTTATATTCCTCCTTTTTACCACCACTGTAATCCTACATTACGACTGAACCCACTAAACCTCGGGTGACATATGTTTCACACTCTGAAAGGTAGTCTAATCATCCAGCTCTTTTTCCTCACCCTATAATTGATCATATCGCATGTGGCCTTGATTAAACACCCACTCGCACTTCAGAATTAATCATGCATTGCATGAACTTAGCATTAATCACGGTATAACCCCCGCTCCATCTCCATTCCTCAGTCGGACTGTAATGGGATATTCATCTCTTCAACAATTAATAACATCGGCATGGGGGCTTCTGCACACGAGCCCCATTCTTTCAGTTCCCACAGTGTTATTTTAAGCTAGTCGCAGGCAATGATGGAGGGGTCGCAACAAGAGCTTAAATAGGATTTATTAGTGGAGAGAGGTGAAGAGGGGGAAGGAGTGAAGAAGTAGCAGGGTGACAGTGAGATTGTAAGAAGCAGTGAGTGGGGGATACTGAGCAGAGACAGCGAGGAGGAGAGAGGACAGAAAGGTGACTGAGTCATTGGCATGTTTTCACACGTGTGCGCCCTGGAGAGATATCAATCTGCTTTATCTCTTTTAGAAATTTTGGATCGCTGTGTTTTTTTCTCTCCGTAATAACCCCCCGCCACCTACCAGGTGATTCATCTGAAACGCTGCGGCAGAGCTCCTCTGGGGTTCACAGAATACCTGCCACTACGATCCATAACAGTACATAACGACACGCGCGCACGAAAGGAACAAGGGAGCTGGAAAATAGATTATTAAGCTCTCCGCAAAAGTTCACTTGACCAGAACAGAATGAGAATAACCCATCATACACTGCCGCTGCTGGAGAGCATAAAAAGCAGCAAAGAAATGATTGACGAGAACAGACGCCGCCACCTAGAACTCACTGTTCAGCGTCGAGGTCATACGATTGGATGAAATGATGAAAGCAAGTCATAGAACTTTTAAACTTCTTACTTCCAAAGACTTTGGCCTAGAGCTCATGATTGAAAACCACACACTGACTCATCTTGAGGCCAGAAAGAAACACAGTTATCATAGGTGTTCAGAAAAGAGAGATGGGAACAATCGGTTCTACGTTTCTCTACCACGAAATACAAGTGCTTTCCAAAGTAGATCAAAACGCGTCATTGGATATTGGAGGGTTAAAATTGATTGTGTGATTCTACTGTTTAGCCAGCAGCCAATTACCTTTGCTAAGTAAAGCTACCTTAACTTATCTTAAACACAGGTTATGATTGTGGCTTTTCCAAGGATTATGATGACAGCTCATTATTACACTTTGGTTTTTCTGAATATCTATCTATTGTCAAAAAAACAAAGGAGTGTACTTCCCAAAATGACAATTTCTTGAAAGAATAGGAATTGAAAGTCGAATTCATAAAATTACAAAATGGACTCATGTTAAATTCAGGGTGTTATGATTATACAACTTAACATCATCACAAATGGCTAAGGTAAGATAATGCTACCGGGACTTTGCTAGTGCTACAGTTCAGGAACTATACCTTAGAGAGAGGCATTTGTTGTTTTCTGGTTTTTAGTCCTGCTCCAGCATCAGTCAGTCAGTAGTTCTTCTCTCCTCTCACGTGTGTTAATGGTGGGTCACCACAGAAATACAAGAGATAATGTGGTTTGGCCCATTTCCTGCTGTCCATGCTGCCAGAGCTCTGTCAAGTCCATGAATGATGACATCTGCTTTGGAGACGGTGAACAGAATGCTGGGAAATGTAGGAACATTCAATATGCCCACAGTCTGCAGTTACCATGTTGGCCACAGGGGTTGCTGCTCGACAACAGCTTGTTTCCTTTTACTGGTGACAATGCAACTAGATAAAGTTATTGCACTAGATATAGCTTGATAAAGCACAAGATACTTATAATACTCCAACTGAAAGTGTTTGTTGAGGCCACAGGGGCCACAAGCCAGTTCACAATGTGTTGCATTTAAACCGGGTGACTCACACTCCTTTGGGCTTCCCACATAATTACCACACACTTCTGGAAAGTTTGCATTTATATTACAAATACCCTTTGTTTAAGTTTACGCTTCAGAAAATGAATTGTTTTTTGCCTCATTAGAAAATGTAAAACAAAGGCGGAAAACCACCGCAAACGCTCCAAGGTCAGATGTACAACTTCATTCACCGTCTTACTACTTAAGCATTTGAAAGGAATTATACAAATACAACACATTTTACAAGTGGGAGCATGGCAGGGCAAGTTTATTTGTGTACCACATTTCAACAATGCAATTCCAAGTGCATTATATTCAATCTAAAAGGCCTAATAACAAATTTTAGAAGCAACACCACAACATAACATAAACAAGACAATGGAGAAGCATTTAGAAAGAAATAAGACTTCAATTGTGATGATGCTTATTTAGACTCTATTTCGAGCTAGCATGTGCAGTCTGAATTCTGAATACATCTCATACATCGTATTTTGGCCATTAACCAGTGGCATCTCTCTCTTGGTTTTGGGAGCAACTCTCTCATCTTCCCAGCTGTGCATGTCTGCTGTGGCACCTTATGCCAAAAACAGGACCTTCCTGGTGGGTAGAGACAATGTGCTCGAGCATCAAAGGATTGCCAGTTTCTTTGAAGCTCCTTGGCAACGGTCGGCCACTCCAGATGTGCCCCACAGCGCCCCCGGTGGACATTGTTGTGAAACCAATCGGACAGATGTTTTGCCTCTTGCTGCGGCGTGAGGGTGAAAGATCCAGGACGACCAGAGGCACACATGGTTGCAGACATTGTACAGATGGCTTATATCAAGTTGGATTATTACAAACTACACAGTGAGAATGACAAAATTATAGTTAATTCGCTTTTATTGACCCCTTAAGTGCAAAGAGGAAAACTCTCGAGAGGATTTAGAATCTTTCTCAAGGACGCTTCAGGTGAACTCAGATGAAAAGCAGGTTTTCTCTCCTTCATCTCTTTGTATTTATGGTTCAACAGTAACTACAGTGGAGATTGATTCATTTGTCCCTTTGTTGCAAACATGCTGTGCACTCAAGGTACAGTCCTCGACTGAACAAGGCTCCACTTGAATAGAAGCATAAATACACAGTTCAATAATTACAGACTTGAAAGGATATGGTGCAAAACTGAATTACTGTACACTTGACAATGTCACTGCTAAAAGCTGAGGAGCTGCTCACAGTAAATTGAACAAATCTGTAATTTATGCCCATTAGGCGAGAGCAGCAAGAAAGACATTTTATGGACTTGTAGTTTGTCACCAAATCCACTGCACGTTACTCCCCCCCCACACACTTTCTGTAATTTACAATAGTTATAGTTAGCCATTAAACGTGCACTCCCAGTTTAGCAGTGCTGTATAATGATTCCATTGGGTTCACAGGCAGTGCTCTCCATATGAGCACATCATTTTTACAATTTGATATTCCAAGGAAGAAATGTGACCTATTCCCAACTCAGGGCTCAGTACAACTCATTTACAGAAATAAGATGATGAAACAAATAATGTGACAAAACTGAGTATGGCTTTGGCCTCAGCCTTAAACTGGAAGACAAACAGGTATATCAATTTAGTATTCACCATTTTACCGTCTGGATTCTATGTAAGAGTATCGACTATATTGTAATCCATAAATTTCACAAAAAGTATTACATATACTACACTACATCAGAACAATGATGCGTATACTCTGTAACCAATATTTTCCCACAATCCCCTGTGTCCCGGGTCAGTGGTTCAAAGCTGCATTTACACCATTATTGTCAACTCATAAAATCAGGAAACATCATAAAACCACCTGTGAAGACATCGGAGTATAAGAAAATCATTTTACTCCACTGTTTTAATAGCTATCTCTCTTTTTTGTATTGTATTGAAAACGAACAGAGGTTTAAAACACACACAAACCTGAACAGAAGATACAAAAAGAGCAAATATGATAAAACACATCCCATCATCTTCACCAAATTGTTGTTTGTCCATAATGAGGCATCACAGATGGGTCTCCAGCACTATTAACCCTGAGGTGCTGCTGGAGAAGAAACCAGTTTGAAATGTGACATTTGAAACATTGATGCCGGGACCCAGGAATTAACTTTTCCCTTTCAAAATGTAACACTTACAAGCTTGTGCCTTATATTTTTTATAATAGATTCTCTACTTCATCATTTGGACTGAGATTAATAAATTGGAAGAGTTTCATGCTGATCCAGTGTGTAGAAAAGCCAACTTTGAGTAATGTAACATTATCTATGGGAAATTAAATCGGACTTTCCAGAATCAGAATCTCCTTTAATAGTCAAAGAATAGCAGAGAAGTTCACGGCGGATTTTCAGTTAAGCTACAGCCTTTCTCAGTTTACAATGTGTTGCACATTTACACTTTGAGCGCAACATCTTGGTGTGAAGTGTTTTCCAGCCTCCGACATCCTCAAGCACTCTACAAAGTGAATGCTCGGTAACCTGATCCCTCTGAGCAACAATCACCTACACTCAGTGCGAGTGTGTTTCATGCATGACACACAACAAGCGCGTCTGTCTCCGGCTTCTCTTACCTGCGTTGTGTCTCTGCTATATGCATTATATATGATTCTCAAAGCCTTTTGTTCCGCCGGCTTTCTCGTGTCTCCTTGAGTGGCACAGGAGAGAGAAAAGCAGTCAAAGGTATGATAAACCCACAAATGCCTCTCGGTGTTCTCTGTCGGCTGTTTGGCTGTGTGTAAGACAGAGCTCCCATTGCTCTTCACCGGCACTCAGAGCAGCAGTCGACAGCGATAGCACTCTGCACTGCTTTTCATGCCCGCTATTATGCCACAGGGGGGGGGGAAAGAGAGATTCTGTTTCCACAGACATGAATTCAACAGATATTTAAATGGCTTGAGGTATTTAAATCTGGCTCCATGTCGGCGGAAAGCAGCGCAGCAGTCAGACATTCTGTGCCATAAACCCACACTGCCTTTGACTGTGATTGCAGCCTTTCAACTTATCCATTGAGTTGTCGTGCCTGCGCTTTAGTATATCTCTCTCCCCCCCCGCCACCCCCGCCCCCCTTTATAATCTTTATCTATAATACAAGTCTGACTTTTAAACTTCAATACACGACTCAGTGTCTCGACTTCAATGCAGGAGTCTGTCTTCCCACGTCGGTATTATCCCGCTAGACACCAGAGTATTACAGCAATTATAAAAGAGAAGATGTTCTTTGATTATAGGCACAGCAGTGATATGACACTGGAGTGTGTGTGTACGCCATTGTACCAAGTGCTGATTATATAACACTCATGCCATGGCAGAATGCCAAGGAGGTCTGAGTAACCAAGTTAAAATGGATTTCAAGGCTCTGGTGTCATGAGACAAACCACTTACTTTGTTTTATTTTGTCCATTTTACAAATTATGATCAAACACTGATGCTTAACCAGTTCCAATATTGATTTTAGACGATTTTAGAGTCTCTTCATAGGAGCTTATGTTTTTTAAGTATCTATTGTCTTATATATTTTGCAAAACCCTCTTTTACATACATATAATATAAAGTGCAGTTTGATCAGTAGGAACAGTTATTTTGAAGCCTCTACCTAAATATAATAAAAAATGTACAAGATTAGACAATAGAAAGTAGACAGTGTGAGTGTGTGTTGGGGATGTGCTTTTATACACATGGACTGACTCCTTTGCAATTATAATTAAAACTAATATCTCCAAAGTAGTTTAGTTTAGCTCAGCTTTTGCTTTGGGGGTCGCCATTTGTGTTTCGGTTCATGGGCGGCACCGGGATCTTTTCTCCACCTGTGCTATGAGGGGCTGGACCAAGACATACAGGGGCGAAGTAGATAAGCAATTTCAGAGTTACTTCAAAAGTAAGTGCTTGTTTTCCCTATCACACATAGCATGCAGACCATTCAATATATAGATATCTTTTGTAATTGCAATTGGACACAGAATATTAAATAAACCATTAGTGACCACAGGGAATTGAAAGAAATATGCTTCAGCACCGGACAGCTCCCATGCAGCCACGATTCATGACAAACACAGAACACATATATATCAAAGTGCATTTATGTAATAATAATAATACCACCAATATTTCAAGGGAGAAAAAGGCCATCACAAAATCATAAATTTAACCAGGAACATCCAAAGTGCAGCCGCAGCAACATATGTGCACACATGGTGGTAAAAAACATTTATAAGCTTCTCTGCTGACTTGGATACAACAAAACAACCTCAGATAAATAAAAAATATCCACACAACAGCCACAAGGATAAGTGCATCAGCCTTAAAAAAGACAACTGTCAACTGTGCACATGGTGTAAAACGAGCTGCCTATCATAAGAGTCTTAAAGATGATCTTATTGAAAAAAAAATACTTCAAGGCCAAACCAGTGTGACTGAATCATACTCCCACCATTGGACAGGCGCACTCTGTCAATAAACAAAAGGCCTTACATATGCACATTCAGAATAGACGAGGCCACGACAGAAAGACTGTACATGCGGTTCAAAAGCTTAATTTCAGATAATAATATCCAATGCTATATTTATAACAGCTAACAGTTTCAACCTGTTCTCTCTTTATTTCCAATAGCAGGCACACTTGGTTCACCTCTCTGATTCCACAGTGCTCTGCCATGGGCATTGTGGAACACAGTAACTCAGCATCCAGTCCATCAGCAGGAGTGAAATGAAGGAATTCCTCCACGATATTTGACACAGTGCACCACCACTGACACCTGTTCCGTCTTGCTGTTGTTCTTACTCCCTACTACCATCGATGCAAATAGTTGAGCAGCTTATCTGATCTCATCATGTCCAGTATTTCATTCTGAAAACCCTTAATGTCATTCTCTAAGTGTCCTTTCTGTGAAAGTCCTGAAAGAATCAGTGAAACCCAATGATTCCACTACTGCTCTCAATGCTGCTCTGAATGTCCATCACTCAGAGAACTGCAGAGTGTAAAGCCAGACTTTTTCTTGAGTAGACCACTCCATTCCATGCTGTCATTGCATATTAATGCTCCACACTAACATTGTGTATCTTGAACGGTTTGTCACGATAGCCATATTGGGTAAATGTTCACTTCTCTCCTGAACAAATGTTTCCTGTACGTTGAAAGTGGCACGGTGCTTTTAAATAGAATATTCATGCCGTCTGTAATCCTTGTACCATCTCTGATTGAAGCAGGGATCCTGCTTACCGGTCACAGCAGGAGCACGCAGCATGTGATTGGGTCCGGAGCTAGCTGCTGTGTGGCTAATAACTTTTAAGTAGTAATTTAAGTTATTATTTTGTTTATCATTTAAAATAGAAATGTAGCTTACTAAAGGCCTAAAGGGGCTTGACTGGATCTGTGGCAGGGCTGGAGCCCGACAAAGCCCCGGTGTAGCACTGTGCTTGGGTTCAGATCTGTTGTTCTATATTAGATTCACAGCTTCACATATCTTCATCATTATCATATTGGTAGAAATTGTTTTCCCTCTGTAAGATGTATGACAGATATTTACAACATTCTCTTAATCCACAATAACATCAGGAGTTATAATAAAGAGTAAAAAATGTATCCTCCCTCTGTGTTCACGGACATGTTGTTGATGCGATGATGGATGTGGACCGTGCATTTTCCTCATGTCTCATCTCTCCAGCCAATCATGCTTGGCACACTGGTGCAGCAGTTTTTTTTTATTCCATGTGGCTTGATTTGTAGTTTCTGTCAAATACGCGTTCTTCTAAATATTGGCTGTGTTTTATGAAAGTATTTACGCGTATCTGTTTTCTTGGATGGCTCTGGTACAATCCTTGAACATTTCCCATCTGGCAACGCGGGCTTCACACTCTCAGAGACAGAAGCTGCTGAGCACAGAGCTGGTGGCCTCGAGCTGCTCGACTGGAACTGTACTCGGGTTAAATCCACGTTCAAGGGCAATGCAATTTTTGGTTATCAGATCACACGCACTGTTATGAGATTACAGTAATCTTTCATTCCCTCCAACCCCTCAAATTATTGGCCATGAGTTTCTGTTCCTGGTGTCAGCTCCGTTGTCAGCCAGCTCTCTGTAAGTAGGTCTGATAGTGTCTGTTGCAGATAACAACCGACCGATTCCCTGAGCTTGTGTCTCTCACGCCTCCCCGCTCCATTAGCCCGCGTACTGCCTGTGTGGCCGACCAAGGACTGAATGAGATCTGAGCGTCATCTGATGAGGGGGGTGGGGGTGGGGGGGGGAGGGGGGCCTTGACACGTGTGCTCTCTTCCCCTCTCGTGTCTGAGCAGCTCACTCCCTCCCTGTGATGTTTCCCTTCCCTCAGGAGCCCAGTTCTTCCTCACGTCTCTTGTTTCGCTCGCTCTCGCTCAAACGTTTCCTCGCTTCTTATCACATGATGTCAGACCATTCATTTCCACTTGTCTTTTCCATTTGATATTGCATCTACTGCTTTGCTTGTTTTTCTTCAGTTGGCAGATGTTGGGCCGACAGTGAAACCATGCCCAGGCTTACTTTCAATGTGGTTGTATATTTACCTTGTGTTTTAGATTTAAGTTGAATAAATCTAACTTTCTGATCCTCGTTTCAAATGTGAACTAACTGAGAAACCACCATAATGTGAACCAAGATACCAGCTGCTGCCAAAGCTTTATTATTATCACAGGTGGTTTTACACTTTTAATTCCTCACATAATTAACATGTACACACTGTATGTTTTTTTAGTTAGAGTGAAATACACAAACTGTGAATTCACATCCAACTGTTAATTCCAGCTTTTTTTCAACGGTACAGAGCACTTAGAGGAAAACAGTTTTTTTTTCAATTGATGAAAAATGAGGGTTATGAATAAAAAGAAAATACGGAAGGTTGCACGTAGTATTTTAGCTTTGGTTTATTCAACAGGACATCCACCCATTATTTATACTGCTTATATTTTAAGGATCTCAGGGGGGCTGAACATACAGGGATAAACAACAAACAATTCACACCTATTTTAGAGTCTTCAATTAACCAAGCTGCATCATCTTATTGGAAGGAGGCCAGAGAAGAACCTTATATTTTCTGCTGTTAAAAACATTTAGTCCAGGATTACGGTGTTGCTAAAAAATAAGAAATGCTCTTGTAGGTTGTATTTTTTTTGTCCTTTCGATTTATTTTTTTAGACGTTGTTACTGAAAGATAAATATAAACAAACGAACAGGAGCTTGTTTAGGATGTGAACATAAGTATACAATTAAACATTTTTATTGAGATGTGAAAACGACTTCAGATCAGTCGTCTTTGTAGCCACACGAGGGACAAAAACTAGCAAATGAAACAATGAACATGCTGATCGTCCCTGTAGTCTGAATAGAAAACAAAGAAAAAAGCTTCATTTAGATGTGAGTTGTTAGAGAGTTGAAGATAACAGGGGTTTTAAACTCTCCAGAGAAGTGGAGTAACTTCCTCTGGGTGAGGCAAGTGAACTACAGCGCTGCAATGGAATATTTGCAACCTCAGCACTCTGCGTCTCCAGGATTTGGTCTCACGTAGTTCAGACAAAAGGTCACGCTGTATTTTTCTTCTACCTGTTATCTAGCGGTGCAGTTACGTCCTCAGAGGAATTCACGTGATCTCACAGAAGTCTGCTGTCCAGAGTGATCACACAGAATTTACCATGGAATTTATTCAATCTGTGGTGGTAGCGCGGATACACGTGCACGGACATTGCTCTCATGCTCTCTTTCCGAGGGAGAGGGATACAGACTTATAGACCACTTCTCTTATTAGAGAGAGAACTGCATTGCATGCCACGTGTAAATATCTGCACAACTGCAGCTGAAACTCCAGCATGAGGTCTGACTGTCTGCGTGGTCGGTAAAAACGTCAACTAAAGCTTAATGAGCATGTGAGTGAGCAGGTGGCAAACAGTGTTACAATTTCCTTTGGCTCATTATGAAAACGTGGTGAGACGAATTAGAATATGTTGGGCCGCCACAGTGGAGAAAATAAATGGGAAACACAAGATGACACGTTTGCTGGAGATGAAACCAACAGGTAACACAACAACTGAGCAGAATGTCAGCACACAATTACAGATAAACAAAGGTCTGTCAAGTTGCACTTTCCAAGGTCAATAATGATCCTTCGAGGTCGTTGTTTGGAGTTTTCTTAATGAGACCAAAGCAGCCCAGCTCAGAGGACAAACAGACTGGAACAGACACAGTCCAGCTTAGTCCAATTAGTGGCCACCTACGTCCCCCGCCGCTCCTTGAGCTGTTTCACACTTGTCTCCTGCTTGAGACAAACGGTATTCACAAAGCCACCTCTCCTGTCTAAACTTATTTCTGGTGCCACTCTGTGTATCCCAAACTTTTAATTATATTTGACGAGCTGCCATAAAAATCCAATTTCCCCCTCAGTGTCTGCAGGCCCTTTTATTATTGCTCCGTTGCAGGAGACCTTGCATTCCGACTACAAACACTCACCTCACAGAGCTGCATGCACTCGCTCAACATCTCTTCATCTTTGTGTCTTTCTCGACTGCTCCGCTCTCTCCCCTACAAGTTATTTTTGTCTCACTCTCTCTCTCTGTTTCCTGGCTCAGAAGCAAATATAGTTCATTACATTTTTAATGTTGTTTGTAATTGCTCTGCACTCTCAACATGTCGAGCTCAAATCATTTCTTCCAGGGCGTTTGCTTGTGTTTGGTTTGCCTCCATCGCGATGAGCAAGTGTTGCACTAAACAGGTTTTTGATCCGAGCTGACTGTAAGCATCTCGTCACTCAGGCAGAGGAGTTTGAATACAGGGTGTCGGATTGCAGCTTGAGCGCATTGATTCACAGGAACAGGATATGTTCTGTTTGTGGATCCTGTTCGTTTTGGGTATTTCACAATGCAACATACTGCAGGGTTGGATGTTAGAAGGAGAGACACCTCAGGTATAAAAAAAACATGTCTTATTCACTCAGTCTTATTCCGAAGCATTTCATGAGCGATGGTGAAGCTAATTTATTCTCGCGTAGAGTTTCCACATCCGCTATCGACTTCTCCTCCCTCTGCCAACAAGTCGCCCCCGCAGCTTGTCATTGTCAGAATTACTTTGCATATTATCTCAATATAACTTTGCTACGGGGGGAAATTTGAAAAAAAGATGCTAAATATTGGCAAGCATCTGTTAGAGCTTGTTATCCTGTTGTCAGGCAACAACTCCAAATGATGCGGCGGCTCAGTCTGATGCAAACACGGGAATGTATTCAATTTGCTCAGACGTCCAGGTTGATATTTTAGATCCTTACTCCAAATGTTTTTCTTTGGATTGAAAAAGCACATGTACCAAATTAGCATTGTGCATATGTAAGTCAACTGGGAAACTGCTGGTCTCCATCCAAAAGTAGCAAAGGGTTGATTCTACAATGACAAATTCATGGCTCCATGAAATCGCTGTCAAGGACTAGTTCTGAATTAAACTACAATTTGTCAAATTTACTTCCCAGTGGATTTTATGCCTCTGCACTGGAGGGAACCATTATTTTTTCAGGTTGTCCATTCCTCGCCCTTGAGGGTGTTTCTTCAGATTTGTTAAAGATATTCAGCCGGACTAAAACATGAATTGATTGGATTTTGGTGGTTAATGATCAAAGGTTGCTGTGGCCTTATTAAATACGTGTTTTGGTCTTGTGAATGTAATATCTGAGCAACACTGTGAGATTTCTTCAAATTTGGTAAAAACTTTCACTTGGAATTTAGATTTTGTGGGTTAAGGTCAAACTTCAAAGGTTCTGGTATCGACATGTTCTTGTGAATTGGATGTGTCAGAAACACCCATAGGTCACTATGACCTCACCAAACTGTTTGCTTCACGATGCCATAAATTTGACACAAGTGTTGAAATGACACACGTATTAACTGATTAGATTTGGGAGGTCAAACGTCAAGACCAGGACAGACTCACAAAACATGATGGTTTTTGTCAACTTGATGTCTCAAGTCTCCTATTGGAGAACTTGGACTCAAGGACAATGTGATACAGTTGTCAAAGGCTAAAGGTCACAGTAACCTCAGATGAGTAGGATGCATCAAACCACAGGACAGCAATTCTAGATTTGTATTGTTTAGTGAGCAAATATAAATGTACAACAAGTGAATGAGTGAGTGATTTTGAATAGAGCCTGTTACCTGTTTCTCTCCATTTGCCTTCAGCTAACTGTGTCTTCTCATCTTACTATAATAGCGTATTTTCCAAAAAGCTTTCACTTTCGAGGTAAAAAGAGAAAAAGAAAGGGAAGTGAAGAGAGAGAGAGAGTGAGCGACCACTGCGTGAAACTAACATCCCAACAAAACAAATCATTGTGTCTCCCTTGTCTACAAACCTGCCTCAGCAAAGCACAGCTCCTCCTACCCGTCAAAACACCGAGCTGCTCAGTGAGCCCTCCAGGTTTCAGACAGGAGCAGGGCTTTCTCTGCTTTGTAGTGGGCAACCGCTGCCTTTCTTCTGACTCCTGCAAGAGCTTTGAAAACACACACTACCCAGCCCCAAACAGATGAGACCCAGAAAGAGGAGGAATAAGACAAGTGGAGCACAACAGAAAGAACGGGGGAGAAAAGATGGAGGGAAAATACAAAAAGTGTAAATCGAAAGTAATCTATAATTAACTGTGTGTGTGTGTGTGTGTGTGTGTGTGTGTGTGTGTGTGTGTGTGTGTGTGTGTGTGTGTGTGTGTGTGTGTGTGTGTGTGTGTGTGTGTGTGTGTGTGTGTGTCATCTCAAAAATCCGACAGCTGTCATGTCTGCCCCCACCCCCCCCTCACCACACACACACTCTTTCTTACCTGTGAGGACCCTCGTTGATGTTCTTACAAATGTCCTCACTCAACATTCGCAACTCTAATTGGTCCTCACAGAGACAGAGAAACGTGAACACGCACACACACACCTCGTCTGTGCACCGTGTGAATAATGTAAAAGTTTTCCAATTAAATATTGAAAAAACAACACGTGCGCCGGGTAAGAGGAATCATGAAGTGGAAGGAAAAAGAGAGATAAAGAATAATAAAGGAGAAACCCTTTGCAAAGCTGTCATCATTACGCATGGCAAAAAAATACAGGTTGCAGTTATGGTCAGTTGACTATATTGTGCAGAAAGGGTTTGGGTGATTGCCATGTATGTGTAGGTTTGTGTGGTTTAAAGCTAAACTAACAAGTCCTACAAAACTTACTTCTCAGTAAAATAAGGGACGAGGGGATTTAAATGTCCAAACAGGAATGTTCTGGTTTGGTACCAGTCAGTTAACTCTCTGGGCCATGGGCTGCACTGGTCACTGATGCAGCTTCTCGCTCTCTCTCACCAGGAGACATGTCCACAGCGGACTGGTGCACACCGTTGCACTCTGGCCCTGCTTCCTCTCCACCGAGCCCATTCACTCGTGCCCTCCTCTCCCATGGTGGACTGTCCCCAGTGGCCCTCGGCCCCGTTCTGCTGCTCTTTCTCCAACTCACTGTGCAGTCTTCCTGACCACGTCCGTCTCCAGCGTCTCCCGGTGCCTCGTGCTCTCCGTCTTCTCTTCAGTTCTGCACCTGTAGAGCCTCTTCCTCGATGCCTTATTGGCGGACAGGTAAATGATCACGTCAGGAGTGGATGCCCTGGCAGGAATTAAACAAATAAAGCATAAAACTGTGTATGTCAAACTAAAAGCACGCTAAAAAACACCAAGACCAAATCATCACAGTATATTAAAGAAAGAAATATATGGACACAATTTTAAAATAGAAAAAATAGAACTTCTGCCGGGCAACTATCACAGTGGCGTTGTTACCAAACCCAAACTTAGGAGGGGTTATTTTGTTTCAAATCATCACACTACCTCACAAAAATGCCAAACGATTCCATTTTAATTTCATATGGATTTCTGACAGGCAGCGAGTAGTTTCGTCATCCAGACACTCCCATAGTTCCTTGGTCTCCATCTAACAAAATTGTCAGTGAAGGTTTTTGGAGGAGAGTCCTGGGCCTCCACAGGAATATGCAGGACGCAGGTTGACCTTGCAGGACACACTGCTGCTGCCACTAAAAGTAGGTGGTCACATTAGATAAAAAATAGATTCCAGTTTCCCCTTCCTATTCCAGCTCCCTGCGTATCGCAACGGCACGAGCCCAGGTCGTGTCCCTTCCACTGCATTACACATGCACATGTCCTCAACATAACAGTGGGACGCACGGCCCAGAGGGAGTGTGGACGCCGGAGCAGGGAGCCATCTTATTACAGCGCTTATGTTCTTGTAAAACAATACTTTTTACAGACGTACAGATGTATTTTACTTATGCGATGCGTCTGCAAAGCTTTGTTTTGCCACAATGCTGTAATCTACAGTTGTTTGTGTGTCTGTCAATCACCTTGAGGAGCTAAGACAGCTTTTCACCCACTCTAGCATCGAGGCTCACATACTAACAGGGAGATAATAACAGTGACGCACACAAAGCCCATCTTCCGTTTGTGAGCGGCAGAGTGACGAAGAGACGGAGGAAGAAGAGAGACGGGGTCACAAGGCCTAAAGAATATCCACTTAAATCGGCTGAAAATTGTTTAAAGCACTCACAGAAGCCACCTCATGCGTCCGTCACTGTTCTGCCTTTCCAGCGCTGCCTGTGACTCAGACGCGTATTGCCTTTGTTTTTTTTTATTTCACCCTCAGCTGACCTGGATTCCAGACTTCAGAGGCAGTCGCTTGATGATGGCTGACATTGAGAGAGCCCTGCTCAGCGACCCCTGTGACCTGGAGCCTTAAATCTCTGAGCAAGAAAAAGAGAGAAGTAAAGGAGAGGCAGTTTATGATATCGCACTTCAGTGAGCACCGGAGAAGAAAAAAATAAGTATCAATTTTACGACGGGCTCTAAATCAGGATGGGTTTGCAGAGACGACTTTATTGTTCAATCTGGCCGCCTGTTCTGGAGGTGTTAGCGAGGTTAGACAAGCGAGCGATGAGCGCGCCCGTCCTCGCCATAACAATAATCATCGAGCCAGGCCCACAGCTCACGACCTGTAAATTGATTAAGGAGGGATGATGACAGAAAAGATTCTCTGCGAACTTCTCCGTGGCACTGTGCGCTGAATTCGCAGGCCTTCATTAGACGGACTGTCTGTCCAGGCGTGCTGAATCCAGAGAGGAGATGATGAGAGGGTGTGAGGGGGTAATGGGAAAACTCCAAACTCATTGGCGGTGTTTATACGAGCTGTCTACCATGAAGAGAGGGGCCACGGCCCCCTCTGTCCTCAGATGAATAAAAAAATCATCTCCTCTGTCTGTTTCATTACGGTAAATCATTTCTCCCAAATCAGAGCAGATAAATCACTTAGAGGAAAAATGTGGGAAGGTGCACGAGTGTATGAGCGTGTTGAAAACCGTTTTGTGGGTGTCTAATAATGCCGGTGTGTGTGTGTGTGTGACCTCTGTGTGTGTGTTCCCGTGTTTTGTGTGTACAACACCCCCCCGTTTTTGCATGCGTCTGTTTGTGTGACTGTCAGCCCGAGAGTCAACAGAAGCTCTGAAGCAGCGGATGGTTATTTCGGTATCGCGGGGTCTCGCCCGAGGAAGCATGATTAAGACGCTGAATCAGACTCCCCGGTCAAACACTGCAGCAGAATCATGCAACTTTAACTTCCTCCGACCCGTCGACACAAACAAGTTAGACATGACTCCATCCAACATTAATCAGCCCCTCAAGGAAACTCTGGGATGCAGAGGAGTGTTTTTTTTTATGCGAGATAAACAGTTTCCATGCAAATATCGCAAGGTCTTGCAATTTCTCTACAACATTAGTCATCATTTTAGAAGTGACGAAAGGCGGTAATATTTTTAGGAATCATTAATTAATCACAGTAACCCATTTATAGGATGCATGGTTATAATTCGGCCCAACAATATTCAATCCACTGAACACAATCCAAGCTGTGTGAATTGTATGACTACAACACAATTGTACATACTAGTGCAGTGCCCATTCTAACCCTACCTGTTTAGAACGGGCTGTTTTCTTGGCCTCTGTTGATGCTGGTTGCAGTTTTCTTACGGAAAGTGTAAAATTCATTTTAATTGAGCCGCAGCAAGAAGAGACTCAGTCCACACAGAACCCTGAAGCTGCACAAAGAGCTGTTCACCTGTTTATTTACAGTTCAGTGAAGCTCGACTCTGTCTGCAGAATCGTTTTCATTGTTGTGAATGTTTACGTACATCGATGCTACAGAGCCTGTTTATTCAGAGTTTATTAATAGTTAATTTATCGTTTGTCCAAATTGCACCAAATTTGACAATGAGCCCTTGAAAACACACAAAACAACTGAACAGTTCTCTAAGTATGCATTTCCACATACAGACAGATGAAGAGCACTGGTGTTGTGTTGGTGAGATGATGCAATTTCCCCCAACAAAGTGTAGAACAGAACAGGGGGTCATTCGTATGTTCCAAGTGTCCTACGTCCTACAAGGAGTCCTGTATTCCAAAGGTCCTATGTGTCCAGCTCTTTGTTTGCTCAATGAGTAATTATATGTAAATTTGTTATACAGTTATTTTATATTTCTGGCCATATTTAACAGAATTTATCAGCTTCTTATTGTTAGCAGTGAGAGGTTAGGGGTTATTCTTCCAACACAAAAAAATTGATATTTATTATATATTTTTACTTAAACTGCTAAAAATTTGACCCAAACACTATAGAAAGGTTAATGTTTTCTAATATATTGAAATTGAACTTAGGGATCTAGGCCGATGTGAACATAGTGCAGACTCTCTCTGCAGTGGAAGTGGAATGAAAGGTCACAAGGTTTTACTAAAGGTCTGAGGTTAAAAGGAATAGGACGGATTTAAATGAATATCTTTAGAAATACACTTATTCAATCTCTTGGTGTGAGTTAGCAGAGGAAATCAATACTGATTTAATGTCTGCATGTTAAAGTTGTGCTCAAGAGAGGGTTAACTTAACAGCCTGGGATTGTCCACCTACCAGCACCTCCACTGCCTCTCATCCACATTTCATCTTGTTGGGTTTGTCTGCTTGATTTACTGTTTGTAGCCGATATATAAAAACAAGTTTTGCATTAGTGATTTTCAAGCCAAAGCAAAGCCTTTTGAGTTTGAATCTGACATGTGCCCTGAGATAAACAGCAAATAATGGTCATGAATTAAAATCTTTATTTTTACTAGAGAACATTAAAGTTGCTTGGATGCAGATTTAATGCTTGAGACAGATCCAGGGTAGATGTCTCCCCATATGTCCAGTCTTAATGCTAAGCTACGCTACAAGGGGATTAGATTCACATTTAAAACACATGAGTGTTATTTAATAAAAAGCCTTTCATAGATATCAACCCAGGAAACACCAGAAACAGGGATTAAATTGAGCAGATAAAAAAGTCGGGGGTCAACTAGGAATCAAGAGCCAGAGAGGTGGTTGCCTTGGTGATTAAATAAGATGAATGAATGTACAATTAGACCCTTCTCCTGCTGTCATTTCTCTTACTCATCCACATCCTTCACTCATTTGTTACCTTCACAGAGGAGGTTACGATTTCATCTGCATCTGTTGAGCAGCAGGTTTTCACTTGGTGGAAGGTCTCCATATGTCAAATTAGGTTTGGATCCAGATCAGGGGCTCGAACCAGATGTTTTATCATCTTTCTTCGGAATAGTGTGTTTTGTGACATTTTACTCAATTTCCCAGATAATAATTCATGGCTCTAGGTGGAAAAAAAAACAGGCATTTTCATTAAGTGAATTCATATCTACGAGTGTTCACAATTTGGTTCTGCTTGAATGAATCTAAATGGACTGTTGGGCTATGGAGAAGCTATTGGCTATTCTAGTTTAACTTATTTTCTTGTTTTTCTCTATTCAAAGAGTTAATCCCATCCGTTCAACTGAAACTTTTCACACACACACACACACACACACACACACACACACACACACACACACACATACAATCAGTTGGTTGTATCCACTAACCTGAGCTGCACTGGGAGCGTAACGCCTCCTCCTGCCGACTCACTCCAACATCTGAATGAACCCCCCCCCCGCCCACGTCCTTTTATTCCTTAAAGCAACACTTGTGAGCACGGACATCAACATAATTAAGTAAGCACACTCCACTGCATTAACATTCCTTTCCTCTTTCATTAAGCACTCTGAAACCAAACGTATGACTCGTATTGAACTCATGTGAAGTGCTTGCTACGCACAGTCCTTCAAAGCTTTATTAACTGGGGCCACGATGAAGTTTCAAAAACAACAGTTGTGACAATCTTTAAACTGTCGCCACAGGCTAATCTCACCTCAGGCCATGAGCTGAGAATTCCTAATTTGTATCTTTCACCTACAGTTGCGTTTCTTTGATTCCCTGTTACCCCTGCACCAAAGGGCACTGCTTCTCTTTCTAAAGCAACATGGAACAACAGGCATGGCTCCATTCCCTCATAATAACCCCGGGGATGTTGTGCTGCTCTGTAACAGTTGATTTCTAGTGACACTGAGTCAAATTCGAACAAATCTACCGCACCTGCGCCAGGGAGATTTCAGTGGAGAAATAAGACGAGATCGAGTCCCGGTGGTCCCACATCAGCCTCCGCGTTTTGGTTTTGCTCTCAGACATGGAAGCTCACAGCCCACACATGTTAACATTCATTGCCAAATCCCTAAACAGCTTGTGTAACATACTACAATTGAGTCAGGCCCAGAGTGCACAAATGTGACTTATTACACTGTACAAGCTGGTTTGAGAAATTTGTATTTGACATTTCAATTCTGCAAAGAAAAAAAAAGCCGTTGCCTCGACAACTTCATTAGCTCCGGAAATAGCTGAGGGGTAACTCACGTGTTGGTGATCGTCATGCTCTGCAGAGGATTCAACATGCGACCACATACTGTTTAATAAGCAGTGGAAGAAATATGGAGATCATTTAGTTGAAATGTGAAGTTCACAGGACCCAAAGTGAAGCAAGTAGTGCAGTAACGAGCGTTTAACCCAAAAGAAAGATTCACACAGTTGCCTGATGTTGCTCAAGCTAAAAAATAGGGAAAACTTCAGGATCACTGACCAACGGCGACATCAGGGAACAAGAGCAGGACTCAACAGACCAACTGACAAAGACAGATTAACCACACAAGGTTGTCAGTGATAATTGGGATCAGGTTAAACATGTGAGGTCAGGAGAGCCAATCACTGTGTTATCAATTCAGGGGCCGCATCCTTCAGAGTCTGCATTTGAAGAACGACTGTGTCCCAGCGGCAAAACTAGGCTGTGCTGTTTGGAAGGCTTGTGTAATTTGTCCTTCGATTCAAGGATCCAACATTATTATAATATGATTATTTATTTATTTATTTATATAGAACTTCTAAAAAACAAAGTTACTATGTGCTTCACAAAGAAAAGATACACGAGTAAAAACACATCTAAATTATTCGTTGTTTTCCATGATAACTTGTTTGTATGTAAGAGTCGATGATTTAATGAATATAAATTACACAAGTTTTTACCATTTATTTTTGAGAAATTCATATGATATTATTCATGTAATAAAAAAAACACGTTGGAACTGTGACAGCTGCCTCCAAACAGTGTATCAACAAAGGCAGCTGCCTCCAAATAGTGTTAGAACAATGGCAGCTGCCTCAAACAGTCTGGCAACAAAGGCAGCTGCCTTTAAACAGTTTGGCAACAAAGTCGCTGCCTTTAGAAAGTGTGGCTTCAATGGCAGCTGCCTGTATATGTTAGTGGGAGCTCTGTTGAAACTATAATTGCTACTACGAGCAACCGTTGCCACGATTTGAGCTTGCCCCTACTGGTATAAATATTTCCGTGTAACGGCTGCACTGGTTCCCAGAAGCAAATCAACGTCTTCTCATTATTTTATCTAAAGTGTTCGAGGAATCATGGTGAGTAGGAAAACACTTTATATAGAACTTCTAAAAAACAAAGTTATTATGTGCTTCACAAAGAAAAGATACACAAGTAAAAACACATCTAAATTATTCGTTGTTTTCCATGCTAACTTGTTGGTACGTAAGAGTCGATGATTTAATGAATATAAATTACACAAGTTTTTACCATTTATTTTTGAGAAATTCATATGATATTATTCATGTAATAAAAAATAATCATTAGCTGGATAGATTAAAAAATAACCTTAGGTGCAGCCCTAGTGTAAGCCGTGCATCATTTCTATGATGGAGTTGCTCACCATCTTGTGTAAAAGTTTAATGCAAAGATAGAAATGTACATTTTTTATTTGCTTTATCCCAGTTCATTCAGGAACAGTATCAGTCACACTATAACTGATACTGGGAATACAGTCTTGGAGTTATAACCCATCCATAGATACCAAGATCATCATCGCCTTTTTATCTAACCCTAACCCCTAACCAGGATCTGATAGATCGGGAGCTTTTCTTAATTCATTTTGAATCCAAGCCCCCGAGAGCTAACAAAGTATCTTACAAACTTTCATAAACCTGTATATATCTCATTTAATGAATCACAAACAGCTTCGGTTGCCCCCAACCACGTTGGAACTGTGACAGCTGCCTCCAAACAGTGTGGCAACAATGGCAGCTGCCTCCAACAGTGTTAGAACAATGGCAGCGGCCTCAAACAGTGTGGCAACAAAGGCAGCTGCCTCCAAATAGTGTTAGAACAATGGTTGTGGCCTCAAACAGTGTGGCAACAAAGGCAGCGGCCTCAAACAGTGTGTCAACAAAGGCAGCGGCCTCAAACAGTGTGTCAACAAAGGCAGCTGCCTTTAAACAGTTTGGCAACAAAGTCGCTGCCTTTATAAAGTGTGGCATCAATGGCAGCTGCCTGTATATGTTAGTGGGAGCTCTGTTGAAACTATAAAAGCTACCATTGCCACAATTTGAGCTTGCCCCTACTGGAATAAATATTCCAGTGTAACGGCTGCACTGGTTCCCAGAAGCAAATCAACGCCTTCTCATTATTTCATCTTAAGTGTTCGAGGAATCATGGTGAGTAGGAAAACACTTTAAATCATGTGATCACCAATATCAGGAGTTTAGTTTGACTCAGTTCAAAAAGCAGCTGCAGCTTTAATACAGGAAGTGAACATGGTGACGCTCCGAGCCACTGAATGTGTGTTTCTGTGCACTTTTTTCAGCTACCAAACCTTTTTTTGTCGTCTCCTCAGTATCACAAATGGAAAATGCACTTGATTGAATAATATTTCTCTTTCTACAGCGTGAGTGTATCTCTGTGCACGTTGGTCAGGCCGGTGTCCAGATTGGCAACACCTGCTGGGAGCTGTACTGCCTGGAACATGGGATCCAGCCAGACGGACTGATGCCCTCCAACAAGACCATCGGAGGAGGAGACGACTCCTTCAGCACCTTCTTCAGTGAGACCGGAGCAGGAAAGCACGTCCCCAGGGCCGTCTTTGTTGACCTGGAGCCCACTGTCATCGGTAAACTGCCTTAAAAATGTAGAAACCACGGTTACTCTGATTTATTAAATCAAACTGTTGAGTCATCTCTGACTTGCTCTGTCTCTTCAGATGAAGTGCGCACTGGAAGCTACCGCCAGCTGTTCCACCCTGAGCAGCTGATCACTGGGAAGGAGGACGCTGCCAACAACTACGCCCGTGGACACTACACCATCGGCAAAGAGATCATTGACCTGGTGCTGGACAGGATCCGCAAACTGGTGGGTCACTTAATCTCAGGAGGAGTTCATTTTCCAAACTTTTACATAATATCTCATATCCTCTCTGTCTCCAGGCCGACCAGTGCACTGGTCTTCAGGGCTTCCTGGTCTTCCACAGCTTCGGAGGTGGCACCGGCTCTGGCTTCACCTCCCTGCTGATGGAGCGTCTGTCCGTTGACTACGGCAAGAAGTCCAAGCTGGAGTTCGCCATCTACCCTGCTCCTCAGGTGTCCACTGCTGTGGTGGAGCCCTACAACGCCATCCTGACCACCCACACCACCCTGGAGCACTCTGACTGCGCCTTCATGGTAGACAACGAAGCCATCTACGATATCTGCCGCAGGAACCTCGATATCGAGCAACCCTCCTACGTCAACCTGAACAGGCTGATGAGTCAGATTGTGTCCTCCATCACTGCTTCTCTCCGTTTCGATGGTGCCCTCAATGTTGATCTGACCGAGTTCCAAACCAACTTGGTGCCATATCCCCGTATCCACTTCCCTATGGCCACCTACGCACCCGTCATCTCTGCAGAGAAGGCCTACCACGAGCAGCTGTCCGTGTCTGAGATCACAAACGCCTGCTTCGAGCCCGCCAATCAGATGGTGAAATGTGACCCTCGCCACGGTAAGTACATGGCCTGCTGTCTCCTGTACCGTGGAGATGTGGTGCCCAAAGATGTCAACGCAGCCATCGCCACAATCAAGACGAAGCGCACCATCCAGTTTGTGGACTGGTGCCCCACTGGTTTCAAAGTCGGCATCAACTACCAGCCGCCCACTGTGGTTCCTGGTGGAGACCTGGCCAAGGTCCAGAGGGCCGTGTGCATGCTGAGCAACACCACCGCCATCGCTGAGGCCTGGGCTCGCCTTGACCACAAGTTTGACCTGATGTACGCCAAGAGGGCCTTCGTCCACTGGTATGTGGGTGAGGGTATGGAGGAGGGAGAGTTCTCCGAGGCCAGGGAGGACTCGGCAGCTCTGGAGAAAGATTACGAGGAGGTCGGAGCCGATAGCTTGGGAGAGGATGATGAGGAAGGGGAGGAGTATTAATTAAAGATTCATTCCTCTGTAATAAAGTGTATTCGTTGCATATTAAATTGTTTCCTCTTTTAAATTTTAACTGCCTACATACATCTTTTCTTTTTTTTTGCACACAGCAGAGGATTTGTAACACAAAGCTTTTTAAATGGATTCGATATCTATAAATGCAAATATCAAACAGTTTTGTAGTAGTAAACAATAACAATCACTGACGCTTAGTTTTACACAGTTTAACACCTAGAATATAATGTGTCACAATTTAAGAGACATGCTTTGACAACATGATGCTGTTTATTCATACTTCAGGAAACACACATAAAACCCTAATCTAATCTGCTTCTATTAAATAGAGCTAAATAAATAAAACAAACCAACCCAATCTCTGTAAAACTAAAAGCACTAAAGTTGAAAGAATAGAATACGTAAATTTTCACCACTTTCTAACTTTCTGCAAATTTTGGTAAGAATTTGAGCATGTTAAAGCCCTCAAAAAGCCAATTAATTTGCCTGAATAATAATTGGGCCTCACGTCAGTCAGTGCCTCTCAGTGCTCGGGCCCTAATTAGTTACAATCAGGGAATTGCTGTACGATAAAGTTACGTTTTAATATATTATTAAAAAGCAGCTACTGACTCAGCCTGTAATATTTCCTGTCAGGGGGTTCCAGAGCCTCTGACTCTTATTTGAAAAGCTCCTTCCCCTTTAGTCTTTAGCCGAGAATCTGGAAGAGTTAAAATGCTCCTGCCAAAGGATCTGAAAGTGCGAGCAGGGTTGTATGAGGATAGAAGATTTACTGAGGACTCAGACCATTAGGAGCCTGTAGTAAGTAATGAAAAGAGCCTTAAAATCCAATCTAAAGCGAAAATATGTGCTCTATAAATAATCTGACTTCACTTATAAATTGTTGAAACCCTCTCCCTCCTTCCCGATCTCAAAGTGTGTTCTCCCATTAAGCTGCAGCAGCTCCTGTCATGTATTGCTGCTTCTTTCATCCTCTGCAAAGAAGAAAACACAAGTACATTTGGGATACTTTATAAAAACCTTTTATAACACACAAACCAAAACAGGCGTGAGCACATCTGACCTTGAGCATGCCCCCTTTTCTCCGCCTTTCCCACCACACGGACCAATGAAAGTGGAGGAAAACAAAAAGCAATGCAGAGCAGCCAGGCATCTCACCCACTTAAGGACTGGATTAACCTTTCCACAGATGTCAGTATATAATAGGTGGGACCGGGTGCAGCACAATGGCATTTGTCTTGGATAAGGTGCAGGGGTCCTCTTGCTAAATGCCACCAGTAATGAAGCAGCTCCCTGAGTGTGGCCGTGCTTCCTTTAATCTGCAGTTTAATATCCCTCTGGAGTATATGTATGAAAATATGTGTGCGTGTGTTCAGGAGGAAGTGGAAAGACAACTGTGTGTGATTTTGTCTTTCCTTAAGGAATTTGGATGCATAGTGTGTGTTAATGTGGGTAATCAGTGTGTGAGCAGGTAGCGCTCTCTGAAATGTTAATGTCACTCATCACCAATAGGTACTGCATACTGTCATCTCCTTTCGTAAACAAGTCACCTAACGTGTCACCTTCGGAGCTCATCTGCAATTTCAAATTTGTAATACTTGAATTTTATTCTATTTTTTTTATTTCTAAAGGGAAACCTACCGATCGGCTGCTCACCAACAGGCCGACAGATATTTCCTTTTACTTGGAACGAGAAAAGAATATTAAATTCATTATGATTTTATATCTGAGTACCCTCAAGTTCAATGTGAAAACTACTAATAAACATTTATAAACAATAGTATGGAATTTTACTTTCTATTTTTCAGTTTTTGACTCCTTACAGACGTTTAAAAAAAAGACTAGGTCACTGACTCGTAGCGCATATTAAACATTACGATGTTTCAGACCTTTGCTTGAGGACATTTTCTCTAACTGGACCTATTTGCATGGAAATGGATTTCTGCTGTTCTGGGGTCTGTCTCTACCTAATCTAACCATAGACTGTAGGATGAACAAGCTTCATCTGCAACATCCACATTACGGAAGGAGGTGAATTGATCTCAACTCGCTGGGCTCCTCATTGATTCATCCTAACACTGAGTCAGATATGTCTGACATAAGTTTGATTCAGTTGGTTAGGTGAAAAGTTGATGCGCAAAGGGGAGAGACTATTGAATATGACAAAATACAGTATTATAGTAACATAGTTTCTAGTGCAACGGTGAAAAGCACCCAACAAGCACGACATACATCAGAAAAGATGTTAGAGAATGAAGAGGTTCACTTCGTATATAATGAAAAAGATTGGAGTATGAGTTTCCTTTGCAGTTTTCTCAGATCCAGCGTTTAGCAGCCATTAGACATGCTGCCATCACCACTCAGCCGTGGTAGCAGCCACTTGGGATGAACATACACTGGATGCATTTTTTATAAGCTGAGCTGTGTCAAGCATGCAGAACACCCTGGGAGGTTGGAGGGTTTGAGCACGAAATCAAAGGCGTATGATTCCGGGGTAATTTTGCGATGGCAATCACAGTTCGTGTTTACGCGGTTTGATATAGAAGAGAGAAAGGATTTAACACAGATTAGACATTCAACATGCAGGAACCACCCACTATTAACTCAGTGGCAATACATTGCATCACATTACGTATGATATGTGACATGTGGAAGAATGTTGCCTCACATTTTCGTGACGAGAGGATCCCAGGGACCCACATTGAGATATGAGGGGAGGGTCTCTCATCCCGCTGTCCTCCCTGGGCGCTAAGCTCTACTGGCCAGCCGGAGCAGAGGAGAGGAGCCTGTGGGCCTGAACACCACACTGCACCAGCACACCACACTGCACCAGCACACCACACTGCACCAGCACAATACTGCAACACACAAGCAGGATCTGCCCAAGAAATACCACATGGAAGCAAAACACATTCTTCTACAAGAAAGTTATGTTCTGTGCTGCTGAGCTGAGGGCACAGCTGAGGGCGGGGCTTGTTTTGTAGAATAAACTAAACATCTCGACTTCCTCCTGCCGTCGAGAAATGGAGCCAGGATGTTCCAGATGTGAGAAATACATGTGGATTGTTAACTCGACTCGTTGAAAGACATTGTTATTATTTTTGAGTGACAAGAGCTGTTTGTTTGCAATCCGATGACACGGAAAGAAGAAAAAGCATTGTGCTATTAGTGAATACAGCGTAGCGTGACAACGAGAGTGTGAAGATGAGACAGGGAGAAGAAAGATTCATCCTCATCAGTGTCTGGCTACAAGAGAGCAGAATCATGTGATATCCGTGTACAGTCAGAGCATCTACATAGAGAAACGATGCAGATTGGAGAGTTCACTGTCAGTTCAACAGCACAGCACAGGAACCATGAAGAGGCCACAGACCAGCAACGCAGACCCAGGAACCGATGTCCACTCGGACTCCTCTTCCCCCTCAGGGGTCTCCGAGGTGGAGGAGTCTCAGCTCATTTGGTCAGAGTGGAACAGTCGATCTCAATCTGCCTTTCAGCTACATCATTATTTTTTTGCTCTGTGTAGTTTGCTTCACACAATACCCCAGCTGCTCCTTCATGTTTGATAGCACTCTGTTGTATCTTCTCCTACCAATTGATTCACTGTCAGGCTTGTAATGATGATAAATGCAGATGAAATGGATCCATCAACCAATGGATCAAATTGGAATCAAGACATTTTATGGTAAATACCTTTTTTAAATACTTTTTGGGACGTGGGGGTTTCCTCATTTGCCCCTGTGATGTCGACAACTCGGCTCTGATTGGCTGAAGGCTACAGAGACATGACATGCCTTATGTTTTCATTCTAAGAATCCAGTTGAGTTTTCTGCTCGATGTAAGGTGTTGAAAGCCAAACTCTCTTTTTGTACCTGAGAAAGGAATGTGTGTGTGAATGGGTGAATGGCAAAGTGTCCTGTAAAGTGCTTTGAATGGTCAAAACCAGAAAAGCTCTATGAATACAGACCATTTACCCTTTTTTCTCCGTGGGCTGCATGTGGTTCACAGCAAATAGATAATGAACATAAATATTAGCTTCCTCAACCCATTTTAAAGTCAAAACACTCGTGTGAGTTTCCTTTGACTGAAAAACAAGTTGTTTATTGGTCTTGCACGATAGGAAGATGAACAGCTTCATAGCGTAGAGTCCTGGCATTTAGTTGAGTACATAGGCCGACGTTTATTCAAGGAATTACATGAAACAGAAACCCACGTTGCAGCTCCGCAGCAGACACGCTCCCTGTGTGAACAACAGACGCCTGCGAGACACGGCAGATCAGCAATGCAGCCGTAACCCGCTGTGCACGCTACCTGTGCTGCCCGCAGGTGTGAGGGCTGTTCCACTCTGCAGTCAGTGAATGATCTCTGACCTTGAGGTAAACCAGGCCGGTATAAAGTCCCGACACGCCCTTCAGTATATGCTGTGGGTGTGATATCAACCGGGGAGCAGAGGCCTCACCAGCTCAAATCCTGACAGGGACAGACATGAATCCTGGCTCCGGTCTCTCAGCAGCTTCTCTCAAGGTGAGAAAGGCTACAGCCTCCCTCAGCAGCTCTGTGGCCAGCAGCACCGTGCTCACTGCTGCTGGGGGAAGAGAAACCGCGCTCACACAAGCTAATATTAGGGAGGACGAGGCACAAGGAAAACAAGTTGATTCTCCCTCAACTGCAGCGCTGTCCATTATCCCTGTCCTGTGGCAGTGGAAGGGAAAGCCAGCTGGCTAGAGACCTCAACAATAAACAAACACAACGTTGTCGGGTTTGAACAAACAACCTGTAGTTTCCCCAGAGCCAGCCTTTACCTCCCCAGCGATGATGAATATTCTCTGTCTCCCACCCTCATATTTTTCTGTTGGCTGTGGTGAGCTTTTTGGGCTTCGGGGCCGGATATTGATAAAGCTGGAACAGGATTTTCTGCTTTGTATAATGTGGCTATCGCTCAGCGGTGTGTGAGGAATGCTCGGTGCCACAGTTGATACAGATATCCAACCTCCCGCTTTGACACCCGCGCGGCGACTGAGGTTTATGAGTAAACAGTGGAGCGAGTGTGTCGGTCAGTAATCACTGAACTCACGCTGCCTCTGACCTCTGACCTGCGTAGACACACACACACGCGTTGTCCGCGTTCACACACTGCAAACACGGCACACGCAAAACAATGACAGACACCACCTCACACTGTTCTATTTGAGCTATTTACCCATTTAATCCCAGTGTGTGTGCTGCACTCCATTTCAACCGGCAGTAATGAGCTGTGGCTAGGCCCTGCTGTGTGTGAGTGTGAGTGTGTGTGTGTGTGCATGTGTGTCTGAATGCATCCTGCAGTGAGGTCTTTAGTGCAAAGCATGTCGAGTCACCCAGCACAGCTCAACATAGTGGCACCTTAATGTGGTGTGTGTGTTTGTATAGTACGAGCCCCACTTTTTCTAGCACTCCTCCCGCGTCCATAAACATCATATACAGACACACACATACGTCCGTGCACAACACAAGAACATGGACACACTCGTAGTGAATGCGGGAAATGTTCAGCCTTTATTATTTCAGTAGCGCTGGGTTACCCATAATGCCGAAAGAACATTGGTTTAACTGCTGGAGGTTATGTAGCAGTAAATAAATATAATTACTGCAAGTTCCAATTTCACTACAAAACACAGGCTTGTGCATTATAGCGCTAATGTTCTCCTTTTTATTAAGTCTCTAAATATAAATGTCGCCTTCAACGGATCTGAATCTGAAAGATGCACTACAGGATGAAAAGTTTGATATTTAAAACCTGTTTTAAATCAAAATAAATGGTGGTTGTTTGAAAATTGCACTTTATGGGTTTAAATAGAAATGTATAATAAGTAGAGCTCAACTTCAGGTAGCCAGAAAGGTGAAGAGCAAGAGGGGAAGTAACACAACATTTAACTTTCCTATTTCTTTAGTCAAGTGAGCTATTATATTGTGGACTGTGGCACTGCAGTGGTTTAAGTCTGAGATTAGGTGCAGTGCAGCAAATGTGATCAATATATAGCTTTGAAATAACCAGCAGTAAGCTTCCAGCTTCTACCATGGGGGTAATTGTCCTGTAGAGAAATGTGTTGTTCATCAGGTAACACTAATCCTTTATCAGGAAACGATGTGTCTGCTGTAGCACACGCTCTCTGTGCGGTCCAGTGTATTGGCTGAAAGAAGACAGCTGCAATAATGGCTCTGCAAAAAATTCTTGAAGACAGGAAAGTTCACAGTGAATCCCAGGAGCTCTGTCAGGAGCTGGAGGAGATAAGACCAGGTTCATGTGGGACTTAATTCAAAAGGCGAGCAAACCTAGATACACACTCCTACTATCATCCAGCTCTTATACCTCAATCTTACAATAGAGTGTTTAAACTAGGACTGTCTGGGGGAGAGTGCAGGAAATTCATGAATCAACAAAGACAGATTCAACCGCGAACACAAATGTTGACTGAGTGAGGAAATAACCACAAATGGAACTTCATTTACACAACCATAACACCATAGAAAGAATTATTCTTAATCTTAGTTCAGGAAGGGTTTAAAACTGGGGAGCTGGCTTCCTGTCTATACTCAGAGGCTCCTCCCACACAGAAAGTACAAGATCAATAGTGGATTGAGACATTACACTTTAAACCAAAATAATGGGTCACATGGTGGCGCTAGAAGAAGATCAAACCAGCGACCTTCTTGTAAGCTGACGCCCCGCTCTACCAGCCAACGAGGGTAGAGCAAAATCATATAAAAGAGCAGTTATGGTCTCAGGTAGAGAACTGGGACTCAGGCATTTCAGCAGCAATGAACACAAGAGGTGCCATTTATGAAACAGCAGTCTTCATCTCCAGGACAACAGTCGTCACTGGCCGTGAAGCAGCAGGTGATTGGGTGTCAGCCGCCCCTTGCTAAGCACAGCTCCAACATGCCCTCTGCGCTTCACATCTTGCATTCATAATGCAGCCGATGTCCTCTAATGACAAACATGTAGATGTAATGTAGCACAGCAGTGGCCTTGGACCAAATAAATATTTAATAACATATAACACTTAATGGCTGACGAGCTGCTCACTGATGAGCCGCCGGAACGCAGCATAACGAGCTCTTTCCCGGGATCTCACTTCTCCTCTGTTCAGACTATCAGACTGAAACCATTACATTATGCATGACAGGAAGCAATGAGCTGCAAATTGCTTACAAAAGGGAGAAAAACAGACATGTTGCTTTACTAATGGCCGGATTTATGACACTTAATAGACCCCATGCTATCTGCAGCCACTGCTGGAAAGGGTAATATGTAAAAATAGAATTGTGGGAATAATGAAAAATATATAGAATCATACAAAACTACTCTGTGTTCTTTACATTCTGTCAAAAAAATACAGCTTGAACTGAGTACTTAAATAATTGACACTTATTTGATAAGATACAACTTGACTGAATGTTTTAAATAAAAACAGATTTGACATTCTGGGAAACAGCCTTGAACATTAATGACTCAAAATGGTTTACGTTTTTTTATAGATACATTAAGTCATGAAATAAAAGTCTATATATTTTCCCTCCTCGTACTCAAGCACTTCGTAAATTAACTATAGTTAATTATAGGTCATGATTTGCTTAGATGTGTGAAGCACAGTGATGTTATGTAGTAAATGTCTCAAGTGTTCTGTCATTAATATTTAGCTGTAGCTTGACTCACGTGCCTAAATGCTGTGAATACCAGGGCTTGCAAACGTAGAGCCAAAACATATTGATCGCCCCCTTGTGGCTGGCTGCAGGATAGAATGCATGAATCCTGCCTCATCCAGGTTAGTAGGTGGGACATAGACCACATTCCTTTTAGACAGTTACATTTGATGCTACAAAAACGTCATCATTGACAGCTGAGACTGACTCGCATTTGGTCAAGTGCACAGCCCCTCAGGTGATAGTGTATAATTGTTAGGTGGCTGCAGTAACATCCTGCAGTTTTGTCACTAGTGTATTAAAACAACCATATTAGGTGATATGTTCATGATTAGTGAGCTTTACAAGTGAGGAAATATGTATTTCATTAGCTTTAGATGGGAATTAAGCTGATCAGGGACTCCAACTGGATTTTCATGTGTAAATATTACTCCCATAAACAAGCCTGATTATGTTCATCATGATCCATGAATTACAGAGGAATCAAAGAAAATGGTAAAAATGCCTTATCTCACAATGTTAAAGAAAGTGGAAACAGAGATTCCTGGATCCGCCCACAGATCCATGGATGATGCCCCTCCCTTCCACGAAACTTCATAGAAATCGGTTGTGAAGTTTCTGTGATGATAAAAAAGTTTCACAGTCAGTTCATATAATAAGCTCCTGTATATCTGACTTATGCCAAACTTGACCAGGTTGAAGTCTCTGGTGTTCTAGGTGTTCACTGAGGCAGGGCTCCTCATGGATTTGGATTTGGTTTTCAATCACTCCCACTCCTTCATGGACTGCAGCAGAAATCAAGAGAATTGGGATCAGGGCCCGGAGCATCACGCAGCTACATGTTAGCAGCAGCGCTCTTATTCACTCAGTAGGGATTTATCCATCCTGCTACTTTCTTCTCCTCCTCACGCTGAGCCGAACCTCCCAGTGTTGTGACTGCCAGCTGCTGAGCTCATGCTGAGTGGGCTTGAGTGCAGAGGCCTGTTTCTTGGCCACTCATCCCTGCTGGATGCTTGTGGATACATACTGTACATTACTCACTCGGCGAAGACGGTGCCCACTCGGAGTGAACAATTTGATGAAGTCAAATGCGAAATCTGAATTCAAGATCAAGTAGAAGTGAGGTTCCTCTCTAATCAATAAACGAAGAGGCTTGACGTGAATCGTTTAATATTAAATGGAGCAGTAACTCAATAAAAATGAACTTGATAGTTTAAGTACAAAATAAAAGCTCCGCTTGGCTAATTGATAGATAGGAAATGTTTAATATGGAGAATCCCCTCATACCATACACGAGTGTAAATGCAACCAAGAGGCTTCAGAGATTAACTGGAAACACATCAGCAAAACTTTCGTCAACACACCACTGTCCTTATAAATATCCAGAAAGAGTATTGCATTTGCGTAGGGCTGTGAAGATCAAAGGACGATCACAGAAAAAAATTGTTAGTCAATTTTAATTCAAACTGGAAAGGCTCAATAGTATACTTAAATTAATTAAGTCCACTAGTTTTTGTGTGATCTCGCTGACAGACAAACAAACATAATCTCTTTGGGGGATTTAATAAAAAACAGTCACGTGATCAAGCCTTGTGACATGCTGCTGAACTGTTGTTCTGATCCGGTGCATCCACTGAATAATCCACGTGGAGGAGGAAGTGGAGCCTGTGAATGTCTTGCTTGTCGTTCATCCATGTGAGTCATCAGTTTATGGAAGCTTGTTAGGTCGCAATGAACCGCTCAATGCAATGGACACATTATTTTTCTTTTGGCAGTGTTCACCACTAGCACAAGCACCAGCACCTAGTGGACTGGAGTAGGTCAGTCTGACGTGCAGGTAGTGAGGGTACGAGGACCCGACAGGCCCGAAAGAAACATTTGAAATTGTATGGGGGTTCAGGTTGGGTTTGGTCAAGTTTCCTGGGCCTATGCGGGAAAAACATCAGGCTTGGCTTGAGTTAGGACACAAAATACAGAGCCCAAGAGATAGGTAAGTTCACTAAGCTAAGATTAATGCAATGGAAAACATAACCTCGGTTTTAAGTGTGAATGAATTCAAACTTTATTTATTTTGGATATGAGAAAGTGTAAACCAGTCTTCTCCTGCCGGATAGAATGGGGAATTATACAATGGGAGCTCAGAACTTTATATTTGACTTGCGTCGGCTTCCCTCTAACTTCAGCCAATTGTCACGTTGCCATACATGCACCATATTTACCAGCATTACTTTGCATTCAATGGAAGTGCCTTGAGTAAAAAAGTTCAGGAACAATATTTGATTTATGTGACTGATCCAAGCCGACAGACATCCGGAGAGATTGTGAACTAATCTCCATGTTAGCAGCGAACAAACATCCCTGAACGCAAATGGCTCAAATCAATCCTGGACTGACGCTCGTGGGATGTGTGTGTTAAAAAAGGTTGTTTGCCCTTCATGCACATCTCTGCACCGCAGGCGGGGCAAAAGGCAACAGGGAGGAGCTTAGCACCCGCCCACCTGTAAAGGATCCTGAGCAGCGGCATTAGAGCTGTGCTCGCTGACTGATACTGTGCTCGGTCACAGAAACACAGAGCGAGGGAGTCTCCATGGTTACTGCGGCTGCTGTCATCTTCAATCCGGTGACCTTTTACACACTGCAGATCAATAATAGCGAGGTTAAGTCTACTAGGTAAACAAGGGAATAGTGAGACGCCTGACAGGAGTAATTTATGACATTTTTCAGGAAAATTTATCAGGCAGTCGGCCAAGCTCTCGGCCGGAGGATGCTGCGTCGATTTGTGTATGAAGCGGAGAACCAATCTCTTTATTTCCTCTATCTCCTCCGAAATCTGACAGCAGACCAGTCAGTGAACCCTTTACTGGTGCAGCTGCTCGAGAAATGTGCGATAAAGTCACAAAACCCCTGTCACTTCTGACGCACAATATTAGACTTAGCCCAGAATCAACTGTATTTTCCAAGAAACTAAGCGCACGGCGTCAGCGAGGCAACAAATCCATAGTCAAATGAAAGGGAGATTATAAATGCAGCAATAATATCTCTCTTTATTACACCAAGCAACTTCAGATGGAGCCGGCGCTTATTAAAACTCCTCTCACGGTCTGTCTCGGAGCGAGGGAGGCGAACCCTTGGCAGAAGAGTAGGGGTTGCCGTGGTGAGGCGGCGTTTGAAGTTGTGAACTCCTAATTTGTTTTCCGTCCTAGGCTGCCACGCCAAGCTTTTTCAAGATGCCATTTTCAGCCTCCTCACAGATGAGTTGCTTCGGCGCAGATGCTCGGCAGAAAGTAAGAGCAGAGGAATGTGGAAGGTGAGAATGGACAGAAGGAGGGAAGGTGAAGGATTGTGATTGGGACAAAGAACATCGTGAGGTACAAATAATGGTCAATACAGGGGCGGATCTAGGGTTTTTCCTAAGTCAGTCCATGTTTACTGTGAGCTCTATAGCTTTGATTCAAAGCCACACATCATTGACTATATCTTGAAAATGTCTCCGTGTTCAAGCACATTACCTACTTCTGATGCCATAGAAGACAGGGTATACATTTTGAAAGAAACACTTATAAATATAAGACTCCCTATCTGTTCGCTCCACAGCTCATGCCACTTATTAATTTTGGTAGATGGTATTTGAAGTCAAATATCAGAGTGTTTATACTTCCTCATCTACTGCCGACTTCAAGACAATGCATCAGCCTCTAAATACAATATGGATGTTGTTTGTATTGATTATAAGTTACTAAAATTACCAATCAGATGTCAGCTGGGGCCGGAGCCCCCCTGGGCCCGCCCCTGGATCCGCCCCTGTGTGGCAGACAAAGTAGAGAGAAGAGGAGGAGGCAGCTTTCTATTGTTTTAAAAAAATATATTTCTAAAATAAATTGGCGGAACATTACATTCTCGTGCCTGTGTGAGAATAATGAAATGACAGTGTAGCCCCACTGGCTAAACGAAAAGTCTAAGTTTAATCTAACGGCGCAGGGTTTGTTGGTTGGTTATTATAATTTAAATGTAAATTGATTCAGAGCTGCAGAGGAATTACAATTTTTATTCCCATGCACGAAATCCCGTTTGTCACCAATGTATAATTCACACACAGAGAGACACAATAACACGATAGGTCCACTGCTGTGTTTTCAGTCAGAGCTTGTATCTGGTCCTGAGCCGCTCTCTGACAGAATCAGACGTTCAGCAAACACCGGGCTAATACTCGTACATGACAGCTTGATTTTTCTCCATCCTGACATTACCACTGCTGTCAAACAGTATATTACTGTCAATCTCTAATATAATGGACTTAAAAATTAGGTGCTGGCATAACTCTATTGCCATGGCAACTGGTATTACATCTTTGAGCTGCCTTTACTTCTGTCGTTTTTCTCTCCCTGTGCCTTTGTCCTTATGTTTCTTTTTTCTTTGCCAATTTGCCTCACTAAGGTAAAATGTGCAAATGGCCACATTAAACCACAGGTGTCCTGCACGCACACGCCGGCCCACATGCGCACGCACAAAGCCACGAGCGCAGCGGGAGTCCCGACGGCCGGCAGCACAAATGCAACAGAAAGAAAAGCAAATGGGAGCATGAAGAGCAGGTTTATTTTAGAAGGCGAGGGGGTTCGAGGCTGGAGTAGAGTTTAATACCTAATTTCAATTTCAGAGGTGAGACGGGGACTCGGCGGGGGGGCCGGGAAAACCATGAGAGAGGCAGGAGCGCTGCGTCGGGTCAAGCTGCTGTGATGTTCGACTCCTGAGCCCCTTCTCAGCGAGGGGGGGGGTGGGGCACAGCCGCTCTGAAACTCTGCCGGAGAAACACTAACACAATTAGCGCCGGAGTCTGGAGAAAGGTCAAGTGAGTGAGGGAATGCTTTGATGGAAATATCTCAAACTAAAGTAAATGTCACACTTCTTAACCTCGTATTCTGCAGCAGGACAATAATATGAAAACCCTTGTAGATACTTAAATTGATTGTTTCAGCCTCAGTTACCTTTAAATGCCCCAACAGCTTATTTTCTCAATCACCTTCTTATTATGAGCAACGAACTTTGACCTAAACCAACAATTTTCTGCCAAAGGGAGACGGTTAGTCATTTCTATGAGAGTACACGATTATAGCCTCTTGGATATGAACCGTCCAGAGCATCTCAAACTTATTTCCAAACTTTAACACTGTGACCTTGACCGTTCTGGGTGCTGAGGGCGATGCATCAGGAGAACCATGTGGGGTTTTACAGCAAATGTGGCATGTTCCTTTGGACTCAAAGAAGACCTGAGAAAAATGTTTCGGTCAAAGGTCACTGTTCCCTGATATAAATATGTTTTTGGTCTGTGGTGATTTTCACTATATTTCAGACAAATGTCAAATATTTGGCATTAATCTGTGGTTCAAAGCACCTTTTTAACAGTTGCCCAGCAGACATTGGGCAGTAGGCTGAATACGTTCTGTCACATTAAAATCTAAAATATATTAGAACCACAATTGCTCTCAGCTGATAGTCCCCTTAGATACCACATTTAAATTCACCTTATCTGGATATTTATTTGTATATCAATTTTCTGCTCTATTGATCAAAGTTCCATTAAATATTATACGATATTAACGAAAGAAAAAAATACTTTAATCAGCTTCCCTGACCCAAACTGCATCCTTCTATAAAAAAGTGGATTTATTCTGGTAGTGAACAGACAAACAAACAGTGAAGATAGCAAACATCAAAAATGTCCAGTAACCAGTTCTCTAAAGCATCATATTCTCATATATTGCACAAGGAGGATGTATACTTGGACTTAATGAATTATTAATCTGTTTAAATTGATAATTTCCATCTGATTACATATAACTACATATCCTACTCTCAATTATCCATCTGAACTTTGAGTTCTTCCAATGAGATCCACCCCATGTGAAAGCAAATGTATATTTCGTTTTCCTCGGATACAAATCTTGCCTGGATCAGCAAACATCCTTTCATGATCAGTCAAACAGGCGGGCGGCTGTTTCATCTGCTTGATTTAATTCCATGAAAAAGAAAAAAAAACTCGAGCTCAGCGTGTTATCTGCTATGCTCTGTGAAGTCAGGTGTGCCGAGCTCGTGTTGTTTTGTGCCGGTGCGTGAGCTCCAGATCAACATGTCTCCGACACAGGATACACGATCCTAGAAACACTTAAAGTTTGACCTCTGGAACGAGTTGAGGAGGAAAAACAGGATCAAGGTCTTGATAATCTGTCCATTGAGGAATAAAGTCCCTTTGAAGGAGTTGGGATTGACTGAGGTTTTAAATATGTGGGAGCAGATCTCCTGAACCCATGTGCACGCCAGGGCCTCTGAAGTCTGGAAATCAATTCTAATAATAAATGAAGATATAAGTCGTGATTAAAAAAATTAATAAATAATTTGCTTCAAAATGTCCAAGTAAAGTAGATCAGTGATTTGAAGTTGCTAAAGCATAAAAGATCAGTGTTTAGGTAGTTAACTTGAGTAAAGGTAACTCAGACTGTTTAGTTACTTTAAGTAAGCAGCGCCCTAAATAAGTTATCCTAACAAATCTAAGTGTCAGACAGTTACTGAGGGCCAGTCAGCTAAGTAAGTGGACGTTTGTGAAGGGGACTTTTCTTTTTAAACAAAATGATCAGTTTCATTTGACAGTTTGATCTGGTCACAGGTTCCCAGAGAACAAACTGTGAAATCTAGTTTGTTATCCTTCGCCCTCTCACTCTCCAACACCTCCTCCTCCCTAAGTCCTCACATTATCTTCTTTACTGATCCGTCCTCCCCTCACCTCCCCACATCTCACTGTTCCCTCTCTCCTCTCCGCCTCAGTCTGAAGCCAAACAGGCAGCGTCTCGGCAGGAGGCTTGAAATCTGCCCAGCTTCCTCCCACAATCTCCTCCCTGCTCCCGACGCCTTCTCCCTCCCGTCATCCACAATTTACACCAGCGCACTGAAACGCTAACTCCTGACGCGAATCCAGCGACAGCAGTGATGGGACCCCCTGCTGAGAACAGAGGCGATGGCGTTCCCGCACATGACTTGATAAATACTGGATCTGCAGTTGGATGTTCTCTCTCTAGATCAGAGCTTCCTGCTAACAAGTCGTGTTTGTGTGTTCAGCCATATGTTCTCATTTGTACTGATTTATATGACCAAAGTTTCCCTGTTTGTTACATCACAAGCCAACTTCGGGATCCTTTCTCACAGCATCCCATGTCTTTTACCAGGATTTTATTATTAATTCTCTTGTAATAATGGAACCAGGTAGGGATACATGATGGGATGATAGATTTCCCAACATCTAAAAAGAATTTGAGCTTGAGGTGGAGATGCTCCTCGGAAACAGCAGGTTAAGTTCTCGAGGTGGAATCCTGGTACGTCATCAGAGGAAATAACAAGCAAAAAAGATTTGAGAAGACGCTGGGAAACATAAAATATGAAGGTGTGATGATTGCCACACTTTATTTTGGAAGGACTCCAGAGTATAGAGCTGAAACAAAGACCGTTTTTTTCGGTTTATAGCACCTCCAGAAAAATTAATCTTCTGATTCACCGTAAATCATTAAAAATCCAACGAGTTTATTTTATCACATGAGCACATGAGGTTGTGACTCATAACAAGCAGCTTTACAAAAGTTTCAATATGATTAATAGTTAAGATGGACTTGGTTTCAGCTCTAAATCTTAATACATCTGCAGTAAGAATCGTATTCAAGATTCAAGGTGCATTGCACAAATAATGATTATTTTGACAACTTGACTCTTTGTCGTTCTTTCATTCGTTCACTACTAGAAGCATTTTAACTTGTCGTAGTAAAGCACAAGAGTCTGTTCTATTGTGTCATAGGAGCCATGATGTGTAACATAGAGTCGTGTATGATACCAGGATCCTGCATGTGTGATGCAGCCGAATAGAAATCAGATGTAATAGATTTCATTTGCATCTTTTCCTTCTGTGACGTGTGTTATCTTTTTATCTCTATGAGCTGTACGTTGATGGTGAGCCAATCAGGTCCCCCCCCCCGCAATCGTGGGCCATATGCCGCAGGGTTTTCCTCTGTGCCAAGTTCCATCCTACACTGTAAAAACTGATGTTATTTGGCCTTGAAAACATAAATAATTAGCATTTATTGTTGAATCTTGATCAGTGATTCGTTAAAAAAGAAAGAAAACAAAGCAAAAAAAACTCACTTTACAAACGCTTTTCACCACCACCACCACCACTGTGGGACAGATGCGGATTAGGGATTAGAGGCCGTCCTCTAACCAGAAGGTTGGCAGTTTGATCTCAGTTTCCCCTAGTCCACATACCAAAGTGTCCTTGGGCAAGATATTGAACCACATAGAGTAAGTGCTGCACATTAATAGAGACCATTTATTATCCCTGTTTATCCCTAACTCTGTATAGTGGCCTTGTGAACCTTATTATTATTATATCATGAGTATCCTTATTTCAATTTGAATGTGACAGTGTATATATCCAAATGAAGTTGGTTGCAGCTTCGAGTAGAGGAAACATTTTAATATGAATTGCTATTAGCAAGCTTTGCTAACTAACATCAGCTGTAATTATTATTCCAGTAAGAAACTCTGAAGCTTCACAGTTGTTTCCCTTCATATGATTGATGGAACTCATTCATGTCAAATCAGGTCCGACACCCCTTCCCTTGCGTTGTGGTTGCCATGGACACACAGAGCCGTATCTGTTCCTTAATGGTGGCACTAGCGAACACCCGCTGTCTGAAAGTACCTTAAAGTACCTCTTTACCTGCTGATGACAGAGTAAAAGCACAAGGAAATTGGAATGTACGACTTTACCCCATATAAACTTATCAAAGAGCTACCATGGAGTCAAAGAGCAGCGCTCCCTTATCATACAAGTAAAACATAAAACAGGATTTCGTGTCCAACAAGCCGCGGCACCCACTTCCTCCCCTCAGCAGAGAGAAGGTGCTGACCAGGAATGACCCAGCAGACTTTCTATAACTGCCCCCGTCTCTCTCTCTCTGTATTCGGAGCCAGAACCTGAATCCATCCTCCCACATAAATCAATGAACATCTTTCACTTTTTATTTTAGTCGACGTGCAAAATTGTATTTCACCGTCCGGCCAAAGACCTGCGAGTGAGCCTCTCCTGCCCGATACTCTGACACTGATGTGGCCCGTGAGATGAATTCTTCAATCGGTCAGATCTAAAGTCCGGTCTGACGCCGTATCCGTCTTTTCTTTTCATGTGTGAAGGAGTTGTGCTTCTTCTTGTTTTGCATTTGTCCATCCCGACCCTGTGCTTACCCTCTCCCTCCTGCTGCAGCCTGACGTGGAGGAAACCTGTGGATTAACCAGCAGGTCTCATCAGAGCCAGACCTCCACACTGTCAGACGTCCCCTGACACACACAGGAGAAAAGGAAAGGATCGCATTAGCGCACTACATTTGTTAATAAAGTAAGGATTAAAGAGGATGGAATGGGTTTATACAGATGAAAGGTTTAGGATTGAATTTTTGTTATAAATAATCGTATATCTTTCACCGTTTGAAGAATGTAAATGTGTTATTTTCTGTGTCATGTTAAATAGTCTTATGCTCAGGATCTGTATATGAAGATGGATGACAGGACAACTTCCCCTGAAGGGAAACCTAAGCTTTTGGATCGCCCCCTGGTGGCAGGCTGCAGTACCGGTCATGAAACCTACCTCTTCCATGTTTATGGATGGAACAAACTAAAAAGTCATTAATTCCACCTCATTTTGTTTATTGTAGTTTACATGCACATTTATGGATTCGTACTGTATCTGTGTGTTCTAGTTTGGTTCATGTCACATCCACAAACATGGAGGTGGTGGGGTTTATGACGTACGCTCCATCTAGCCACCAGGGGGCGATTGAGATGCTCTGGCTTCACTTTTGGGGAGCTGTCATGTCGTCCATCTTCATATGCAGTCGATGGTAAAAAAAACTAAAAAAAACATAAAACTTCATGACATACCTGAGTGGTGTTATTTTTCTTGACTCGCCGTCACACTAAGTGCTTCAAAAGAAGGAAAAAAAACGCAGTTAGAGTGGATGTGATAATATGATTGACACGACAGCGACAGTGAAAAGAGCACGCCAGCTATATATTACATCCAAAGCGATATAAGAGTGTTGAGATGTCAGTGTCGCTCCATGGCAACAGGTGAATGAGCACATAACACTTATAGTGCTTATAGATGGAGAGATATGGACGTGTTTGTTGGCTTATATGATTTTCAGCGATCATGTGTTTCTGCACGTGCCAATGGACCGGCTGTACTTTGATTCCTTCCGTCTCTATTATCGAATTTCTTTCCTACAGGTTGATCTTACGTAACTTTACCAGCTGCCGCCCACTGATCTCCACCGGCAGCCGAGCGGGAGCGAGACGCGACCTCACAAACTCCAGTTGGGTTTCACTTCCGAGTCGTGCTGGATGCAGAGAACGGCTTCAGGAGAAAGGATAAACAAAAACACATTAGTCCCTCGCAATTAGCCAACCATGACAGTATTCAAGCACAAGGCTTTTACGCCTCAGAAACCAATCAATTCACTCTATAAAGCTCTCATGCCTTTCCATTCACCAAACGGCATACATCATTATTGAAACATTAAAGTACACGTTGGAATAAGTGCTCCTTTGTCACAGCTAATTAAGCTGGACTTGAAAACAACACGTGCACATTCGGCCGCTGACTTCAGGAGCTGCTTGTTGATTGGTGGACGCTGTACCTGGGAAATAACACAGAATGAATGTGTGACTCTGCCCACTACTGACGGATATCTGATGTGTGTTCAGGTAAAGAGAAGGAGACTGACTGTGAAGGGCAAAAAGTGGCTGATGCAAAGTGTCAGAGTATCAATAAAGAACAGGACAGTGGCCGTGCCAGAAGCTGTTAGGCTGTACCACAGATTGTATCTGAAGATGGATGATGTGTCACAACTTCTTCCCGTTGTAAAAAAATGAAGCTTAAACATCCCGGGTGCTGCCATTAGCTGATGGGATATTTCAGTCTGGACCAACTCTAGAAATGAGCAATAAGGAAACACAGAACAAAATCTGTCCTATGAGAAAACTGAGATCACTAAGACAAGAAAGGATTTAAACAGACTCACAAAAATACTTTGAAAATAAAACAGATTCCTGGCTCCTGCTCCACAGCTGTCAGCTCAAGAGATTAGCATTGGGAATGCAGGCTGCTGAGAAATCAAGTGTCAAGGTACTAGATGCATCACTTAGCTCAACAGTCTCAGAGTGATTGCACTACTGTCGGCGGTCAAGTAGCTGCCTCACACTCACTGCGGTTCCCCAGTGAAGCTGCTTCCATTGTAACAAAGTGGGAGAGACGTACTGTACCAACAAGGTATCACAAAGGATTTATTCTGACACCGCAGCCTCCTTCTCAAAATCCAAATTACTTTGTCCGTATATTGAAGTGAAGTCTGTTTTATATTTCAACATATTGGAGAACAGATTTCCTTTTGCCTCCGGGTTATAATACAAAAAGCGACAAGTGAGGGTTTTAAAATATATATAGATAAATATATCTATATATATTTATATATATATATAACGTGTATCTTCACAACTATTCAGTTATATTCCTTTCTGAAATGAGAAATACAATTTTGTCAGTTTCAATTCCGGTGAGCTGGCGCTCTAAAGCATTCCCAAACTAAATAAATAACTGAGGTGGAACAGATTTAACAAATCAAACTAAGCTCAGGCAATAGAAAATATTACTCGAGTGGTAAGTGTGCTGAAGGCAATTACAGATCGGCCGCAGTGACTCCGCTGCTTCCAGGCCTATGAATTGTTTAAGATTTTGTCTGAGCTGTTTTGCATTTTCCACAAAGTCGGCAAAGTGGGAAGAAGAGGAGAACTCTCAAATACCCCACTTGTCTTCATATTCATACCAGGACGTCGCCCATTGGGGGCATATTGAAGCCTCCAGTTTGGCATTCCACTTCCGATGCATGTGAGGCTGTACCACTTATTTTATTCTAAATGGAACCAACATTTCGAAAATGAACATAAAGCTGTTTTGAAGAAGACTTGAAATTGAGCTTGAGAGCATAAACGCTGCATGAAAATGTTGATATCATTATTATTAAAATTATTTTCCATGAGTTTTCCCACATTATCACTCACTGGGTGGAAAAGTTTCCAAAACAACACTTCAGTCCACCAGGAGATGATCAAAAAAATGTTAGACCAAAGAATCAAAGTCTTTCAATAAAGAGCTGAATGTGAAATTTTATGAGTCTGGAGTTTACAAGTAGACACTGTCTGCTCTGCTTTGGCAACACCACCAAGTCGACTTTCTCTGAAAAATGAGAAAGATAAAAGATCGCCCTTTGCAAACAAATGAACCTCTTTGTTGTCCACCTCCTTGTAGAAGCGTCTCAAGGTGAACCTTCTTTTACTTATTCATTTTATTTGATTTCTGTTCTTTGAAAGAACCGACTGAAGGAAAGTGGTCAGTGACCTTGAGCTTGAATCTAAGCAGAGTTGAGTGTATTGTCAACTGGACAGAGGAGGCGGCGGGCAGCTTCAACTTGAAATAGCTGACTCCTGCACAAGGACAAACACTTCATGAACCTGGGCCAACAGGCTAATATGGCCACAGGCCACAATGATCATTTGGCTGGAGCTTGTATTTCTTCGCTAATTCTTTCCTGGCCACATCTTGAATAATGAATTCAACATATTTCATCATAATAATTTATCAGTTTTATAGACATCATTTAGATGAGCTTCAAAGGAGACATCTTATGCTCATATTCAGGTTCATCATTATAACTTGGGTGGTTATTTGAAAAGGATTACGTGCTCTAATGTTCAGACAACACATCACTTTCCTCAGAATGTCCACTGCTGCAGCTCCTCTTTTCAGCCTCCGTCTGAAACTCTTGGTTTTAGGTCCTATGTCTTTAAGACCCCGTCCCGATAAAGCCCATTATGCTCTGATTGGCCAACTGGTTCACTCTGTTGTGATTGGTCAACCGCTTTTCATAAGGTAAATGTCACATGACATCACAACAACCCGGATGTATCGGCCAGACTGACAAGGGGCTTCAGGAGCAGGAGAGGATCTCCCTTTAATGTGGACTTTGATCTTTTTAACTTTACATACCTTTTACAAACTTTTACAAAAAACCTTCTTAGCACACAAAAGCAAAGACAAACTGAAAATCATGTGTCTCTTTTAATATTCCGTACTTTTCTTGACTTTGAACTTACACTAATGTCTATAAACAATTAGCATAATCCAAACCATATTTCCCAGGAAAGTTTGACTCTTTATCAAAGTGCTCAGATCATCTCTGCGGGAAGCTGCTGCCTGCGCTCCGTCACATCAGGTTGAACTATCTCCCAAATCCTTGCCGATCCCCTAAAAGCACCAGCTCCACGAAACACAGACCTTATCCCTCGTCTGAAATTCAAATGAAGATTAATCAGAAGTGCGAAGAAGGCAGCTCGACTAAACCGCCCTCGGAAGGTTGTGAGATTCATCAATCCGCCAGAAGGAGAGGAAAAAGAGCGGAGGGAAGGAAGCAAGAGAAGTGATCAGAGGAGTTGTTTTCAGGCAGCACAGTGTCACCAGAACAATGGGACAACGGCTGAGAGTAATTGTGATACAGGAACGTCATTGTTGGTCTAATAGGTCAAGGCTGGATAAGTGGAGGAGGACATTTCAGCAAATGTGTGAATAAAATGAGTGGGATTGTGTGTGAAAATGTAAAAAGTAATTTACATAATATGTGTGAAACATCTTAAAGAGCCACACAGATGAGGAAAAAAAAACATTTTTTCATTTTCATTTCCTGAAAACGTTCCAGCACAAAGCCGGTGACCTAAAAATGTCTCTTATATAGAAACGGTCTGTGGGCAGTGTTGTGTGTTAATAAGTAGCTCAGTGATGTGAGTTAAGTAAACAGAGCGTTGGTAACCGTGGAGATTACGGTGATTAATTAGTAACTGATGATTAATCTCACTCTTAGAGCTGTGGAGAAATTACACTTTGTGGAGAGGTCTGAGTGAGCACTTGAGCCAAAGAGTTGGTTTGAACTGACGGAAACATAGGAACAAAAACCGGTTCAAACTCTTTCTTTTGGGCCCTTGATGGAATTATGTGCTCTACACAGTACCATACCAGATTGTATTCTGTTTTAAATCAATTCTTTCTTATTTCTTTTTCGAGTTGAATCTGAAAATGATTCACGTTTTTTATTTGTATTTTAGGAGGAACTGTGAGGTGCCTTAAGGGACGAGGGCTCTTACTACTTAATAATAAGCTTTTCACAATTTTGTTGACTTAAATTTTTTTTAATTAATGAAAAATACCAACAAGAAGAGACGTTGTATTAATATAATGAGATAAGGATATATTTGTTGTTTTAAAGAAGTTTTTTAATATTCAGAATTTGGCCCAGCATAAATGAAAAAGAAACCTTTATTATTGAATTCATTATCCACTGTTGTTAACAGAACATTAAGCTGCTCTTTTCGACGCCATCTGTGTTTGTCCACACGCTCGCTCGCCGTTTTCCTCCTCCCACGTTTTTGCTAAAGAAAGGAGTTGAACAGGTGCAGCCGCAGACTGCCTGTAGTGAAGTGTGCTACTGGAGTCAGTGTTATCACACTTCCATCTTAGTGAGGACTCGCATTGACATAATACGTTCCCTAGCCCCTCACCCTAACCTCCACCATCAGACTAAATGCCTAACCCCAACCCCCCTTATGTTAACCCTAACCCTAAAAACAAATGTTAGCCCTGAGGACCGGTTATATATACAAAATAAGAGTGGTCCTTAATGCAGCACGATGCTGACCAGGTTAAAGAAGGAATAGTCATTTATCAGTTTAGACTGAAACTAATCTGGAAAAAGCCAATAAGTGTATTTCCCGTGTGTGTGTGTGAGTGAATCTACTGTCCGGCTGACAGGATTAAATGGGTTAAGCTGCAAAATGAAAAGCAGGAGTAACAGTGGCGCCCTAACACATACACACACACACACACATATACACACACACACACACACACAGAAACAGCAGTTAATTACATATCCTGTGTGTCATTGCTAACCATTCTGTCTTTATCGCTACAGAGTCACTTAGGCTTAGGCCAGCAGGGTCGGCTGCTATTTCAGCTAACACAGCAGCTTGTTGGCCCAACCGCAATGGAGGACGCACAGGTTCAAACAGACATACACACACACATGCACAACCCACACACACTAACGTACACCGACAAAGTATGATGGTTAAGACATTCGTGTTGCAGTTTTTAAATTGATGTGGACCTGAAATGCAGCGTTTCTCTTACCTGGTCATCTCTGAAAACCGCCATGGCAGCACCGAGGGGATCAGGAAACCACTGCTGTATCGGGAAGATTGTAAACTTGTGTTCTTTCTAATTAAAAAAATCAATCATCATCAATGATGTCATTAGGAATATCAACATTTTATAAATTTAGCTTTTCCTGACTCGGGGCAATACAATGCATTTTATTTATTTGGGCTGCATCACCATTCTGATTTGTTCCACCATCTTTGCTCGTATCCCCTGGCAACTGTACAGCTAACACCCACGGTTGGAGATCGCTGCTCCAAAACCCAGATTTGTATTTCTGGAAGGCAGAGCTGCTGATATCAGTATTCAACGAATGATATTCAGTTTGGTAACAGCTTGCGTTCAGATCCTCTCAGTCTCCCCGGCTGTCAGTCGGCTCTGTGAAATAACATTTGCCGCCTGTAAAAGGCCCATTTGATGGGTTCAGATTGAGAGGCATGATGTGGCACAGTTCAGCCTGTTGCTGAATGCGTTAGAGCGTTTTTCTCAGCAGCTTCCTGCGGTGTCAAGGCGTGACTCATCAACAGTCAGTGCACCGCTCACTGAATTTACTGTTGAGAAACATGCATCATAGACATGCAGCGGCTAAGGACACGGCTCCGGGTCTATCTGCGCAACTGACAAATAATCCATGATGCTGCTTCCCACGGTTATTTGAGAAGATGAAATTATTTGTCAGGACTGAAGGCGAACATCTGAATCGGCGTGAGAAGGCTAACGGCATTAGACTGAGTCATCTCTCGGTAGGCAACGGTAATTTAAGACAGCGGTGGTTCTCTCAGTGCATTGGGACTCAACCGGGGACACTGGAATGTAGAGACAGAGCATTGCACATCAAGTGGTGAAGCAAAGCTGGGACAGAAAGAAAGGTGATGTAGAATATACAATAACTTTAAGAGGACTTGAATCATCGACTTCATAAATGAACATATTCTGTGTATGTGTCCAACAGACGACTAACATGAGCCAGCACCAGCAAATAGGGCCGATCCAATCACATGGCAGCAGATCACACTCACCTTTCACACCTTGTTTGAATAGTTCAGACTTTCAGATCAAGAGCAGGAAGTTAACAATATGAACTGTTTCCTCAATTCAAACTGTAAGACAGCAACTCGCTGACGTGAGACACACGGCCGTCTACGAACCAATCAAAGCAGCCCATGTAGGTGATGACAACAGAACTTTGTGCGCCCCATGAATTACAATGTGAGACGAAAACTAACAAGATGAAATGGAAACACTATAACTTTCAGACTTTTAAGTTGTTAAACATACACAAACAACTTAATTTCAAAAACACCATCTAACAGAGGTGATCGGTAAATTACACTTTTATTTTCGTCATCATATTTTGGGTGAAAAAAAATGCTGCAAATAGGTGTTGAATTTAAAAAGGCTGCAGCCCCGTTTCTAGGACCCTCACCAGTTTAACTGCCAGTCAAGTTTCAAACATCACGGTTTCCACACGTTGCAGGTGATGTTTTATCGTATCGTATAGTTTTGTCGTATGTTACAAACTAATCTAAAAGAGAATGTGTTTTAACCTGACGTATGATGATGATGATACAAACCAGTTCAAACCAGTGCAGTTGTCTGATTGAAGTGAGCTTCCGCGCTTTGTTTTATCACCACTCCACCGGAGATGGATTTACAGTGACACGTAAACGTCATGACGACACGATGGTGTCAGCGGCGGTGAGGAGACGTACAGTAGATCTGATGGGGGCCTGAGTAAGCAGTGACTGTTAATGTGGGAAGTTGTGTTTCCTTATCAAGCAAAATTTAAAGTTTTCAAGTCATGCTTGAGTTGTGTTCAGTCGGGAATAAACTTTTATTAGGATTTGAAGTGATGGAGAGAAATCCTCGGCTGTTAAAGGTGAAACAGACGCTAAATTCCAGAAAGATTTGCTGCGAAATTATATGACAAAACTTCTGGATTTCAGTCTCAGACAGTGAGATTTAAAGAAAAATTGACTTAAGAAGTTAAAGGACACATTAGTTCTTTGTTAGCAGAGTTGAAATGAAGGGCGTTCTTTAAATAGTCTCAGAATTTAATCTCTGAGGAACACTCTGCCCCACATCTTAGGAGCAGGAGAGGGAACTTTCTTCAGCTGCTAGGTGTCAGTGATAAATCCCACAGTTACTAAGCTACTTTTACTATTTTACATAAAGGAAAATAAAACATCTCTTAAAGTTTTAAACATTTCACACTTGAAGTTGTTAAAGGTCTTATTTCCCACTTGTGGCAGAAGAACAGTTCAAATCATCAGCTGCTCTCATCTGTCCTTCTCTGTTCTGAATGGTTTTATTTTGAAAATGTCCATGAATGACTTTACCTTCCATTTTCTTAACTCACCAGCCTTCACCAAAGTTTACAGGCAGGTTTAACAAACCAGCACACAGGTGCACGGTGGCCGTGCTAATATCCGAGCTCAAAGGAGCTGCCTGCTGCGAGCCTCGTCACAGGGATGATCATGGTCACTGTGCAGGTGTGTGGTTTAACTTCTCAGCTGGAAGAGAAATCAAAAGATTATTACAACACAGTTGCTGCTGCACTGGGGGAAATGTTTGGACCACGTAAAAATATATAATAACTGACATAGACATTTGGAAAGTCTGCAATATTTGGGACACTTCTAGGCACATATCATTATAGCAAAAATGCCTAGAAATGTCCCAACCAATCAGAAAGAGCCGAACACTTCTAGGCACTTATCATTGAGGCAAAATGCCTAGAAATGTCCCGACCAATCAGAAAGAGCCGAACACTTCTAGGCACTTATCATTGAGGCAAAATGCCTAGAAATGTCCCGACCAATCAGAATGAGCCGGACACTTCTAGGCACTTATCATTATAGAAAAACTGCCTAGAAATGTCCCGACCAATAAGAATGAGCCGGACACCTTTAGGCACTTATAATTGAGGCAAAATGCCTAGAAATGTCCCGACCAATCAGAATGAGCCGGACACTTCTAGGCACTTATCATTAAGGCAAAATGCCTAGAAATGTCCCGACCAATCAGAATGAGCCGGACACTTCTAGGCACTTAACATTATAGCAAAATGCTTAGAAATGTCCCACACTTGTGGTTAGGGATGTACAATACGTGGGACACTCTTAGGCACTTTACATTATAGCACAAAATGTCTAGAAGTGTCCCGACCAATCAGACTGAGCCGGACACTTCTAGGCACTTATCATTGAGGCAAAATGACTGTCACTCATCAGAAGCCAGACAATTTTTTTTCCGTTTTTTCGCCCACCATATTTGCTTCCCTCTGTTGCCTCTGCAGAAGCTTTAAATTGAAACTGATTTACATCACAGTTGCCGGAGCCTCCACAGTGCATCTCAAATCCTCTCCAGGGACATCCGCAGTGTGCGTGTTATCCTTCATTGTGACAATAACACTACCGCTGTGCAGCTCCTCTCTTGTTAAAAAAAAACATGAATCAGGAAATTGATTTCAGACACAAGCTTAAAATTCCATAGAAAGCTGCTCTCGACAGGTCTGCCTTAGTGATCCTGGACTGCTGCAACATTGGCCCTGTGTCAACCCTCTTATCAGAAGGACTCACACTTCTGTGAGAACCAAAATGATAGAACTTCTGAAAACACTTGCAGCTAAACAAAACACAAACAAATGAAGAAATTATCAGCATAATTTTTGACAAAACAATCACTGGATCTGGATATATATATATATATATAAAACAAAATCAAATCCCTTCATGTAATGTGAACGTACACAACACAACCAAATAAACATACTGAAAATACAGATAACAAAAAAGTTTTAAGGCAAAACAAAAAAGTTATGCATCTGGGTGGTTCATCACCTTTTTTTGCGTCCCCTGTAAACGCTAATTTTCGCTTCCTTTAAAGACACATTTCAATTTCTAGTGATTAACCATCAATGTCCACAGGCTTCCATGTGTCCCTTACGTTGGAATGGTTAAGCAATACATTCACTAGAGGGCAGTGAAGAGTCGAGTTTCTAGCATCAACTCAAGGTGGAGGAGGTTGTACCTTTAAGAAAGAGGCCAAAGTGACAACGTTACCAACTAAAAGTTCTGCCATTATTGAAATGTCTTCATTGTGTCCTATGATCAAGTTGCTCCCCCACCAAATATCCAGTGGCACTGCTCTGTTTCATCCATCCAATCAGTTTCCGAGCATTAATGAACTTTATTTGAGGTACAGCACGTTCCTGGTTAGGTTGAGTTGAGTATTTGATGTACTTCTGTCGATTTCGTAGTTTTGAGCATTTGCGACTTCATGTGTTCTCAGGGCCAGCGAACAACCAGCAGGAGGATTGAACCATAACAATGTGACAATCTAAGCAAATAGATTGTGAACAGCTCTAGCATGTGAGTGGACAATGGCCGTGAGGACAAGGCTACAAAAGAACAGTTGACTGTGCTAATATTTGTGCTCCATTTCTTCAGCTTCACAGTGAGTTGCAGCCGGTTCTTTGTTGGCACTTCTTCCATATTCCATTCTCCTTCAACTCAAGTGTGTGTGCGTGTGCGTGCTCGTGCACAAGGCAGGCACCTTCCTGCGCCCATTGTTGGTTTTAATGTATTTTTAATTTCCCATGAAGTGACTGGAGTCCTCGGTGACCAGCACTCCATAATTGGCTGCCTGTGTGAACATCAGTCAGCTTAACGAGAGTGAGGGAGCTACTACTGCTCTAGGTGCGCGCACACACACAAACACAAACAGGTATGCACTCACATCTGCAAGTAAATGCAGCTGGCTCTCGTTTTTGTGTCTTCTCAGTCTTATCCATTACTTCCTGTCGTCTGACACACACACACACACACACACACACACACACACACACACACACACACACACACACACACACACACACACACACACACACACACACACACACACAACACACACACACACACACACACACACACACACACACACACACACACACACACACACACACACACCACACACACACACACACACACACACACACACACACACACACACACACACACACACACACACACACACACACACACACACACACACACACACACACACCACACACACACACACACACACACACACACACACACACACACACACAGAGGAGGAAGGTCTCATTAATCTAGCTAATGCTGCCATTGCTTCCAGAGGGCTCAGACAAAAAGTGTTTACCTGCTGCTCTGTGTGTTTGGGAATGGTGTACGAATACAGTCGATACAATTAGCTACACCGTGCACGTTAGCGCGGCTGTTAGCTGGGGCCCGCTCGCCTCGCCGGGTAATGCATGTCTGCAGCCACCTAGTTCCTCGGCTGTCTGGCAGCAGAGGCATGGAGACATGATGCTGTGAGAAGTATCTTACCTTGAGGTTCATTGAAAACAATTGGATATGGAATAATTAGAAATGCAGGGAATTTTCTTTCAGCAAACGCACGCACAACCACACACAACAGTGCTCGAGACACAAATACACAACATGACGCAATATGCAAAGACATTTTTGTCATATATAGGATTTATTTACACTTTCTATTTACAGATTTTTTGTTTCAAAATCTTCTCTGTACACATTTTTAAATTCAAGAACCACTACTCCTGTCACCCACGACGCTCTAGTATTATTCGATTTTTCGAGTATTCAAGAGGCAAAAAACACACAGGGGGGGGGATTCTTCCTTTCTCTCAGTTTGGTTTTTCATAAACACATCTGTGCTTCTGGAGAAGTAGAGCGAGGAAAAAAAAATACTCTAAAAGAACTGAAAGCAGCCGCAACTGTTGATGCTCCCCAGAATGTTTGAAGTTTGCCTCTGTGTGTGTGTGTGTGTTTGTGTGTTTTTTTTTCACAAATAGCATTAGGGCTCCAGCCAGACTGAACATGGGCCATCATCACAACAGAGATTCATTCATTTATTTGACACTGGTAGCAGCTGAATGTGTAATGTGATTGTTCATCAAACTGAAATCTGATTTGCAGCTAATTGAGAGGAATCACTGCCTATGACATCACTGCAAAAACAGAGAAATTATTCAAACGATGAAAGCTTATTTTAAAAATAAAAAGGGGGCTTGGAGTGTTTGCCTATGACTCACACATACACACCCACAAACGCACAAATAGACACAGTAACTGTTTGGGCGTCCCTGCACACTACTGGCATCACCAACAGTGTTCAGTATTGTTGTGTGCAATAAGGCAACATAAAAGTAGAAACTTTGGATCATAAACGGGACAATGCGGGACATCCGTTGTCCCTTGGTTACTGTTGCTATGCCTGTCAAGCTTTCTATTCTCCCCACATGCTCAGCTGACTGTAAATAAAGGTGGACGACCTGTCTCTCCCTCTTCCTGTTGTACAAAAATTAAGTCCAAATATCCATGGTATGGGTGCCGCCATCTTGTACTGGTGATGTCATTTGGAGCGACGGCCTGTGACTAAGGGATCGTGGACTGGAGCCATTGTATCGAGTTCCCACTAGAAGAGACCCTCCACCACTTTCGCAATACTCTTAACTGTCAATCGTGATGTTTCACTTGGTTCTATAGTGTCGAAAAAGTTATTCAAACCAAACTTGAACTTCCAAAATAAAGATGCTGCTTTTTTAAAACTGCATGTTATATTACAGGAGAAAGAGCATTTGCCACAAACATAGTGAAATGTTGACGTTTGATGATGCTGCAAATGTTAGAAAACATAGCTCGCCTAAGATATGCTTCTTGGCCTTGGAAGAAGAATTAGCATTAAAAATACATCAGAGAAACAGCCCACCAAACTGAATGCTAAATGTACCAGTTCAGCATGTGCAGAAATCTAAAGCTTGACAGGTCCAATATATCTAGTTCATCTTTGCTAAGTTATAAATTGACAATTACTGTCCGCAGGAGCAGTTACGCAAAGAGTCAGTTGTAAGGTTTTTGCATTATTAATATGGTGTAAATGCCCAGAGTAACTAAACTGTTCATATTGGCAACTGTCACATCCCAAAAAGTACATGTGCACAAAAAAATACACTTTCTGTATTATCACAGCAAATCAAAAAATGTCATACTATTGCTTGCAGAAATCTAAAACCAAGTTTCCGAGTAAATTCATGGTCAATATCATATGTAAGATGTTGTCTCGTGTCCTTAGTGTCAGGCACAACTTAACAGGCTTGTCATGTAAACAACATTAAAACAAATTAAAACCAAAACAAGACGAATCTTAAAATGCTGATTGAAATAATATATCTCATACAAAAAAGAGAGAGAGAGAGAGAGAGAGAGAGAGAGAGAGAGAGAGAGCGAGAGAGGAGGAACAAAGGGCTGTAGACTTTCGAATTTAGTGCAGTTTCTCTTTGTCAGAGAGCATGGGAGATGAGGGGCTTGTGAAACTGGTGCAGAGTGTGTTAAAAAGATCAGAGACTGACAGCTCTCGCAGGAAAAAAGCGCTGAAACCTCCAGAGAAACACGACTCACTTGCTCCCTCTCTCCTCCCGTCTCCACTTCACACACACACACACACACCTGTGCATACCGACTTTGTGGTGACAGTAATGGATCCTGGCGCAGTCGCGACAGGAGGCTCCAAACGTTTATAGCTTTGTTTTACGTCATGAATGTCTGATTACATCCACCACCTCCTCCCAACATTACACCAATATGGTGCTACCGACTTTGGGTGAGACATGACATGAGCTGTAAGATGTACGCAACAAAAACGAGGATATACTGAAACGCACAAGACTCATAAGGCTGCTGTAAAGGCATCTACTGTTTCTTGTTCATTTATATGAAAAACTATCTCAAATGAATGGTTATGTTGAATATTCTTTATCTGTAAGGTCTGCTCCAACTCTAAGGAAAATCCATTCAAAACTGAATTTCTCACCAAAATCAGACCAGAACAAATAAAGCTATGATACGTATTCCTCCTAATGAGTGAGTGGGTGTGTGTGTGTGTGTGTGACTCTTATGATCTGCAGGCTGTTACTATTTGTCTGAACCTCTTTTACTATCTTTCCCTGTGCGGGTAGGAGGACAGGGTGAAGCAGGTGAGCTGGTGTGCCTGGTTTGTGGAGGGGGGGAGAAATGATGCCTTTCCAATCTCTCTTTCTCTCACTCTTTCTCTCACTCTCTGTGTAAAACCCTGGTGTGTTCATTCAAGAAAACCCGACTGTCCCTGGTGGAGAGAGAACAAAGAAAACCCGGAGAGGTCCTGTTTCTTCAGGTGCTGTTGTGACCAAGACAGGGGATTAGATATGTAAACCACCTCACCCAGTGACCTTTTGCCTTCTTTCTTCGTCTTTGCGGGCTTAAAAGCTCATATTTTTGCCTCAGGGAACCTAGAACAATGTATTGCCGTGGTACTGGAAACAACGGTTAGCGGAGAGGGACATTGTTCTGAGCCAGACGAGACCCCGGGCGCTGCTGAGCAACAGCTCGCGGTCCTGCAGCCGGCCTGAGGTCGTAATCTGAGGCGTCAGCTTGAGCGGATCGAATGCCAACCCCACAAAAAGTTGCGGCCGTCGGTGATGAGGAGGAGGAGGGCTCTGCAGGAGTGCACATTTCAGAGCTGATCAGAGAAAAATAACAATAAAAAACAAGGCTCCACATCGTCATGTTAGAATGCTACACCTCAAGTCCTCCCATTCATTGGTTGATTTAAATCTCTTAGTTGCTGAAAGGCCCATTGGGCGATTTGGAGAGGGGGAGGTTAAGAAAAAGGGGGGAGGTCCTTCCATGTAGGAATAGAGGCCTTTGAGTTCAGTGGACGACAGCGGGGATGGATAGATGAGGACGAGGAGGGGGAGCGGCTGCGGAGAGCCACGCTTATCATCTCTTGTAGTGGTTGGGCGCGTCGGCAAAGGCGAACTTTAACCGGTAGGCTTCGGCCAGCAGCACACTCACTTCCTCGTTGCCCCAGTGCATCGTGGGAAGGTTTTGCAGGAGAATCATTAGCCCCTGTTGAAAGAAACAAAGAAGAAATTTAGAAGAGAAACAGAGAGATATCATTCGTGAAAGACACAGAGGAAATTAGAAAAGACTATAACAGCTTCAGAGAAAGGAAAGAACTGAAAATATTAAATAAAAGAGAAACTCATTGATGCAAGAAAACAATAAAAGCAAAGATAAATCAGCAGCTGTTCAACACAGAGGAGGGTTGAGAAGGTGATAGGGAAAGAAAGAGGGAATAACACTATATAGACTATATAGGCAGTAGCTTATGTATTTTATTGCCCTATAAAACATTATATCTGTGCAGAACACAGCAGATTTTCAAACTGGGTTTAGTTCAGGCTCTTCCACTGGCATTGTAATTCCGATTTGATGAGAACAAATTTGGGCTTTCTCAAATTAAAAAAGGATGAAAGAGGCCATAAGACACAAGAGTGGAATCGATCAGCTGTTACACAAAGAAAGTGCTCCTGCTGCACAGGTAACCAATGTCTTTGATTTCTGCAGGTTTCAACAAGTAAATATATGAATTATTTAAGATTTATTTAATTAGATGCGACGGATATGAAATAATATGCGAGTCGCTGAATAACTTACACTGACCCATTACTAAGATACGGTGAAGAAGAAATAAACCTCAATATGCCACAATATCTGTAAAACTACAAGCAACGACTGACTGGTGCTTCAAGACAGTCAGTTCCTCAGTGTTCTCGTTTGTAGGTTCATCACAGCGTACTTATAGATGTATTATTGAGAAAGAACCACAACACACCACAAAGCTAAAATAAAATAAAGATCATTTATAGATAATATATAGATTGTGCAATTTTAGATTTTTGTGAGACCCCTTGTAATCCCTGACTAGAAAGATTTTGAACAAATATGAAATCCTAGATTTTACACCTTTTCCTACCACACTTCCCCTTCGCTTCAACTTTCCATGATTATTCTTCAGGACTCTACAAAATGTTCTTTCAGCGATGACCTTCTATAGCGGAGCTTTCTTGTGGAGCGTTGAGTCGATGAGATATAAGGTATTTATACTGTATGGTTAGTAATTTACTGAAACTTGAAAATCTCCCTTTTATATAACTGATGGGAAATATTGAACCTGTTCATGAAATGTACTTTCCCCAACGATCAAATTAAGGCAAAAAATCCAAATACATCTAGAAAGGAGGAAGTCCCTGACTTCTTATCTTATCTGAATAAATAAAAATGCAATGAAATCTGCTATTGGAAGAAAACTGCGTACAAGTATCTAAATGCAACGACAGCACAAAATATTATCACAGGCAGAAGCTGCAGTCGTGATCTAACAAAGTATAGCCTTAGGGATATGTCTGGTATGAACAAGTGTAATGTTAGTGTAGCAGACAGGCACGGCTACACTCACTTCTTTTGTGTCTGCGCGTGTGTTTGAGTGTGACAGAGATGTTATTAACTCAGTCAAAGTGGTTTAATAACAGCTGGGAGACAGAAAGAGAGACACAAGCGGTGGGTGAGGGGTTACGGGGCGGGGCGGGGGGGGGGAGTAAAAAAGGAAGTAAAAAAGGGATTAAGTGTCGAGTACAATTCAGTGAGGTTCAATCCTTTCCCAGAAATCCTGTTCTGTACATTACTGCAAGTACGAAGACCGACAACAGGGAAACGAACACGCACATTCACACACACACACACAGAATCAGTTTGTCTCACTGCTAACCAGTCTCATTCCCCCTTCGAGAGAGAGACATTAGTTGGCAAGATTGAAGCCCCCGTCCGCGTGTGTGTGTGCGTGATGGCTAGTGTCTCTGGAGTTTTCATCATCAGGGCTGAAATCATTGCCGTGACAACAGGGTTTACGACCAATCACGATGTTGATAATCACATCGAAGGACAAATCACGTCGGCTCTTCTGGCGTCGACACTCCAGAGCAATTTGCCAGTATCTGACAGGATGTGACCCCTGGTACGAGGAGTACTGTATCATCAGCTCAAGTATGTGAATATAACTGATGACAAATTTGAATATAGCAATAAAAAGGCTAAAGTGAAAAACTATAAACATAATAGTTGGGTGAAGGAACAAATACATCCCATAAACTATTAGAAACACGACACTGCAGTACATGACCCGACTTGTGGTGATTTTCACCTCTTTGGATTTTGTAATGTAACGCTGACATTCAAATTTGAACATTTTCATTGTAACAGCGAGTTCCACCTGTCAAAGACGTTTTTTTCTAATATGATTTTCTTGTAGACTTGTTTGATATCATACAAACAAGTCTACCTTGGGTGGTAAAAAATATTGTGGCTGATAATTAAATTCTCTATTTAGAAGATGAATATGATTTATATTTCCAGAATTACACTTTTAAGCTCTAAACCAATCTTTTTATTATTCTATTACTGCTGGAAAGTCAAACTTCACAAAACTTTAAGTGGAAATATCTAATGCAGCGAGGCACTTTGTATTATTTTACCCTCCTACAAATGAAATCAAAGATGTTAGGCTCCAATCTTTTTTTCCCTTCCTGGCTTGGTTTTAATGAGCTAGTCGGATGACCCTGATGACTTTTCAACAAAAAAATAAAAGCATTTTAATTCAGAGTGGGGTTGGGAAAAATGCAAGATTTCTTCAACTAATGAAGCTCAAAGCTGCTCCCCTGACCAGATTATACAGATTAGGACTGTGGGTGTTTCACCTCTGTTTCCCAAATAACTAACAGGTAAACCCAGCTGAATATCACTTTTGACATTCAGTAAATTTATAATTTTTTTTTAGCTTAACGAAAAGAGCAGCTGGTGATTACCGCGGTGACTGACTTTCATAAAATGTAGGCTCTCGAAAATTGTGTAAATCTTCTATGTTCTGTATTTCAAAAATGTACAAACTGTGATAGTGCTGCTTAAAATGCGAATAAAAAAGCCTCCAGAGCAGATGATTTTTAAAATACTTCTTGATATGATTATAATCAAAACCCTGGCACTTGTTAATTCTCCATCAGAAAAAAATTACCTGGGCCTCGACGTTACACAATAACTTTCCTCTTGGTTCAGAAAAATGCACTTGTATGTATGTCCACTCTGAGGGATGGAGTGATGGAGGGAGAGAAAGAGGGGAAGAAAGACAGGAAGGCAGCCTGATCAGAATTCAGCTTGCCTTCCTCTCATCTGTATTCACCAGAGCTTAACTATCAGCTCTCCTTTCATCACTCACCCTTCTCTCACATTCACACACACACTTTTGAATTCCAACCCATTTTTGCTCACAGATAACACACTGCAGGGTGGGTGCGTGTGTGGTGTCTTCATGTTAATGCTCATGTCTGCCGACGTTAAGACAATCAGATAGTAAAAAAATAAAAAAGTAGTCTATTTACAACAGATTGGGCTGAATACAAAACACCAATAACTGCTGGTTCCCTTACATTGGATGAAAAAGAATAAAATAGCCATCACGGAAATGTTGATGCAGCGTTTTATTGTCTGTCAGCCTTAAAGAGCGCAGGTCGTGTGTATGCATGTATTCATGTGAAAGTGTATAGACTATAAGTGTTCTGTGCATCAGTGGTCGTAGATGCCTGGGGGGGAGACGCCATGTACCTCCACTAAGGAAGTCTACTGCCCCAGGCTCTTCAGGGAAGCTCCCCTTTGTAGCCAAGCTACACATGATGCGGAGTAAAATCAGCAAAAGCATTTAAACTGGTTAACAGAAGACATCACAGCCCAACTGAAAGAAGTTTTTTTGTGGTGATGCATATTTTTATTTTACCAAAGCCATTCTCAGAAATAAAACATGAATGTCTATACGTTTTCAGAATGAATCATGAAGAATGTGGCAGGACGTGACGTTTACATACTGCTGCAGGAAGCAAATATTTGTAACAGCATCGACCCTTATTGAAAAAGCTTTAGTCATCTAAGTCCTTTTTTGTTCAGTTTTGTATTCATTTGTTTGAAACGTCATCTACACAATCACTAGCTCGCTGTGAATTTCCAGGCATTGTCCTGCTGTATTCTCACATGGGCTGACTTGGATATTCTCCAGCCATTTTCTGGCTGGCAGGAAAATGTCCACTGCTCAGTGCATCAATTAAAGCAGCTCAATTTCCCAATATATATATATATGCATCTGTCTTTCCAATATGCATATATAATGCATATTGGAAAGACATATCCATACCCATATATCTGCGAAAGGCCAATATCGGCTGACACTTTGAAAACTCAAATTTAAATGGCTGATCGCAGGAGCTTCATTATGCTTAAGGAACGTCGTTAAATGAATTCTGAATATCCAACAGGGTGGCGATTCAATAACTGAACCAGATAATTGGGCTGCTGATGATGCTGCTTTAAATAGGATGAAATCAGTTGCCTAATATTATTGACTTTGACTGGTATGCAATAGATCCAAACGCTGCTTTCCTCCAGCAATCAAATATTTGTATTCTGCTTAGTTCACTTCACTGGTATGTTTGATCTTCACACCATGGAACCATTAATGGACAAAGGTTGAGACAAAAGGTACCCGACATTAAAGCAGAACAAAATATACTAGTTTGGAAGAGCAGTCATTAAGCAACAGCAGCTAACAAACAGAAGCAATGTGGGGTAGTGTGAACATTTTAAAGCCCCAGTGCCCAAACACTGGAAAGTAGCCTTCAAGTTTAAGGGAGACACAGGTTGCATTTAGCATTTATACTTTTGAAAAACGCTTTAAACAGAATGGAAGTGAGAAATGGAAAGACGGATGGAAAGGTGATATATCTTTATAAATCAACAATAGGCAGTGGCACTGATTGCTGTGCTTCATGCAAGAGAGAGACCCACCACTGTCTCATCATGCACCGCTTTGAGAGTCACAGACTTCAAGCAACACACCCAAACAAACGTACACACACTCGACACACACATCACACGAGTGCACTCGGGCATGCTCCGCTGCACAAGCACGCAGGCACAGTGACTGAGGAGCTTCATTAAGAGCATATTTCTGCTTGGTAACCATCTGCTGGCTATCACTTCTGCTGGGCTAATGACTTTAATACAGTTTAATTGCATACATCTCACTGTCAGGGGGGGGTAACACTGCACCCACTCTACTCTGCACAGGTGGCAACACTCCACGCTGAGAGGCCACGAGTGTTTGTGTGAGTGAGTGTGTACGACTGCATGAGAAGAAAGGGACCAGTACAGTCCATGAAATTCAATTTATGTTTTGGGGGTGTTGTGGAGCCTCAGTATGTAATTAGAATCAAGAGAGATGGGACAGAGGAGTGTGGGGAGATGTGTGCATGTGTTGTAGGAGGGAATCAGTACAAGAGACAGAAAACAGATATCTGTCTGTGTGTGTGTGTGTGTGTGTGTGTGTGTGTTTAGCTCATCCTGTTGTGTGGGTGGGTGCTAGCAGTTATTGAGGCATGAATATCCATTTATCCCACAATACTAACAAACACATTGATCAACCATTACTGTATACAGTACTCTACAAAGACAGAAAAAAAACAATTAGCTCCCTTTCTCATATGCCTGGCAAGGCTTAAAGTGGTTAATGGCTATTGATACTGAGGGGAAAGCAGATTGTCAATAGAGTCAGTGCTGAGGCTCTTTGTTCAAAAAGAGAATGGAGTCATGTATTGGAAACAGAGAGCGAGACGAGGCCACTGCCAAGTGAAATATATTGGCTGTGTCTGTAGTTATTGTTTTAACCTAGATCTGACCAGGCTGAGCTGATTTAACACAGTCACTCCTCATCTGCACTTCACAGTTATAGTCACATACAAAGCAGTGATTGGCTTAATGTGTTGGATCATCATGAGCCACCAGCACATTTTCAATGTGTATTGGCATCTGGCTAGGATTCTACTAGAGGAATGAAAACCCTTATTAGTTCTTCGAAAGAAAATATTCCCTCATTTTGGTCATGGTAGTGGAGAGAGCTCTGTAACATGTTTATCCAAGATCTCCCATAAGTGTTCAACTGGGATGAGATTTGCTGATTGTCTAGGCCACGACATATGATTCACATCAATTTCAATCACATCACAGTGTTCACTGACCCCTTGTGCAGTATAGATTGGGGCATTATCATCCTGTTTCTCCAATCATTCACTTTCACTTGGTCACTCGTTTGAAATCAAAAACCTTAAGTGGGTACTGAGCCACACAATAAGCTGATCCTATTCAGGACTGATTTACATGAAGACTAGAGCGTGAGCCATCCATTTGTCAGCCCATAAAATCAGCCTATCTAGGCCTTTCACCGAAGTATCTGTGTCTCTTGCTGATATGAAATCCTTAATTATACCAAATAAAGAAAAATATGTATATTTATGTTTACATTTTACATCACAAAGTTTGCTTATTTTCTTAATACAAAGGTTAAATCTTGTACTCCCTAACATCACTAACAAACACCACAATTCAGACAGGCTCTTATGATGACACAACATTAAAAATATGATTCATATGTGTGTACTGAGTTGAATGAAATGCATGTGTGTTTGTTATAGATAACGACTGATTACAGAAGACTGAAACCTCAAATTGAGAGATCTACTCCTTCAAATACCATTAAGACACTGACTGCAGCCATCAGCAGTAATGGTGAAGTCCTACGCTGAGAGCAGTGCGAACACACACAGACACATATAGACAAAGATAAAACACACAATTAAAGCCCACTCTGCATGAGAACTAAACAGTCCATTTGCTGGCAGAATGAGATGGTGCAAAGTGAGGTGAGTACATCGAGTGCCCAGAGTTGCACGGGGTGCCTCGCTGTCTTTCCTCCAGTGTCAACAGCATCCCCCAGCAGTGAGTAGCTAAAGCCCTGGAGAAATTAATGGGGGAGAGATGACAGGTGTGCAGTACACAAACAAACCGACAGACACACTTACGGCTAAAAATGGCGATCGTCTGTAGTAGCTGTTGTGTTTCTTTGACATGTATCATTACACCTCCGATCTCGTTCAAACAACACATCTACATGTACACACATAAGAAGATGCAGCACACACAGACGCACGTGCACTCAAACACACACACAAACACCGGAGACTGTCACCTACCAGCACAGGCACTCCAGGTTGCTGGTGGTGGTAATGGTGTTTTGCAGCACCCTGAGGTTTAATGGGCCTAGGCACTGCTCTGTCGGGGCCATTAGCTTGCTGTAGTTCGTATAATTACACAAAATGGGCACTCTGGCAAACAGTGGGTGCTAATGTAGGAGTGGTGCACTGTAGCATGTGGAGGTAAGAGCTGACATAGGATGGCACAGCCCAGTTGTGTTGTTAAAAGACGGCCCAGTAAAAAAGCCCAGCAGATTAATACTGGATGAGATGCTGGATAATGGGAGATTTCTGGTCTCAAACAAGTTTAGCATTGTATTAGTTTTTTATAGATTCTTTCGCAACAATAATCCAAATACTGATGAGTTGGGGTAATTGGTTTACAGGCAGTTTAGGAAAAAACCTTGAGACTGCTTTCTTTAATGAGTTGTCCATTTTGCCAAATGGGATTAGCTCCAGACCCACAGCGATAGGATGCGCCATATAAATGACGGTTATATGGATGGTAGGATGGGTGGAAGGATGGATGGATGGATGGCTTGGTGGGTGAGTGAATGGCTGGGTGGATAGATAGGTTTGGCCCAATTATATACTTCTGCTGTTTGGAGGGCATGAACCCATGACAAACTAGAGAATGAAAGATATATGTTTGAATAAATCTGGACAATTTTCTCATTTGACATTAATGTACTTCACATATGCTTATTGTACAATAGGTCAATATCAGCCCAAAGTGGCAGAGGGTAACCTGATTCATATAATCCTACTATGTTCCTTACAGCTGCAACATGTGGGATGTGGGTTGAACCTTTGGTAATTTAAATACTGTGGGAGTGTGAATAAGATTAAAGCATTCGGAGAAGGCACGATAGATTGCCTGAAAGCTTTCCAAACCACAAGTGTGGGCGTTGGTGCTGAGGTTATCATTTGGATACTGCAACCTCTGCTGATGCCTCACAGAAAGATTTGTTATAATGGTTTTTATGGAACTAAAACATGAAAGGGTAAATGGATGTGAGGGGAAAAAAGCAACTTGGATCTCTTTGCTCTGGCAGTCACCAGACTTTAGCACTGCACCCACTTTGTACCAGTCAATGCCAGCCCAATGACAAGTTCATGACCTTTGGAAAAATGCGTCCAGAAGCAATATAAGTGCTAAAACCGTTGTCCCTGCTTCTTCCGTGTACTGGAGCATTTGGGGTGAGTTTTCACTCTGCTTGACTAGTTTCACTTTTCAGTTTCACTGTTTGACCCCTCAGCATCAACCATTACCACCCAAAGTGTGACAAACCTAGAAGAATATGACCCATCCACTGATATACATTTTTTTTCTATATCTACTAGTAGATATGACATTATCGTGTGACGTGCCATTTTCTAGACAAGAAAAAAACGTTTTGTCTTGTCTGTGGTCAAACTGGTTGTCTCTTTCTTTCTGAAATTGTAAAAGAGACGTTAATCAAAGACATAAAGAAGTGTTTCACCAATTTTACAGAACATTTTATAAATGTTTTATAAAATGGAACTGAATTTGCTTTACTACTGTTCTCGTGTGGGGTTTATATATAAGTTTGAAAGATTTACTTGACATTGTGTTATATGGTTATTTTTAGAGGAAGTAATTCCATGAATGTTGTTGTCATGACAGCGATTAGCACCCAGGACCCAAACGAATGTCTCTATGAGCCTGATATGGTGAAATGAAAATAATCTATATATAACTGCAAGGCAATGTCTACCTGTTTATGCACGTTTTATTTATATTGAATGTATCATGTGTCGAAATTGCACCAAAATTGCCACTGCACTTCCTCGGAAACACATGCCAAGTGTGAAGTGGATAAGACAAATGGTTCACGAGATATGCGTTCCACATAGGAACTGACATTTGTCTAATTAGTGAGTAGATGCTTGTAGAGTATCCATTCTGCCACACCAGCCTATTTGGTACTCTAACATCAGCCCTCACCCATGGCAAGGTTCTGAAAGGTCAATGCCAAAATAATTAAGAGTTCACGATCCCTGAAAACACCTTCCCCGGGGAACTGCCTCAGGTCTGGTTTTGACTCTCCATACATGAGAAGTTCAAATCAAAATTCAATATTTATTTCTCCGTTCATGACTCATGACCCAACCCATACCTCAAATCTCTTTTCTGCCATTTTTCTTTTAAAAACTATTTGTCCCCTTCTGCTGCTGTGGCTGCTGCAGTCTGTTTATTCCATGTGAGTGGGTTGATATTACTGTTTATCTTAGAGGAGTGGAGCAGGGGGCCATGCAGTTGGCTTAGGGGCTGACAGTGCAACTCCTGTTATTCTGTTATCTTAGGGCAAAAAAGCCATACAACTCTGACTCTTCTTATCTCTACTCCCCTCTCTCTTGTGGATAAACCTCAGCCAGTGATAATGTCGGTAATGACACTCTGAAAGCAAGCTAATCACCTCACACACAATATTTTTGAGCTGATAAATGCTTTGCGGAGACTCCTGGCGATGGCTAACCTGGGCTGGCATGCATTGATCAACAAAGCGGCATCACCACTCAGTTGTGCAGCCAATATATAAGTGTGTGTGGACATGTGTGCTAAACACAAGTGCACACACACACACACACACACACACACACACACACACACACACACACACACACACACACACACACACACACTAACTTGCTGTCAATGCCACACCATGACTGATCACTACCAGCTTTCCAAGCAGCTTTGGTCATCAAAACCGTACAGCGCAATAATTCAGCTCTCAAACCCACACAACTTTTCCTCACAGCTAACTTCACATGTCAGTGATGGAGAGCATTTAGGAGGCAGGACAGCAATGGAAGAAGAATGTCACAGAATGAAAGACAAGACGGGTGGAGGGCTACATAATTACTTCCACAATATTAGGGGCCTCTGTTTTCTTCATATATTCTCACAATTAGATTCATACACCACGTCGGAGGCAGCACTCAATCAATGGGGAGATCGTTAAAAGCTGTTTACTGGGGGTGGCCTTGTCTCACTTTAAGCCCTAATGACTACAGTGCCATCCATCAGAGAAGCTGCAAACCGCTAAGAGGGTCTGCTCGATACAAGCTGAGTTTGGGAACAAAGTTATGAGTAAAAGTTGGGGAGATTTTGTCATGATAAATGGGCGAAACGTTTCATCCTGTTAACTAATTAAGACCAATCATACTAGAACAAATTACACTTGAACATAAACCACTGTTATAAGAACTACCTAAAATAAGTTAGGAACTACCTAAAATTTGTTTGGGGAAATTCAATTGGACAAGCTAATAAGGTCCTTGTCCAATCTGCTTACATGGAGTAGGCAGGGTTTATGACCTCCAGATGAATAGGCTTTAATTTTGGAGTGCTGTCATGTCACCCATCTTCATATATTCCATGATCTGTTACGCCAACACAAAATAGCAACAATTTAACATAGGAATATTTAACTGTAAAAGTCAACAGCTGCTGTGCAACTTTGTGTTGCCAAATTTTTTTGTTCAAAGTGGCTTTTGGGACTCAATTCTAGATCAAATAAATAAATATTTCATTCGGCACTTTTACTGAAGTAAAAAAATAAATACAGAAAAAGTGCTTCATTCCAGTAGAGGGCCCTGTGGACTGCATTGTTTACAATGCTCTGCAGCATTTGTGTTGGCAGAATAAAACATCGAGAGTGACCAGATGTCCCGATTAAACACAGAGTTCCAATTTGTCCTGGCGTCCTGACAGGAGCACACTTTGTTCTGATAATTAGATGGAAAGGATCTGAGTTCTGTTTTTCCAAGAATAAACTTTCAAAAAGAGATCTTTGTGAAATGTGTCATTGAGTTAAATGGGGTAAATCAAAGCTCTAAATAGGCTGAGGGTGGGGCTCTATTGTACTTGAAAGAAAAATGGCACAATTATCAGGATCAACGACACAAACTGATGATCAATGTTATAAATACAATTAAAAAACAATGCTTCAAGGGAGCAGAGGAGAGGAGGAACAAAGAAGAGTCAAACAACAGAAGCCGATCTATCTATAGGCAGACTGGAGTTCAGACGCTGGCATACAATTGAAAGGACTTTTATTCTGTCTGCATAACATGAATATATTTTCCTTTTGACATCATGCTCAAAATGAGTTCGCCACACACCTGATTTTCCCTTTATATTCATCCATCACTTCCTCAGTTGTATCTCTATATGGTAATTCATTTGTGTTTTATTCCCATGTAGTGCAATCAGCTTTACAATCAAACTGTTATTTTGGGCGTAGATGTTAAATGTGCAGATGCTCCAGTTATTAACTTATTCAGCTGCAATCATCGACACTGGTGTTTGCCCTCATCCCCAAGTAACTCTAGTATATTGTCATCTTTTCAAGTTGATACCTACATATGCATCTTCTACATGAATGGTGCCTTTTTTCATTCCGAAATACATACTTGACATCTATTTTTGTTTTCATTTTCCATCCTTTTTCAACATGCCTTCTCATGAATTCACTTTCCTGCTGTATTCTCACATGGGCTAGCTCAGACATTTTATGGGATGGCAGGAAACAGACTCAAATGTTCTCACACCCCTTCAGGGAGAATGCCCACATTTCGTGTCTGTCTGAATGCAGGGTAGCTGGTCAAATAAAATTGGCCAATGAGCTTTTCTATCTCGAGTGGAAGTTTTATCTCCTCCATGATATGAATCCATAACCAAGCTGTATTCTTAGTCATGGGGATTGAAATAGTGCTGACATTCCCTGATGATTCTGGTTCCTCTGCAGTGCCCTCCTTTCCTTTCATTGCCAAGGCTGCTGAACCCAAGGCGCTATCCTCACCTAAGTGATCTGAGGACCAATTCTGACATTTGCAAAGGTCCACAATTTTCACCCACCATTAATTAAGGTGAAAACCAATCTTAGTCTCCCTCTTTCACTCATCCACCTCTGTCATGGTTCTTCTGCATATCATTGGAAAAGGGAAAAAAAATTGTAGTGACAGTGATATTCCATTTACACAGAAGTAATAGCTTTGCAATCACACAAACACTCGGTCTCACATTAATGATCACAATGGGGATCCTCACAGTGGAGTCTATTCAGCAACGCTTACTAATGAAATCTCAAGCAAACAGTATTAAATGGTCACAATCAGGAGGTTCCACTGACGACCGTGTAATCCATGCTGACAAATAATGCTCTCGGATTTGTTGTGGATGGACACAAATGGGAGTCTGTAGATTAAATTATGGGTTGCCTCATCTTTGACAAATCTTTTATAAATGACAATAAACGGGCTTAAATATAATGAATAGTCTCTAAAATAGTAACTGAACATGCTTGATCAAAATAATTGTTATGTTTCCTTCTGACATTTCTCTGTTATTAATAGAGAAGTGAATTAGTAAACCGAGTAGGAAGAATGTATAAAGGCGCATAAAGAAAATCATCAACAAAAAGTGTTTCTCCTGAATGCACAATGCCAACGAAGCATTTTCAGTATGCGGAAAATTTGGTGAACAACGTACAGGCTTTGTATGAGCACATTTGAAAAGCCGAGGGTAGAGATACATCCATACTCAAGCACCAGGCAATTGTGTCTTAGAGCCTGTTCACCACCTGAAATAAAGTTAATTACTCCTTTATGAGGTTGTAATCTTTAAAAACAAAGTGCTAAATGGCTAAATTACAAAAGCAACACTGCCTTACGTCTTTATGGCATTCATTACAATTTGACATTTGTGTCAACACCTGCCAAGAGCCCTAGTCTCCTCGAAAGTCTGCCTGCCGGGACCGTGGTTATTGCTTGGTTTCCAAATAACATTGAAAAACAAACTAATTTGCCAAACGTGAAATGCGACAGGTTGTTCAGACTGGCGGAATTTCCAGGCTGTAGGGACGAGCCACAATCAAGCAGCTGCACATATATGAGTGCAAACTTTTTTCAAAGACATTTGTGATGTCTGTTCTGCGGTAGCACACTTGGGGACCCAGATAGTAATGAATGAATGGAAATGGCACTGTCTGTTCTGACATTTCCTAAAAACAGCAGTGCAAAAACATACCTGCATTATACCTGCTTGCCTATTAAAGTGTGTGTGTGTGTATGTGTGTGCCTAGTGATGCATAAATGTGAATAAAATGGTACAGTGTGAGAAAGAATAGTTTATGTGCATGTTTATGCTGTCGTGCTTGGGTTTGAGTGACAGAACCTGTGTGTATGTGTGTGTGTGTGTGTGTGTGTCTGTGTGTCTGTGTGTGTGTTTGGGCACGCGCTTACTTATCCATGCAGTCCAGGCTTGCAGTTAGCAGTAGTGTGCGAGCTGAAGTGGAACGGTGAATGGCAGATTGCTTGGGGAGTGCCACACTCCTGCTTTTCATTTAGCGGCTTAACCAATCCAATCCCACAACCAGGGGAGGAGATTTACGGTTACTCGGCTAACTATGTTTGATAACAATGCATGAATTATCCTTTTTAAATTACTTTCTGCATGCATGTTTAAATTAACTTTTAAAAGGAAACAATCATTTGTGTTCCCCTCTCAAGACCCCAAGCATGTAACTCGCCAGCAGTTCTTCATACACCGCTGCTCCCCGTGTTCTACATTTTAAAGGGGAAGGCAATTAGCTCTTACTTTATTCTACAGGGAATGACTGAACTGTAGTGCCTGACCAGATTTAGAAGGGGATGTGGATTACTTTGACTTTTTGTGACCTTGAACCTCCAACTTTTTTGTCCAATGACTCTGTAGCTTTGAACGGTGATACAATATATTGTATTACAAATATTATGATTTCAAAACAAAATGTGACTTTAAAATTTACATTTTAAAGTAATTACAGGAGTAAACCAGTTCCAAACTCAAAGGAAAGGTAAAATCAACCACAGCAATAATTTACTGCTATGAAACAAGCTGTTGTAATGGGCCATTTAGCTGTTACAGGTCTAGATAGCCTCCAGGCCTGGATAAATTAGAGAAGCAATTCTGTGTAATGAGTTGATTGATGGGAATAAATTGGAAACCTTTATTGTATTGCTGGGAGCTTGTGTTGTTTGTGTGTTTTTGTGTCTATAAAATATTATAAGATAGCCACATTTGAAAATGACAATGTTTAATTATCAAAATTATGCAGATTAATAAATTGTTGCAACATTATTTTTATTACGATTATTATATACATCCTTTATAATAATAACACCATAATTGAATAGCTGGATTGAGCTTATTATTGTTATCACTGCAATTTATTATCTTTTTTTTGCAGGTGAAAGTTACAAGAGTGCATCTTTGACCTAAACAGTTTAGTTTATTAGGGCAGACCACACACCACTATCAACACATTTCAATAGAACCTCAAATGCTTCTAGCTACAAGAAAACCCAGTCGACCTCATCCTCTGGGGATCATGAACATTTCTAACAAACAGCTGTGGAAATATATATTAAAAAAAACCATTAATGCTGCTGCAAGAGAACTAGTGAATGTAATTAATCTTCTGTGGACCATGTACTGCATCTCAGCAAAATATCATGGCAAGCCATTTAGCAATTATTAAAATATTTCACTGGATAAGTGAAAACTCTGACCTGCTGGTAGAGCTAGAGAGGAAAGCTCAGAGAAGACGAAGAGGTCACATCCTCTGAGAAACGTTAATGCCTGTAGAAAAATCCATGGCAATGCATGAAATAGCTGATGAGTCTCCAGTATGGATCAAAATGGTGAACCCACTAACAGATACACAATGCCATTGATATGGGTGAAGTGATGTGTGGGGGATAAAAGAGGAGACAAAAAGAAAGAGATGGATAAACAGAGATCCAGAGTGAAAACAAAGAAAGAAAGAGACAGAAGAAAACAATGGAACAAGCAGAGAAATAAAAAGTGGCAAAAACAAAGCGGCTGGGAATTAGCAACATTAAACGGAGCGACAGAGCCGCAGAGAAAGACAGAAAGAGAGAGAAAGGCATACAGCGGAGGAGAGGAATGCCATGAGGGTTGCTGGGTAAAGCATGTTGAGAAAAGAGCTGTTCAACATGCCCTTAAGAACCTGGCAGGCCCACGATGAAACTCTGAGGCTGACTGGATCACAGGCAGAAATCTCTAAACCACTAAAGCTGAGAGCAGAAGAAATCTTGACTACCAGAGTGACATATAAAAAGACTGAGTCACGCAATACACACATGCGAGTGAAAACTAACTCAGACCAAGCCCGATGCAGTTAATATAGCTGTGCTCAGTTTGTTTTACTTTGTCCCTGATACACACGGTTATTGCTTGTTTTCCCCGATTACAGACATGAGAAGTGTAAAAACAAATCAGCACGACTCGACCCAAAATGTTGCCTGGCCCGTCGGGATGCTCAGTTAGCCACACTCTAATGCGCACACACACACATACAAACACACACAGAATGTCTGTGTTACATTAGGTACAGACAGCAGACTGGAAAACATAAACAAAAAGCTGATGAGAGTTAATTTGCTGGGTCCTGGTCAGGGGGAGAATGCCAGGACGACATACGGCTGTGTCTATTCACTATTGTCTGTTTTTAGAGTGAACGTTTGTTTGTGTGTTTGTCTATTGAAACGGTTTTCTTCTGTTGGGAACACAGAGACACCCAGACTCCTGAGAGTAACAAAAGAATCAAAGTGTTTCCCTGACTGTTGTGGTTTTGATGGCATTTGTGCAAAAAGAAAATGAGTTATTGAAGACAACGGGTTAATCTTGATACAGCACTGCGGTTGCATTAGCAGCATCAACACAATTCTAAAACAGAAGCTGGGAAGAAAACAGGGCAAGTTTTACTAAAATGAGACAAAATATAAAAATATTGAAAATAGAATTTTGAAATAAAAGCCTGTCGAGTGAAGGCCTTGTTCTCCCTGCAGTCGAGGGCACTATTCAGTAATTCATGCCATCTATAAAGACTTTTAACCGTAGTCCTAGAGCAGGGAGAATTTCCTAAAGCTTCCATGCAGTATCCATGAGGAGTATTCACTCTTGGGCTTTCTTGATTTTTGAGTTTGGATTCCAGAGCTACTTCTACCAAACGTTTGCACAGACTGTGGGGTGTGTGCCTGAGAGCATGGTGAAGATATCCACTGAGGACTTGGTTTTAAATTATTTGTCAAACTGCAGAAAAAGACTAAAACTCCAAATCTTTGCTGACAGCTCTGTACTCTCTGTGGTGCTTCGAGCTACCTGCTAATGTTAAAATGCTAACACAGTCATGTCCGTCAGAAGATTAAGAAGAAAGGTCATCCTGAGGGCAAAATGAATGTGTGTCGCAAATTTCATTACCAATCAACAGGTGAGACATTTCATTGGGATCAGAAATGTGCTGCTCATGGTGGCAACAGGAATAAAAGATCATCAAAGTCAACAATTGTTATCGTTTGGGAACAATGAATGTCTGTAGAAATGTTGGAGAGATGTTTTCTGAATAAGGGGCAATGATGACCTCATGGTGGTGGTATATGAAAGTCATGTTATCACCACAGTGATTAGGAGTCATTATTTGGGCACAGTCAAAGTCGGCACCACAGACGGTATATATATATGGACAACGGATCTCCAACTCCTCCCATTATCCTGAAATAGAGCTAAAGTCTATGGCCCCTCTGATAATCGTGGGTTCACACATTCTGATCATGCAAAAAATGAAACTGGCCGTCGCTGTTTAAAAGTTGATGGTGTTTAGAAGCTTCCTGAATTCATTATGAGTTAACGGTCTGCCGCTGTTGACCTCCTCACAAGTTTTATCCGCTCTCAGCAAGCCTGTCGGGTCTTGTTCGAATGAGGAAAAATTTCCATTAATGCGCAGATCTTCTATTAAGACCATTTCAGCGTGAGAGTGGACTCTCACGTTAATGCACAAAGGTTTGCAGAGATTTTCTGTGTGCATAGTTCAAAACGCTGCAGAAATCCATTAAAAAGAAAAGCAGTCCTTGAGTTCAATCCGAAATGGAAAATAATCGTATTTGATCTTCAACTAGGTGGAAATGCTGAGAGAGGCTGAGAAGAGTATGAAAGTAAGAACAGATTAGTCAGTTGATGTCTAATCTTCAAACTCTGACAGCCTCCAGTGTCTCACTCAGCAGGTGAATCCTCTTTAATCAGCTCGCCTCCTTCTAAAACACAGCTTCTTCAGAGCCCTAACCCTCTGACTAGTGTTGCTTTTGAAGACGATGTCTGATTTGTTACGCGGTAGGAGCCAAAAAGAAAAAATGCAGCTCCGGCTTGAATGTCAATATCAGCGCCTCACATTATGCAATTTTATCAACCTTTGTATCAGCTGTTATGTATGTATGCTTATTTTCTTGGAAACAACCACCCCAGGAATGTAACAGTGAATCTCAGATGTGCATGAATAAAAGTGAGAACAATAATACGACTAGAAAGATTTTTATAAATAACATTCTGAACTCAGGAACTATGATCCAAGGTGTAGCTGACTCTCATTGCTCAGACTTTGGAAAACTATTTTGAGTATAGTTATAAAATACTTTAAGATGTATGTTCCATTTCTGAATAAATCTAGAAAAATTGATTTTTCATTTTTTATTTAAATAAAACCTGCTAATGTAAAATTTTAATAAAGAAATATGTTAAATTAAAAGGTCAAAAATATGTGATATGTTTGTTGTGTCCTTTCAGAAAACTTTAAGACTTCTGTGTTGTCAAACTGCAGCCCAGTGCACGGGCAGATTAACCTGATCATCTTTAGCTCTGCTGAAAATAAAATGTAAAAAGAAGTCTGACAAATCATTAATTTGCTCTTCATCTAAAAAAAATGTGTTCCCTCTCTTTTGCTCTCTAGTATAATCTGTTCTTAATCCTATCTCTCTAGCTACCCTCTCATTACCACCCTGATCATCTTCCCTTACACCTCCTCTTTTTCTCTCATCTTCACAGGGGTGGATACTTTGCCCATGGCACAAAACTTGGTAGTCTGTGTAGCAAGTCAGCCAGAAGGTAAAACAGAGGATTGTACAGAGGGAAATGCTTGAAAGTTTGTGTTTTGGGGTAAATGTTTGGGCTTGTGAGGTAATTAGGATAATCCAAAACAAAATAAGAGTGCAATCTAAATAATAATAACCGAAAAACTAACGAATGTTTGACCACCATGATGCAAAAAACTAAGAAATGAGATGCAAAGTTGTGCAATGATGAATAAAGTGAAAATAAGTTGGAAAATAACCCCAAATAATCTGGAAAATTGAAAAACATACTGAAAATGAAAAAGGGAGGAGGAGAAAGCAGCCAAAGAGCAGCAATTATGTTTGTATGTGATGATATTCAGCTGCGTTGCTACTGTTAAGAAGCCAGATCCCCCCAGTGAGCTGGCAACCAAAGTCACCTTCTGGCAGCTGTCTACTGCCATCTACTAATGCACTCACAACGACTTTTGAACCCCACAGTTAATGACCAGGGCGGTAATGGAGAGCGATGTAGGCCATGAACAGCCTGGTGGACTCTGTTAAAGTGGCTTTCCTCTACAAGGCCGGAGCAACTGAAATTAATTTACACTCATATGAGGCTGCAGTATGTAAAGTATATCACCATCAGTATGAAAGTATACAGTGTGCTTGTCTTTACTCTGCGTGAATGCCAAGCTGTGTCTCACTGCCAACTAGAAAGAGAAAGGTTTAATGGCTCCCCCTGTGTCTTGTGTGCAAATTACCTGAAAATCCCTCTCGTCTAGAATCTCTTTCCTCCACCTCACCAGGAAGGCTGCACACACGTAGAGGTGGAAATGGGAGAAGCCCTCCGGTTCGGCCTGGTGAGAGAAAGATGAAGACGTTGACAACAGGGTTTAACAATACACAGCCATAAAACAACCTTCATCACAGCTAGACATAGACGGATTCTCAGTATATTCAGCAGGGTATCCCATTTATTATCTAGACTGTGGCACCTGGTATATTCGGAATTTTCCTGTTTCACAACAACCCAAAACATTCTTTTTACACTTCTCTGAAAGTGTGCATTCTAACTTGGTGTTTTGCTCCGTTGCTGCATGCAGCGCTATTTGCAGCTTGCTCACGCTGTCGTCCATGAAGTTGTACTGTCATATACACATGTGTGTGTATATGGAAGAAAAATACGTGTGTATATGGAAGAAAACTACATTTACAAAGGTTTCTGTCAAAATCCAGACATTAGGAAAGCAATATTGACAAAAAAATATAGACAAATCCCCTCATCTTTGCATTGCTGTTTTTCTTTAAACACCCTGTTTGGCTCTCTATTTTTATGGCTCAGCAATGAATGAGGGGATTACAGAGAGGGAAAGACAAAAGATGAGATGTTCCTTATTTCCTCTCTCTCTCCAGAGCCATATCCCAGAGCAGATAATTACCAGAGCATTCAAATTGAAGTGAATTAGAAGAACATGCTCCCATAAAGGTGGGACACAAAATCCAAATTGCATCTTAAAACATGACATTTCCTGAATGCACTACAGCTTCAAATTCATGGAATCACCGGACGCGTCTGTGTGTGCGGTCCCCAAACGAACATAAGGGGATAAAACTCACACACAAATACACCCAAGCTCTTCAGTAAAGGCTTGAATTCATGAATTTTGTGTGCTCTCTGATGTGTCTACTTTGATAGTATCCAGCAATAAAATGTAATAAGCAAGGTATTATTTAGTCTGACATAGACGTTGGTTTTTCATTGTATGACACACACACGTTGTAGTGTCTCTGGCACAGGTGAAGGGCCGGCGGCTACGCACAAGTTCCATAAGACAGCCATGTTCGGCACATATGTGTGCTAATTTACATGATTACAGTTAAAGAGAGGGTGTAGTCTTAGTCATGTGTGTGTCAAGTGCTGCTGTTTAACTACCATCATCATCTGTGTATAACAATGAGCCATAACTCTGCAGGAATGAGCAGAAAAGGCCTTTCTGCTGTGATAACTGACTTTATCTCCAGGATGGACAGATGGAATACACACATTAATATGGGATAGACAGATTGTAACAGAGAGATGATGTTATAAGGCATATTAATTTGTATTAGAGTAAATTAAAGTTATTAGGGCCCGAGCACTGACAGGCACTGACAGACGTGAGGGCCTATTGAAACGAGTCAACGCATCCACGGGTCCAATAAAGTGCGTGAAGCAAAACAGTCGCAGTTTCTTTCTCAGCTGCTGAATGTCAACTGGACCCCGCAGGACCCCGTCACATAATCAGGCCTGAAGATGGGTAACTGATGGGTGAGTCGCCTATCTATTAAAACAATCTGAAAAAGTATTTAAGTTATGAGGGAAAAGTCTCATATGTAATGTCTGCGAGAGAAAGAGTTAAAGAGAGAACATGATTATTTATGTTTCGTTGAGAATCAAATACTTAAAAACTGAAAACAGTAAACTAAAAAAAAGATATTCAATATACTTAATGTCTTGATGTTTTTATTTATGCCTCCTAAGCCCTTACTCCTTTAAGATAAACGGTCTGTTGTCAATAACAAAAGATTTAGGAATATAAATATGTAAATATCAATAAATTGTCTAACAATCTCAGATCACCAAATGCCGTCATCGAGCGTCTGTTTGAAAACATTTGGTTCCAAATCGAGGTTGAAGATTTTGAGATCACCCCAAAAACGATGAAACGCCTTGACAAAGTGATTTTTCAAAAAATCTGCAAATTTGCACGGTGTTGTAAGAGTAATTTTGGAATTGGAAATGAAAGGACCAGCACTAGATGAACATATTGTATCTGCCTTCAAAGATCACCTTATGTCACCAAGTTCCTGTGGATTTTTCTCCTTTTTTGCTTCTCCAAATACTGTTCATTAAAAACTAATTTCTTTAAAAAAACAATGTTGTTTCTCTTGTGTTTGGGCTTTTAAGACAGATTGCTCCTCTCTACGCCTCTGTGTAAGTCTCCTGTTGTTCGGGTTTCCTCCTACTTTGCCTCCCACTTAGTTAACACAATACAGAATCTCCCAACTGAGAGTGTGTTTATGTGAATGTGTGAGAGTGAGAGAGGGAAACAGGGGGGGAAAAAATGAGAGAGAGTGTATTGAGGGAATGGGGGAAAGGGAAGTTTGTGTGTGAACAGCGAAGCGTAGCTTGATGTGAGTTGTAAACTGGCAGGTGACTAGCTTGTTGGTCTAACCTTGCAGCTTCAATCCAAACAACTGAAGCAAGCACATGAGTGCACACACACACACACAGACAGATAAGTGTGACACGAGCGGCAGATGGAAGCACAATGTTTATCAGTCCCCAAAGATTTGCACAGTATTAATTTCCTTTTTCCTGTGTGTGTGTGTGTGTGGTGTGTGTGTGTGTGTGTGTGGTGTGTGTGTGTGTGTGTGTGTGTGTGTGTGTGTGTGTGTGTGTGTGTGTGTGTGTGTGTTTGTGTGTGTTTTGTCGAAGGCACCGGTGAACTCTTGTGTAAAACTATTTCTCTTTCCACCTCCCTACCTCCTTCCCTCTTTCTCAATCACCCTTCCATCTCACAAACTGTCACCTCCTTCATCTCATTGACAGTCTCTTGTCTCACTTTCTCATTAATATGACTTTGAGAGGATACTTCACAAAGTACAATGGGATTTATCTTATATTGACAACAACTTGCATTAACAAGTCCTCTTGAAATTCTGATTTGCCACCTATAATTTCTAATGGCGATCCACCGTTAACTTGAAATCTATCCACTGCCCTGGCTGCAGCAGGAATGCTTTCTGTTTGCAACATGTGACTCACTCTGCTGCTGGCAGCTGGAAAATTGCAGGAAAAATTAAATCTAAAAACGACACAAAACTCAATCACTTTTATGAGAAAGTTGCTGAGGCACCAAAGCATCAGTGGTCACGTCTCCATAGTAACTTTTCCTTTCGTAATGTAAGGGATATCTAATCTAATTTAATAAAAGGAACATTGCATGTTGGGATTTTTATGGACGTTAAAAATGTGTGTATTTATTAATGATCTAGAATTAATACACTTTAAAATCAGAATATCTTCATTAATTCACTCTGGGCTTGACTGACAGGCACTACTAAAAGATAAAAGTGTTTGAAGCTCATTAGTGCTCAAAAGATTAACTGATTAGCTCACTAACAAAAAATAAATCATCCACTTTGGTTATCATTTTATGCTTCACATCAATTATAAAGCAAAACAGTTCCAGCTAATATCTGAGAATTTGAAACACTTAATTTGATATATAAATATATATTTAAAAAATTTTTTTTATAGAATTAATTGCTTAACACTTATTTAATGTTTATTAATATATTAAATGCATTATTATTTATGCCCAACTTGACAGTCACATTAGGTTGTGGAAAGTTGTTTGCGTGCATTATGAATAGCTACTTTGGTCTTCGTTTAATCCGTATCTAATAATATTTTTCAATATGAATGACCAATATTAAACATTTAATTGGCATATATTGTATTCATTTTTTGTTGCTCTGATAGCTATTGATTGTTATGTCTGTGGAAAATGTTCACAGAGCTTTTCAACTACATTCAAACAGGCTTGGCTCACTCTACCGTAATAGAAATAAAACACACGTTTGTTTATGCTACCAAACAAGCAAATTCACACATTAATATCCTATGCATTTCTACATATAAACAAATTGTAGATGCCGGTGCCCACAGGCCATAGAGAACTGCAGAACGAGGTTAATCCAAAAGGTAATAGCCAGATTAATCAATGACAAAAACAACCATCAGTTGCAGACTACTAATTATACATTTCATCACAGTCATATTAAGACAATACAAATCACCTTATAACGAGAATAATGCTGAAAGGCTCATGTTTGAGCTGCAAATTAGAAACAATGTATTGGATTTAAAATTATTTCAAGGTGTAGTTCAGCAATTGATAACACAGGCATGTCTCCCTGATAAAGAGCTAGGACCAGAGAGAACTTAATTCGTTTTTTAATCGGAGTAAAATAACTAACCAACCCACTATGATGTAGCTTTAGGTTGGTAGGTGATTTGGAACTTTACAGTTAGCTAAGCAGGCTGTAACTCCATGCTTTCTTATGCTAAGCTGAGCTTATATAAGCAAAGCTAAGTAACTGTCGACCCAAATCAGTGAACGTACATGAAAACTAAACTCCAAGAAGGAGAGATATATTCCAATTTATTACAAACTTTTAAAATCTGTATTGTTCAAAATTAGCAAACTAAAACAAATGAAAATCTCTTTCATCGCACCACCCATCACTCTCTTTTTCCATTTCTCTCCGAGTCCACAATCCATCCCTCACTTCTGGCCTGTTCATCCACTACAGCTGCTTCGGACATTCTCATCGTTATGATTTACAAAATAAAGTTTATCACAGGAGCCAAGGTGACTCTGTCAAACTTGTCTTTACCTCCTCCATTGTTATTCTATGTCCTCCTCCCCCTCCCCCCTTGTCAGGTCAGCCATACTGGCCCAGACAGGTGAGAATTAATTTAAAAACATGGCAAGGACCAGCCAGTTTGACTTGTAAATTATTTAAGAAGAAGAGACTGATGACTAGTAGCAAGTCATGATGCCGTTCATTTAAAACTGAGAGCAGGAGTCTTGCGGAGGGTAAAGTGTTTTAGAGGAATGGCTCTAAATACATTTCAAATCAACTTCAGCACAGTTTTTGTTGGCGTGTGCTCCTCCGTTGTGGTACCTTGCTTTAGGCTATGTTTAAAATTACCAAGCACTAAGGTTAATCAGAAGGGAAAAAACAGCAAAGGTAATACAAATCTGAAATCCCACCTTGCCACCGGTTGAGTGGATTTGGGCTGCCTGCTCTTTCTGTTGCAACTCACTCAGTGTTTATGTGTATGAGGAGTGAGGAGTCTGGTGGCACGTGCCGACGCAGCGGCCTCTCACAGACCAAATACTTGTATTCAACTGTAAGAAAATAAAAATAAGAAAACCCCTTTTGTGCAGCTACAGTCACCAGGAGGTTCTGGAGATTGGCAGAGTGAGGACGATGAACTACACAGCTTCAAATAAACAACTGCTGGGCAGGGTAACTTATTACTGAGCCAACAGGGGATCATCGCTGTCAGAAAGACTCATGGCGGTGGACTGTGTGTTTATATATCAACAAGGAATGGTGCACAAAAGCTGTATCCAAACACTGTTTTCCACCGGTGGAGTTTACGACTGTGAAGTGCTGGTCATACCATCAGCAAGGGGAGATGGCTGCTTTTGTTACTGTACCTGCAAGCGTTCAACAGCAGCTTCAGTGATCAGGAGGCAGCGCAACAGAAATCGTGAATATTTGAAGACCTGCTTTGCCAAAATTCCCTCAGCAGCAGCCAAGTTTTATACAAGTGGAGAAAACCTATTGAAATGCACCTTCTCTATATTCAAGTTGTTGCTGCTAATGTAAAATCGCTCCTGACACTCAGCAATGTGTCGTTTTCACATGTTATTGTTTGTTTACAGTTTTAAATGTTTATCTAATATAGCTTCACATCTAGATGCAGCATAGGGGAGTCCATGAGAAACAACATTTATTTTATCTGTGGCTACATACATACTCTTTTAGCTCTGTACGAGTAATCCTCCCTGTCCATATTAACACACCAGCACTGTGCATGCCTGGTGTAAACAGGAAGTAGATTGTCTTATTTGCACTTGGTGGCTCAGTTCCAGAAAACACTATGACGAGGATGTTTCAAAACGCAGCTCTGAAATAAAGTCACAGGTGTCTATAATGTGCGGGTGAGCACACACAGAGCACGTTACAGTGAAAACATACAGAGATGAGGAAATTACAAACACTATAATGAAAGCCATTACATTAACGCATGGACATTACATTACATTAACTGTGCAATTGATGCTATCTGTGCTCATGCCCTCCTGCGAAAGTGTCAGACAGACAATAAAAGAAAAAGAAAATGAGAAGAGAAATGCTGACGCTCATGCCAGTGGGAGTGTGACAGAGGGCCAGAGCTATGAGGGCGTTTCTGGAAGATGGTAAGACTGTGTGTGTGTGTGTGTGTGCGCGCGCGTGTATGGCCGGGGTCCTGCCTACTGAGGCCTGTCTTATTGTTCCGAGTGACTACAGGGACAACCACTACAGTAGATGGAAGACAGAGTGGCAGAAAAAGTGAGGAGGGCCACTTCCCTCTGGAATGGTCGCAGTCTCTCTTTTATTCAGGTGGCGACTAAGTGCTTTATTGATATTCACGCAAGGATACATGTAGCCCTTGAGTAGTCTGATGATTGACTTTAGCACAACTTTGTGAGTGAGCTAAAGCATAGGAAGGTCTAAATGAAGCAATGCATTTTAGAAAGGTTACTTCACCTTGAATATATGTACTTAGTTACTTGTCAGCGCTGATTAAAGCAACACTACGTCACTTTGACTGAGCAACAGCGTCCTCTGCAGCCACATGCAGTGATTAATTCGGTCGGGCTCCATGTCTGAGTGATTAAGTTGTTTTCATGTAGAGACAAAACAAAGCGGGAGCTCTGACAGCGCAGTCCCACTCACTGAACTGAAACCGAGCTGAACAGTGGATATTACCCATGATCCCCAGCTTCCTGAACCAGAAGATCCGCTGGTGTAACTAACACATCACACTAGGTTTAGAATTCTTCATAATGTAAAAAGTTTCCTCGATGTTGCAGTATATTCAAAACTCCCCTGCCTGGAATTCACACATAAGATCACATCTTACACAGTACATTAACAAAACTTAACAGCTCCCTGCTCTGGGAAATTTGACCATCCATATAGAAAAAGAACCATGTTTAAGAAGCTGAAAATGTCACAGTATCCCTTTAACAGTCATGCTAATGCTGCCACACTGAGCTACTTGCTAATTTCATGCTCCATGCAACAGAGATAATTTGGTCCCTGTCTGTCGGCCCGTCTGTCTGTGTACGGGGGAAGAGAGGTGTGGATCTGTGTGTTTTGATGTGAATCATTCCTCCCTTCTGTCGCTTCATTTTCTTAAGATAGTGATAAAATAAAAAAAGGAGAAAAAAACGACACTAAAGGCAAAAAGGAAGAAGAGACTGCAGGTAGGAAGAACAGCAAGAGAGGATGACAGAGATCTACAGAAAGAGCAAAAGCCGCCTTATGCTGGATCAGGCTACTGAACAGATGGCCACACCGCAGAGAGAGGACCACAACAGAGACATTACAACACTCAGGTTAAAATCTCCCTTGAAAAACACGCACATGCACACAGGCTCAGTCACAGATGGCAAGGTCTTTCTGTTCATTATCTACATTTGTGAGAGACCAAACAAACAAAAAAAGCGCAAATTAATCTGGAGGAGGGTGAAGTCAGGTTGTTTGGACGTGAACAAATAATGCATTTTTGAGTCGTGATGAAAAGCCGCAACAACAGAAAGAAAGGAACCTGCTCGACACAGAGGGAAGGTCGGCATGTGGAGGACTTGAACAAACACAAGGATACACGCTGACAAGCAAAGGAAGACGCGCTTAGAGAAACTATGAATCCTTGAGCGGAGAGCAAGCTGTTATAATTTAAGTGCACTGTCCCTTAAACTGAAGATTAGAAAAAGCACTCATGTATTCACAAGGCTGCTGTGTGGTAGACATTACATGCTGTCGGCCCTTTTGTGCAGAAAACCCTTACCTAAAAAAAGGCTTAACGGAAGGATAGAAAAATAGAAGGGTAAGTTGAGAAGAAAAATAAGAGGAGAAGAGGTTGGAGGACAGTGGAAGAATTGCCAATGAGATGAAAAGAGACAAAGTTTTAAAAAGGAGAAAATAAAAGGGAGCTGAGTAGAGCAGAAGAGAACAGCTTCTTGCCGTCAGCGCAACTGAAAGTTTCATGAGTGGAAATGGACTAATTCCCTTACCGGGGGTACGACTGGAGGTGAGGGACTGCGACAGAGCCTGCCCAAAAAGGTGTATGTGTGTTTGTGTGTTGTCTGGGAGGGTGTGCATGCATGTGTGTCGAGGCTGCGATCCAAACAACATTGTAAGGCATCAAATATTTAGAGGATGGATTACAAGAACAATGTGTAGCTGGGTTGCTGTCAAGACACGACAAAGAAACAGCGTTTAATCATTCATTCATTGTTTGTTTTTTTCTTTTTGTCTTGAGGTGGACTGAGTGCAATTGAGTGTAGTTTGTGATGTTATCCTTTCACGCTGTATTTCATGGTTACAGTCTTGTTAATATGCTCCCACCACAGATCCAAAACCATTTGTTCTGTCTCGCTGGAGCAGGAAACCCAAAGAAGAACATGCAAACCTCAAAAAGGACACAATGACATCACTCATTGGGGAGAGGCGGATGTCTAGTGGCAGAAACTTGGACTATGGGCAGAAAAAGTCTGGTTCGTCTCTGGTTCGACTCCACGGAGAGACAACAAAAGACGAACCTGGATTGATCTGCCCAAAAATCCAAGAGTCTGTTTAGACATTGTCTAGTGCCCCTGAGCAAGGCACCTTACTCCCCCAACATCTGCTCCCCGGGCGCCGTACATGGTCGCTCACTGCTCTGTGTGTCCTGCACCAAATGGGTCAAAAGCAGAAGTTAAATTTCCCTACCTGCATGAGTGTGCCTGTGCATGTCTGTGCATGTGTTTGGGACTAATAAATGCATCTTAATCTTAATCTTAATCTTGTTATTAGGGAGCGCACTTATTATGAGACAAATTCCTGTTTGGAGTCAGAAGATAACTATAATATCTCAGCAAGATGCCTGTTGAAACACACATGTGCTCTGTAAACTGAGGTTGCCCTGTGGTGTAGACTCATGCATCAACATACCCACTGTTCTGACATCAAGGTGTAAATTATCTTCTGAAAATGAGACATAAACTGTGACTAAATGTCAGGACAAGCCTGCGTTTTTTCTCTTTAGAACACAAGCAGCTTTTGATGCTGTGAATCCACTTTAAAAGGCAGGACTTACTTCATGTATTTCTTGGTGGGTTTCACAGTAATTTGTCCATTGGACTTGAATGCTTTGCTTTCCCTCCTTCTTTCTGCTTCACTTATGTCCTTCCTTCAATAGGACGATGATTAGATTGGTCGCTAAGCTCCTGACTGATGATGCATGGTGGAAAATAACTGCTTGTTACTATGGACACCATGCAGACAGCATGTATAATAGAGACCATTATACTGTAGAGCTGGGTCAGGTACAAAGCGTTACTGGGTCAACTAGAATTTATCATAATAAGCAGTAATGTGTTCAAAATGTGATCCATTAGGATTTTATTTTTTTATCCGAATAATCCAGTATTCCACTGTCTTTGTGCATGACTCAGATCCATAGACGAAACATTTTCTCATCACTTACGCTTTTCCCAATCCATTCATCAAGAATAACCTCAATATCAAGGAACCCCTCAGAGGAAATGTGTCAGACAACCTGCCAGCGTGTTAGCAGGACAGACTTGTACTGCACTCCACTATCTGAAACATAAAACACCTGTACAACGTCCTTATCAAGCTCTCTGCTACTCTAGATATTTTCCTCTCTGCTGCCAGCTGCCTGTGATGCAGTCACAACTACACAGAAAAGACTTTCCCAGAATAGAGAGCCCAAGAGTTTCTAGTAATGATTTAGCATCAGTCCTGTAATCGACTGAAGTGCAACGGCTATCCGTGTGTGTAATGGATAACCGACCAGGAGGTTGGTTTATGGAAACATACTGCTGCTGTCGGGTCAATCAAAGTGTATTCCCTGAGAGAAATAGCTTCCCCTGGCTTCCCAGGCCCTGATGCCCACATACGTCATGCGAGTGGTAAGACACTTAGACCGGAGGACAGAGGACTCGTTTTCCAGGTTCATGAGCATGGCGCTGTGGCTGACCCAGCAGTTTTACGTCACTGAGAGGATGAGAGTTTTTAGAGGCTGGGAAAAGTCAGATTAGTGAGTTAAATAATATAACAGATCTTTTGGAAGCACAGACTGTTATCAATTAGAGCCAGACCAACGTATGGGTTAGCCAGTAAAATCAGCCAATAGGCATATCAGCATCAGCATTTATGTTTGACGATTTTTTCAGAATATCAAAATATCAAGCCTCAGTTGTAAGGGTTTGATAAAGCTATCTTTGTAATCATTGAAACGATTGGATATACTGTCTGCAACGTCAAATCGGCTCTATTATAAATATTAACAGGTTTTTTTTCGGGTGCATATAATCGTTGGCCTGGTTTGACTTCAGCAAGTGATTCGAAAGATTCAAAGTTTCGTCAAAAGCTTTAAACCCACCTGGTGATGTGACAACAGCTGCAGACACTGTTGTCGAGATGCCAGCAGGAGGGAAACATTCTACATATGTTTGTGCAACCACCTGGCACAGTGTGCGACCGATGGAGAAGTGTATTTTAAGCCCTACCTGGAGCCTCTCTGTTCTTCCTCTCTCCGCTCTCCTCATCGAATCACACGCTTTGACCTGATCACATGTCTTACACTCTCAACCTCAGTGTCAACTGGAAAATCCATTATATGTACTCAGCTCATGGTCTGGACTACCCACACATGTCCCAGCATATAAACACACCCCGTTGAATCAATAGCAGACATTAGTTGTTATTGACAACGCCAACCGAGGTTAACTATCTGGCATAACCATAGATGTCGCCTATTAAGCTTTGTGTGGATGTGAAAGGGCGGGGGAATGAACAGGTCCAGATGTGATTGAATTGGGATTAAGATCCTTCTAATTTACACATCTAGGTCAACAAAGTAATGGGCTTTAATTTGACACTTTCTCCATCCCTCACACTCATACTCACTCTAACACACACACAGAAAAGAACGTTACAGCTCAAACCTTTGTTCCATGCATGAAAGAAGATACTGACATCTTTGTTTAATTTCAGAATGAACTAATCCTCCGCAATCCCTAAACCGTTAATCTCCAGAAATGTTTCATTCATATTTAAAAAACTTTAAATTCTATATTTCACTTGTGTCAATTCCCTGTAGTGTTCCTATATATTAACAGAGCGATATTTGACTCCATATGTGTCAGCACCGAACAAATCAAGTTGTACCTGTGTGATCTTTGTGTTCGAGTTGAGCAGGCCTCAGGCAGAGCCAGACACAAATTCATAAATGAAAAACAGCAATATAACTGTGGCTTTGCCTCGTGTGTGTACCTGGTAGGTGTCCCACAGTCTGATGGTGCAGCGCAGTGGCAGCTCCCTCATCAGGAGGTTGTTCATCCAGCGGAAGGCAAACTGCAGGTACTCAACCTCATACTGCTGCATGTGGCGGTGCACAGAGTCTGCAAAGAAATAAAAAATACAACCTTTACACTTGTGTATTAAGATTTTGCATGTTGCACATGTTTTTAAAGGAAAAAGTGGATTTAAAAATTTCTGCAAGGCAAGCAAATATACGTTAAGCTCTTGCTAGAATAACAGTGACAGTAAGAAGTGGGTAAATGGACAATTTCATTAGAATGCTCGTCTCTGTTAGCAATCGCTGCAGTTGTACACGCACACACATAATAGAGATGTAATTACAGAGCAATCAAAATTGTCTGGGAAAAGCTACACACCAATTTAGGAAGTGGACAGGCTGTGCATTCACTGTTGGATAAAGCTTGAAAGCAATTGCGTGTCAGCCCACTGAGGAATGGCGAGTAGGTCAATGGCATCCAGAGTTGATGACAGAAGGCACAGTCTGTAGAGGTGATGTATTGTGTGGGTTTTTATTATTTCGTTACTTCCATTCAGAGCTGATTAAAACGGTTTTAATTTCTGACCTGCAATAAAAGGTCAGTTAGTACAAAACCCCTGTTGCTTTTAGCAAAATGATGTCTTTATCTTTCATTGTGAGGGGAAAGTTGGCAAAGTGAAAGCCAATACAAATCACACATTTATGTGCAGGATTTTTCATCTTAGTAAGTTGCACAAACATACTGTGATTTTTGCACATTTGTTGGTCCTCTATGTCAAACACACACTTTATATTTCAAAATAAACTCCTTCAGCGTTTTATTATGAGTCATGCTACATTTCCTGCTAAGCCTCATTTGCTCTGTTTGCAGTTTGAGCTGTGAAACAATGGCAACATGATTTTCCAGCATCGGGGGAAGATATCTTATTTGGCAGTAACTAAAATGCATGCTTCTACCACAGATATGACAAAACAATAAATTACTCACCTGGAATATTATAATTATGACCTAATGCACTGTTGTTTTGTTTATCATGTAGTCATTATCAGGTAGAGGACAGTTCATAAAAATATTGTATTACTATAATTGTATTTTTAAAGGTTAACAGCTGGATATACTTGTTTTCAGTAGATGTTAATAAAACAGTTCCAAAACAAAAGCAGTATTTTCTCCTATTTGGCACAGCGAGACACATTTGGCACAAAAGCAGGTAATTCTGACTGCGACTGTGTCCTGTCAACTCAAAGTAAATGAATTGTGATAACTGGCTCATTGATGTTTTTTATTTCAGTTATGGATTTGGAATTGTTGCACTTAAAGCCACAGGAACTTTAATTCTCCAAGACCAAAAGTCCAAGCTCTTTCACAAGGGTGAAACTTCCGGCAGACTTTCAAATAACTTTATGTACGACACATTGTCAAAAATGTCTTAATCATTCAAATGAATGTGAATGAATTAATTATAAATATTTGCATATACACAGAAACACTAGAAATACAATTTTCTGCTAAAAGTATAAAAGGGGAAAGTTTTCTTCAGGATGTAAGGACTGTAATCATCTTTTTGCTCACACGAACATTATACAGTATTCCACAACTGAGAATCTGGTTATAAGTTTAAAAAAATCATTCGCTGATTATTGAGGCTGGATGTTTTTACAGTGCTGTGGAGAATTCTACCATTTATGACGAACCAGCTACAGTCAGTGTTCCACCCGTGAGTAGGGACTTTTTGAGGGATAGAACTTCCTGGAATATATTATGGACCCTGGTCCCAGAGGAAAAGCAGGTAGGGTAGCTGAGTTCCTCAAGAAGTTCCTGTTCCCTTGGGAAAATGTCTGGTTTGAATGCACCTCATGGAGGTCTATGACACAGGAGAATAAACCATGATTAGGCTTCGGCTTCACAGACAATACCGTAGAATCAATTTAAAGCTGGTTTTGGTCTTGTTGTGGCATTTGATGACAATAAAAAAAGTACAGAGCATAAACAGCCCCAATATTCAAAGTAGGTGTGATGGATTTTCTGTGCACATTACTGTGATTCATCTTCTGTGGTCAACATGAGCTAGGAATACACATAAAGACACAGCTAAATATGACCATCGATCAAATTCAAAGGATAAACATCAGCATGCGATGAGATTCCACTTGTCTCCACATAACCATGAAAGATGTTCTGTTTTTAATCATCCATTTTGACCATACTCTGCATCAGGTGTTCTTAAAGCAACAGTAGGTGGGTTTCATAACAGCTTAATTTTGATTGTACAAAAACTTATAACAGGAAGAATTTACTGCAACAAATAACTCTAGAGTACCCTGCTGGAATAACAACTGCTTTATGGCATGTGTCCATCATGGCAGGGCCAAGAAAGAAACAAAAGAGGAAATTCTCAGAAGAAACAAAGAAGAGGAAAGGAGACAGTGACAAAAGTGAACCTCGGAGTGCATTTCATTCGCTGGCGAGAGCTTAAGGGGTCAAAAGAAGCAGAAAAGATGCCGTACTGGAGTTGTTGGTATTGGACCAGTATGTCCTAACTTTTGCTAGTTTATCTTGTGCTCGTCTGCTTGCTTGACAATGGGCTGCCTAAGTAAAGTTATCGACACGATGGTTTATCATCAGAAGCAAGGTAAACCTGAGGACATCATCCTCGGACATCGATAACTGTGTTGGCTACTTTCTTGCTGTGTTAGCATGTGAGCTTATGTGCTATTATTTAGTGTAACTTCATTTAGTTAATGTTTTCAAGACATTAAATAGCAATTGCTACGACAACTGCTTCATACCGCAACTCATATTAACTACAGTGAATTATGCATCCTGCCTCTAAGGGGAGCCCAAGTGTACCCGGAAGCAAATTTTGCATCGCGTCGCTTTAATTAAGCCCAAGAGCAGCTTCGATGTCAGTGTCACAGCGTGGCAGGTTGGTGTGAAGAAATGTTGAGACAGACGAAATGTCAGCTGAAAGCTTGCATACGGGGCTCTGACACTGAGAACGGCTGCCTTTGTTCCTTTCCCTGCTCTTGATAAATGTTTGTTTTATGCTTCTTTACATGACAAAAGATTAAAAATACCACTCAGTATTCAGTGGCTCCCGAGTTCAGTCATCAAAACCCACGGCATTCATCCTCTCTCTCACACACACACACACACACACACACAAATCATAATGGAGCTTTAATTATAGAGCTGTCAGAGAATTTATGAGAAAAGCCAGTTAGGGAGAAACTATAGCATCCTCCTCTCTCCCACTCTGTTCTCTGACAAGCACACACCAGCCTACAGCTTTAATAAAGCTTTAATCGGTGAAACACTTTGCGAGGTATTTCTAGCCAAGAACACACACATCATTACTTTCCAACACACACTTCATACACTTGAATGACACCTGTCTTAAACAAGCAACTATGTTAGTTGTTACAGCACATCAGCGGGGTGCGAAGTAAACAAAAAGCCATTCTTTCACACTCCTATCGGCAGTGTAATTATCACATGCTGCTGAAAAATCATAAACAATACGAGCTCATTAACAGCGTGTGCAGCATGGTGAGAGATCTTAGCTAACCACCAAACAGAGAGCGGAGCAACTTTAGACAATGTTAAATGACACATTAGAGACTTCACCGAATATAGAGTGGGAGGGGTACATGATGGGGGAGGAGAGGAAAGGAAAATAGAAGAAGATGGAGAGGCTATTGAGAAAATAGGAGAGAAAGCTGAAGAGATGAGAGGGAGAGAAGATATTTTTTAAAAGCAAAACCCCAAAATAACAGAAAGTAATACAACTAACTGCACTGGTGGGGCTGCAGTCCAGCTGGCAGAGCGCTCGGCATGCTGGGTAGTGTAGTTATGCAGGCTGAGGGGGGGTTGAGGATGACAGCTCTCATAAACACTGAGTGACCGATGAGTCTTGTCTTCCTCCCTACTGCTGGTTGAAGTTTAGGATGGAGGCCACGGCACGCTCTCCGCAGCGGCCTGAACCCTGTGGCTGGTGAAGTGCAGGCGGACAGCGGGAGGTCAGAGGTCGTACAGTGACTAGTGAGCACTTCCCAGGATTCTGATGATGAGGCCAATCCTGCCTGACTTCATGCTCTCCTTGGTCTCATATGTAATTACAGATACACTCCTCTCACACTGCTCTGGCTTTCAATTTTTCTCTCACTGTCTTTTTAAAAGGTTGGGTTTCAATTGTGTTTGTGTACGACACTTTTCCGTGAAGGAAAAATACACAGATTATCAAACTTAATATGACTTGTTAAAAGTATTTGTTAGAATTCCTGCTGAGCTTGTCAGTCTCTTGCTATATCGCTTGAAACTGTGTGGCCCAGGCCAAATTAAAGATTAGTTCCTTTTTACTAATATCGGCATGAAATTGGTGTCCTGGTCAAAGATCCTGAAATCCCTCTGCACAGCAGTGTGTCTGTTCTGCTGGGCTGCTGACAACATGATCAAATGTTCTGGTGTCAAGTGTCTGCACAGATCTGCATATCTGGCCTAGGAAAGTGTGGAGCTACAGAGGAAATTATCAGAGTTCTGCTGAGGTGAGAGTATCCTCAGAAACCAGAGAAACGAGTCGCACTCCCAGCCAACATAACTCTATTCATGCGAATGATCGCGAATCATTTTGAAAAAGCCAAACGCTCAGCCGGCGTGCCAACCCACCAGTGGTGTATCTCTATCTTCGTCTCTCTGTTTATCTGTCAGAGTGATTATTCTTCAAGGTCACACTACAATCGTTACTGATTAGCCTGAAGGAGACTGCAGCAATTGTGTTTATAATTAATTGCGAGACTCTCTATCATCCTCCTGTTGCACGAAAATTAAGCCTAAATATCAGGGGTACAGGTGCTGCCATCTTACCACTTTGAGATCATTTAGAGCCAGAGTCTGTGCAATAGTGATTGTGGTGTGGAGTTGCATCAATAAGGTCCTGTTGATATATGTTCTAAATCTATCTCGAGTCAGTCTCAGCTGTCAATCATTATATTTCACCTCATTTCTATTGTATCAATTAGTCAATTAAAACCCCCCAAAAATGTTACTTTTTTGTTTGGCCCCTGTCCCAACCACTAACCTGGAGCAGGCAGAGTTTATGACCTATATTGCAGCCAGCCACCTTTCAAGAAACTTGCAGATTGCAGCCTTTCATTAGGCAACACAGTCTCAGAATCCAGCAACCAGTTTTTGAATACAAGTCAGGATGCAGAGAACACTCTGCCAGTGCGACGTCCTCTAATTTGCATAAATAAATTCACCTTCGGGCAATTTGCATGTTGATGAACTTGTGCTAATGCACTTGCATGTGACAAATACACAAAAAAGAGATAAGGGAGGGAAAAAGAGATCAGAGAAACATTAAACGCATGCCGACAAAGTGGCTTGTCTTTTAAGGAGGTACATGTGCTAGCGTCAACCACAGCTAATGGGAGTTAGCGTCACTTATTACAAGTAGGATTAATTACAGAGGAGAGTTGGGGGTCTGAGGGAGGGGCGAGCAGAGGGAGAAACAAAGACATTTCAAAGTAAAAACCATCCAACGATGTCACCCGCTGTTTTCAACTGAGCGAAACAAATTAGAGAAAATCATCTTTGATATCAACATTTAGAAATAATCTGTGTTTTTTCTTTTCTTTTTGGTCGACTTACTTCAACTTCAAAAGGCGCTCATGCCACAGGAATGAAATCACAGAAAAACCAATTAAAATGAAATATACAAAGAACACAATGCATGTGATATTTCTAATGGTTAAAGATGTTTGATCAAGCACACACTTTTGAGCATTAACTATCCACCTCATTCGTAACACCCAGGTGAGGAGAGAGACATTTCCCAGTTGTTCTAGGATGCAAACTGGCAACATTGTGAATATTAAACCCTCTGTCAGATGATGGCAGTAGATATATGTAAACATGGCATTCAATTTACGTCTTGGTCATTTTATATTAAATATAACGTGGGGCTGACAATGAATTTAAGGAAAACATTTGCTGAAAAATAATACATAATTGGAAATCAGTAGGAGATCACTCTGCAATGTTTATGCCACTTACTGCAAGGATCTATTGATTTGCATATTCTCTCAGTTATAAGAAGAAGAAGAAGTTGGGGATGTGAGATAGAGAAAGAGAAAATCATTATTCAAATTAGATTATTTGTGTTTCATTTCATCTTTTGTTCGGATCGATGAGCATTCACCTTCGTCTCGTCTGTCTCGTAAAATTGTCAGATAACAATATCGGCCTCCCAGGCAGGAGGATGGTAGTGCCTCCCCTGACCTATGTTAAATCCTGGCTCTTATATTGTTGGACAAAGGACGGTCTTTTGGAAAGCCTGGGTGAAATGAATGCAACCCACTATGTCCATAAGTGGAGTCTAAAAGGTGAATTCAGAGACAGAAGTATAGCCTGCAATTCAACCTCTTGAGTCTGAGAATAAGGAGCCCTCACTGAAGTTTCCTCACCATCCCTCTCTATGATTGTACACTTTATCTGCTGTATGTGTTCCAGGACATCTGACAGGTACATAGAACGAGAGACATGCAGTCATTTTAAAGACACTGTGTGAAGGTGACAGAGAAAGTGGTGCGAGACAGACACATCAGCAATGTCCTGTCCCTGCTGACCCTGTGCTGCAAACACTAATGCAATGAAACACTGAGCTGAGGTCAAAAACATCAGGCTGCCTCTTTCTCACCATCCTCTTCTATCCACCCACTGTCTTAACACATATCTCATCTACTACTAATGTTCCCATATCGCTTACCCGACCAGCTTAAGGGCTGAAAATGAATATCAAAGTCTCATAGCAAGAGCTAATCAATTTGCTTGTGCCTTTTATGGAAGGTTGCCAGCTCTCTTTAATAGAGAATAATACATCTGCTCATTTCACAAATAATTTGGTCTGAAATATTGAAAATAATGAGCTGCAGGATTCAGTACTATAAATCCAGGCAATGTAATGGATTGGTAAACTCAAAGGAAGCATACAGAAGCTTTAACAAACACAGAAAAACACTAAGTGATTGATTTCATTAAAAAACTGATTATACATATTATGATTTTAGGAAAGGACTATTTGTAAATCCAGAGTACAAACATCTCCCTGTTGTGCAAAGACGTGGACCTGACCCTTGGTCAAATAATCCCCATCTGATAAGCGCTGATGGGTCATTTAAAAAAAAGATGAGAGGCCACTGTTCCCCAAAACAGATGCTATGTCGACAGCTGGGCGAAAAACAATCCTGCAACACGAGATAAAAGCTATCTGTGATCTCATTAGAGGTGGTAATGTCAAGCTACCGAGGTAGAAAATGGCTCTGCCCCAACTGTGATGACAGGGCACTTATGGAGTAAGATACAGTAAGAATGCTGAGTCATTTGTTATGGCTTTGCTGGGGCGTGCCAGAGCTCAGATGGTGGAACTTTACTTTCCCCTTTTTGCCCTTTTTTTCTTTGGTAATGTCTTTCCTTTCTATAACACAGGGAAGATCCACGCACACTTAATTTGACCCACACTTGCACCTCAATGCACCAATCTTCTCACTAAAGTGAAAACGTACACACAATATAAATGACACTCATACACACATGCTCTTTCCGTAGGCATGTGTCTGCTGACAATCACAAATGCCAACAGACAGGCCTGCATATATACCCTACCTATCTCTCTCTCTGATATCCTCCCTCACACACGTACACACACTCTCTCGATCCATTTGAATGCAACGAGTGCATCCTCCCCTGCCTCTGGCTGACAGAGCAGCTGACAGGATGGTCGAACAGCACCAAGGTTAGTCCAGAACATGACCACTGCACAGGGGCGTGCTTTGATAAAAACCTGCACAAAGCATCATGGTCCACAGGCCTTTTCAGTGACAGCCTGGATCGCTTAAAGCAAACCAGGTAGTATTTACAGATGCAATTGTGACTAAATGGGAAAGAGACTGAGAAAATCAGTGTCGCTTATTAACACCCCAGCTACGAGTGAATGTGAAATGTCACCAGGCGCGAGCGTGCGAGTTCACGCTGTGCGCATACATTAACTTCCAGGGAACAGCGGGTCATTGATTTGCGCTAATAATCACCGGCACGTACACAATACCTTGACAGCCGTGTGGAATTTAAATTAGCAAGACAAGATCATGGTGTCAAGTCATTGCAAGCCGACAAAACCTCGGAAATAATCAAGGCGTGAAATGTTTCTTCCCGGTGTGTGTGTCACAGAGAAAGTGTTAAACAAACTGTAACTCTAAAGTGAGGAAAGAAATCCTCATTAATTTTTGAAGTGACTTCTTTTTTATTAAGATGCCTTTATTCCTGTTGCCGGGCAGAAGATACATCACAGTGAACTTCAAGACATTTGTGCAAGACAATTAAAGCCACCGTTCTCCACTCTGTGACATGCTTGTAATTAGGAGCTGAACACGGTTGTGCTCAGGCACTTCAGTCAAGAGAAGAGCTATAAAGATCACAGTGGGCCTCATACTTGAAATGGTTGTATACACAGTAATGCAGAGGTTGACATTCACCACCTCTGGCTCCATTATGCTCATATAAGAAAAAAATGTTTACTAAAATACTATGTTTTCTTTTTGATCTTTATTCGAGAGCGCGGTCTTTCCGTTGGAGAGCCACACTTGTTGATTTGACATTCAGGTTTTTTAGCTTTTTAAAAAACACACTTGCTAATACAATTTACAATTTCACTTACTAACATGAAACATGACATTCCATAGGAATTCTAGCTTCTTAATGAAAGAATGTGTCATGCATCACATAAGCAATGTGAGCTTGAAAAAGAGCGGAAGCTGGGTTGCGGGAAATTCATCAAAGTGACAAAATATTTGGGTTGAGTGCCAGCATAGCGTTTCGAGTGAAAGCATTACAAATCTGAATAGGTCCAAGTGCTTTAATAAAGCAAAAAACGCCATAATATACACAAGACCCCACACAGAAAGTGATATTGACAAAATGCTACTCAAACAGCAACATTTGTCTTCGAGTGTAAGAAAAAGCATTTGTTTAATCGGGTTAACCATCATCATTTCGATTGCACAGCACAAAACTGATGAGGTGTGACAGATAAGAGGGGAAAATGACATCAAGCTAAAGTGGCAGAGCTGTGAGTGTTATGTGGATGGATGGAGGGAAGGAGGATGACTCACCATTGATCCTGCTGACCAGCTCCTCCAGGGCCTTGACCTTCCTCTGGATCCCTGGTTGGGCAAATGTGTAGTTGTCCTGAGGAGGAGAAAAAACAGAAGGAGTCAATGCGGACCTAGCCTCCATCTAAATCTCTGGTCTGTAATACTGGTATGCTGACTACCACAGTGAATGAATGAATGAATGTTTGAAATAGGTTTCAAACAAGATGTTGGTATAATAACAAGGAAGAGTAAATAGCACTGAGGTGGGACAAATAAACGTATAATATCCCTGTGAACCTTGAAGAACTACACAGCAACCAAAGGAGATGAAGCAGATATTTTATGAAGTTATTATTAGTTATATTTGTTTATGTTTTTTTGACAAGCTGTGAATTTACCATCTTGTTCAGAAAACAAACACGTTTTATTTCAACTTGACATTTTGCAGCCATTTGGCCCAGGAGTCACTGTATCAAAGCACACCCTAGAAAGGGTTATAAATTTCACAGTTTTACTTCAAGGATTCATCGTCAGAAAGAAGAGCAATTGCGATTGCAAACTTGAAGTGTTTACCAGGCCTCATTTCACACCTCACACAAAAAGCCAGAGCCATCTTAAAACGAAAAAGAAAAGTAAATAGAGAAAAGAGGCCGTCTAACCAGCTCTGGCTTGACAGTACGTGTGGCCTTTAAGACAAAGTGGGCTGCCTGTGAATGTGCCGCTAAACACATAACAGGTGAGCTCTGAATAAATCCTGCCCTCGTCTTAAAAAAAACAACGCAATTTTCCATCGCCCCTTTCAAACAGCCTCTTTACCTCATCGAGTCTGGATGATGCCAGCAGATTAGCACAAAGTGAGACTGAGGTGATAGGAGAGATGCTTGTAAAGTTCCATGTGAAGCTGTACACCTGGAAACGGTTGCCATACACTGATAAGATGTGTCACCTTCCTGCTAAGAGCTCTCATTTCTTACATTCTCGGAAATAAAATGAAATACATTAATTTACTTTTGTGCAACTAATCACATCATTTAAGACCTTGACCTTCATATAGTCTTGGTTTTCCTGAGAGAAAACATATGCAATGCATTTATATTTGACTATTGGTCTGGAACTAAATCTGTTAAAAGCTTCTGAGACAAATGAGAGCTTCACTGGTGAAATATTAAAATGATAAAATATAATATGTATTATTAGAAAATCTAACATACTAAATTTAGATCTATGATATGATACTGTATTTTAAAGTGATTTAATAATACATTTTTGACCTTTTTGAGGACAATGAACAGCGTGGACAGTGTCGGTCAGTTGAACTTGCAGAATATGATACATGTGAAACTATACATAAGCATTTTGTGTGTGTATAGCCAAACACACACACACACACACACACACACACACACACACACACACACACACACACACACACACACACACACACACACACACACACACACACACACACACACACACACACACACACACACACACACACACACACACACACACACACACACACAACACACACACACACACACACACACACACACACACACACACACACACACACACACACACACACACACACACACACACACACACACACACACACACACACACACACACACACACACACACACACACACACACACACACACACACACACACACACACACACACACACACAACGAGGATTGAGTTTCCTTGAGGGGTCATTTCATTGTGGCTGGAGAACAGCTGATGTGGCAAACTAACCAACAGATGGGGAGAGGGAGGGAGAAAGGAGGAGAGAGAAAATGAGAAGACAGATAGATAGAGAGAGAGAGAGAAGAGAGAGAGCGAGAGAGAGAGAGTCGTTTAGCAATAAGCAGCTACAGTTGTCCTTCAGGCTCAGCAGAACCAAGGTACGTGTGTCCTCCTGAGTCCATCAGCGAAGAAACTGCATTCTCACCAGCCTTTTTCATTTCCTCCGAGCAGAGCATCTTTCCATCCCTCCATCGTCCCAAAATGCAACTTAACCTCTTCTTCCCATTTCCTCTCATTCACCCAAGTTCATCCCTTGGTCACCATTGTCTTTACACTTCTTCAATTTCCTTCCCTGTGTTTTCATTACCCGAGTTACTTGAACTTCACTTAATAGTTTTGCTTATTTTACATTTGTATATTGTTGAGTTCCGTCCATAGCTTCTGTGCCTCTCTGGTTTCTCTCTCTCTCTCTCTCTCTCTCTCTCTCTCTCTCTCTTTCTACCAGCCCAGTGTTAATGTGGTTTTGTAATTAGTGAGTGTGAGGGCCAGTACAAGTAATTACATTTGCATTATTGAAGCTTCTGGCTTTAATCAACTGCTCTTCCAACTGTACGTCTAACCCATTTCAGGCAGATTGTTAAAGGCAGGAATGTTTGTGCCTTTATTCCACCACAAAGTTCTGCATAAAAGGCACAAACACCGATTCTTGAGGGTCTGAATACCTCTGCAGCCTTCAAGCCGACACAGGAGGTCGTCACAGAGCCAGATCGATGGTTGTGTTAAAGGTAGAGCTGGAACGGCGGGACAGATGCAGACGCTGTTGTGCATCATGTCACAAATCTGCATGCTATCTAAAACTAATTATAATTATACACTTGCTTTGTTCAGCGTAAAGAAGCAAAGGCAGCATAGCAGGGCGTCTTCTAAACAAGATATAGCGCAAACAGAGGAAAAGAGAGGGGGCTGAATAAATGGAGCCATGTGCAGATCAACTATGAAGAAAGTTGATCTGCCCTGAATTTAGCACTGACCACTTCTGATAACAATCAGGACAAATGTTAGTATCAGGTTCCTCTTGTTCCATAATTGATTTATTCTACTTGTAATTACATTGCTCTGCATTACAAGTGATCTAAATCTGCAATGAGATCAGTCATTATCACAGTCACTCACAGTATTTCAACCTCTATTTGACTATAAGCTATTGAGCAATATTCTGCTTTTAGTTAAACAAAGTGTAGAAAACACTTTTCTTTCTGCTTTAGTTATTCAATCGTAAGCCAATGCATTTAGAAAGATAGAGATGAGTTTAAGGGTCAAGAGGTTTTCAAACCTCCTGTTTTTCTGTACTTTCAGGAGCTTAATTTCCTTTTGCACGTTTCTTTCCTTTTCCTCTTTATTTTTGCTGCATTTCTCATATTTCCCAACTCCTTTATTTCTCCCCTTTAAACCTGGCTCAGCTTCTTCTTCATCCACCTTCCTTACAAATCTCTATAGCTTCTCCTGTTATCAAATCCTACCTCTTCCCCTCTCAACCTTCTGTCTCCATTTCATCGTCTATTTTCATCAGTCTGGTGGCTCTAATGAGGCTAGACTCGACAAAGTGTTTTGAACGTGCTATAAAGCCTCCTGTGCTTTGTTGTTCTCCCTGGTGTTTTATTGTGTTGCGTAGTGTACTGCATTTTATTTTGTGAATGATGTTTGGATTGTTCGTGGTGAGGTATAAGGCACAACAGCAAATGTTGTTGCTTTATGTTCTTGGTCTGCATTCACATTCATCCCACTACTCAATATTTTTTCCTTTTCCATTTTCTAAGCTGCCTCTCCTCCTATTTCCTCATCCTCTCTGCTCGTATTCTCCCCAATCCCTCTCCCTTTCTCTTCTTTGCCCTCTCACCTCCTTTATTCATAATTTTTTTGTCCCATTTTCTATTTTCTGCCTTTTTATGCCCGTTCCTCTTCCACTCACTTCCTCTCTTTGTCAAATCCAATATGTCAGATCTTTGATCAGCTGAGGCAACAGGAGGAAATCAACTCTCACTCCATTATTCATACATTCTCCCTCTTCTCCCACCATCTGTCCATCCACCGCATCTGACCCAGCGACTAAGTGGAACTGCCCCAGAATCACCCATATGAACGAAACGACCACACAAAGCACAAACGTGAAGTTTGCGTTTCTTCTTCTCAGCCAGGTGTCAAGAGTCTCTCGTTCTCTCTTCCTTTGTCCTCCCCCTCTCTTCCCTCTTCTCTCTCAGTCAACTGAATCAATAGCTCCTCTTCACCTCTCACTCCGTTCTATTAGAGACAACAAAGGCTCCATGCTGCACTAAGATTGCCTCCTATTGAGGCACTGGAGGTCTATCAGTGAGTTGAACAGAAGCAACACAACAAAGCTGCAAGGTTATGTGCACATGTGAAAGATAGAGAGACAGAGAGACGCACGGACAGAGGAGAGAGAGGGAGAGAAAGAGAGAGAGATGACAGGCCAAGATAAAGGTAGACATTAATGGAAAGAGTGCTGTAGAGAAGACTGAAGGACGGGGCAATGATCTGTCAGTCTCGGGCATGTTTGTGAATGTCAGAGGGAGAAAGAGAGAAAGCAGAAAGTGATTATTTGAGCGAGATGACAGGTTGTGATAAGGTGTAGACAGAGGTGTGGAAAATTACAGGTACAGCAAGATTGGCCTGATTTCTTTCTGTTGCTCTGGGTTAGAGGGATCAACTCTGGCCTGAATCCTGAGGGCAGTAAACTTGAATATATACAGGAAGCGGGAAAGGGGAGGAAGTTCACAAGTTCAAGATACAACATCAGGCTTTGTCTCACTGACGGTAAAGGTCCATAGGTAGCACCCGAGGCAACATGATTATGTGTCTCTAGCCGTGCTAACAGCCACGTGGCGCTTAATTGCCGTATTTTGGGCACCTTATGTGAGCAAGCTAGCATTTTAACATTTACAAGTTAACACAATAGACTGTATATTAAGATAGATAATGTGACTGCTCTCCAAAAGTGGGTCCAAGTCATCTGGATCACCCCTGGCAGCCAAGATGGTGACCCCCCATATATTAGCTCCAATTTTGTACAAAGCAAGATGAGGCTTTTTGAAACGTCATAATTTTAGGAAATGTTGGCACTTTTGTGAAATAACATTTAAAAAATATCAGCTTTCTTTGGCTGCAGAAATCAAGTTTCTTTAAATCCTACCCAATTAAAGGAACTATGTTTCTCATTAATGTGACATTTAAGAAATCAGGTCACTGCTCAAAGCGGAGTGTAACCTGGCTGCTGTTAACTTCACTCCATAGTTAGTGAACAATTAACACAGTAGAGAAATGTCTCTTGCATATATTTCACACCTTCTAATTGACTTATACATTTCTCCTTTTGAAACTGTATATTTACCCATTTAACCACAATCCTGATTATTTAAAAGCCTTCATTATAACACAAGGAACAGCACACAGTGTAAGAACACTGAGAATGCCTCAGTCTGTGATTTGTGCTATAAAAAGAAACCTGCTTGGACTCAGATGATCCCTAACATGATCAACACTGATTGTCTCTGCACTAACAAGGTTTTCATCCAGCGTAACTTATTACATAGATGTCTCCAGGGTAGCACACACTCCTAAAGTAGAAAACCCCGCTGCAGATAATGTTAAATACACATTATTTATCTCTCCATCATTCCTGTGCCTGATTTTTTTAGGGCCTTAGCTTTAATCCACAGCAGCTTTTGCCGCTTCAATTCCACTGACCTGCACGCAAGTTACCTTAGCTGACACTATGTCACCTACTCTGTAAAAGAGAGAGCAATGAAAAGAGGAAGAACTATGTTTGTCTGACATAGAGGTGTTCTAGTCGAAGTTGTTTTCGAAAAGCGGATACATTTAGAGGCACACTAATGAGTCTTGGAAGACAGACAATACAAACACACATACAAACATGCTGTCAAGCATCACACTTGCGCAGACACACCAGCTGGCAGATCATTCCTCCTCTGTATGTGTGAATGAGTATGTGTGTGTTTGCGTGTGTGTAGGTGGTGGATTGAGTGACAGCCCAAGGTGACGGTAGGGAACCCTTGGGGAACCCAGCACAGGACATAGCGTCTGGTTTGGTCTGGCTACCGTCTGCTAGACGTCGGTCGTCGGACCCCTGTTCCCACTCAAGGGAGACCCCATCTCTTGCTGGCACAGTGGAAACAGATGGCTTCCTTGACAGTGAGCAGACACACTCCAATTGGCTTATGCTCCAAGGGAGGGGCCGGAAGCAGCTCAGACGTTGGGTAGCAATAAATGTGTGATTTCCATTTCTTAAACCATGTCTATTTGTTTTATTGATGACTGGACTACAGAGAGGTACATGTGATACTATTCAGTGATTAAGTTAATTTGGGTCCAAGTAACACAGCTCTCCAATCTTAACTTTCACACCAAAATTAACAAGGGTTAGGGTTAGGGTTAATGTTAAATGTAATTTATAAAAAGGTAATTGAAAGCATGGAGATCCTTTACTTCAGTCTGTTCAAACTCAAAGGAAAACATCAGGCTTGTATCGGGTACGGACACAAAAAAACAAACAACTTTCGGGTTCGGGTCAGCGTCAGTAAGTTTTCTCTCCGGCTCAGTCTGGTTTGGATAGAAAATTGTGGCCCAAGCCGGAATTCTACAGCTGTTCAAAGCGGATGCTGTTAAACTACTGTGAATACTGTTGAGCAATTTGACCGAGGATACCCATGGTACAGACTGTACCCTTTTCACACTGAAGAAAATGTCAAATGTTAGTAGGTTTTTTGTTCAGCGTGGAAGATGCTTCACATTTAGAAACTCATTCAATACATAAAAAAGTACTGAAAACCTGCCAAATAATATTCTTGGCAGCTCATCTGTTAAAAGCTTTCCAGCCAAAATGTTGTTGTAAACTGAATGAATAGAAGTAGCTTTCAAATTCACCACTCTTGGGCTATAACCAAGAGTCACTCTGAAGTTAAAGAAAAAGCTGTTTGATATGAATCAACATTTCTTTACAAGTATCATGCCACAGACTTTAAATCCATTAAACCATGGTGTACAGCATGACCTGAAGAGGGGTCTGCCACAGTTTCAGGTTGGACCCCACATTTATCAAAACGACCATCGAAATATGCTAAGTTCAGATCCCTTGGCGGAATTAAATTCCACAAAGTAAGGTCCTGGCACTGGAAAAATACATTTAAGAGCCCCTGCTGCAAAAGGCATATCTGCAGAATTAGCATAAAAGGCAGGTTTTCATCTTCTGGCTCTAAAACTGAGAGCCCTTGGGGTGCGCTGGAAGAATAATGGACTTTTTTAACTTTCTGACTTCATTTCCCACACAGGGCACGGGAGGCCGGTGAGACACATGGCCCGCTGGCTGCGTGTGGAAAGCACATAGCAGCTACATAGCGAGTGAACCAGTTGTGAGCACTTTCCACCTTTTACATTGTTATCAGAAACACCTGAGCCTTTCCTACTGCGACAAGTCAAAATGTCTGCTGTGACCTCCACTGTGAAAAAAGTGCCTGAGCTTTAATTATTAAGGCTGCGAATGGAGACGTTAACAATTTATTATGGTTTGGGAGAAAAAGGGCATGTTTAAATCAACAAGATAATATTTGGAAGAGATGACAAATCCACTTAAAATCATTGAAACGGCAGATATGGACCCATATGAACAAGTTATATAAGTCACGTTATCCACAGGCGCTGTCAAATTTAGCACGGTACAAGACTAATTGGCTGCTGGAGAGACTGAGGTAACACTGGGGTCAACTTTACAGAGCTGTGTCTTAAACGGGTAAAGGCACAAATCTGTGGAAGCTCCCTTTGACTTTTTTTGCCCGTTTATGTTTAGCTGTCATTCTAATTCAAATACCTTAATCGAGGTAGGGCAGGGTCCTGCTTAAAAGCACTTGGATGTTTCGCATGAGTGGCTAATCATGGATATAATAAACAATAGCCTATTTGAACATGATTAACATGACCCCCTCCTTGTTTAGTGGCTCAGGTAGTTCAGGCATGTTTTTTTGTTTTTTTTATCGTGTCTGGACCAGATGTGGCAACCGGGGCCAGGCTGTTTGATGTGTAACTAGGCAGTGGAGAGCTGGGTGCTGTTACGTTGTTGATGCTGCTGTAAACTAGAATTACCATCCTGCAGTTGTATTCCTTCACTAGGCAGTGCAGTTTCAGTCTACATACATTTTCTTTCCATTCTCATGCAAGGTCACTGATCTTTGACCTTTGACCGGAGAAATGGAGTCCATTAAGCTTTGAATCCAATAGACAACTGGTCAACATTTTAAGATATTCTCTTAATCTAGACTTGAGATATCATGTTCAAGAGGTCAAGGTCACTGGGACCTTGACCTTTTAAGACCAAATTGTCATCAGTTCATTCTTGAGTTAAAGTTAATGTTTGTAACAAATTTTAAGTGTTTTTGTAATTTCGTGTCTCTAGCCACTGGCTGTTAGAAACGTGGCATAACAGAACATATACTGCATGCACAGATCAGCACTCATACATTTACTACTGCCTTAAGGGTTGTTCATTTACTCCTGAAACTGTCACTCACTGTCGGTTTAAGCTGCAGCTTTACTTCTCATAAATAATAAATACACCAAAGATTTTGCACTAACATTCCTCTGCCATTAAAGAGGGAATCCAAGGACTATTCCCCTCATTTTAGTGCTTTTTAAATATGTAGACAAACAAAACAAGTTGTCTGAAACAAAAAAGTCCTTCTGATTTTGTGAACATAGACATTAGCATTGCCTGGCTCTTTTGAATGCACCCTTCAACCCAGCCTGCTCCTATTGAGACGGGGGCTGCAGTGTTGCCGATTTAAGCAGCTGCTCATTAGAGGATGAATTGACAGCCAAAATAGCCTGTTCCGTTTCAGGTGGGAGAAAAGCATGGTGGTGAAATACTGAGACGGAGCTAATGACCAATTTACTGTATTAAAAAAATCAAAGACAAAAAACTTTCCAAAAGTATTCCCACTCTACACCAGGTAATTGTTTAAAATTGCGAGAATAACACAGTAGATGTGGTTCATGCACCGATGACAGGAAGTAAGTATGTCTTCACAAATTTGACCAACCATGGAGTGGCTTTGTGTCTGCACTGTGATGCAATTAAATATTTTACATCCACTACAAGTGGTAACCAGTATGGCACCCTTACCAGAGGGAATGCTGGATAAATAAGGTGTTTAAAAAAGGCAGTGAACAAATTAAACTGCAAGGTGAAAATCTTCCTCTCTCTAGCCTCCCGGACCCTCATCTTCAGGCCCTTGGTTAAGTGCAACCGTGTGTAGTTTATATAAGAGGGTTTGAGGCGCGAGCAGAGCAAAGATCACCAGCAAATTACGGCTCTGAGTCACTCAGCCTCTGTCAGATTGTTTATAAAGCATTGGGGAGGGGAAACATGTGCATCCCTGGTGCATTGCACATAATTAGTTTGAGGCCAAGGTCACAAACAAACAAGAATGGGAATAAACATACGTACACAAACAAAATCACACACAGAGACACACTATTCACGCTTCTTCTCTCAAGCTCGGCTGTCTTCTTGTCTTGCTCTCGGAGGGGCAACGAGGCACAGCATCTATTAATTTCCTAAATGAATGGCCAGCCAATTGATAGTTATTCATTGATGCTCACATTTTAATGCACAACACATGCCACATATAATTAATTACCTTTGGTGTAGGGCGAGGCGATCCTAAGTATATTTTAATACGCTGATGTGCACAGATGATGATTTAACTAATCACATTTTTTCTCACCTAAACTTCACTTCACCACCGAGATTGAGGATGTTTCTTTTACCCTTAATTTCTATACAACAATAAACATATTGCCCTATCAATACATTTAAAGACTAACTGCTGTGGCCAATCTCCTAAGTGTTATTTTAGATTAGGGTCATTGACCTGACAGCAAAGACTTGGCACATGCGTTTTAAGATGTGCCAGAAAATGATTAGAGTATAGCTGTACTAAAACATGGTCCGAGTGCATAACTCATACATAATAATATGAGTGAGTCAAAAAATGTTGATGTCTTATAATGAAAAATAAAGTGCATGGGCAAGTTTTTTCTTTTGCTCAGGTTTTTCTGCTTTAATCCAGTGTTCAGTTATATTAATAACATGTTTTATAAGGTAAAATTGAGGACGTAATGCAGCAGTGATTTGAATTCAGGGAAAATCCACTGCCAGTCCAGGTAGACACGTTTAAAATTGACAGATGGCTCAACCATGACCGCTGAGAGCGAGGTCGTTCATGAAAAAGGGTTTGGGAAGAAATGATGAAACAAAATGAAGTTTGGTGCTGCCGTCTGTCTTCAATTATCTGGTCTCCAGACACCCTGCCTTGCTTTAGAATATGCAAGACAATCATATTTCTTAAACCCACAAAGAAAAGCTCTTTCATACATAATGCTTACACCCTTAGAAAGCTCCTGCGAGAATATCAGACCACCCAAACACTGTAGCATTCAACCCTGTGCCTACTTTTAATAATCTGTATTTGTATTTCATCCTGACACGCAATACACCAAGCAACAACACAACCTTGATCGGACCTGTGCATTAAAAACTGATCAGTGGCAAAGCACAGATGTATGGTCCAAAAGGTTTTTTAATAAATTTCGCATTAAGGCTTTTATCTTCAACATAGTCAATTCACTGACAACAGACAATGAAACTAAGCTTCTATGAATATATCATTTAAACCAAAATTCAAATTCATGGCTCTTGATGAAGAAAATCAGGCATTTTAAGGGGAGTAGTATTTAGGAATGTGTGCAATTTAGTGAAACTTGTTGGAACGGTTGGTATGCAGTCTTTTAAGAGTCATTCTAGTTAATAAGTAGATAAGACAAGCCTCTACACTCACACTGATAACATAAAGGATATTTGATGGAGTGTTCAATGCAGCACATTGATTTCAACAACCCCTCCTTGGCCCTCCTTTCACACTCCGTCGAAAACACTTGACAATGGACCTGTCTGACCCAGGTTTGACGATCAGGAGCATCAGGAGAATTCCAGCTGCATCTTTGGCCCGGGGGACCACAAAAAAAAAGAAGAATCAAAAACCCTTTCTCAGCAGACAGGTAGAACCTGGCCTTTCAGAACTCAACACAACACCTGGATATTTCAGTCCCCTTAAGCAGCTGCAGTGTGAGCACTACTCTCTTTCACGCTTCATTCTGGAGTAACATCATTCCACTACATCAAGTCATCCTGTCAGCTTGGTGAGGATGTGTATGACACGTACAGGCAGCTGCAGATCCGCTCCCACACAGAGTCTGAGGGATTAACTTAATACCATTTAGTCTCTTTTGTTTGATATTTAATGTTGGCAAGAAAATGTTGTGGCCATTCTGAACCATCATTAGTGTAGCTGGCCCACATACAATCCGAGGGATAACTTGGCATAGGTATTATAGTTCATGAATGTTGCCGTTACAGTGAACGTCTATCCAAACTGTGTTCAAAAAGTTAGCAACAAAAATAAAGCATTGCTGATGTAAAAATATGGGTCCACAAAGTCACTTATTTACAATTATTAACATGCCAACCACCAGGTCATGTTAGCAGATGTTAGCGACCAGAAGCGGGCTTTAGGGACATACTTAATCGCAAGACACCCTATTCTGAGGTGGGCTCAACACAGGTTGATCCTTTGGAATCTTTCCTCCTGATCCAGAGCCATTAGGTACAGTGTTCTGACAATCCTGTATAAAATACTTGCACACTTGACCAATTGGCACTGATCCAAGCCCAACACCACCAGTTTCTAAACATTCAGAAAGTACTACTCTTGAGCAGGGACACTTTTTCGGAGGTAATTTCCCCAGCGATCGACCCAGAACTTGATTCAGACGTTGGTTCCTCTAGTGGAAACGCATCGAGGGAAAATAATGGGAAATAGAACAAATGTGTTGGCCACCAGACATGTGTATGACAGGTCCTTGTACATATAATAGCTAATGTTTTGATTGATGAAGAAACGGTTCATTTAATTGACCATTAATTTAATTTAGAATGAGTGGATGGGCTAAATAGTGAATCACAGGAGTTCCTGTATAGTGCTGCTGATACCATTGAGAATTAACACCCCAGAGTGCAACTTTTAAAAGCTTCTGTTCTTCGGCAGCTTTGAGATGTTGGACATGTCTCAAAGGGAAACAAACGAATCAAAGCAAACTCCTCTATTGGCAATGAGAAAGTAGTAATTTATTTAGGATGGTTAACCTGTAGTGAAAAAACCTTTTAACATTTACTTATTTAGGTGTAAAAGTGGTACATGCGTCAAGAAAGTGTACTAAACTAGTAGTGGATTATTTTATGTCTTTCACTTAACTAATTAATGGCTGCAGCTTTAGTCTTCCATAACCGCAACAACCTCATACTGCAGAAAGGTTTGTTGCTATGAGTTTGTTCTGGAGACATTCCCCTTGAGGACATTTTCGTAAACTGAAGTTCTTTGTGGCTGCTTCATTTCTGTGAAAGCACCTTCAAATGGAACATTTATGTCTGTTGAGTCCGGATTAGAAAAACCTTCATTCGTGCAGGAAGTCAAGTGAAATAAGTGAGTAAAAGAAATGCATAGGAATAAAGAGTGGGAGGACAGACTACACAAAAAAGGGAGTCAGCAGGAGACTGAGCATCTCCTGCATGTTTTAAGAATAAAACTGTTTGTGCGCATCTTCATCAAAGTTTATTTGCAGACAGCCAATTTTCTCATGTACACACACACACACGCTTACCTGGATGCCGTCCAGCAGTTTGCTCATGCACCAGAAGCTGTCAGCCTCAATGTTCCTCAGAGCCTCTTCCTGGAGACTGGACACGTCAAAGTTTTCCACTTCCTCCTCTAGGAGAAGAGAGAGGAGAACAGAGCCGGTGAGAAATGAGAAGCGCAGGAGACATACTGAAAGAAACCGCAAGACAGGTGTAAGAAAATGGGAGAGGAGAAAGTTAAAGAAAGGTAAAAGGAGAGATAGAGAGAACACTTTAAGTCGTACTGGCACAGCAAGGTCTCAGCCGGGGCTTCATTCTCCCAGTCGACCGACCAGTTTGTTGGTTGATATGCTAAAGACGTATCAGACGTTTCCTAAAAAACACATGCAGTCCCCAGTCCCCAGTCATCTCCAGCGGGCGACTTCAGCGGCGGGTGTCATCAGATGTCATTAATGGCAGCAGTGTGTGACTGACTGCAGGGGTTTTGACGGGCTTCTGACAAGCCACTGACAGCCAGTGGAGAGGAGATGGGACAAGACTGATAAACAATGATCTAGAGAGAGGAAGAAAGAAAAAAAGGAAACAGACAGAGAGAAAGAGCGAGATCGAGAGGAAGAGAAAGAGGAGCCACAATGAACCAAAGTCCTCATAAGGATAGCTGCGCAAACCGTTTGTGTGTGTGTGTGTGGCCTCATAAGCAAACATTCCGTGTTGTGTTTGTATGTATGCATTTGTGTGAGTTTGTGCAATTCTAATACACGTTCACATGCACACAATTGGGACCTGCCGGCGGTGCTCGGTATCCTTGACAACCCCAGCAGAATGTTCTCCAGGTTGTAATGAGCATGCTCAGTCTGACAGCATGACAGACAGACAGACAGACGGCACTGGACTAGGACTACAAAGCGACTAACAACTAGGCTATGTGCTTGCTGGTGTGCGTGAGCGTGTATGTGCTCCCTCATCGTTGTCTTATCTCACTTGAAGTCAGGTTAGAGTGGGCAGCAACACAGAGGCTACAGTTCCTTCATTTCTGTGACACCTTCCACATTATCGCACGGCGACTGATCAAGGTGTCCAGATGCACAAAAATCTAATTTTGTTCACAAAGCCACCAGATGTTTAATACAAGATATGGAAGTGGTCAGGGGTCGCATTGTTATTACACAGTATGGCAGTGCGGAAAAGAAAAATGTAATAAAGCCACAGGCTACACATATCAGCCATTACTAGTGCAAATGTACAGCGATAGAATCTGATGAAATCCAATTCTTGGAATGAGATCGAGTCTGCCAAAAGAAGTGACAACCTATTCTGGGAGGAAGCGGAGGCAGAGGTCAGCCACCAAAAATTTTAGAGAGGGAAAGCTGACCGGATGAAAACTCAAAGTATTTCTCCTCCTGAGCTCAACTACAATTGACTGGACTAATTGTAGTGTTGGAGCAGCTGTTCTAACAGTGCAGGAACAAAAGGCGCCACCAACTGACCAATTTGAAGCCAGTATTTAATTTGATAGCTTCCCTATAGTGTTGCAGAAGACAATGATAGTACGTGAATGCAGGCTCTCTATGGGAAGCAGGGGCTCTGGGCATTAAATTTGAAGTTGAAAAGATTAATTGTCAACAGACTGACTGGCAATTCGTGTGGTGTCGCCGCTGATTAACAAGGTGGTGAGTGTGCCATCGCTCCGCCGTACTGGGAGACCCAGAGGATCCCAAAGTCTCAAATCAGTCTTTGTCACGGCCAAAGCCTCGCTGTCGGGCACGGTTCCAAACCTAGACCTTGACTCGGGAACAGATTAGAAGGGACAGCTGCTTTCCTGGAGTCCAGTGGTCGTGCTGGAATTGGGCATAGCTCATCACAATAACAAGGACACACGAGAGAGGAGGGAGGGAGAAGGGGGGTGAGAGGTGGAGAGGCCATAGCGGGAGTGACTAGATCACAAGGCAACAGTGCACCCTGGGATCCCGAGTGGCCCTGACGCAAACACCAATGACCAGCCATAAACGGATGAATGCTCAGGTCATTAGTCATTTTCATGGTCAGGTAGTCCGCCTGATTGTTCACAATTTCGAGAATGAAAGGGTCAAAAGCAGTGGGCCGATTGTCTGATGATTTAGCAAACTGACTCAACTATCCAACATAGAAACGATAGAACAAGCAGCATGAGGTCGACCGCCTTTAAAATTCACCACGCTCTGCGTCTCAGTTGACCTGCCTTCAGAAGAAGAAACTGCTAATTACTTTCATAGGATCCATGCCTCAGTAGCAATTCCTTCACAATAAATCTCTTGGTAATTACTTCTGGAGCTCTGCCTCCACTCTAAGGAACAGCTGACAATACGTCTCTGGGACATGATCCGTGCAGAAATCCCTCACAAATAAGAAACTGGGGAATTTCTGGAAGTTCAGGCTTCAGTGAGCCCTCGCATCAGAGATCCGGAGTCTCGGTGGCTTTGGCTCGGTGTGAGATGTTCCTCCAAAATAATCTTTTGCCAAATAATATTCTAGGGCTGTCGAGGCAGCGGTTCAGACCCAAATAGTAATTGTGGTAGAAGACCTTTTTTGATATGGCCAACTGTCATAAGACATACATACACATACACACGCACACACACAAACTCCCACACAATCAAAGATGAGCAGGTCTCTGAAGATGGGCATTTTGTCCTCTAACTGGCAGGAGAGAGCAGCACACACAGACCACAGACAACTCTGCACCCACACATAAACAAACACAAAACAGTAACTGATTGTAAAGGAGTAACTGGTTTATAATAAAATTATTTCTTTCATGTTTGTTCTTGATGTTACCAGAAAAACAAAAACTAGAAGTGACGGATAGAGTTATAGACAACAATACCTATACCTCGGCTATGGGCATTGGCCTATACCTACAGAGAATAATTGGACATTTCACTTGTTTTTTATCAGGAAGCTGTATGCCTCACCAGAAGAGACTGGGATATTTTATGTCTAATGCAACATCAGGCTTAAATTTATTAACTTTGTGAAATCAAACGGCCAGGGCCAAAAACAACCACCTTGACGGACTTACCAAACAAAGATATATATATTTATGGAACTGATATTTTTTCAGGAAGTGGTTGATTAAATTAGTTGTGTTATATTTGCAGTGTTACTGTTACTGTATGTAGCCATAAAACATGCTAGCATATCGTGCGAAAACCTTTGTTTTTAGCTCACTCAATATTAGGGTCTCTACAAGCTTGATGCAGTAAGACATGAACATAGAGAAACAGAATTGAAATGAATAGACCTGCCCTACTGTCACCAATATCCAATGCATTCAGTGTTGGACCAACATCTGTTATCAATATCGGATTGGCCCATCATTAATAGATACAGAGTGACATTTTTAATTTATGAAGCTAAATTTTCTCCAACAACCCAAGTTTGGAGTAAACTCTCATTTATTTGACACAGTTTCAGCCCTGCCACTTGTTGTCTCCTCTCATGTCTCCTCTCCCAGATCAATACAAGTCTCCTTTCGCTTTTTACACCTCGACTTTCCTCTGAAAGTCTCTTGATCTCTCCATTGCTACATCAATGCTTTCCCCCCTCGATTCTCCCTCCTCCCTTGTTCCCTCCACTTCTACACACCCATATGACATCTCCTCTGTTGCTATTCCTACCCTGCCTCTCCAAACATCCTCACCTTAGCCAGTTACCCCCCCCACAACCGCGCCACTCTTCTTCACCTTTCGTCCTATTGGCCACGGAGCCAGCTTTCTGCCAGGCCCCAGGGTTTATTTCCTGTTTGTCCTGGCGCAGGGGGCAACTTGTCCAGAGAGACCAACTGCTTGGTCGCTGCCAGCTGTGAGCACTTGGCACAGCTTGGCATGTGGAGCCAGGTTACACCTCCTGAGACCAAGTGCGGGCACGTTCACACACAGACACTTGCACACAGACACACACACTCTCTCTCCAGTGCTGCCATCTGCTCTTTACAACTATGGGCCACAAGGTAATGTGATGTAAGATGATAAACGAGCTGGTCCGGCCTGATGTAATCATAAAGTGTGTGTGTGTGCGCTGAGTGCGAGAGTGAGTGTGTGTCTGTGCAGACAGCAATTGGCAATAAAAAACAGTCCCATTTGACAACCTTCTGTTGGTTCAGATTAATCACAAGCAATCCTGAGTTGCCGACTGCCACAGACGCAAATCGCTTTAACAAGATTCCACCATCAAAACTTTATAAGATCACATGAAGTGATGCAGTCATTACTTATCATTTACAGCAGCAGTGACGGTAAAATCTAATGGATATAATGACTTACATTTGTGTGGTGAATCCAGACATTTCACAATCCTCTTTCCACCTTTAGAATGACACCACAGCGTCTGCTGCGAGTGAGACACGTACAGTCATACTTCCACCAACCCTGCACTTCTAACAAGCCCCCCCCGCCACACACACACATATACACACACACACACACACACTCCACCTCTCACTCAGGCTGCAGCAAGATTTTCCCCTCTGTGGCACAATTAGTGTGATAACACCGATGCTAATGAGAGCTGAACATTTTCCAGAGATGTGGCATTCATACTGTTGGATAATTAAGAAGAGAGTCAACCTGGCATACATGGTGTCACCTACACGTCGAGAGAGCCCCACCCCACACACACACACACACACACACACACACACACAACTGTGCAGAATCGCAGGCGCGCTGAGCCCAGGGAGAAGAGAATTAAGCAGTGTGCGAAACAGGATGTGAAGATATGGAAATAGACAGCTAGAGGTGACGAGAGGTAGGAGTAGGTGAGTGTGTGTGGTCTAGGTATGACTCATGTGATCTTAATCTGTTCACACGGTCAAACTATGGAGACGTTCATTAAGTTGAGGTAATACTAGGTTAAAGTTAGGGTAAGGTTAGGGTGAGGCGGATTGGTTTTCTAGCGTCCTCCATTTACGTAGAAAAGAAATATAAACATTTAGTGGCTTACTTGACTGACAGGTCAAGAGGGCACATTAGAAGTCCCAGCTGATAGTGAGCGCCCTCTTCTGGCTCATGAGGCAGACTTATTCAGACGGTCTGATGCACTCCTCGATTGAATATTTTAAATCCAAATAGGTCATTTAACTTCAAAAATGCCCCCCGACACATACACACACACACGTTCAACTGAGTGTTTGAATTTTGAATAAAAAGTGACAGCCCAATTACAAGATATATAACATTTTAATCAAAAGGAATTAATATTTTTTTTTCTCTCATTTAATCGTGAAAAAAATGTTTCCTCGACTCATAGGGTTTAAGAGACTTATCTTAATTCTGCTTTCTAGTTTCAAAGAAAGGCAAGTCATCCTATGTATTAATTTTCTTTAAAAGTTACAAGGGATGTCTCTTCAAAGTTTATTGCTAAGCCTGCTCATCAAAAGCATTGAGGTTCAGCCTCACCAGCGATAAGGAACGCTTTAGGCCCTAAAATCTATACAATGTTCTCATCTCCCACTATCTTCACTTTGTGCTGTATGTCCATACATCAAACAGCAAGCCCCCGCAGCAGCTGTTGGCAAGATAATGTAAGACCTTGACATCAAATAGAATACAGCTATTAATACCATATCTGGCTATGTGCAAAACATAATGATCCACTTGCCCCAAGGTAAAGAAAGTTGTGTATAAGGGAGCTTTAAGTGTTTAGTGTTGAGTAAGGCCAGCGCGTCGCATTAATAGTTGCTGCCACTTCCCATAACTGTATTGGCAGTACAAAACCTCCCCATCACCACACCTCATACTGGCCTGTGGCACAGTTGTTCAACATGCATGTGTGTGTGTGTGTGTGAAAATGCGCCTCAACATGTGTGCAGCTGGCTACACACTCCGCCATCGTGTAACCATGGCAATGCCAGAGGGATAGCCTGTTTGTGTTTCGCTCTCCAGCTTTCTAATTTCACAGCGATAACATGCAGGAGGAGGAGAGGGCATTGGTGATCAATAGCACACATCATAGCGGGAGCAACAGGATGGTTCCTGGTAGACCTTATCACTCATAGCCACTGCAAGGGGGGGAGCAATCTGAAACGGCAGACGGTGGATTTGACAGGATCCCAAATGGCAAGTCAAATGGCATGGAGCAGAACATAAAAACATGATGCTGCTTTTAGTCAGGTTTAGTTTCTTTAACCAACCAGTTTGTTTTTATTTTCTTCTTGCCTGGGTAGCACTTTTGGAACTCAATGTCCTAGGGCCTTTTCTTAGAATGCGCTTTAACTAATTTAAGCCAAAGTGCTGTTATCAGGCTAAAATGGTCCTGTTAATTCTCACCAAGCTAATTTAGATCCTTGTGCTTAGTTGTAGAGGAAATGGTCAAAACTATTTTGTATTTTATCGTTTAATCAACATCCCACCAATGTATCTGTAAGAATGAAAACCATTAGCATCTGAGAGTGAAAACACAATGATCATAAACCCATTGCAGGTTTGGGCTGGATGAATTTTTAACTAACTTTAAAGAAACCAAGAAATCCAGACTCAAAAAAGTAATTAACCAACTACATAACAAATGTTTAGGGTTTTCTTGTGTCTGTGTTATTATAATTACATAATGTAATTATCTTTGGGTGTTGGAATAAAATTTGAAGATATCTCCTGAGGCTGTGGGAGCTAACAACAGTAAAAGATAAGAATTACTCAGCAAAATAACTGTAAAGTCTGGTGCAATAATAAGCATGTGGCTTGAAGCTCACCTATATTTATCCGTAATTCACATTAATCTGAGATGGAGACTTTCCTGGACACCTGTTGTTTCAGACAGATACGCTTTTCTGCTCCTCACTTTCATTTCATGTCTTATATAAAGCTTTTTGTCTTGCCTTGTTGTTAACATGACCTCGCCTTGCCCTCTCTACTTGCATTGAATGGGCTTTCATTGTGCATGAGAATGGTCAAAGCCGAGGGCCAAATTATCTCAGAAAGCAAGTGGCTCTTCTGATGTGTCAAAAACCAAAAATGTTTCTAGTTGTTCTGAACAGCCACACTTGAAGGCAAAGTCATAGGCGAGAGGAGATGCAATATCATTTTAATATTGGGATACTGTTGCACAATTTCTGACGTCCTCTCCTGAAAAGCACCAATTGGGTTGCACTCAGTTGAAAGGGATAGAAATTGTTTCTTGCCTGTGAATTTCCTGGCAATTCACAGATATTGTTGCAAGCATCATGTCCTCATGTTTCGTTTCAATAATGCTCTCTTTTTTAAATTATTCCAAATAAGGCATCATTGTGAGCTCTTTCAAATTCAAACCATTCCCCTTCCACTTAAGAAGGAGTTCCTCCTGTCGGGGGACATGGCTGAGGAGATAGAGCGGGCCCGTCTAGTGATCAGAAGGTTTCTGATTGGATCGTTGGCTTCTCAAGAATGTGCCTTATTGTCTCACACGGAATAACATGTTATAAAGGGGTTGACAGCCCTTCCAAGAAATTTCAGTAAACTATCCGGACTTCAGTGCACGTCTGAGAGCAGCTACAGTGTCTTTCTACTCGTCTAACCAGCAGAGTGTACGCATTAAGCAGGTTATTAATCTACATGCAAAGTCAAATCACGTGTACTCGTTCACATTCACTTTATATAGACTCTCTGCCTGCATAATCTAGGGCTTTTATAGGCGCTTGGGGAATGTTTACAGATTGTAAGTGAAGGATCAGTCCATTAAGTCATTAGTCTGTGGAATCTAAAGGCTTAGGGAAAGAAAACATTAAGGGAACAGTAAAAATACATTATGAATGGCAGCAGACACATTTAAAAACACACAGGCAGCCGACTTACAGAGTGGTGAGATAGGCACCTGCTGCGTTCAACACCAAGTGTGAAAATGCGTCTGAGCGCGATTGTGTTCACACATACAAGACTTCATGTGTCTTTGTTCGTGAGTGATATAGTTTGAAATATGCCAACAAATCTGAGATGGGTTTATGTCTGCTTGTGTGTCTTTGTGTGTGTGTCTGCATGCATGCATGTGTGCGCATGATCATGATGCAACCCCAAACACCACACGCCACCAGCACGGCAGCACGGTAAGATGACTGTTTCAATTGCCTCCAATTGCATCAGGTCAAGCGGAACGCGTCTCGCTGGTGACAGAATGATAAAACAGATTTTCTTTTTTCCAATCACACGGCTGACAGAGAGAAGGAGAAATAGAGATTGGGAGAGATCTGAGGCTTCTCGCTGAGGAGAGTTTCAATTTATGGCTTTTTATAGTCAAGTAATTAACTTAATCTAAAAATATTCAATAACCCCAGCGATTATTCACAGAAGATAAATCATTTTTTGACAGAACTATTTCTCTGGATCATTTCAGGGCCCTATTGCTTTTTATCAGGAACAGTGAGAGATTGTCTGGTAATACGAGGAAATAAGATCAGGTCAGATGCAGATGAAAGCACAACTATTGGTATGTGACAATGGTCTGTGTGATTTTACTGGTCATTTCTACACAATGAGCCAAAACATGAGACCCACTGAACAGAACTTACAGAACAACAACAACTAATGAAGAACACTGCGAGGGGCTAGTCAGGCGAATTTTCCATTTGTGTTAATAACATTTTCAGTCTCTACCCGCTCAACACTTCCTGTGTGAGTGAAAGCAATTACCAGACTTTTATCCTGCTCTCTGTCACGTATTTAGATTTTGTGGAATCACTTTGATTTTAAATACTTTCTCACGTACCCTCATCTCTGGGTTTGGTTGGGCTTTGTTCTGTCATAAACAACCTTCACACGTGTTCAAATATTCACCAAACAATTGTTAAAAAAAGAGAGATAAAGGGAAAGGAGGAATAAGGCCTTTGCATCATTACAGACTTATGTGAAAGCGTTGATGTGCGGAATCTACAATATTGTTATTGCTATACAAATGTAGTTTATTTTTAATGACTTGTAACTTCAACTGAGAGCATTCATCCATGAAATAAGAAATAATAACTCTACTTTATTCAATATGCATCAATATTAAAATGTTTATTCTAAAGCAAGGACATTTTGAATCTTAAGGATGGTCTTGTTCGTGCAGTGCAGTGCAGCACTGACACTGCAGCACTGACATGTGAGAGCTCATGACAACTCCGCTAGCAAGATGTTGACAAAGGGAATAACTCATAACCCCAAGAAGTCAAGTGTCAGATATGTCAAAGGGAACTGGCAAGTCTCCTAGCCACCAACTGAAGAAGTAGAATTATCAGTTGTAATTCATTCTGATGATTTAAAGTCACAAAAATGGAGTTCAGGACAGCTCGATAAGCTTTGAAATAACTCTTTCTAACAAAGACAGAAAAAAGAATACTTGAAAAGCTGCTGGATACCATATCTTTAAAAGAATTACTATTTTACTCTTAACCCCAGAAACATGCTGATTTGGTTTTAAACCAAATAGAGGAGTGGAGACTGAGACAAAGCTCTAGCCTGGAGAAGGAGAAAAAGAGGCAATGCCAAAGAAGACAGAAGAATGAATCTCCAACTGTCGGCCTAAATGATGCCTACATCGAGTCAATAATCTCGCCCAATGATTAAAGCAGGAGAAATTAGAGAAAGCAAAAGTAGATAAAGAACAAAGTAGAAAGGACAGTGTTCCTGCTGGATGTCAGCAGCTGTGCTCAGGCAACCACTAAGCAGCTCATTAGAGCTAATAACAGCCGTTAATCAGAGGGAGACTCAGAATAGAAGGCTCAACCAACAGTGGCCAGACCATGGGGAGAAAGACGCCGATATTAGTTAACCGCCTACTGGCCAAGATCCACTTCACGGACTTCTCAATCTATAGACGGACAAACGAGCCGAGGGAAATGGATACGGGAGAGGAGACTAGAGGAGAAGAGGAGGAGAGGCGAGTAGAAGGCAAGAAAAGGAAATACAAAAAAAGAAAAGGCAGAGACACTCTAATCCCCCCGAAGTGAGAGTGCAAATGAAATACAAACGATCACAGCATGGAAGAGCACGCTGTGCTCCGACTAAAGCTCTGTGCCAGTGGACAAACAACAGAGCAGAGAGATATGACGGAGAATGTGGAGGAGACAAAAAGAAAAGTCAGGATAAAACACTGTATCACGCTGAAAGGGCCAAAACTGCTCAGAGTGAAGCAGACGTACCGAACATAAAACCAAACTGCAGCCTATTAAAGAATATAAACTGATCTGATGGATTCAGGCAGATTATTGATTTAACAGCTGATGACGCTCCAGTTTAAGTCTCAGAAGAGAATATACACAGTTTCTAGTGTCAGTTAAATGTAAGCTTCTGTTTTCATCGAGTCAGTGCAGACTCTTCTTGTTACACACGAGATATCAGCTTCAGTCCATGTTCTGTGTATGAGTGTGTGGGTTTGAGGAAGCTCGCCTCCCCAGTCTGGGCCGTGTGTGTGTGTGTGTGTACGTGTTGTGTAGTGTTACTCTGCTGCAGGCATTTCATCACAGCTGACTGACAGTCTACTTCCATCTTCCCTGTTCGGTCCCTGGGTGCTTCACCTAGCTCTTCCACCAGCCATCTGCAATGCTGTGCCCCCCCCTCCCTCCACAAACACACGCACACACAAACACAATGCAGAGGCTGTGTGTCTCCATACATGTTAAAGTGGCCCTTTCTCCACAAGGGCCTTTTCAAAGACACATTCAGCAGTTCTCTCACTCTCTTCTAAAGCTTTGTGCTAAACGGTTGTACACTATATAGTTATTTAGGTTCTTCAATGGCCCGCTTGTGGTATATTACCAGCATTTAGGTTGTCCATCAATTCTAGTATAAGAGAAAGCAGGCTTCCTTTGCAGGTGGGGAGAAACTAGGCACTAGTACTGTGTAGCATGGATCATACAGATACACACTATCAAAATGATACACAGTGAGTGTATCAGTATGCCGGAAAGCCGACTCTCTGCACGTTTAATAGATTGTATATAAATGGGGACCACAAAAAGATACAAACCCTTCTCTTCTAAGACTTGCTTCCTTTTATGCACGAATAACCAAATAAACGTGTATTAAAAAGCAATGAAATCACTGAGAGACAGACAACAATTTGTTACGGCCCTATTTTCAATCTGTAGCCCTAATGTGGTAAAACAGTCCCTGGTGTGTGGTTAAAAAAGCAGCGGAACAAAACGATATCCAGCATCTGCCTGTTCTGAAAGAATCACAGTCAATTAAAGTTAAACAACTGCAGCGACTAAAAGAAGGAATGTTGGCAACGTGAGGCTTCTCTTTTTATTTTAAATACACCGGTAAAGGAAAACTGAAGACAGATCTACACACACTGTCAATAACCTGTGTTTGGCTGCAGTTAGCTGTAAAATACAACATGTGGTGAGTTAATATCTCCCTTTTCCTATTTTCTCCAATTGGTACCAAATGCAATTTTTCTTTTAAACTATGTAAAATTTCGATGGAAGAAAAACAGGAGACAAGCTGATCTGACTGAAATGGAGTAAAAAGTTGCTTGTGTATAATTTACAAATGTGCCCTCAGCAGACACCAGTTGCTCTGCATAAGTGATAGAGAGCATGTTGCGAGAGGAGGTACACATTTCCTGCATTTGCGAAAGCTGAAAGTAGCTTTCTGAGAAAAAAAAGTGTGTCTAGGGATCCGAGATGTCTTCATGTTTTAAAAAGGCCTGCGAGTCGGCGACAACACACACACACACACACACACAGACATCTTCCACAGTGGTATCAGGACCTTGAACGCAGTCGAAGTGCTCCTCTTGCTCCTTGTTCGCTCCATCTCTCCTAACAAGCACAACCACACATCACCACCAACTTCCTGATTCCACTGATGACTCTGGTGGCCTGGACACCTTATTTACCCCTTTACCTCTGCTTGCCCCTCACTAAGTGGTGTAAGTGGAGTTGTGTAACTGGCTGAGGATTCTCCTTCTTCAAACCCCTTTCTTTGCAAAATCGCATTGCCGAGCCGCCACTTCTGTTGCATTGAAAGGAATTTAAATTTTAAAAACATACTTAACCTAGAACATTTCAGATTTGTCCCCATCCTTGCTTCCTCAAGGGCCCCCCCGCTCACCAAACACATTATCCAATTTCTACAAGCATGACAACATGTGTCTGCGAAATGGTAGAAAGTGCATCAGGACTTTTAAGAACAAGGATCAATTTTCTCTCGGGGAATAAATATGTAAATATATAGAAATATAAAAAAAATACTGAGAGAGTTTGACTAGTAACTCTTGACAGCTCATACAAGCTGCTGCAGTATGTCAGAAGCCATAAATGTGAAGCCTCATACTTTGTTAGTGAAATGAAAACTGCTGAACTTCTAAATTAATTAACTGTGACATTTACATGCTGTAAGTCATCGGTAAACCTTACGTTAGAAATGTTTCCAACACAATATCAAATAGGAACTGACACTGTTTACCTGTGAGCTTGCTGATTTACATATGTGGAACAAACAGAGCAGGTTAAAGTCTATTTAGATTCGCATTTATGGCCTTTCATTGGGGACTTATGTTCACAAAATATATTTGTCTGGCTTTATTCTCCATTAACTCACTAGAAAATATCTGGTTCCTTAGTGGCTGAATGCTCAGCAATATTCAGCAGGTCGTTGAAAACTTTTGTCCGTCTACCATTTGGTGCAGGGCAGGTACTGTGGGTAACTGAAGGGTTTTTAATGAAAAGAGCTCTCTGTCTGCTGCAGCTGGAAACATGGCTTAAGAGCAGTGATGTTACAGAAAATGAGTCCCCAAAAAAGGTCTAATAACCTGAAGGATGCTAAAAGCTCTACACTGATGAGGGAATCTGCAAAAATTGTGATATTTCTATGTTGGGTCATAAATGTGACATCTTTCACATCACACAAACTAATTTAATTCATTATTATAATAAAAATATTGATTATAGCAGCTTCAAGGCTCTTACTTTAAAGTAGCTTCTCTTTAATTTACATTTAGAAAAAGGCTGAGCACCAAGAGAATAACAGCAATTACTGCAGTATGATTTTTTCCTCCACAGACATATCACTTATGATTAATAAATGTTTGATATGATTTATTTCCATTACTAGATAGAGGGCAGAGAAAATAAACACAAGCCAATCACAAGGAAATGTAAGGTTACAGAAAAATTACACAAGGTTTTATCAGAGCGCTTTATGTCTGATATTTCAAATGTTCCAATGTTTGTCATGTTCTGACTATAACGATTAAATTAGTACCATAAGTAACTGATTTCTTTAACTTTCATTTGAAAAAAATTGTTGGGTTTTGAATTAGATGAATCATTTCAACCAATGGTTGACAAACCCTTACCTCGGATTTTCAGATTCACTGCCTGCTCTCCTTCTCTTACTTGCCTGCTAATCATCATCTTTTTTTTCCAGAGTGGATCCATACTCAGACATTGGCATGCAGATTACATTATGGATCCACTCGCTAATCAGAGTCCGTAACCAACATAAAAGGAGGACCGGCCCGCTCTCCGGCCGTCATGGACAATCCTAGCCTTAATTAGATGACTTTTATAGTCGGCTACTGGGAGAGGCTCTCTGCTATGGAAGATAGGAAGAAGGCAGAAGCAGACCCATGCTTCACAGTTGAGGAACAAAAAAAACAAAACGTTTGACTCTCTGAATCAATTTCTCTTTGACAAGAGGGAGGCCTGCTAGATTGCTTAACAGTCCAAGTGGATACACAACAACTTTAGAGGTATTTCTCCCTCCAAGGCCCCAGACGAGTTTATCAATAATCTACCAATTGGAGTTTTTCAATTTGGATTAACAGGCAGGTATTAATGGAATCTGGCGTCTGTGAAGATGGAGTGCTTAAGAGGTCGAGCCATCATTCCACATTGCATGATCGAAAGGTAAATGGAAAGGGTATGCAAGATGAACAAGCAGCGCAGTGCCAAGCCAAGGATGTTATATGAAAAAGAAAAAGAAAGAAAATCTGAGCGAGAGAGTAAAGTGACTGAAAAGACTTGTTTAGGAGAAGTAAACAGCTGCAAAACAGGTCAAAGTCTTAATCAGATTCCCCGACTCACATCCTTAGATACCGGCTGTCAGTCAAACTCGCTCAGGACTTTAAACCACTTTGTCTTAACAAGCAGGAATTAGGGTCAAGGGTTAGAAAATCAAATTTGAACACATGCATTAGTGTGAGTGAAAAGGAAAACTAAGTTACGATGTGCTTGCAGAGCAGATAGAGGAGTCAGTGAATGAAGTATATGCCCTCAGAGAACTGTGCCACCTGGTTGGAAATAAAGTAGGCGGCAATAAATATTGAGGTGAATATGTGCTTCTATAACGTAAATATGACTTTACCTGTCAAATGTGGACAAATATCACCATTTACTAATGATCCATGCTGGTGATCATCTAGGATCATTTATTCTGTATGTAAACAGATTCCTACACAGTTCCATGCTTATTTTATGTTGGCATGGCTGTTGAGCAATACATCCACTAGCGGGCAGCGCAGAGTCGAGTTTCTGACAACGATAGACAAGGCAAAAGTGCAGTAGTTCATTTTTTTAGAATAAAGGACAAAATGTTGAATGTTGAAATGTCTTTTGAAAAATTTATATTGTTAACCATGTAGCTCTAAATGTAACTGTATAGAAAGAATTGTGAGATGTTTCCAGATTGATGTTACCTGATAAAATGGAAGTCAAACTTTCTGGCAATGGGTTGAATTGAAAATTTTAATTGTATCTAGGGCCTGAGTTATTATCTCAATCATCGTCATTCCAAAAATTAATTCAGATATTAAGAGATTAACCTTCCTGTTTTCAACATGTCTTGTCAAGTCATAGTTTCTGTATTTATATAACCCATTAAAAACAATAGAGCTTGAGACAAAGTGTTTGACAATCATGGGAAAACAAAGTACGGAGAAAGGAAAGAGAAAACAGTACAATTAGGAAATGGATTAAGAGATAATAGTCAAGGAGATAAGACATTAGCAGAATCATAAGACAGAATCAGGCTGAATTACATGCAAGATTAAAAAGGTTGGTTTTTAAATTAGATTTAACATTGTCGATAGCAGGACAAGATGTGGGCCGCTCCTGAGCTCGCAAAGGAGGGAGGGAAAGAGAGAGGAAGGGATGGGATGCACCGTAAACGAAAAAAGAGAAACAGATGGCAAAAAGAAAAGACAAGAAGTAAGAGCAAAAGAGCACAAGAGCATGAGGTGGTATATCTCAAACTTTCTGCCCCTCCAAATAGGAGCAGAATTAGGCCCACCTCATGAAAGAGCCAAAGCTCACTCCATACCCGAAAAGAAGAGACAACAACAACAACAATGCGGCTCATCACATCATCTTGTAAGACGCCAGCCAGGCACGTTTGAAGGTTTGTTGGCTGTGTATGTTGTTCAAGGCTCATCAGCACATGGAGATGCAGGGGAACAAAGCGCGGGGCGATGCTTTGATGATCTGACACTAAGCCCGACTCACCCACAGAGAACGGCAAAGAGAGAGGAGAAACAAATGCAGACAGAGGTAGGGATGGATAAGGAAAGGAGTAGGAAGATGGGAGGGGTGAGAGAAACGGCAAACGAAACAAGACACGGGAGATGTGTAACGATGAGAAGGTGAAAGACGAGAGAGGAGAAATGAAAAAAAAGAGTCACTGCGTTATATCAGTCGATCACACAAACTTGTCATAAGGGTTCAGAGACATGTTAACGCTTTCTTGATGGTTTATCATCTTGATAATACAATTCATACAACTTGTACTTTCAATTTAGCAAATTAATCATAACTAAAGATTAAGAAAAGAACCGTTACACATCATTTTGCAGAGCTAAACACACTTTCCTCTGATGTGGTTTTGTGTAGCCAAAATAGGAAAAACTACAAAATACAGACTGGCACATAATCCTTATAAAGTAATAAACCATGACATTAACTAATCATTTCAATTCTAAATCATTCCAACCTCCTTTTGGTTTGAAGTTGTTTCTTAAATTTACTGTGGAAATGTTTTTAAGACATCTTAACGGGTTTTTTAAGTTAAGTTTTCAGACTCATAATGGATTTAACAGCCGTCACTGCTATGTAGAAGATGTTAATGGTTTCCAGTTAATAAAAATCGTTGTTTAGAATATACACCAACTTTCCAGTTTAATAGAAACACCTGTCTAATTTGTGTTGTGGTTTGCTTGAAACAGTTATGTTGAGGTGTTGATTGAATTGAGGAGGCTGCACCATAGTCTGTGTTGTTGTTGTGAAGTAAAACAAAGTAGAAGCAGAAAAAGATGCTTTGAAAAACAGGCCCTCATTGGCTCTGAGCTTTACTCAGGTGTTGTTTGCCAAACAGCAGTAAATAGCACTGGAGAGTCCGAGTCACACCTCTCACGTGCTTCCCAGCATTTAAATATGTGGATGCTAATTGTGTCTCTGCAACTACAATGTGTCTGAACTATATAAGGTGCTGTTCAGAGCATTGTTGTTTAGTAAGATGTTTTTGGACAGAAGCATTGCACAAAAGGCTAAATAAGCAGAGAATATGTATCGAACGACTCTTCACACAAAGAAGGCATGCAGAGGCATTGACTTCTTACATTTCCTGTATACTATCTGCATAAACGCTGATTAAAAACAACCATGTGCCGGAGAAAACTTACACAACTCTTGGCAGTTGTAATAAAGTAGGAAAAAAATATGCAGATTGTAAAAATATGGAGGTTTGATTAAATATATTTGCCTATTGTGTTGCTCTAGACTTTTTTGTGTATCTGGTGTACAAAAATAGAATTATTAATGTGGTTCAAAAATATTGATATAAATAATCCAAACAGTATATTATGATGACTGACACATAACTGAGATCATGACTGCATGTCACAGTTGTTTTTTCATCCAACATAGTTTGCGTAGCTCGTCTGTTCTGACAATAAAATCACCCTTGAAAGACAGAGTGTCTTCATTTCTCTTCCAGCTGCTAACAGATGTGGTTCTACTGTCACAAGCATGAATCGTGGAAGTAAAACAAAGCAATTATCTGCGTAGATGTGGCACATCCATAACACACACAGCAGGGGGAGACTTGCGTACATTCACACGCCCGTAACATATTCTTTGATTAGCACATCCACAAATCAGTATGTCAACTTATCCAATGAGGGTTGCACATCTTCAGGATATTCTCATGGATATTCTTCTCGCAAAAACACAAGTCAACAACGACAACCCCTTGACTCTGCCGCTACGAGACACAAATTCTGCATGCTCTTCCTTTCGGACGAAATATCGGGCCTGAGGCAGGATTTGTTCTGAGAACCCCATTGGTCAGTTACATGAGTTCTTTGAGTTTTAAGGGCAAATTTAACAATTCGCTTCCTGTGGTGGATCAAATCTAGTGTGGGGTGAATTACTGTCCCCTATTGGACTGGAGGTTTGTCACAAAGTAACTGAGCATCAGTTTTAGTACGTAAAACTGATGCTCAGTTACTTTGTAACTTTTTCTCCTGCCATCCACAGGATGGGCAGTTTCGTAGAATTGATAGGACAGCAAGTTTGAAAAGAGGAAGAGAAAATGTAGCTGGAAGAAAAGAGTATATAGCTAAAAACTGAAAAGACAGGACCAGAGGGTACAGAGCTGTATGTGGAGTTCATTTGCCAAAAGGTTGTGAATAAATAAACTGTCCCAGGGTTGATTCCCTGTGACCTGCGGTGGTGAACCAGTAAGTAAATCCTCAGTCTTTCCAGCAATGAAGGTGCCACCCTGCACTGAGAACCACAGCATTTTTAATTGAGGGTCGGCAAAAGAAATATAAAAAATGATCCACAATTCAGATCAAACAAAAGACTAAGAAAGAGAAAGTGGAAAAATGGTAGAGGGAGAGAGAAAGAGAGAGAGAGATGGCACTCACCGATGTACTCGAAGACGTAGACCACGAAGAACGGCGTGACCAGGTCGTTGATTCCTTGCACGTAGCCACTGGCAGGGTGCCGGATCGCCCAAATAAACAGGATCCGCTCGAAAATCTTACGCACAGAGAGAAAGAGTACAAACATTAGTTAATGAATAAAAAACATACATTTACATTACACAGACAATAAGTCAATTTAGAAAGCTAAGAAATAGATGAGCAATATGTCTCGATTTTGTAGAGAATCTGAAGTAGAGAACATTAAGTAAAAAAAAATATTTTTACAAATAACAATCTGGCAAGTTTTTTGTCATAATAAGTTCCTGCCAATTTTGTCAGACAAATGATTTTTGATGATGAAGCAAAACTTTCACATTCACTGGACTCTTTCTCTCACACAGAAGAAGAATAAATTATAACTCTAGAGCTCAAACTTAGGCAATTCGAATTATAGGTTATAATCACAAGAGCGTATATTTCTGAAAGTGTGAGATGTGTGGAGAGCAGAAATTGAGGCATGCCATGGTAATTTAGAAGAAAGCAGCTGAACTGAAGCACCTTACTTGCTGTGAGCGTATGGCTATATGACTACAGATGTAGAAATCAATTTTTAAGATGATTTGATATAAACTAATGTGGATTAAATGCAAATCCAGACACTGAGTTTTAATTATCGTCTCCTTTGTCTTTGGACCACTAAGAGTGCTATAGAGCAGTTTTTCGGAGCAGAGTCAGTCCAAAGAAAAAATGGTAGAAAAAGCGTAGCAATGTGCTAACAAAGAGTAAGTAAGATAGAGGGAGAGAAAATTGTCTTCATGATATGTATTTTTAAAAAATAGGTCTGTAAATATTTTATGAGGATGGATATACATCCAACATCTGTATTGGTCCTCAGGGACATACATGTATATTCTATAAAAATATAACCTTTACTTCTTTGGAAGAAAGCTCGATGGCACATCAACTCTGCACTACGAGACTGTTTCTTAATGACAAACAAAGCATCAGATACAAAACTAAGTAAGATATGAGTGATATTTAATTTAGCAAAAACCTATTTTAAACGACAAAGTTTTTATACTTTCGAACTTGGCTTATCTAATGGAGACTGCTGGCCGTTAATTTACACCATAACTTGGGAACAGAAGGGGAGATTTTGTTCATGCTGGAACTCTCTCTCTCTCTCTGCCTCTTTATTTTTTTGCAAGGCAAACACTTCCATCTTGGCTATGGGTGGCTGTTTAATGCTGTCAGCCCAGTGAATTAAAGGACACTTGATGTTTAGCTTGTTTTTCTGGTGCATATGCTTTCCTCCCAAATACACACTCTCTCACCTGGCTGTGCCACACCCATCAACGATCTCTTATTTTTTGGGGATATGTTGTGTTACTGTCACTTTCCAAATAACCTCATAGCTCATTGTTTTATACACAAGCACAACCATGATGTTCTTTGGAAGCTCCGCGCGCCAAATCTCTCATTTTTATTTGTTAAGACAGCTTGATTGGTAAGATGCAACTCTCTCTTGCTTCCCACTGCACTCTCTCCTCCAACCACCTTCACTTGCCTCCGCACCCCACACCTCCTCATCCCTTATCAAAGCCCCATCCATCAAACAAAGAGAGGTGCTGGTGCTAGCATGGGGGGAGTAATGGGACTTTCTTTTCATGCAACCTCAAACGCTGACATACATATTTCACATTTGGCACCGACACACAGAACAACTTTAAGTGAGTCTGTGCACGTACACATGCTGCCTACATCCACGGTGGTATGGGCAAAGAAGTGCCCCCCGCAGTGTTCTTGTGTGTAGTGACGTTTGTCTGTGAAAGACTACAAACAAAGGTATAGGGGAAGTTCAGATTCTAACCAATACAACGCTGTATTCATGTTTACCCTGAGTTTAGTCAAGCCTAGTCTTCACTACAGCAGATGGGGTTTTTAAGGATTATTTTTGCATCGGTTTATTAAACAACCTTATATTCACATAATCTTTTAGACAAGGAATCTGTTTTCCCATGTTTCCTGTGTCAACGCGCTATGGCTCATCCCATTAGTTCAACACCACCAATACTCTAATAATAAGGGTAATCTCAAGAGGTAGACAGACAAAAGTCTTCAGACTAAAAGAAGGGCCAGAGATTTCAAATTTGAGCCCACTCTCAAATCATTAAATGTCCAACAAATTAAACAACAACCACTTCACACTTTCTTTCTGCTACGATGCACCCGATCATTCTTTGCATCACTTTAATGATTGAAATGAAAAAATGAAATTCTATTTGTTCTTCTTCCTTCCTTTCTGCCTATGATCAGGATTCAGAGGCAAAAATGTAAGCTTTCTTTCCACGTCGGGAACATTGTAATTGCTGATTATCAATATCCTGTCAAGACTGTATTGGTCTCCACAACAAGAAAACCTCAAAACACTTAGATAGCACTTAGAAAATCATTGCAGAACTGCTTCAATATCCCTCTCTACCCGAAAATGGAACAGGCAGTTTCGTTGCCTTCCATCTCCACAAAATCTAAGCGAGCCCCGTGGGAGGGAGGGGGCAGGGGGAGAGGGGAGAGGGGAGGTTGGCGGAGACAAACAAGTTAATGAAATGAAGCAGAGGTGATTTTCAGGTGGCGCCGCAGCAAAACCATATAAAAAAAAAGGGGGGGTCTTTGGAGTCTGTTGCATACCAAAATATATGAGGAGCACGCTGCTTGAATATTTCAAAGATCACCGGTGGCTTTCAATTGGAAAAACAAAGAGGGAGGGAGAGCTGGTGTGTGGGAACAGAGAGGGAGAGAGCTGTTGGTTCTGGGAGAGGGGGAAATGAGGTGACAGGCGAAACACTGTGCACTACAGTGAAGTCGTACATACTGAACATGATATAAGAGTCAAGCTCATCATTGTCCGATATCATTTTTCCCCCCCTCCTAACCTCCCAGTTCAGAGCCCCGAGTTGCAACCAGTGCGAGACTGGGGAAATAGAACTTGGTGTTGCCTGGGGCGCCATGTGTGACTGTGTTTGAGGGTATGAATGAATGTGCTTGTTCATGTGTGAGGCTTAGTGCACAGATCATAGCAGGCCTCCACTTTCCCTTTTATAATGCATGCATATGTATATCGATGTGTGTGTGTTCACAGAGCAGTCCAAAGCACTGGCCACCTCATTAGCCTGCACCTCATTATGGGATTTTCCTATCTGTGTTTTCAGTTCTCTGCTTTTCAGGCCAGTGGTTCTATGTATGACAGGACTTCCCAGAAGCACTGCAATAATAAGATCAGCTAAACCCCAAAGATATGAATGGCGTCGAGTTAATTTCCTTGTTAAGCTGTGTCGGGAGAGGAGCTCTGATAGTCCCTGAGGCCTGATGAGCAAACTTCCTACACAAAAGTATTCTTATTACAGCTGAACACCATATTTACATTTTAGGTATTAGCGACTCTATTCTCCCAAGCAACTTAAACTGAGTGAATATATACAAATTCTAGAAATGTCCACCTTGCTGTGTGTTTTCTTAATGTGCCCTAAATACCACTGATAGTTCCTGTTTCATCAAACATAATACTTAAAAGGTCTTTCAGATAATTAGTTATTATATCCCCCGCAACACAGCACCCAACGGTAACAAGACATGCTTTGTTGTGTAGAACAAACAAAGTAGAACAAACAGATACGAGTGCTAAGCAGAGGGAAAGTTTGTGTGGATCTGATAATGTGCAGACTCCAGGTATGCTTGGATTCCTCTGTATGTGTTCTAAAGCTACTTCCACACTACTACAAACTCCTTTGAAAACTGACCTTTGAAAACTGCTGACCCTGTTAAGTTTGAAAACATAGTACACATGAAAAAAATTGGGCTCTTATCACACTTCCGTAATGTAACAATGGACATTAGCCATTAGCTACTACTGTAGAATGCAACGTTGCTTACCCGGTTTAATTCTGCATATTACAATGACACAACTGCTTATATGCGTAGGACACAGTTGCCATTGCGCGAGCAATCTCATGTGTAGCCTAGAACTTTCTGCAACTAACTAATGCTTCCGATGTACATGCATGCCCAGAGTATGCGAGTGGTCTCTTGATTTGCATTTTCAGGTGTGAACGTAAAGACTGTGATTAAAACTGATATGAAGCCAAAACACTTGAGTGGACAGAGATCGTTTTAGTTTGAAAAAACTGTTTTAGTAGAATGGATGTAGCCTTAGTTTGTCTTTCTGTTTGTAAGTGACGCATGCCAGACCATGCAGTGTGCTGAAGCAAAGGTTTTCCCAATTCAAACTCCATATGCAGATTGGGAACTACAAAGAGGCATAATTGGACATCTTAAATGTTCCTTCAGTTGTATGATTATGCCAATGTGACAAGCTATTGATGCCATTAAACATACTGTCATTTACGCTCTCTGTGTCTGGGTGATTTTTTTGTATAGTAAATTACTTTGATTCAAGTCACTGGTTGATGCCAGTATACATCTGCCTGAAAGCAGAGGAGGGAAAACCCTGCCAGGTGATGTGGTGTGTGTGCAGCGGAGGGATTTGGGGATTGGGGGTGATCTCACCTCTTGGACAGAAGCTTGTTGGAAAAGAGGAATAAGAGGATTAGTTCTCGGTATGTCAATGTGAATCTGCAGAGAGAAAGAGGGAGAAAAAAAGACAAACACTGAAGCAACGGGCAGGCTAGCACAGATCTGGCCATTACAGGCAGTGACAGAGACAGAGAGTCAGCAACAGTTAGTGGATTGGTGTCCTTGATTGAAGGCAAACAGGGGGTTTTGGTGAATCTGAAATGGATTGCAGCCATGGTCTCGTGTATGTGCATGCTTGTCTATGAATGTCAAACTGTCGCTGTGATAGAAGGTGTTTGAGAGTGTTTGGTTTTGTTTGTGAGGGAGAGACCACGTTTGCACCATTTCAGAGCATCGACCCTGCGGATGAACAGGACAACAGGAGGACAGATTCATCAGAAGGGAGCCAGACGGATGCAGGACAGCGACTGGAGCCAAGCCAGCTGAAACAGTCCTGGCTGGAGGGTGGACTGTTTGTGAGGGTGTGTGGGGCTTGACAGGACTGTAGGTCGAGTTGTGTCCACAGAACCTGTCCGTTCTGTCCACCTTACCTCTGTCACCATTGGCTGCAGCACCAACGAATCAGGACTCATCCTAGGAATGTCTATCTGGATCTAACATGGGAAAAAGATGTTAGACATACACTCACACAGACTTTCACACACATACAGACACACACACACTCACAAACACAAGTGTAGAAGTCCCTTCAAGCACGAACTGTATATAAAGATGGGAAACATGATGTCTCCCAAAATCATCTGATTGCTGGCTGGAATTATACAATAGGCCCCACCCCCTCTATTTTAGTAGATGGCCAAACAACCTAAAGTACAATTCATTTTTGGTTTGATTCGTTGTATTACCGTAGTCATTTGATGGTATACAAACCGGGTGAATGTCATTATTTTTAGGTAAGACTGACTTCAATACCACAACTCTGTATAGCTCGATAGCCATATCCCAGTCCGGGATATATAGCAATTAATTTCTGGAAAGTGGGAGGCTATAGAGACATATGCTTCTATACATGTTCTCCTCTGTGTACGTGTGTATTATGTTAATTATGGGTGTATGTATGATTCAACATACACAAGAATAAACAGTAAAGTGCCTTGGCTCCCCTCCCAATGCTAATCTGCATGTAAACCAGTTTCAGCCAATGATCAGCTCCCTTCGGTGTTTTAAAGAAGAAAAGGAGCATATTTACTCTTCAAGGGAGATTTAGTATTTTTCTACAGTGGTGGTCAAATGCATTGTTTAATGGAGCTAAATTTGTCATTTAAAACACACAGCAGCAGACCAATCCTTTTCTTCTGATGGCTCAAAAAAGAGCAAAGATAGCGTTTTTAAAAGCGCTTTCTCTTGGGATGCAATGAAACTGCAGCAGTACTTCAAAAGGACTACAGTGCAAGCTGGGACTTCCACAGTGGAGTTATCCATATGAATCCGTGCAAACCCATACACACAAGCTGTTTGGGTAAATCGCCAACAACATACATATATGAAAGAGACAGATGGACAGAAAAGAAAACATAAATCGACTGTGGATACAGATGGAGACTCAGGGTGGATGATGGACCCATATTGACACAGACGTTTACAAAGACTGAGAATGAGACACACATATGTATGCAAATGCATCTACAGCCATTTAAACGTATAGACAGAGGACATACAAAGCCACCTCCATGTGGGATTTGAGCGCCAGAGAAACATATGAGCAAACGAATACAATCACACAAACAAATAAATAAAAAATTCTCTAGAAATCCCTGTCAACACAAACAGTGATGGATGTGCAGAATTTAGCCCAAAAAATAAAAAATGATCCAGACGTGATCCAAGTAATCTTCAAAACAAAGTGTGCCAGCTTTCTGCCACAGTGTAGAGGAGATCAATGGGAAATTGGACAGAGTGTGAGGAATGTGTGTTTTTGTTATCGACAGCTCACTTTGATGTTTCTTATCTGCCTGAAATGAATAGGAAGTTGTCAAGTGTTAAAAAAGAGAAGGAGTATGTGGGGGAGTGGGAGAGAGAGAGAAAGAGAGAGGGAGAGAGAGTAAACGCAGATACTGTTTTCAAAGCCAAATATAAGTGCTCATTTAAGCAGCTCTCTGAAGCTCGGGGGGGGGTTGCCGTGACTCTGTGAAAAGACTGTGAACACACTTCCTCCATGAGAGACACATAGACAGACACACAGACAGACAAAAGTCCAATGAGTACATGAGGGAGAGGAAGAAAAGGACATGAATAAAAGCACATCATCTATTGTTGTAGTTCTCGTAATCCTTTCTGCAGGGTCCAATCCTGTCAAACGCCAGACAAACACACACATAGAAAGCTTTGTGTTCCAAGTCCGCAGTGAGGAAACACAATAGGGACAAGAAGTTTGAATAGAAATGTAATCCTTTGTCGTCCGACGATCATTCTCTCCTTCATGCTCTTGGTTTGGAGAGGTTTTTATTAAAATGAAAAGTCAAGTGTTGAAGACATTATAAAACACACATGTGAACTGTACTGGGAATGTGTTTGTGTGTGTGCTTGTATGTGTGCCTACCTGTCTGTATGTGTCTTGATGGGGCTCGTCGTTGCGGGAGTCATAGTATTGCTGGATGAAGCCGAAGTATTCTTGTCTCTTCCTCTGTAGGACGCTCTCTCTCCTCTCTGCGTTGGCAGGCAGGTAACCCTGTGGAAGAGATGGAAAAATACGGATGAAGAGAGGGAGAAAAAGATTTTGAGGAGAAGAAGATAGAGAAAGTCAGAGAGAAGACAGAAAAAGTCTAACGAGGGGATTGTTTTATTTGAACAGATTTCTGACTTTGGAACCTGCGAGGAATGGGAAATATTTGAGCAGTAAGATCTCAGTCTGAAAGTAAAAATTGCTAAATAAAGCTTTGATAATATTTGTATATTTGCTGAGAGATGGATGAGAGGACTGATACCACTGTGACGATCTCTGCCCAAACTTTCAAACGACAGGCCGTGCTCTGTCTGCCAGTAGGAGATCTGCTGACCCTGTTGAGAACTGGTATTAACATCTCTCCTGACTGATCAGATAACAGGTGCTCAGTACTAAGTGCAGGTCTGAACTCACCCAAATGTGTCCTGGCCAAATTATTTTGGCAGTGTGAATGCAGGTGCATCCTGGGAACCATATGAAGGAGCACCTACTCAGTTGTCATCTTCTGACCTGCTCCGAGTTTCATAAAGACTCATATTCATTTCTACACTCCCACACACTTATTTCTTTGTGGCCACATAATAATTTCAGTTATTTTTTTTGGAATAGGTTAAATCTTATTCAATAGCAGAGCAGCGCCAGACATTGATTCACTCAGTCCCTCCTGATTCCACGCGTTCTCTCTCTTTACATCTCTTGCTTGCAAGGACACACAGACACAGTAACACATCGATGGACACACCTGTAGAGACCTTTAAAACTTGGTAAATACAACATAATTTGGTTTCAGTAACAGAAATAACGCACATGTGTTTTACATATAGGAGACACTTAAAGAGGCAGTTCATTGCCATGTGTGTCCAGATGAATTTAACACACTGAACTCTTTTTTTGTTGTTGTTATCTATAGAAACACTGAGGCGTAAAAACAACAAAAGCTGGTTTTATGGGGAGAACCGTGCAACTAGCTGTTTCTATCTTCAGATCAATTTATGAGAACCGGTAATGTGTGAAATTTTAAGATGTTAACAGTCATTTGTAAGAGTGTACGCTTTAGACAGAGGGAAGCAGTATAGGTGAAACAAAAGCACCACAAAGTCACCAGTGATAGCCCTCCAAACTAATAAACCTGTCTGTTTTAAACAACACTGATATTCGAGTGGGTTCCACATGGGACTCGTTAATTGAGATCCATAAATACTCAGTCAGACCATCTTCCCAGAGACTGCACACTGTTTCATGTCTCAAGCTTATTTATCCGTCAGTATATTAGATTTAATGAGCCTTTATTTCAAAACTGTTGTTCTAAAACCTTGTCTTGTTCCGAGTCTTTTAGCCAATCAGAAACCAAACGCCACCACCTGGGGATTACAAAGTCTATCAATGACACACCTCACTTTGCAAAGAAAACTTTCTGCGGCTGCTTACCCAAATGCTTTCTGCTGCTTTGGGGAGGTACCTTTCCCTTTCTGTGTGTTTGTGTGTGCCTGTATGTGTGTTTGTCAGACAGTTTTCAAGTATACATTTGTGAAAGTGTGTATCCTCCTTGTGCAGTCAGGCTTATGCAACGATGAGAAAGTCCTCTCCAAACTGAACAACAAATCTAAGGTCTATTAAAAGCGCGAGTTGGGACCAGGGGCTCTGAAATATTCACAAAGTTAAAATCTTCAAAAACACAACTCAAACATGACTGCTGGCCCTGAAAACTTGTCCCCGTGATAAAAAGCCGGATTGTCAAGCTCTTCCCAGAAAATGTCCTTCATGTAGCTGTGACATGTTTTACAATGCCTTGTGCGCACAAGTCTGTGTTTTGTTGCTGCAGAGATTTAGAGTTCATGCATCAATCGTTCCTCAACATTTTTGGTCATTTAAGCCAATTTGTATAAATCAAGTTACAATTAATTTAATAAATGTATACAAATATGGCTGACAGTTAGTCGGTTGGATTAACACAATGTCTCCTTGAAATAAATATTGTAAAAATCAGAATGAATCTGCAATTTTAGACTTTAATTTTCTCCCGCATCATTGGTTTGGAGATAAGAGCCCAGCGAGTCAATACTTATCAATGACAACCAGGCTTAATTCCTATTTTTTGTAAATCGCTTGTTGAAAGCTTCGCAAAAACATACTAACTGCATTTTTTTCTGAATTCACTTATTTGTTGTAGTAAAAAACATCAGTCCAAAGGAAGAGCCACAAGAAGACACAGTGGCCTGATCCATTGACAGTTAAAGATAAAACTAAAAACTAGGAAGTGGCCTTTGATTTGGGATTTAATTTTGCTCATATTTTTTCGTCAATCGGTTCCAATTTGTTTTGAATTACATCTAATAGGATGTAAATAAAGTGACACACTTGGGTCACGGGATGCAAACTGATAAAGATTATCAATAGATGCAGCTGCGACCTCCTTAAAGCTCAAAGTAAAGGACCTTGGAGTTAATTGTGTTACATATAGGTCAACATAGGGTTCAGGTTATAAGTGGTTCATTTGACATCTTGTCTGACCGTGATAATGTTTATACCTGATCCAGCCACAGTCAAGCTATTGGACCATCAGATGAGCAGTGTAAGTATATTTCCCCTTTAAAATTCCATTGCTCCAGGCTGCACATATTTTTAAGACACAGTAGAAAAGGCTCTGTTCAACAGCCTGTGTCTCTTTCTTTTGTTTGACATCACTTACAATTTTAACTGAGCATTTGTTCTTCTGACAGCCCATTTGGCTGCAGTTCAGACACAGCTCTGTTTTGGATTGGCTTCAGTAGAATCATCATCAAACTAAACTCCTCAACCTGCACCAACAGAGATACTTTTCCACATAAAGCAAAAACACATGAAAACATAGCAGGCCTTAAAGGCTGATCAAGGTTTGTTACCTGTGTCCGTTTCTGTATTTGTGATGACTTCACTGTCTGTTGTGTTTGGAAGCAGACTACAACTTGTTTATAACACAAGCAAACAGACACGCACAAACTATGAATTATTCGGCCACTGTCAAAAAGAAAATAAATAAATAAGCAGCAACAAGTTTCTCTTATCTAGATTTGTTCTAATTTCTTGGTAAAGTCCCCAGGAGAACTCTAGAGGGTCTAATGGATTATTGGTTACACACTTGGCTTGAAGACAGAAACCGACATATACACCTTGCTGTATCAACCCTAACATTTCTCGGTCTCTGCAAGGATCATACTCACTAACCCTGAGAGCAAAAAGGTAAATCCTTGCTCGGCCAGAACTCCCCGAAGGAGGCAGAGTCCTGACTCATAGACACTTCCTGCCCCCACCTCCCCAACTTCTGCCAGTCCGCCAAAATGTTCACATTTGTGCCAGCAGGAATCAGGAGGATGCATCAACTGGGACGATTTACATAATCTCGCTGCCTCTCTGCCAAAAAGTCCACACATCATCACATGATGGAACTGCACCATGTGCAAACACACATGACACATGAAAACAAACACAAACACAGCAGGGTCAGCCACAGAGCAGTGGGCACCGGTGGGGGGGGTACACACTGCCAAATAGTGCGTGTGTCTGGAAGGTTAATAGACAGCTTAGTGGAGGTCAGTCATGTTGCAGCTGCATTAGTGCTCACCAGCATGCACCAAACTACAAACCGAATGTAAGAGGAATCACACACTTCCCTGTCTTTATCATAACTGTTAAATGTACAATATGTAACTTCAGCCACTAGAGGTCTCTCATTCAAAACAATGACAAAATATATAGTTTGCCGAATAAAATCACCCCCCTTATGTGCAAATCCAGTTCACGGATTAGGTAATGTAGTTAAGTTTTATTCACATTCAGTGACTAATGTGAACAGTGGAAGGAAAAAACCTGACTGGCTAACTGGCTTGCCGTGTGCTTCTACGACATCATAGTCGAGCAAAGGGACGGACAAAGTCAGGGGTGAAAAGGATAAGAAGCAAATAAAAGGCTAACCCTAACCCTAAATTAAATGTCTTGTTACCTTGACTAATGTTGTGGTTTTCTCCAGGTTTGAACATTGTTGCATAGTGCAAGAATACAAGTCAAGAAAATATATTATATAGGTCTGGTTGTTTTTAGACATTTTAATGAAGAATTGGCATAAATAATATAATTAACTACTAATCATATTACTTTGAGAGATGTTAGATTTTTTATTACAAATTAGCTATAATTTTCCGCTGGTTTCTAACCCATAAATACTTCAAAATTATTTAAATTCTTATACATGGATTTTTTACAGTTTTTAAGTTTCAAGAATAACTGCAAAAAGCACAAGCACCTCGCCTGTCTTTTAAAAAGGACAGCATTAAAAACAAATTAACCAAGGTCTAAGTGAATTCATCCTGGAATCTGAGTGAGTCATTTTCATCTACTTTGTGGTCGACTGGTTAAAAAGGGTGAGTGGAGATTAGAAGAAAATAGATAATGAGATGGAAGGCTAAAAGCTTTGAGCTTCAGTGCAGCTTCTGTTTGTCAGCCTCTAGAAAGTTCATCTCCTCATTCTCCCTCACAACATTCTACTGCTCAATCCTCCACATCAGTAAACTTTGTGTAAAAAAACAGGGGAAATATGCTTAGGGAATCCATTTGGGGAATTTAAATGAAACATTTTTTTTCTGCCTTAATAGTCTTAATTGACTTCTGCTTAGCAGGAATACATCATCCTAGAAGAGCCGACTAAAAACAAACTGTCCTGCTGAAGGCTCAGCGAAAGTTGTAGAAACTAAATTATACTTACTTTTAAAATGTGTCTCTGATTCTATACATGAACCATTTATATAGAAATCGGGCAAGCTTAGTTTTGGTGTGTTTGGAAACATGCATTGAGAATTTATTTCATACGATGACAATGACACGTATGAAACAAGAATGGAACTTAGTAGAGCACAGACCTCCACCAAGGCCCAACAATACTGAGACAGTAAAAAAGGTTCCCGAATCAACATCCACACAATAAGGATAATGAGCATTTGATTTTAAAGGATGGTCAAAATGTTATGGATATTTTTAAGGTCCAGCAGCATACCGCGAAAGAGCAAGAGAGACAGAAGGGTGCAGTGAAAAATTGGTAATTAATTAGGTAAGAAAACATTAATTATAAAATAAGACTGGACTCGCAAAATCTTGGAAATTAAGGGGAAACACTGAAATCTAATGTTAAAGATCAGACTAAATGCTCTACAGAAACACGCCAACACATGCTTTGCTTGTTAATTGTCCAGTATAATCAGTAACACTGGTGTTATCACAGGTTTATTACCACTCACAATAGAAATGATAGTTCAAATGTAAATGAGTGAACATATACACACATAGGCAACATCTTTCAATTTCTTGACCTATGTTTGTCAACCGAAAAAAGCTATTTGACTAAAGGTCATAGTTGTTTATATTTGAGGTGACAGTGAAGTTGGACTACTCATGAGCTCTGGTATTAGTGTTCAAACTGAAATGGAACTAAATGTTCCAGCGAGTTGTGAGATGCCTCTAACAGTGTGGCGGTTGAGTACAACTTTGCCTCAAATGAATGAAATCACATTGATCTTTTCTCTCAGGCAATATAATTATGCTTGCTGTTGTAAGGTAAGAGTTTAACATAATAATCGCTAAATCTGTCCCTGCTGCCGCTGCTTCTTGATACATCTCATCTAACCCTTTAGCCTTATCAATATTTCCACAGCCAGTTAGTTTTCTCCTCTTCCACTACTTCACATTTAACAGCCACACTCCATTAGCAAATGTACATATTGCCAAAGGCTGACATTCTTTCACAAAGCAGAAAATCCATTTAATTTCCTCCTTTTCTGCTCAAGGCCCGGACACCAAGTGCTCTTTAAACAAATTAAATAAAAAGGTATTATTTCTGAAATAACGGGTGGTTTATCCGGATGTGTTTCTGGGGCTGGGGCCGACCTGTGCAGGCTGCTGCTCGGAAACATGGACAGAGGGAGAGGGAGCATTAAAGTCAGGCTAAAAGTTGACTGCTTTTTAATTTGCACTCTGCCTAATGAGAGTGGATACTTTCTGTGATGTGGTGGTAAATGAAGGCCCTTGGGAGAGCGCTGCCGAGTGCTGACCACAGTGGGAAATCTTGTTTCTCGTCTTTGTCAGGTATAGGATGGGAGTGGGGCTCAAGCGTGCCTGCTGGGAAAAAAATCTAATATGTTGGTGCACACTGGTGAGCAGGAGAAGGGCACAAGGGACGCCACTGGAGTGAAGTTTTATTAGGTGCCTCGGACAAGGTTATGGAATACAGCATGGGCTGTGAGTCTCAATGTGTGTGTACGTGTGCGCAAGAGGGAGAATAGATTTCTTGAGCCTGATCCCCTCCTATCTATTTCTCCACTGGGTCATACCCCACACAGGACAGAAAAGGCAGTCAAGTGTTATGAAACTTCACGAGATATGATAGCTTTTGACACCGTGCCCACTTTTCACTTTAATCTGAACCTTGGATTTAACCCTGAGATAATTCAGACTGCACGAGACACGAGATCTAGAAAGCAATTGAAATACTCATGAGGTGTGAAGATTACTTTATCTGTGGGTCTATGGAGGATTGCAGTGTCTAAAATAACTCCAACATTTTAATCTAAATTCAGTCCTCAATGAAGATGAGTTACAGTCTACTATATTGCATTGAAAATGTATACGTAATGCCATTTAACAACTGTTTCACAATTATACATTAGTATAACAGTCAGATGTATAATGTGCCAATTATTTCAGGATTCCCCAGACATGTTACAATTTTTTCTCATGACAAAAATAAATAAGGATGACCTGAATCTGCCTAATTGGCACAAAATGGACAGATGGAATAGCTAATTAAAAAGGATTAATTACTTTAAAATGAGTGCCAATGCTACCAAAGCTAGCTGTACTGACAAATTCAACTATTTCGACTAAAGGGCTTTTCTGACGAAGGTAAATTGAAAACTTTAAGACCTGCATATACTGTGATAAAACAGTGAATGAGGCTTCAGTCAACCACTCCTAGGGGTTTTAATAGACAAGTATTGTGTCCTATTAATAATCTAGAATATGGCGGCTGACCATATTCTAATTAGTTTCATAATTAACCAAAATAAATGTGTACACTTCTTATAATAACATAAGAGATCTCTAACTTGGCAATTTGCTCTGTTGCTGCATTGTATAGCCGTTGGAGTACTATTTGCCACATGCACACTCAGGGCATGAAGTTGTTACTGTAAATGCAGACAGTCAGACCTCATAGTTTCAGCTGCAACAGTGCGTGTAGCGGCAAGTGGCATACTTCGACAACTACGCCAAGCTTTCAATGCTATACAGGGTGAATATTTAACACGTTAAGACTTCGGGTGGAATTATAACTTTGAAGAAACATTCCGGCAGATTAACTTTCGTAGTAAGAGTTCGATGAGAAGAATGATCCCACACTTGCGTGTTTGAGCCAGAGCCAAGGGGCAATTGGCTTAGTTTAGCATAAAGATGGAAATCAAGAGGAGACAGTTAGTCTGGATCTCTCCAAAGTTTCACAGACCTGACCATCAGCACCACTGAAGGTCTAATTGTCGAGTTGGCTTTCCCAAAATGTCAAACTTTTCCCTTGAGGCTAAGATTTGATTAACATTGGAGGAAGAACTTCTGGAGGATATTTCTCTCTTGTCATCATTTTTTTTTCTTTACAATACAGACTGTGTTTTTTTTCCTTAATACTTTCGAGATATTTTGTGGTTTTCTTTGCTTCTTTGCTCTCCACACAATCCCTTCCTCCGCAGCCGCCAGTTTAATTTCTCTGCAGGGAAGCAGAGGCGGTCCAGCTGTAATATATACAGGCCATAGGCCATCTGTGCATTGTTACCCCAAGGTTCACTGCAGCGTTTTCTTGACATATGTATACAACACAAATAAACATATGTCAATTAAGACGTATACAGGCCCACACATATATGCAACACATTCTACAGAGGATTTATAGACAAATACACACAAACAGTTAAATTACCAAGGTGCCCCTACCCTCCCTTGAACCCGGCTGCCCACACTACTGCCAGTGCTTCATACAGCCCTGTGAGCCTTCGCATCAGTCGAGCAATAAACAAAGCAGCCGTTAATGGTTAAAGCACCCAGTAGGTAACCCTCCCACCACAAGAAGAGAAAAAAAACACAAACACGCACTCACACCTTTAATGACATCTTTTCTGCGGCACATTAGCTATTGTGCGGTAATTAATGGAAGAGTCATGGTGCTCAAAAAGCCAGTCTTCTCTCTGCAGACTAGGAGCTGTATACCACAACAATAGCTTAATGAGTAAACACACGGCGCCTCTCATGAATAAATTATTTGTGCCTCGCAATTAATTTTCCCTATTGAAGTTTGGAAAAAAAGCAGGACTATAACCAGTCTCCATAAATCATAAAAGGGAGGGGGTACGCCAATACAACATGACAGCAACTTTGCATGTGTTTGTGTGTGAGTGTGTGTGTGTGTGTGTGTGTGTGTGTGTGTGTTTGTGTGTGTGCATGTGTGTGCCTAAGATCTGCTGTAATGTGTTAATTATTTGTGTGATTTTATCTGTGTGTGAAAGTGTGTGTACTTGATTAATCTGTGTCTTCCCCTGCAGTACGAGGTTGGGTTTTTGTCTCGGAGTGCTTTTGTATCCAAGTGTGTCTACATCTTACACAGATTAGTGATTGTCTCACTGTGTTGGAGCCTGAATGCACACAGTGTATATTAACTGTATTTGCATGCGAGTGCGTGAAACTTACCGAGAGGAGCTTCCACGTAATCGGTCGGACCTGTCTTGGGATTCCAGACCAGCTGAGTTTCCGTAGTTCGTCTGTAGAAGCACAACCGAAATACCAGAGAGTTAATTTTGAGATTCAACAAAGACATGGATTCCCTCTAGAACATCCTCCATAGTATAAGCCAATTTGAGTTTCTGACAGATCTACCCAGATCAGCATCTACACTAAGTTGGCCACTAAGGAAAATGTAGTGAATATTTCAGTATAAAAGGCTTAAAACATGTCTGAGGTCATTTTGAAAACATGTCCATAAATATTTGATCAACCACAGAGCACTGAGTATTTAATCAGTGAAATGTTTCACTTAGTAGATATTAAAGCTTTAATGCTCACTCAGTTAATTGGTCAGTCAAACAGACATTTATCTTTTTATCATAATGTTCAAGTAAAAATTTCTAATAAGCACGGTTAAAATACTTTGACAGATCGCTCAAATTACTGGACACGGCAACATTAAAGTGAGAATAGATGAAAAATAATAAATGATGTTTAGTAAGTAAACATTAAGCTTTCTGTGATTGTTCAATTATTTGCTGCTTGTATTCACTACTACAGAGAGACGATGGGTTGTAATGTAAAATAAATCTGACGGAGAGGGAGAGGTGCAAATTAGAGTTTTAAATTGGCAGAGAGTCGTTCCCTTTGGGTCTATGAAGATCCAGAAAATATGGCTTGATGCCTAGGTGCTATCCAAACCATACCCATCTCTCTCACTAACACTCACACAGACGGTGGGTGTAAGGATTAACAGTGACATGGGATAGTGCTTTGTCCTGAGGTACTTAGCAACCGGTGACTTTTTTTTCAAGGTATTTTCAGGTAATCGAAAAGTAACAATTTGACGACGATAGAATTGTAGGATAATTTACCTGCACTGGAAAGAGACAATGTTCCTAAATAGAACATAAGCTATTGTTTGTATCAGTGCCTTTTTTTGGAGTATGATTTAATAGTTAAGTTACCGATACTAAAATGTGGGCAAAAACTAAAAAAAAGAAGGCAATTGACTACTTCCCCCTTTCCAGTAGAAGAGTTTGCCTTTCTGTTTCCTTGTTTCTTTTCCATCACTGACGATCAGAGCCTGAGTTGAGAAAAATCCTGTCTCGACCTATGACACTGGAGTGAATGCCAATTGTATCCATTCCCATTGCAGACAAAAGCTGGATGATAGTGTTTTTTGACCAGTGGAAAATGGGCTCAAGTTTACAATGGAGGCTATGATATTAAAGATAACTGTGTGTTTTTCAGGAGCATTGGGTTTCTGGATGACATTAACTCATCCATTATTCACAGATAGGTCTCCCTCTTCCCGGACCCTGCCAATCCACAAACCCCCTATTAGCATTCAATAAGACGAGTTGCCACTGCCGAACCGAGACAAACATAAAAACACAGTGATTTTCACTTGTAATTGCGCTGCCACTGTTTTTACCTGCATTTCAAGAGTGAAGGGCAGAAGCGCAAATTGATTTCTGTGCGAATAAAATGGCACCGTCTTAAAATACTTTTCAGACGTAGAAAAGAAAGGGGGAAAAAAAGAAAAAAATATACCTAATGGATAAGCCAAATTCTTCGACTCTTATTTAAACCACTGGCTGGAAATTGATAAGCCCTTCGCTCAGAGTGAATAGTATTGATTAGTGCTGCCAAATGACTCTGCCGTGCCTGTTCTTCAAGGCAAATGCAATGGAGAGTCAGTGACAGATAGCAGAATAGGAAATAGCAATCACCTAAACAGCAATGGGCTAAGTCCATTGGCTAAATTGAGTGAAACGCATTAGAGCTTGTTCAACTGATGGGAGTAGCTATTTATTCCCTATAGTTCCTGTGCATCTTCCACTTAAAAGTTCTCTCTTACCTTGTCCCCCAGTGACTTTAATTATATAGAAATTCAATACAGTGATCTAGTGCACAGCATGGCTCTGTTGGTTTGGAGGCTGACAGAGCCCCAGAGTATGGGAAGGTTTCGATTACCCCAAGGCATAGTGTGCAGCAGTAAGGTGCATTTAAAACAAAGATTTAAAAATCTCTCTCAGACATGACACAGAGAATAAAAGTTGTACAGGGAATGCACTGCAGGTTCTTGATGGATAGTCTCTTCATCTGACAAGTGGAGCGCAGTGCATGAAAATCTGTGCATATGTTCTAACCATACACTGTCTATAAGGAGGAACAACATGAAGTGAAGCCAAAGCATATTGATCGCCACCTGGTGGCTGGCTGCAGTATAGGGCATAAACCCTGCCTCCTTCATGGTAGCTGATGGGAAATGGACCAAATTTCTCAAACATGGTTTCTGTCATTTTAGACAACTCTTACCACTCGGACATATGGCAAGTGACAACAATTGCAATTGGTAAAATGTGTGTATTGGCAGGACTTCAATATCAGGGCTCCAGCTATCGATCGCTACAGCACAGACTACACAAGATAGCGACGTTTGTATTCAGTGGGTGAAGTGGGTCGTCCATCTTTCTAAACTAATCGATGGTTTCAATATGAAAAAAGTGAGCAATCAAGACCTCTGTTTGAGGAGCCCGCAGGGCCGGGCAATTAAGAGAAAATGTAACTAATCCGATATTTATAACCTCTGACTGACCTAATTGTCGGGTATCCACTATATTCAATGCATCCCCCTGCTGCATGTCCTCCCTTCTCACTGTCTCACTGACCTGCGCTCATATTACACGTTAGCAATTAAAACCAACACGAATCAGAAGTATTAGGACTCATAGGCACGGGAAATGAAGCACTTTGTGTATGTTTGATTAACTAATGTGTTTAAACACATTGACAAAAAGTCCAACATTTTGCGCCCAAGCAGCTCACACACAACACAAAATCTCTAATATGACCCGCATAGCAAGGACAACAGGATTAAAGGGAAGGGAATGATCCGACATCATCGATTAATAACTAAATAAATGTGATCACCAGTTGGTGTTAAAGGTTGAGTGTGGAAGATTTAGGTGAAAGGGATGTATGGTAGAAATTCAATATAAAATAATACATTTTCACTAGTGTGTTCAATCTAAATTGTAAGAATTGTGGTTTTCTTTAGCCTAGAATAGGCGCTTTATATTTAAATACTTTACATTAACATTGGGAGCAGGTCCTCTCTACTGAGGCAGCCATGTTTTTTACAGTAGCCCAGACTGGACAAAGTAAACACCTTATGAGTTTTTATGAAAACTGAAGGCTACCACAGGTTCTCTTTCATGTTTGGAAGGAGAGTGTGAGGTGAGGGGTATTCAGCTGCAACATGCAACTTTACCACTAGATGTCACTAAGTTCGACCCACTGAATCTTTTAGCGAGACAGTGATGAGGACACACGCGCTGGAGTGTGTCCCACCATTTATCCATGAACACGTAAATATGAATATTGCATTTTACACATTTCATATTTTATTTGATATATCTTGTAAATCCTATAAGCTTATATTTCTAAACTTGCATGGAGCTATTGAAACAAACACAATTTCCCCCTTGGATCAATAAGGTATTGCTGATTCTGATTCTGATGGTGAGAGGTGGGCAGGCACTCAGGAGACCAGTGCTAAGCCAGTTGATTAGCCCAGCGGTCACCAGTTATCTAATCACTCCCTCTCTCAAACGCAGCAGCGTAATGGACCTGGAGGGAGACGCCACGGACGTCGAAGGTCAGACCAATGCCGTACGATTTATGATTAAAGAGACTGACCCTATGTGCCAAAGAAGCCAAGCAGAGCAACACAACGCTTTATGTTTATCGGAGTGTCTAACAATAAAACGCTCTTGGTTCGCCTGTTGTTTGTGTTGGGTGATCTACAATATGGATAAAGGAGGAAGATATCCCAGGTTCTGCTGCATCTACTTTGATCCTTTCTTAATCTTAACTTACTGAGTCTGACAATGTTATGCCTTCTACGCTTTGGAGAGATCTCTTAAAGAATTTGACTTGTCCGTTTTATCAGAGAAACTTGTTATCATGCAACACATCAGGTTTCTGATGTGGTATAAAACTACACTGATACCACAGAGGACAAAATATTGTGATCCTGTCTGTGCGTTGAGGTCGCTGCCGGTCCCAGCGTGGTTCGTTAGGCCACCTCCTGTTTGCAGGCTCAGAAAAGACGGATTCATGAGGTGTGACTATTGATTGCCACAAGGGCATGCCAAAGGACTTGAGTATTATTTTTTTTCAAACTTTCACAGCTTCCCATTAGTGAGTATTGGATGGAATTTACATGAATGAACCAGTAGGCCACTCGCAGTGACATCTTCCTTTTACACATAGAGTGGTGCCACTACAGCTGTTACACAGAATTCATTTAAGTCTTTAGGGGTGAAATCATTACCCAACATGCACCTTTACATTCATTACACTCTGAACAGCTAGTCATGGGTGTCTCTCCTCTTGCCTTGCACCCTTTGAACCTTCATTTGCACTGTCAGACGAAGAAATTACTCCATGAATCTTGTGGACTCGGGCTTAATTAAACTATGTTATATTTCTCCCACCTGGCATTAATCTCACTGTTGGGGGTGTGGAGAGGGGGAGTTAAGGGCACCACATGGTTAATGTTCCAATCCTGATGCTGCAGTGATCTGCAGAAAGCCCCATCCTCTCTGATCAAGGATTTTAACGGGAATGTTTTGGGGGAAATAAACATTGGGTCTCATGCAAGAACAAGTAACATGATGAACTCCATCTTTGTGTACCTCAGTAGACGTGCACAAGGTTAACAAACTTTCATGTTTAACATCCAAATAATGCCGTATATTGCTGTGCTTCCTGCCCAATGTCAGACGTATTCAATCATGAAAATGAAGAAAATTAAAACAATCAGGTCCAGATTTCAGCGATGTAGAGAGATCTAGACTTTTTAGCAGCTTCAGAAATGGAATAAGAAACGGACTAAAGCAGTGCTGTTAACAGACATTGCACATCCTACTTCCATTTCATTACAATACATGTTAAAATATGAAATCATGCTCTTCACAAGTTCTCCTGAATCGGTCAAAAAAATACAAATCAGTTTGTATGAATGTATCTTGCATGAGGTCCATTGTGCATTATAGCGGCTTGTGTGTGGGCAGGTACCGATGTGTGGAAAGATCAAGGAGCAAATATGTACTTGGCAATGTGGCCAGCAGAAGTAGTTGGGCCTGTTACACCCATGCATCATACACAGCAAACCATGGACAGCTTTTGCTTCTTCGCTGTATTCCAAACTCTCTCTTGCTGCAAGCCAGACCGTCACAGAATCCAAATCACAGTGACCCCAACGTGAGCCTGGGTGACTTATAGACCCACAGTTGACTCTCAAAGTACTGATGCTCTGAACCGGTCAGCACATGAAAGAACAATGGTTAACTCTACGAGGATAAATGTTTCATCATATCCTTCCAGTTTCACACATTTTAATTAGTCCTGGGCTAAAAGGCTGCTTTGAGAGGAGATCTCCACATGGAAACACATAATCCATAATCCATCTGTGAAACAGATTCTGTGGTGATGCTTTATTCTAATGCAAATAGCCTCTCATAGGAAATGTGTAAACCCCCCATTTCCTAAATGCCCACTACACTGTGTAGTAGCCACACTCATGTGAGCTCTAATTCCTGAGAAATAAGTTCTGAAGAAGAAATCTCCATTTCCCACAGGGGCGATGTGAGCACAGTTGACGTGCAGGCTAAATTGCAGATGTCGTTTCATTAGTGTGCGGCTAGCTCATCTCTCAGAAAACATATCTGACTCTCCGGGGCATCTCTTGTGCATTATGAATGAGACAGTCAAGCCCTCGCTCCTCTGGAATAAATTAAAGACATTCTGTGACATTTTGAAAATTAATCTGTTGTTTTGCTCAGCGGGCACTTGTCACAATATGGGTTAGAAAAAGTTTCAGCAACTGTCCTTGAGGCGACGTGCTGCTGGCAAAGTTAACGGTGCAACAAGCCATTTTGGGCTGACAAATTTGTCACCCCACCGTTACATATAGTCATCTGTGCTGGAATAAACTCTGCTAACAAACAATGCAGCTGTAACTCATTAAAGCAAAAAAAACGATCCATACACTTAATTCACCCCGCGGGGAATCCTTTAAAAGTATACACATATAGAAATGCAAGCTGGTACAACAGCAAACACAGCTTCCCTAATGAGACCTATAAAATATCACATTATTATACATGTGCATTGGAATTAGTGTGATTAGATTCATGGATGTTTAATATGCTGGTGGCACACGCCTCAGGGGATTGGTCTGGGAGAAGCGAAAACACCTGTAACATTAGCAATGTGCAACTCAAGGGCAGCGGCCGCTAGTCTTTCCTCTGCGTGTCTACTGTATTCCATTATGCATGAACTTACAGGGGTGCACTTTGTCTTGGCTGGAGTTAAGCTGGGGACCACAGGGGGTGATTAGGACACCATGTACCTTCTGTTGAACACCCACAACAGCTGCTCTGATGTGGGACCCTCGGAGGTAATGAATGCTCAATGACTCTTGAAACATTCAGAGGGCAAAATATAACAAAAATATCATGTTTTTCATTCCATTAAAACTTATTTAATCCTGCCAAGAGAACCAGAAGGATTATACAATGGCAGCCTGAGAGACGTAGTTTAAAAGGAACAAAGCATTGGAGTTGCCCGTTGCAGGTACTCATGTACTTTAGCCTACAGCAGCTCCACTGAAGCAGATGGGGACTGGATGTCTTGATAAAGGCCACCTCAAGTGTAGTGTACTTGCTGGGGGAGGAGAGGATGTGTCTTATTCACCTTTCTGGCCCAGATTCTCTCAGTCTGCTTTGGGATTTGAAAAACTCACATGTGGGTCACAGGACCGGTTCTTTAACATTTGGCTACAGAACACATGGCAAGGGCCTAAAGAGAGTGAAACTAGAATTAAGGGGCTTGGCTCCACATATAAAAATACCTCCGCCAAGGCCCAACAGTCGACTTATAAAACCACAATTTAATCCACGAGACGCAGATATTTATTTTAATCTGCATCACTCCTAACCAATTACATGCATTCGTTATTAATAGTACCCCAAATATCCATGAAGTATTCCCTGGGACATTGGTAGAAATGTTAAAGAAAGTTGGATATACCCCTATGTATGGATCCATTCCCTTTACCCGTCCTTCCACCAAGTTCTGTGGTAATGCGTTGGCAGCGTTGTAAGTGCCCTTGCATGCTGTGCTGGCGAATGTTCATGGTAAATATAGTTGTTCGATGACAAATTCATTGTTGGATGCCAGTTTGACTGAAAATGTGAAAAGTTAACTCCAGGAATTCATTGTGTTTGCAGAAACAACGACGAAAGAGACGGGGAGTGGGGTTAAGGATCCTTAAATAATTCAATTCAGATTCTAATGTGCATGACACACAAAGGGCAAGAATGAATTCAAGTGTCAGCAATAGAATCATGCATGCAATGATAATTGACTGTTTGCCTCCTGAGTGGACAGGAACAATGGAGCTTGAGGAGCTTTTCTGGCCGAGTGAGGGCACTTACAATGAACAACCATGCAACATGGAAATAAAATCAATAAAGAGTGTGTGTGTGTGTGTGATTGTAAGTGTAAAAACTGAACCTGCACACACCTTCCATGTCTGCCTATCTCCCTGCCTGTCACTCAGTCTGCCTACCTGTGTGCATGCTTCAGTATGAAGGCCAGGAAGAAGAACAGAGGACGGCGAGGGGGGAGGAAGTCCTGTCAGTCAGTGCTGGCTGAACAAGGAACTGATGGGAGCAGGAGGGAAGACGGTTGGCGGGCCGGAGCCATGCACTATTCAGGCAGCATTCAGACGGAGCGCGACCACTGGGGCAAAACCCCACAAGGTTCACGGCAGCACACACACCTGACAAAACTGCCGTTCAGATTCTGCAATGGGGGGGGCGTTGCCTTGGCAAATCAGGGGTCAATTGTGTGTTTTTCACATCCAGAAGGGTTCAAAAGTCTCATTGGGAACGTGGGTTCCAACTTTTGGAGCCTACGGGTCTAAACCATAGAAAACACAACAGTCAGTGGTTGTGTCTATCACTGTAAACACAGTGGTATGTCCTCATAAACACATGTCTTGGATAATATTACAATGGTGAAAAAAAGAGGATGAATGCCGTCCCTTCTCGCACTGGAACAATCGGTGTCACCTGAAACCATTTCGCCAGCGAGGTCAGAAAAACAATACAGTCAGGACGGACACCTTTATCATGCAGTGTATTAAAAAGTTAAGCTCCCCTCCTATAAACCTTGAATACTGTGAGAGTCCTGAACAGTCTAACTCATCTAGAGGACAAAGTGATGGCGCCAGGGAGCAGACGGCTCATAAACTAATGGGACTCTTGTAAAAAGATACTCCCCCCTGGATTATACCTGCTCAGGAGGCCTGATGGATGGCCCAGATGGCTGGGAGAGGACACCGAGCATAGATGAGTGAACAGGTGTGAGAATGGGTGTGTGTGTGCGCACTATAACAAGGACTTGTATACCGAGTTCCCTGGATTTTGCTTTGCCTTTAACGGATTTAGATCAAACAAGCTCTAAAATATCTGACCTAGTGACTCTTTTTTTGTGTAAGTGGAGACATTTTATGTGGGAATATGCAGATTTATTATATTCAGATTTTAGTTTGTAATGATGCTTTTTGGAGGTGCAGTTTTCTCTATTAGACATTAATGTGCTCAACCCAGTGTAGATGACAAAGTTCAACTGGTAAATATGGAATTCAGTAGACAAAATTATGATCATGTTCCCACATTGTGACACATTAATGAACAAAAAGTCAGTCAAACTGCAAATGCACACACAACAAATACTTGAATAATTAGTTAACAATCAACTGACCGGCAGAAAAAATTATAATTACTTCGTTAACAAATTCAGAAATATTTTATGCTCTGATTCCAGCCTTTAAAAGTTTTAAATGTTTTGGACCGTCAGTAAAACATAACAAAATGTTTGAAGATATAACCTTTTATTCTATTTGTAGCTTTTTAGTGACTAAAAATGTCATTGAAAATCAACATAATCATTGATTAATCGATGATTACGCATTATAATCATGAACTGAGGCTTTAACTGGGTTAAAAATTACATCTAAAAATGAATAACTGGTTATGCCTCTACAATACAGCATTGGCCTTTTTTCATCTTCAAAAGTAAATCTTGGAGCCCTGAAACTTATTACTTTTGAGCCCTTTTGGTATGGTCGGCCATGAAATCAAATCTGGACTTTCATTTGATATATATATTTATATTTCCTATATGTTCTACTACTTATAATTTATTTATTTAGTATTTATTTACTATTTCATATTTTTTTTTGCTCATTGTTGTTTCTTATTATTATGTGCATTTTCTTTTGCTCTTGTTGCATTACCTGCGCTGCTGTGTAAACCCTCAAATTTCCCCACTGTGGGACTATGAAAGGATCTATCTATCTATCTATCTGATGTTTGCATGACTTTAACATTACGTAGGTTTATGGTTTAAGGGAGAGGCAGGGTAAGAAAAGAAAAAACTAACATAGGACAGTATTATGAATCATGTATGAATCTATAATTTAAACAGACCTTATATAATTGATGAAAAACCTCTGGCTATGTTAAGTTGGTAAATCAGTAAATGTACATAACTGTGGATTTAAACAAAAAATGTTGTTGACGGGGGAAGCATAAATCTACAGTTGCTATTTGCAGGCAGAGAGCAGATGTGAACTGTAGAGGCTGAAGTATGTTTATTGAAGCTGCTCGTTGAAAAGAAAAAGAATCACATGGAAGCACGACCCGCTGTAACATATGAATAAACTAAGCCATGCAGTCAGGGAGGCTCCTGACACAGGGGACAGCTTCTGGTTTCACCAACCTTATTAAGTCAGGTGTTTTGCCTGGGGACATGCTAGGAGGCAGAACATGCACTGACATTCATGTGCATATATAATATACATACATCCCTGACTGTAAGCATGGTGATTGTGCAAGAAACACACCGTGGAGAACTCTTCATGAAAGAAGAGAAAGTGAAGAGAAAAGAGGGTAAAATGCTGAGATTTTGAGTTTTTCTACCTGTGTCTACCTTCTAAGAACAGGTCGCATATTATACAGAAAACAACGTACACTGCATTTTCTCGCTTTCCTCATCAAAAGCTTACGATTGAAGTCTCAAATAAAAAGATAACTTCCACTGAGATTTAACTACCTGGCCAATCAAATGCTGCATCATCTGTTCTTTTACACTTTCCCAGCTACTGACACACACACACTCCCGAAGTTGTCACACACACATGCACAGAGGCATTAGGACTGAGTTAAATTGAATTACATCGCCACTTCCCACTTTGATGGCGGCTATTAACTTGGCAAACAGCGCTGATGGTAAGCCTATCATATGGTGGCTGCTGTGTAACAGGATTGCAGATTGTAGCACTATAGGCAACCCGTGGCAGGAGAGTAGCAGGCCTGCTAACAGTTGCTGCAGTGAGGGTGAAGCAGCGCTGTGGCGGTGGATGTGTAACAAAGAGCTGCAGCACCCCCAACAGAGAGGAGACACACCGACAGGCACCGAGGCATTGGAAGCAGCAATGAAAGTGTGCCTGCATGTTCCCCTGGGCAGTTATTTAATGTATTTTCTGTGTTCTTATTAGTGGTTGGCAGCTTCTTTATGTTTGCTATGTGTTATTAAGTGTTCATGACCAATAGTTGTTTGTAAATGGTGGACTCTGCCTCCGATATGACGAATATAAAAGCAAACAGAAAATAGAAAAGAAGAAGAGGAGACAAACAAGGAAAGGTACTGATGAAAAGAGGCAGTAAAAGACGGTAAGAATAAATTGCCAAGAAAGGGAAAGAGAAGGACGGACCATTGCCATAGCAACAGCAGTATTTCTGTGATCCAGCTATAACTGCTTGATGTCAGATGCCAGCTCTTGGTCTTAAAATCTATTAAATAAGAAAAAGATATGCAGAAAGTCTGTTAAATGTGGAATTGTGGCTTATAACTCATCACAGAACCTTTACAAAATGTAACCCTAACACTGCCTATTCCTGAATTTCTATCAGAGCTGGAAAAACAATTTTTCTTTAATTAATTTTTTCAAAAGCATCTGTAGAAAAATTGTATCTATATCAAGCTACAGAAAATATGACAGACCAACTTATCAGACACGTCATTTTAGGCGGGGCCGGGGGGGGGGCCAGGAGGGCTGTTCCCACCCAAATGAAACAGGCAGTACCTTTAACTGCAAGCCATAAACTATTCAGTGTTGTTTATTTATAAAATGGAAGGGACCGAACGGGAAGGATGGCATATTTGCTCTCTGCAGCGGGCTGCACATGCGGCTGTTCAACTGATTCCTTTCTCTGCACAGAGACTGGGCTGGTGGCCTGGTGTATGCTCACAGAATGATAAGCTCAGAGGGGTGCAAATACAAGTACAAGAAAATGGTCCATAGAAGAACTGATTTTGTTTAACACGTATAATTAATGATTTTGAATAGTATTTAGTATTTTACACATTTAAGTTTACAATATCCAAGACTGCTTTAGCAATACAAATATATGTTTTTTTTTAGATATGAACAGTGCATGTAAAAAAAATTCCAAGCTGACATGACTCCTTCCTCCTCCTCAGAGAGAGTGGTTGCTGTGTTCAGGTTCATGCGAAAGACAGGCTCGCCTCGGGACATCAGCAATAATTAGGTGAGATCAACCCCACATCAATCACCCCCCCCTCGCACACGCACAGGGTCATCAACCTCTACGCGACCTTACATGCTAAACAGACCACTGTCACAACCTGTCACAAGGCTCGACAGAGAGAGGGGGGGAGAGAGAGGGAGGGCGTTAAAGAGACAGAGAGAAACTGACAAGGATGTTAAAGATCTGAATGCAAAGGGGATCGTGGAGGTTGGACAGGTATTATGATCAAAAAGACTGAGGAAATGACACTGACAAGTGAGGAGTGGAGGTGGGAGCAGCTGAGTGAAGGTTCATACACTTGTTTTATTTCTCCTTCAACTCTACACAGGTTTCATCTGTTGTGCAGGCAAAGTTTCAAAATGACTTCAGACACGAGAAGTGCAACTCGAAGCTGCCAGCACCCGTGACAAGACTAACTCAGCTACAGCACAGAGTCGAGGAAGATATAATGCTAAGTTCATCCAGTTCAAAAACATCACACAATGCCCAGCACACACAATCAAAAAATGGACTGAGTGGAAACCCCAGAGACCTCCAGCCCTGACATGTCGCCACGGTTTGTCCCGAGAAAAACATGGCTGCTGCTGCAATTAATGACACCATTCAACTGAGGGACCGGCCAATGTATCATCCCAGCGCCGCTTCCCCCCCCATCTCCTTTGAGCTCAAGGACAGTCGGTCGAGTTTCTCCTTTACACAAGGGGGCGTCCTCCCCGCTGACAGTGTACCGATCTGTGTGGGGAATTTGTACGAGTGTGAATATGTCAAAGGCAGCATGCGGGGAAAGTGACCTACGCTTTAGCAGGGAGTTTAATCCATCTTGTCGTCGCCCTCCTAACTGGACACTGCAACAATCTGCCCATGTGTAGATGTTGAAATATGAACTCAGTATTTTAAACCAACCAAGAAAAACTCTCAACAATGACTTATTATCACAAGAATATATTAATCTGGTTCAGTTTTGTGCCAGAAATGTATACACTAGAGCTACTTTCAGTAACGCATGGAACTCTAACCACTAGCAAGTGGGTGTGTTGACGATGTTTCTAACAAAAATTCCAAGTACAAACATCTCAAGATTTTAAAAAACATTAACGCTCCAATTTATTTGTTGTTGTGAGCACGTCTGACAGCTATCTTGTTCATATGTGAAAGGCAAACTCCACAGAAACTCCAGACCCCAATGTCCATACATTTTTGTCTGAATATGGCTTAGGTTTGAATTCTTCCGCATGGTGAATATTTCATTATTTTTCCTTTTGGAGTCTCATCTATATCCCATTCTTTGCTGCTGCAATGACCCAATTTCCCCATGGGGATCATTAAAGTTTCATCTTATCTTATCTTATCTGCCCCTATCCCTCTCCCCTCCGTTATCACCCTCTCATCGCCCCCTCGTCACCCCCTCCTCCAACAGTCCTTCACTTAATTATGTCCCATGAATGAAGTTCATCTTTCATGCTGCCAGCAGCCGGCAGCATGGCTCACCCGTTCTGGGCTATCCAATCATGGCGCATAGACCAAACTAAATTTAGACAGCCGGCCTGTGATGCCTGGCGGGCCCTAATGGCGGCTGACGTCTCAAGACAATCTGCTGATGTACAGGATACACTCCGGCTCAGGCGGCTGCAACCAAAGTTGACTAATGCTGATGACTTGTGAACCAGTTTGTTTCGCTCAAAAAGTTTTCAAGGGGATCGCGAACACAGAGGTGAATTACTGTGCTGACTAAGGCCATTCAAACTTAATGAAATCCTGCATTTACATTTTAGGATCTTGGCCAATGCTAAGAGTAATCTACATGAGGCGAGTAAAGCAGTGGCAAAGTGCTCCGAGTGATGCAAACCTGCACATTTATTCAAACAGCAAAGCAATCAGCCACCCATGTTGACGGCACAGGATTTGTGTAGGTAGGTTGCCATCACCAAGATGTTCTAGTGGAGGCAATGATTATATGATCATTAATAATTAAAATTAGAATCCCCCTGATTTTACAAACTAATGTCCGTGTACAGGTGTTGCAGAGTATCACTATTACTATGTGGAAAAAAACATTTATAAAGTCTGATGAATTGCGTGAGGTCAATTGCATGAACATGTTTGGGGACAAGTTGGAAAATTAAACGTGTGAGGTTAGAAAGAGCGGACCTCCGTGACGTGCTCCTCAACTCTGCTTGACATTAACCACGACTGGCACAACCCCCCCCACCCCCCAAGAGCAGACTGTCAGCAGTCGAGCTGCTATGCAGGTTATGTAGGCGCCAGGTTTTCATGGTAGACAATCGTGTGTGTTCTTCTACTGGATTGTCCATCATTATTGTCATAATATTATAAGAGTGGAGTACTTTTACATCTATTTCCTAATTTCCGAAATCTATGTCTTTGGCTTAAAGTATCTCAAGGATAAATCTCACAGTATTTTCATATTTTGAATTATTAGGATATGTCAGCTGATAAGTCACAAGCAATATCAGTGCATTAATACTCAAGAATTTTTTTAGATCTGCCTTTGCTGCTTTTCAACTGTAAAACATCACCTGATATATGGCTTTCCATTGATATTGGCATTTCAAGAAATCTTGTATCGGATGGGCTATACTCTAAATATTTCATAATAAAAAAAATTATATAAATCCAGTATCAGCTTGACTATAAGTCCATTATTTTACAATAAAGCCCTTCCCGTGCAGATATTCAGATCTCTGAAGACCACTTATTGTGAGAGAGGATACCAATGAGTTACTTAGCGTTGGCAGCAGCAGTGACACCAAATTCCTTCACTGCCTGAATCAAAAGAGATGAAAACTTGCCTCTAATACTAGCCTGTCTGAAATAAATGCCTGCTAGCCTCTCTAGATGTGGTAAATTAGGCCCACAGCTACCACTTGAGGACGGAGGCTGCGGTGTTTAAGCGGCGTCATTTCTGCAGTGAAATATCTCTGACACAGTCTTTTTCCATTTAGCATATTTAAGGTATTTAGACAGGCACATAACCCATGCTCTTGCTAACTACAGCACTTTCATAATTCTCTCCACTGGTCACACTTCAGGCTCCCCTTCTATCAGGCAGACTCAACACACACACACACACTCAAGACACACACACACACACACGATCAAGGCATTAAAAGTACCCAAGGACATCAGATGTACATTCTTCCTCTTGACATAGATGAGATCTGAACCCAAAGGGGCTTTAAACATAGTTTGACAGTTCCTCCTCCTCCTCCATTCATCCACTCCCATATTTTTCATGAAACAGTCTCTGAGGTCACAGACACAAATCATAGCAGATGTTAAGATAGCATTGTATTTTTTGGGATAAAACCACTTCATATGTTCTTTTTTTCAGTATACAGGTTTACAAGTAAATAGAATGTTTTAATGTACGTAAACTTCAGCGAGTCCAAGTCTATAGATCTTTTTTTGGTGCCCACCACTGCTGCATATAACTGCAGGTGTTTCTGATAAACCACAGGTTCAAGGTACATATGCAGTATTTCAGTATTTCATTCCATAACTTTATGCCAGTCAGTTACACACTGGCCACTTGTTGGATTCTTGACATTCAAACTCTACACCCAGAGTGGCTCGATTCAAAAACTTCTCTTCGATGTGGTTTTATCGACTTGAAAAAAGTCGCTCCAACAGGTTGGCGCAGAGCAGACATTTTAAGTTTCCGAGGACAAAAGGTCAGCTGTAAAGAGGGATGTCTGCGAGGATATCATGGCCAGTGGGGTAGCAGTGGTTAGCAAACAGTCTCACGGATTGGAAAAACATAAAGGCCTGTCGTTTGGTTAGAACAAAGGCCTGTCATTTGCTTTTGTTGTGGGTGGAATTTTTTCCCTTGTAATCTGCATTTCCAGATGGCGGGATGACTTTCTCCCTTGCAGCGTCGTTTAAAGCGCAGCACAGCTGGCAGCCGGACCGAGCAAACTATGAGTGAGAAGCGAAGGAGCGCAAGGAAATGAAAGAAGATGACAGTGGAGAACATGGAGTACTTGTTGGATGAGTATCTCTTACCTAGATCTGTGTTGGGGCCGGCCAGCAACTGTTTGAACTTGTCGAGACGGGACGCTTCCCTCTCGGTCATGGCTGGGGTGCCAGACGTGTTCTGGTCGGCCATGCGAGCCACCATAGGGATGAGGGGCGGCCGGTGGGGCAGAGACCGCTGTCTGTGGAGGCCTGCATATTCACTTGCTGCATCTGATGGGCAGATAATGACATGAGACGGGAAGAAGGGTTACTTCACCACAAACATATGCTGGACTTTTATATGATGCAGCACATGATCGTGTGGACACGATAAAGGTCCATTGTCATATTGAAGGCAACGTATTTCAGTACATGAATGATATTTTGTGTTTAGTCCTAGAAATGATCTATAGAATCTGCTCAGATGTATGAGTTTGGTTCTCAGTCTGCACAAACTTTGTTATTTATGAATCTCATCCTCCTGATCTGACAACATGGGTGAGGGGAGGTGTGGGCGGAAGATAAAAGTATTCGACGGCTCCGTATTGCTCTGTAGTCACTAAACCATGGCGACCTTTGAGTGATCCAATCAAATCCCAGGGATTTGATTTAAATCTCTTCTGGAACACATCCCAGCCCACATATTCATTTTCACCTCACACTGCTGAGAATATAGATGCTCTCACTTTTATTTCACTGTAACATCAGTGAGCCCAGTTTTTTCTATACAGAAAAATCCATTAATTCTGTTTAGAGGACGTGTTTCGTCTTGTTCTATTACACTCAAATGTGCCCTTTTTCAAGAGAGAGAAGTAATATTCCCCCGAATTGAATCTGAGCCACAGTGATGTGACAGGACATGTCTGGCACTGATCAGTTAATCAGTAACTGCTGTGCACAGCAACTCACTTGATAGTTAGACTTTTATCAAAATCAAACTGAAGATCTGCTTATTCAGGAACACAGAGCCAATAGATATAAAAGGTGGGGTTGGTAATTTGTTCCTGAAAGATTTGTTATCTTATTTGTTGAAAATCCTTTTCACGTCCCTATAGCCATCAATAAATAAAGGACTAAAAGAACCATAGACCGAATTAAATGATTGGCTGGTGGCCCTGTCTGCCTACTATGCAGGAGAGACATACACTTCTGTAGCAGAGACGAGGTTGGTGAGCGAGTCACAGAAAGGTCGGCTTCTAGCAGTTTTCAGGCAATGCGTATTCATGAGTTTTGGGGTCTTAGCTTTCATGAGAGTGCTGATAGGAGGACGCTGGGATGTATAGATTGCATATTTTCTAAGTGTAACCTGCTCTTGCTAGCTTTTACAACCTTACCAACCCTAACTTTTCACAACAAATCTAATCTGTATTACTAAAAAGTAAAAGAAGGAATCAGGCCAACACATGGTATACATAACACCACAGACACTTACACTTGGAATCCAATGACCCTTTAACATTACTGTATGGTTCCAGCCAAGTGGGAATGAATGTATTTACTGTTAATGGTTTGTTCAGTGAAAAGCCTCCAGGGGGGCAGCAGTTGCACATTTTGTGTGATGCACATTAATTCAGTCTGCTGAGGGCCACATGTTCGCCCAGATGTGCGGAATGAGAAGAAAAGTGACACACAAGAAAAACAGACAAGACAAGACAGCGTGCAGAGGGAAGTTCCTTGTGACATGAGCACTAAGCAAACAGTTCATAAAGAGCCTTGTGTGTCCATAAAAGGGTTAGGGCTACTAACCCTGCCAACATTTCTCATACAACCACAACATCTACTCTACTGTGTGGATAGAGTCCCATCAACTCCATAGCAATTAATAAAACTGCAACGCTGCCTATTTTAATAACCCCTTTAAATTTTCACAGGACCAAAGGAAAGGCTACAAATCTTTTACCAACTTTATTTGCACTTTGAATAATTAAAAAAGATTATTAGAGGCGGCAGCAGTGTCTTTGCAGTGGGATATTTTGTATGGCTGTAACAATCTACCCCCTTTTACAGCACATTCACAATTCACAATGTTCCAGTAAAAGAAAAAGTCAGAGGAAGTTAGTTGTGTCCACTCGTCTCTAACAATACACTACATCAACTATTACAAGTGAGGAAGGACATGTGAGTAGTATGACGAGTATCTCAGTAGGTAGATGGAGCCACTAACAAAAGCGATGCTGTGTGTCATTATCCTATTGAATGGGCCAAGTGTGTTCACACTATTCTGAGAAAGAGGGAGCGGAAGAAGAGAAGAGAAGAGAAAACAAGAGACTGAAAAGAAAGACAATGAAATAAAACACCAACAAACACAGCAGTGGGCCTTGCAGTTCATGTGCATGTCACTGGCTCTACTAGCCGAGTATTAAGGTTTGCATATAAGCGTCAGTGTTTTTGGGACATGCTTGTGTTGTGACACAGCATGCAAGCCTGGTAGGAGATAGGAGGAAGCGCCTGAAGGCAACAGACTGGTTATGTCATCTGTATCTACACACAGCAACAGGCAAAACAGCAGACACCAAGCCAGACGAGCAGATGACCTGCCAGACAGGACAACAGTCACACGGACGTTTGACGTCTGCTGCACTCGCTGATGTTACAGTCTATGAGCAGAGCAACTGCAAAACAGTCTATGTTTAGAAGGAACATGGTGCTGTCGTACCCGAGTGTACATTTAAATACATGAGTCAATTTTTTTACTTAAATGATTTGTGATTCACTTCCATGTTCTCTAACTGTACAGTGTCAAATCCACAAGCAAGTTCAGCTAGAGCACAACATTGGCAGTCTATCAGTAACACAGCTCTACAGAGTGATAACATCAGTCAAATACCCATGGCTCATTTCTCTGCTGTTTGGATGCTGGATGATTCTGTTGAATCAGGATATCAGTTGAATGTGGTGACACAAAAGGACAACAAAGCTCAGATTCTCATCTAGGGACCTCCTGATGACCCAATGGTTATTGTGCAAAGCAAATAGGCACATGCGCTTTGGGCAATGGCCTCCCAATAAAGATCACATAAAGAGAGAGGTGAATGCGTTCTCTGCTTGTAAAAAGTGACAAAATGTGTGAGCTCTTGATGGCTGCAAGCAAGGCACGTTGTCGCTATGGAAACACATTGACAGCTGCAGTAGCACAGATGCTGAGATAATTGACAGAAACTTTTTGAAGATAACAACTCAACCACAAAAACAGAATGAGAAGGAGACAATAACCATGTTGGTGTGAGTTACAGTGTATGTAGCATGCGTGTTTAATCACGGGTAACAGGGCAGGTTGTTGGTCATTCGATTACAGGCCCGGGTTTGAATAAGAGATAATAGCGGGTAACTGGCATCAAAACACTCTGTTTTCAATATGATTAAAATAAAACAAGAAGAGAATAATAAACAAACCTAAATTGAGGCTCAGAAAAAAGTTACAGGCAGTAACACAGAGGTTTCAAAGTGTCTTTTCAAAAATATTCCATGTCACTGTTGCACTACAGATAAACACAGTCTGGCTTTTAGTATGCAGGTAAGCCAGAAAACTTTGGACACTGAGCAATGGTGTTGACTCACCTTTGGGTGACCCAATTGGAGCTTCGCTGTGGGATTTAACCAGGCGACCATCAGTGTAAGGGCTGCTCTGGGAGGCAAACGACACCTCTGGGCTGGTCACGTCGCCTTCCTCCACTCTCTCCTCCACCTCTTCCTCCTCGTTCTCCTCCTCCTCCTCTTCGTTCTCCACTGTCTCGTCCTGTGTGTCCTCGTCTCTCTGTTCTAGGTCTGTGGAGTCATCCAGCCGCTGTTGTTCCTGTTGCTTGCTGTGATTCTCAATCACCTGTAGAGTTAAGAGAAAACCCTGATGAACTCAAGCCATTGAAATCTTCGGTATATACAGTATTAAAAATGTCCAGTGTAAAGAGATACATACTGCGAAACTGTATAAACCTATGAAAGATCCAATTTCTACATGAATAATCCATTAGCATGAATCCCTCTAAAAGGAACAGACTTTTAAATAAAAAGTACAGTAACACTCGTATTATACTTCACATCTGCAAATAAGCGAAGGAGCAAATTATGTAAATTGTATCATCAGAAGGTATAAGCAAGGCTCTATGTGGTTGTAAGAATATGCTCGGTGTGGCCTTTACATCACAATGACACCAATTATGCATGTGTCACAGAAGAGTCCAAGCAGACCAAACCCTTATGACAGAAAGCATCCATCCACAAGCCTCTGCATGAGTTTGTTCACCTTATTGGCCGTCTCCATGACCACCTCGATGTTAAGGTTCTGTGCAGCCATGGCCAGCAGCTCATCGTCATCATCCCCAACGTCCCAAGCGTCACTTGTGATGCTCTCAAACTCCTGGAAGGTGGTCGCCTTCTTAGGCTTGCCTGGTGTGGCCGGAGGCTGTTTGTTGGCTGCTTTAATTAGACTGGAGAACAGAGAGAGAGAGGGCCATGAAGAAAGAGACGAGAATGTGATTAAAAGAATTGAGAGAAAAGGGAAAGGTGTGGGCAGGAAAGGGGGGAAAGGGAAGAGAGAGATAAAGTAAATAAACACAGTGAGGAGGATAAGGTACAAAGTGGGTAGGGATGAACAGTTAATCATTGTGGCATTGACAGATGGAGAAAGAAATACCAGCCCTTAGGGGGAAAACATAGCTTATATAACTACCGTTTCAAATAAAATGTTTGCATATAAAAATAATGATATCGGCCAGTAATTCACAACACTCAAAACAAAATACTTAGGTACATGAGCCTCTTAATCTTAAACACTTGAATCAAAAGCAGGCCTTAAACATCTAACAGGATGGAATATATTCATATATTTAAAAGAAAAAGTTTCACTCCGTGGCTTTCTTTGTATTGTGAAGGTGCTCTAATTTCTTACAAAGATAAAGATTGCCATGATAAAGAAACTTGTTCATATTAGGTAACTTCCATCATAACTTGGAAGAAAAGAGAAAGCTTGAACTTTCATCCTGACAAAAAACAAGCAAATTAAATTCAACCCTCTATGGAAATCTACATGATTAAACATCAGACAGAAGCAAGAAAGGGATTTTTAATGAGTAACAGGCTTCTTTTTCTATCTGTGAGTGTGTGGGGGGACTGGAACAAGATAGGTACAGTCAACAAAATAAAATAAGTCCAAAATAGCACAAAATATTCCAAAGCAGTAGTGAATGAGGAGGAAGCTTTAACAGTTAATGTTTTCCATACACATTCCACTTCAAGAGTCTACAGTTTTCTGCGTTCTTAATATGTAATACTCACTATGAAGTCCAGTATTTTCCTTATTACACTCATTAAAATGTTTTACAAATGACAAATACATCTTAAATCGTTACTCGATGTAACCTAATCTTTTTACACAGGGCCTGGCTTCAAGCCTTTTAAATAAGTTAGCATGAAAGTGAAAGTATGTTAGAGTCACTTGAGGCTAATCAGCAGTGAGCCAGTCCACCAACTAGATTTTCTGGTAGGTTCACTTCCTCTAAAACAAGAGGTGACAAACGCGTTTCAAACAAAAGGTTTCCAGAATTACCAACTATTCATATTTGCATACATTCAATACAGTGCAGTTATAGTCACGCCTATGAAATCACAGCCCATGTCTTTGTCAGCTGTCCAGTAGCAAAATAATGGATTTACAGTCCTGATTGGTGTGTGGTTAAAAGTATAAAACGACACCTTATTAATATGTGCCACAGCAGAAATTTTCAACTTTCAATTAGCAGCAACCCTTTAAGATTTTGCATTCTTCTGTTGCTCAAATGTCTCCAGTAAAAGAGTCTCTCACTATGGGCTATCATAGAGAATATAACTTAAATAGAACCATAGGAACTTCAGGCAGCTCAAGAATCAGTCAATATGAATATATTGACAATCAAGGTCTCATGTAAAGAAGATAACACTTTTAATTAATACACACTGGTATAACCTGTTTGATTATCAAAAGAAAAAGCACCGGTTGGGATTCCCCATGATGAGGAAAGATATGCTCATCCTCTTGTGTATCTAGACAAAGCTTTATTTAAAGGATGAGAGCTACATTTTGGTTTTCAGATATAGTTTTCCAAACTGAGATTCACTGTTCAGATATAGAAACGAAGGGAAGCAAAAAAATCACAGGACGCTTTAGAAATACAAAGAGGTGCATTGGACTTACTTCGCATGGAGGAGCGGGTCAAAGGGGGGATGCTGGGCTCCGTATACATGTTGAATGCTGAGGAAGTGAAGAAGAGGAAATGTCAATGAATGAGCTCGTAGCTGTCAAGTTAGCAATGCTAGCTTGGAGTTGCCCCAAACGATTACCCATTAAAGCTGTAGTAGTGCGCATAACAGTGACGAACATTGAACCCCATAGTTACATTTAGATACTAAATGTACCTGTAGAGTTATTTACAACTCTGTGGATTGGCTGTAGGGAAATCACTTAAATGTTAGCCGCTGTTAGCAGCCTAGCCGGCTAGCAGCAGCTCGGTGTGAAGTGTATGTGAGACTCTTTCAGAACAGACTTCACCACATTATGAGGCGATGGACGTGCGAACATCGCGGGAGACAGCAGGACAGTCCGAGAACGTTAAAGTTGCGTTTGAGGCTGAACGGTGAAGCGTCAGATGAGCTAGGCTAGCTGCTGCTAAGCTAGCCGCCAGCAGATAACACGTCACTCACCTGCCAGGAACCTTGGCTGCGTTTCTCTTCCAGAACTGTTTCCTGGTCCCGTCAGTCGACATCTTCCCTCCGCGGCTCCTGCCGGTCCTCGACGCAAACAACCGGGCGCTGTCGTGGTCCGCGAGACGTGGAAAATGTGTTTATTTACAGCTCACCAAAACTCAGAGAGCTGCCATGTTGCCACTGCCTGATGGGCGAGCAAGCGCGGCTGTGATTGGCCGAAGAGAGGCTTGCTCAGCGTGGGCCAATCACAAGTGAGTTCCGTGGTGAGGTGGCTCGGGCAGCAGCTGACGTCACAACCCGCCGTCTGTGCGTTTGTTGACAGAGACCTGAAATGGTCAATAATAAAGAACAGTTTTATTAACTGATTTAGTTGTACTTTATTAAAGTTTGGGTATTATATACACATATTTATACATATACTTGTATTCATACACAACTTTATAAAGATGGATCGTCAATAGAAGAGAAGATCATTTTAAGTTCTGTGGTATATTTACAAATGTAATGATGATCTCATTGCTGTTTCATCATTATGTCGGTTTATCAAGGCAAGCTTTCATTAGAATCTGAATCAGCTTTATTTGCCTAGCATGTGAACATATACAAGTGATTCGACTCTTGTTTCACATTACCCTCTAGCTCAACACATAGAAATAGACATTCAGCTGCAGGGATAAGGACAACAACAAAAGTAGTTGGAAAATATTTCAAAGAATTGTACAGCTTTAATTCCAGTGGTGGATGGTCCAGACTGTACTGTACAATAGCAAGTGAAAGAAAGCTGTAGTCTAATACTAATATCATGAAATATTAAATGAATGTGCAGACAGAGAACAAGCTAGATGGTCTGATCATTTATTAAACTATATTCTTATCTAAGCCCCTGAAGTCCCAAAAGATGATTTTTTTATTGATTTATTAAGCTGCACACACTTGCCAGATTTGGAATATAGCATGGAGAAAACTCAATCCAGTTTTATGTCATACTAATAAATTCTTGTTGCTCTTGCACATTTGTTTTGCATACTGAAGGAAAACAGCCTCAGCTGACAACTCTTAAAAACTATAAACGCAACTTAATATTGTCTTTAAAGCATCGTCCAGTCATGTTTTTACTATGCAGATATTAACTATGTCTGCACAAATCATTAGGGACTTCTGAATAACTTCATTCATTCATGATTCTGAAGAAAATGTGTCTTCACCCAGGTCAGGGACTAGGTTTGTGTCTGAATGTCATTTGCTGATTTGGTTCCACAGTATAAAATCCGAACAGTTTGTACTTCCTCCTGTTTTGTTTACTCATATGAAGCAGCTTTACTGAAACAAAAACCTGTTTAAATTCCTCATGAACTGTCTTCCTCTTTGTCACTGTCACTCGCAAGGTCACACCCATGAGCGCTTTTCCAGACTGTGAGTAAAAAAACAGAGAAAAAGGCCGTGGATTGTCTGTTAACACATTTTTTCCATTATCTTGAAACCCAGTATCTTTCCAGAGTTTGAGGTGAACACACAAACATCGGTGCCAAGCAACTTAAACACAGTTTAGTCATAACTTGTGTTGTGTTGTGTCATAATGATCAGTGTCTGAGTGTTAGGACTGGTTGAGATAAGAACTGTGCTGTGTTGACCTGCAGGGAAGCACCCAGCTGCTCTGAGTCAGACAGAGTTTGCGTGTCCCTGCAGCTACTGATACACGTTTCTGTTAACAGAGCCAGGAGCTATCACTCTGACACTATTTTCAGCTACTGCAAACCTCACCTCTGCAATTGGTATTGACCATTGCAGCAGGTCGAAAACTTGTTCATTCATCACTGCTTTACTTTACTGCATTTGCATTCAGTGACCTCCCAACTTATTTCTAAATCTTAATACAGATTCCTCCTCATTCATCCTTTTTATTTACCTCTTTTTTTTAAAATGTTTTGCTATCTTTGATTAAGCTTGAAAATAATCTTAAACTGTAATTTCAGACTTCAAAATGTTTAATTTAATTGTATGTCTGTGTCGTTCTCTTATGTCCCTATGCAGCAATGTTTATGAAAGGAGCTTTAAAAATAAAATTACCTTGACTTGTAAAGCACATTTAACTGTGTGTTGAAAGAATGCTATATATAATATTTATTATTGTTATTAATAATATTGTTGTTGTTGTTTTTTATTATTATCTTAACATCATTCCCTCTTCCTCATCAGCTCTTTAATACATATGTAGCCGGATGTGGGCCGGTTTGACTTGTTTAACTGCTGGAGTGAATCCTCTCGCTCACAGACGATCTTGGTTTTTTTGGTCCCTTCTCCTCCTGTCAGCTCGGGCTCATTCACCGGACTCCTCACCTCTCTCCACGCGCCCAGCAGCCGTGCCGTGCCGTGCCGTGCCAAAGCGGACATGACAAGTACCGGACCATAGAGCAACACGTGTGGGCGCGGTAATGGAGAAGCAGCCGAGGCTCCTGTGTTCGAGGCTCCTCCGGGGACACACGCAGGTGGAGGTGGCCCTGAACAACAGTCTGCTGGGCTGGAAGGACACTGACCGGAGCCGAAAACGAAGCTCAGGATTCAGCAGTTTATCCGGAACCGGTGAGTGATTGAGATTCCACGCAGAACCCGCTTCGGTGTCGTGTCTCTAAACTTCAGGAACACGTGCTAAACAACTCGAGTGTACACAGTCTTGCACAACATAAGAAGGAAACAATCATTACATGTCCAAAAAACTCGTTCTCCCTGTAAATCCTTTCCTCGTGGATATAAGAACTGTCTTTGTCAGGGTCGTGTTGACGCAGCAGCTGTCAGGTCAGGCAGTGACAGGGGCCGGGGTCTGCACACTGACAGCAGCAGGTCACATAGGTGCAGGCTTCTTCTCAGGCACAGACAATTAGCAGACCCTGTCCTCCAACACGTGAGGACAGCAGCCCCTGGGTTCAGCTGGGTCACTACAAGTTTGGAGTATTTATCCAGGAGAGTTGGAGAAAGACAAGCTAGGCAGGACCTAAGATTTTTCTAGTCTTAATAATGATAATAACATACTTGATTTGTATAGCCCCTTTCATACATCTCAGAGAGCTTATCATGTAATACTAAACCCATTCATGTATACCTCTGGTTTGACTCTGACTTGACCTCAAAAATGGAGTGTATTGCACCAACTCTTTACCATTTTAGACTTATTTTGGGATTTCTTTTGCATTGTAACTATTTTACATCACAACTTGTTTTACATATGTGTCCCACTGCATCATAAAACGGTTGGATTTTCCGTTTCTGCTCCAACATGTGACTAGCTACTTACATAGCTGATGGCTATTTGTATTCAACAAATGTTTTAACAGGCTAAGACGAACGTTATGTTTGAATGTCTCTACCTAATTAAATAAACCAGTTATCTGAAACCAGCTCATAGTCACTTATAACTGAGGGGTAACTTGACACAAAGACACAATGTGCTATTCCACTGAAGGTTTCTGAAACATATAAGTTCAGGAACTTCCCCCCCCAGGGTAAATGTTCCTGCACCACACTGTGATTTATGTTTCTACTGCGGAGCCAAAGCCCTGATGTGCAGATACAGCAAATTAGACTGTTGAACTCTGAAAAGTGCCTGCACATTATTTGTATGAGTGACAATACACTGAGATGATGGTGCATAAATCGAGGTGTACATTTTTATTTGCACATGGTTGTGAAATGTCATTTTCCCCCTCATAATTGTGTTTATTTTTTCCTGCATAGCCAGATTAATAACTGGCAGAAGAAAAGGAAGAAAGTAACAAAGTTATAACCCAATTATAAACAAAGTCACAGTTAAAGTAGGTATATGATGGTGATAACAAACTGGACACACAGCTAGGTTCTTCTCATTAGATTCAACATTTGTTTCCCCACCTCCAGCTAACTCCGGGGTCCCATATCTTAATTTATCTTCATTATATAATCTCAGTCTCTCCAGGTGCAGTGACTTTGACATTTCTCCCAGCCACACATCAGATATAGGTTCACAGTCTACAGCTTCCTCATATGGAAAATGAGCCAAACCAAAAAAAAACAGCAACTAGTTTCTTATTTATTGGCAAAAGCTAAAGAGCTAGTTGCTTCTAAGATCGCAATCAACTGGTTTTACAAAGGCCTTGGCAAAAAAGGCCTTTGTAAAAAACTTTCCTATAAGTTTGTATGTTAAGAATGTGCCATGTCACGAATACCAGATCACGATCTGAAAAATACTATCTCCTCATTCTTGTTCACCACCAGAGGAGTGTCCTTGTCTTTTACACTCAAATTATGACGTATGCATGTTTTTAAATTTGGATAAACCAAGTTAAAAATAGGTCATTAACTCTTTTTCCACTGCCAGTGGGGAAGTTTGATCTCTGTTTTCTTTCCGTGATGGTTCATGTTCGACGTCATGAACACACAGAGACACTCTCACCTCACTGTTGATTCAAAACCTGTGACAACTGCAGAGTTTGACCTGAGTGTGAATGTCAATTGAACCTTCTGTAAGGTTCCAAGCTCTGACATTTTTGGGGATAAAACGGTTTTTACTGAAATTCAGAGGATGGTTTCTCCTCAAAAACGTCCATCTTCCTGAAGCACTATTGAAGACCGACCTCACATGTTGTGTCAACAGACAGCTATGCACGCTTTCCAAGTTCTCAACAAGCTAGACTTGACATTATCGGTATGTGTCTTAAATTCTCTTTAATTTCACTGCTGTTGCAGAGCGGTGTCCGAAACGTTCTTTTCCATCCTTTCTATCGGAAACCATTTAATCTAGACGTCCCCACGACCTCCCGGGGCTAATGTTTGTTCATCTAGATGAGGTCCCTGGTCTGCAATTGCTCTCCCACATCCAGAGGTGTGATTACAGCTGGCACTGCACACTTAGGTTTAAACCCGGCCATTGACCTTCCTCAAAGTGGTATCAAGTGCCCCATAATAACCTGCCATAAAGACTTTCATTTGTTGAGTCAACGCTCAACGCAGCCACACCAAAGTCTCCCCCCAGTGAGCATTGTGACAAGAGCAGTTCAGTTCACACTTGAGTTAGAAATCAAACAAAGAATGTTTGCCAGTAATAATACACAATACATAATTTCTTCGACAATAAATATTGTTGTTAAAGAAAAGGAATGGTGTCACCTTCATTTCTGAGAAACTCAAACAACTTAAAAGCGAAAATGGCTGATTCTGGTTTATCATTCTTGGCTGATACATTGGAGTTAATCAGTTACTATAGTAGAGATATGGTTTCTCGCTGTGTCTGGGCTCCAATTGTTTTCATGTTGTTGACTAACATCATCGGCTGCTGAAACACCCCACGCTTCCCTTCCTGTGTGTGGGTATTTCCCTGTGTGTGTTTACCTTAGATTTAGAACAGCCCAAATTTCACGGCTGTCTGAGTCTATCAGGTGAAATGAATGTCCTTGAGATACGTCTCTCGAGCTGGTAGATTTGTTTCCTCTCTTTTGCTTGGTGTGTTTAGTCACCAGCTCCTCACTTACACGGTCACAAATTGAGCTCAAATGCCGCAGATGAAGAAGTATGTCTGGAGCAGGATGGGTTATTTTTCTTTGCCGCTTTACCGGCAAAATTTTCAATTAAGTTTACTGAAAATTAAAAATAAACAGTGTGACTAATCAGGCCAGGGCACTGGGAGAAATATAGTAGATCGGATGAGATGTGGTAGCTGGTTTAAATTTAGAATTTTTCTATCAAGAAACATTTAGAGAATGAATGAGTGGAGAGAGGTAAGGAAAAGTCTGTCCTTGCAGTAAAATCATGCATGACTCAAATTAGACAAGTCTTCCTCAGCCTGTATTTTCCATTTTTACCCAAATATCAAACTGACGCGCAAGTGCCCTACATGTCAAGATGAATTGTTTTGAGCAGTAAACATCACTCTGCCCTTGATGTTTTGACTCACACAGCATTAGTGCATGTTGTAGTGCACTGGTTGATATTTCAGTGGATTTGGTAGAATCAGAGCATCCGTCAGTCAGGATATCCCTAGCCAGATGTTATTTGTATACACAAAAAGACTCGCTGTCACAAATACACACATCAAATCTAGTCGCTGAGGAGTCATGATCTCAGAGTCTAGAGTAAAGCTAGAATAAATCATGGCATATGCTGTAGAGAGCGTCTCCCCTTCCTTCCAAATCTCTTTGCTTAGTGAGGAGTACTCCCTGAGGCCCTCTGAGCCGGGGTATTTCTCCTGGCCAGGGGGCGTTTAGATATTAGCTTTTCCCTGAGGTATATAGGATACAGGACAGAATAGTTTCTTTGATAAAATCCCTTCATAAAGTCCACATATTATTAGTAAAGAAGCAAAACTTGAATTTGTTTTGGTCTCAATCCAGATATTTGAGTGAACATTATTATCCTTTTGTTGCTCTTGATTAGTCAATAGAACAATTAGGGTACATCCTCAAGGGACATAACATGTCTGTACAAAATGTCAAGGTAATTCAGCCAGTCGTCTGTAAGTGATCGATTAATCAACTGCTGTTGTTATTAGTTAATCAAGCTGCTTGTGGAAATGCACTGAAAAATGTCCAGAGGGGTTGTATGTGAGGATATACCTGGACATTATCCGGAACTTTTCCTGCCAACCCCAGATTACTGTTCACAAAGAAATTCACAGCGATGCAAAAATCCAAGAGGCGCTCACGACAATTACAGAGAATCCAGTTTAATTTGCCTCTAATTGACTGGTACCCGTTTTGGCACGGGGAGTGAACTCACAGTATCACTACTGCACCTCCAGCGGCTGTTCTCCTGTTATCCCTTCCACCTTGGCTGCCCTTTCTCCTCCATCTGTTTGCCTAAGCATTGGCTTAACAAAACCGGCGCACCTGGGGGGGAGATCCACGTCTTGTCTGACAGCTCACTGCCATGTGTACCCAGGCAGATCTGTGCTTTGTAATCTAAAGCTGGTGCTCAATGCACAGCCCTGTCTGTACATTGAGAGACAGCTACAGAGGGAGGGAGAGAGATACAGGGAAATAAAGGCTGCCAGAAAACGACAGCTGGAGCTTGGGTAAACTGCACTGGTTTATACCTTTTTATTGTGTACATTTACCCGAGACTATGTTCAATAAAAGTAAAGAATAGGATCTCTAAAGCTAATTACGCTCTGCAATAAACTGAAGAACAATGTCGGAGTCCCTCAGCTGTCGCCCTGATGATAAATTAGCCGCTGTGTGTAATATTTGGGCTTCTGGTTTACAGAAGGCATTACCTTTTCGAGCTATTTTATGCAGACGACATGCGAATACAGATAAATTACCAAGCGGATAGACTATGCCTTTCATTTCATGTGATCTGCCTCTTTTGTTCTCCACAGGGACTGTTTACCTGCAGGCAAACAAATCCTCCTCAAACATGACTGGTCAAACTAGAAACGGAAACCAGATATAGCTCACGTTTTTTTGATTATTCTACAACTACTTAAATGGACCCTGCTTCCACTTACATCCACTATGGGGCCAAATCATCCTAAATATTAGGTTGAATCCCCAAGAGCATAAACAGTTTCATCACACCCTCAGTCGAGTCTTATCTCCTCTCTTCCACCTGCGTTGCATGTCACTTGGTATACAATGTGTATGAGCAAAACAGGAATGACATAAACACAGCAGAAACGGTGTTGGAACGCCTAAGTAAGTATTTTCTTAAGCTTGCACTGGCTTGTCCTCTAACACGTTGTCAGTGCCAAACCAGAGTAACAATAAAGGGATTACATATTGATCCACTGTGTACAGGGAGGGGAGCGGAGGACAACAGCAGAATGTGAATATGAAGACAGCTTCGTGTTGTCAGAGGACTAAAAGATGACGAAGGGCAGGCACCGTGCTGTCACAGATATCTTGTAAACAAACGTCAACTCTTGCGGACAAACATACTTTCATGAATTAAGCTGTATTTAGATCCAATAGAGTAAAAGCATTTCCAGATTTCACATACACCACTGCACAAACTGTGGCTCCAATTGACGTCAGAAGTGCGAGGTGGAGGTACCTCAGATAGGTAATCGTCATTTTGTTCAAAGGGAGGAAGTGGAGACCCAACTAGCCTTCAGCCTGTAAAGGGTCGGGTGAAATCCAAACTGAAAGAAAATAGCAAAAAAATACGTAAGAGTCACACTATTGATATTACATGGTGGATTGTGTTTCTACCAAAACCACATGAGCTCTGTTACATTTACACAAAGATCCTCTTTGTTCAATTATCAGATAAAGTTATTACCTAAACCACTGGCTGTCAAACGAGTCCTGCTTGTCTCTTGGCCTCTTTACTGATATTAACTTTAGGCTTAACTTCGTCGTATAATAGACATTCTTAAAAAAAAACACTAGTAGCCTCTGTCCTACACCTGAATGGGGGGGCATTCTCACATTTAGGATTAAGCTGGAGTGACAAAACAATAGATCACAGATTGTAGCTATCAGTGAGCGAAGGTCGAATTTCACAAAACATATTTCATCTAAATTTCCTATGCAGACTTTACCCAGACTTAATTTGCAGGCCCTCTGAGAAGTAATAATCACCGCTTGGTTACACAGGCCACCACCTGTAAATTTTCACAATCTGCCTCATTTTAATGAGCCACCGGTGTAAACAATCCTGTGCAAAACAAATTCACAGATTGTTCAAATATCTGCACACCAGTCATGGCTCTTTAACTGTTCACTGTGAAGCGCAGGTGTTAATCCATCTCAGGTGGCTGCGGTGGGAAGCGGTCGCACCCTGGCCCCTGAGGACTCAGATGTGGAGAAAGGCACTAACAATGCCAGTGCGAGGGATTACACTCCCACTGAGGGCAGAGCGTCGCCGTGCCACTGCCAGAATTTGAGGTCCAGTTACACATGCATGGCTTAGGGAATAAATCCTGTTTCACTCCTTGTTCTCATTTCACGTGCCCGTCTCTTGGAACCTGGCATCATTCCTGTGGCAGTCAACCTCTCGTGTGATCAACTGAAACCTGAACTCAAAACCTGACAGGTTGTTTACAACTGTGTGCCAAGAACTCTTATACCAATATTAAAAAGATATGTGTTACTTTGTAAGCTTCTCAGGGACAAACAGCAGAACCACATGGATCTGATAAGACTTACTGGAAATAATAAAATCATCAACAAAAGCAACGTAACCGTTCACTCATTAACAACTGAAAGCTAGAAACGAGGCTGGAGCCATTTTGAAAGTGATGTGCTGCAGTTTAGTCCATATACTTTATTGAATTAAGCTTTAGACTCATGGGTGCATATCATATGTTTCAGTCTACTTCTCTAACTCTTCAAGCAAACCTGTTTCCCTAAAGGTTATACTGTATTTGCCCCTCTAATATTATTACCACCTGTACGCAACCATTTATAGAATCATCTCCATAAGTCTATACATCTACGTCTGCCTACCTCTATTTAAACAGCTCCTTGCACAGTGGGAGATATAAGTTTAAAAGAAGTTATTTTTTTTCCACAACTCACAGTTAAAAGTCTTTGTAAGAAAATACTGATATCAAAAAGACCAAGAAATCTCAAGTGTTTGCAGTGGGCACAGTCGGGAAAACAAAAACACAAAGGGTCACGCTCCAGGTCGAAATAATCACTCATGCTTTGACTGTTGTTGAAATGACAATAATATTGTTTGCTTTTCATTTTCATGCAGTGGAGGCTGCGTTCCTCGTGAATGATCGTTCTTAGTTTGTGTCCCTTAAATGTTAGAGCTCCTCCTCTTAGGCTCTGTTGTCTTTAGAGCAACTGAAGCTGCAGTAATCTTAAAACTTAGATTATTTTTAAAGTGATGAAAAAATAAAGTAAATGATGTATGCCATTCATCCTAAAATTGTAACATGACCCAAACACCAGTCTTTAATATATCAGTGTTCTCAGGTATCACCGTAGCTGTAAAGCCACAAAACAAACATTTGTTATTGAGGCGAAGTTCTCTGACGTTATACAAGTAGAGAGACAGCTTCTCCAATTTAACAAGGAGGCAAGGCTTACCCATTGTCAGTGAACCAACCCTGCTTTAAAGCTTGATCACAGGAGTAAATTTGCCAAAGTAGAGGGTCAATAAGATAAATAGTGCATATGAGTTATAGGCTGGCAAACACCCACCCATTCACTTTCCACTATCTAGGGACTTGTATGTAGAGGGATGCCTACGTCCTGGCAATGCCCCACATGCACAGTCTAAATGTGGGGGTCTGGCTGTAAGTGTTGCTCACAGGCAGCGAGGCGTGGACCTGGTGTAGAGAGCCACGAGATGAGATGCTATGGCGGCATATCGCTTGGGGGAAGGCGAGTCGCAGAGTCGATCAGCAGTCCCCATCAGGAATAGAGCTTATCGGAGGGGAACTTTATTTCTATTCCAATTTCAAGAGACATAAAGTGTCACGCAGCAGATCTTTAAGGCAGAGGGGAGTTCCACAAAAAGAGTTTTTCTACGTGCAAGTACAAAGGCGAAGGCGATAACTTTTGTTTGCTGATGAGTCGATGCTTGACCTTCGACTGGAGGATGGACAGATTTTAAGTTTGAGACAAAACAAATCATTTTTCCTTTGAGGCCAGACACTGCAGAATAAACCCTTTCCCCTCCTGTTCCTAAAAAGTAGACTTTGTGCAGATAGCAGCCCTCTCTCTCACACACACACACACTGAGTCCTATGGTATGAAAAGGCAGTGCAGTGTATGGCTGACTGCCAGTGCTAAGATTCTTTTCAAGCACAAAGAAATTATGTCAGCGCAGAGTCGAGAGGATCTGGCTTGTATGGCCGAGGGCTTAGCATGTAGCTTATAGGGACTGCACTGAGCTAAAAAGTCCTGGATGTGTGAGTGTGTGTGTGTGTGGGGTCTACGTTCTCTGTCGGTGTGTGTGTGTGGTGATGGGATTACCGTGTGTGTGTGTGTGGCAGGGTTATTAGAGCAGTGTTAGAAAGTGGGAATGTCAACCATTGTCCCCAGTTCCTTCCCTCGAACACACTTCACTGGGATTATTGGCTTTGTGCTTGTTTGTGGCGTTAATTTGACGAAGTCGTTCATAGGCCCAGCCTGCAGAGAGAAAGAGAGAGAGAGAAAGTAAATACCGGATGAACGCAGAAAAATATAACGTTTTATTTTATTTTTTGAAAGTCACCTTAAACCAGGGTGCTTAAAATTACAAATGTGCAACTGTGTGAGATACAAGATAAGATATTGTTAATTATTCCACTCAGTGTTTTGGCACATCTCAGTTCAAAGTTTGGTGTTGAATCATCTCCACTTTGTTATAATCCTGGGTTCAGTGCGACTTTAATTGTCGCTATCGACGTGCAACGTTTCCCCAAAAGATAATCTGCCTCTGCTTATCTAGTCACGCTCGCAAGAAATGATTTGCGACACGGTGGAACATCCCGATCAATGCGACGCGTCTGTTCTGTCGGCACGCCTCGGTGATAAGTCAAAACGTCGGGTTGGTACACGTTGCACGACTTTTACAGCAGCAGCAGCAGCAGAGTCTTCCTGCTGTGGGGAAGGTGGAAGGTTGTGCGTAAATCAACAGCTCCGACAGTAAAAGTGCTCACTGATGTGCCTTCCAGTCAGACTCAGTGTAAACATGAACAGCTGTTAGTCAGTAACATGCTGCCTCCTTGGGGGGGGATGTAAAAAAACAACAGACACACATGAAAACATAACCTAAGTAAAATACCAGGTACAGTTTTTAACTTATCAATCAGAGATTAGAGCTCTATGCCCAGTATGACTTCTCCTCTGGCTCTGCTGGTTTTATCTCTCAGCTTAATGACATAAGTTGTGTGATTAAATACTCTAAATTGAATTGTATGTATTGATCTCTATGTGTGATACATGGACGACTCCACCAGTGCGGGTTCAGTGTCCGGCCAGCCTGCAAGCTGCAACCTTCAACAGGATAAACAGCTTAGAAAATGGATTGAATGTTAAAGTCTGAATAACCTTCTGTCATTCATTATATGTTTTAATACAACACCAACTATCACTTTAGCAGAGCACTAGGTGTCATTTTTCAAATAGCTGGAATAAACACCTCATTCTTTTTTTTCTGAAATAAAGCCATTACCCACACGGCCATAACTCTTCTTCTTATTTGTCAAAGTGTGAATATCGATGGCCATAAAGTTATTCATGCCTGCATGGCGCATCATCTTTATTTGAGAAAGAAATGAAATCCTATTCCCTCAGACTCCCAGGAGGGAAATAATATGTCAAGCCTCCCTTCCATCCATTTCACTATATCACCTGAATAAATTTGTAGGAAAGACTGGAATATCTGTGTGTGTGTGTGTGTGTACGTGTGCGTGTGCGTGCGTGCTTGTGTGTGTGAGAGAGAGAGATGCAGTTGAGGAGGTCAGTTAAACTCTTTGCAAGTAATATCGTCCTCTCCGAGAGCAGGAGTGCTCTTGTGAATTTGTTCCGTGAGTAGCAAAGCCATCGGTTGAGCTTGAGCGCCCAGAATATCTGAATCTCGATATAGAAACTATTTACAATGGTGAGATATATTGCGAGATCTAGTATAGAGCATCGAAGCGTCACCCTCCCCCTGCAGAGTTGCTCTTTTCACGTCTTCCTCTTTTTAAAGGGATTTCAATGCCCTTCGCCTGGATTCTCTCTGGTCACTCTGTGTCATAAGCTGTTTGCAGACATGAACTTTGAAGTTGGGCTTTCACATTTCAAGAACGCAGCAGGAGATTGTCAGTGTCGGACACGTTCACAACAACGGGAAAATGTGCGGAACATTCAGGTCTTGACATAAACGGGACATATAAATTCCTGTGTAGGAAGCCCAGTGTTTGTGTTTACAGCACATTGATGCCGGCGTCTTATCGCAGACAGTTGTTGTGTCTAATTATTACAAAGCTGACATCGTCTTGATGGGATGTAACAGAGTCCATTTACTTTATTTCTGTACTAAGGTTTCATAAGAAGATTTATTTCCAGGTATTTTTCACTTTTACTCCACAACATATATCAGCAAAAATATCTTCTCTATACTCCACTACAGTTTTACAATGTATTTTTTTACATGTTCACATTGTCTGTATATAATTTAAAAAGCAATCAACAAGAAGGGGGCGATTGGTCCATTGATCCAATCAGAGTGGGCAGGTAATATTAGACTCCGCCTTGTACAGCAGCCATAATGATGTACTATTGGAGATAGCAACTTTTAATACTTTAAGTATATTTCAATCAGGTACTAACTTACTTCTAACTTAAGTTATTGTGGTACTTTTACTTGAATACATTTTGACTTTTTGTAATTTTACATAAATGTAATGTTTGAGTATTTCCTCCACTGCCTAACCCTAACCCTTTTGTGTCCTTCATTTGTAAGAAACTTCATCGACATGAATTATTCAGACCTTTCACTGGTTGCTGGCAGGTGAAATTCCATTTGTGTTCTCACATACGCCCCCTCTGGATGATTTCAGCAGTGTCCAGACTTCCTTGACTGACAGCAGCTACATTACTGCAGAGAACAACAAAAGAAACCGTTTCCCTAAATTCCCTTTAATTTCCTAATCTCTGCCTTCCCATTGAAGTAAATGAACACTTCAGTTCTTTAATGTCACTCAGCAGCTCCTTCAGGCAGCCGACCTGCTCTGTGCCAGAATCAAATCAAATGAACTATGACAGCCTGACCTTCCTTGCAAGGAATAAAGTATACTTAAAAGACTATTATTATCAGATCTCTTTATTCCAGAAGTCTGACCAGGTCAAGTTTCCACCACAATAACGAACAAACCATTCAAACTTTACCAAAGCCTTTTCATCCCAGAGTCATTTTTAAATCAGCGGCCTAAATCCTGTTTCCATGGGAATGAAATCCAGACCGATTGTTGTTCCTCCTCAGACACCCCCACCTTCCCTCTTGGGATTCAGCACTGTCTGTGATACCTCACGTTTGTTTTATTGCTTGTTCCAGCACTGATAGACTTCCAGTGAGTCTGATGAAAGCAGTACTGATCTGAGACAGTAAAGTTTTACAACGCGGATCTGAAACATGACTAAACAGTCTGTAGCGGCGGGGAGAACAGCAGGGTCAGGGGATGACTCCTTTGATATTACACAAGGATATGTGATCATTGTTAATGTTTAAAAGATTAAATATTATAGCAGCTGTAATCTTAACAAAGGCGATGGCTTTTTTTTATGAAAATGTCCTTTGTGCGTGCTGCTGTGAGGATTCCACAGCTGCTTTGGTTTGTCATTGTGTGTATACCTGTGTGTAATTATACTTTCTGTGAAAAACAGACTTCTTCCTAATAACAGAGACTAGCTGTGACAGCGAAGGAACATTGTGTCTTGATTATTGCTTCCTCAGCTCAGTGTTAATTCATTCATTCATTCTTTTGTGGATCCCCGCAGCTCACAGTCACATTGTTCCGGTGTGTGAGATAGTCGCCGTCTGCAAGACTGAAGATGACAACACAAAGAAGAAGAAGCTCGGCTCCCAGCTGTATCCCCATGCATTCACAGGTACTACGTTTGATTAAAGTAACACGTAGAAAATGAACTGAAACACAACTGAATGCTGGATATTACCCATGATCCCCAGCTCCCTGAGCCAGAAGAGGTTTAAGAAATCAAAATTTTTTCAAAGTTTCCTTTTCAAATGTTGGAAGCAAACTTTTTATTAACTTCTAAGTCTTACAAATAACTTGACTACAGACTTGACCCATGAACTTCGCTCTACAGAAAATCAAAGTCTGTTACCTGAAAAAAAAACGGATCAAGTGTCAGAGCTTCCCTTTAGATATCCAAAAGTCGGCTTTCAGGGGTTTAGCACCTTCATAATTCAAACCACGCATCAAGCTGATATGAAGCTGCCATTTGAAAGTAAAAGAGTTGGATGGTGTTAGCTTTATATGTTCAATAGTGTGCATTTGACATCTTTGAATTTCCAATTCTTTGAAAAATCGGTCCTTCGTCCTCCATCTTTCTGGAAGTGCAGAGCTTAATTGCTGAAGTGCCACTTTCAGAAAAAGTTGCAGGATCTTTTTTTCTTTTGTCCTTCCAACAACATTGCCTGAAGCTGGTTTTCATCAGTAGTAGGTAAATGCCATATCACTGTTTTTTTTTGGTGGTGGGGTGGAGAGCGGGCCAAGTGGTACCAATCACAAGCGATCTGCCAGTGGGGAATAAGCCGGTAGACAGCTCCACAGTCTTGCAAGTAATGCATTATCAAGAGAGTCAGTCACAGCTTAGCCTGACTGGGTCTAGGCTGGCAGCGGGCCCCTGACTTATGAGCTAATGCTTGATTTTGGAGCCATTAGATTATATCCAAAACGAGATCGGATTTACATTATTAATCGCAGCCGAATGTAAAAAAAATTACAACATCACTGGCATTAGAGTGCGTCGACTCTGACACGGCAGAATCCGTGGAAACTTCAAAGACGCGTCCTGTCCTGATTATGTAACTCACTAAAAGGATGATTCAACATCTCTCCTGCCTACCTCACTGTAAGAGCCCTAAGTGAGGACTCCTGCCTGGAAAGTTAACTATCTGATGGAGTGAGAAAAAAAAATGCTTATGTGATAAGTTCACTTTGAAATGCTTAGCGAGTGAATCCGCTGTCAAAGTGCTTAGCGAGGGAATTTCTTTCGGTCTTTAACGTAAATATTTCAGTAATGTTCCTCGAAAGATATTTCGCGACTTCCATCTCCACATCCCACTTCCTCTTACCTGGCTTCTTCTCCTCTTTCATTCCCATCATGGCCTTATTTCTTACTCGTTCACATATCTGATTTTGTTTTGACCTGGCGGGTGGAGATAAAGTCGGGGTTCATTCTCAGTAGCAAGTCTGCGCCGGAGGAAAGTCAGGTAGTCGGAGCCAAGAAGAACATATGGGGAAAGTATGATACGCCTATGGAGACAAAAAAAGACCAGCAGCACTGACAGTGATTCAGAGCTGGGGAAGCACTTTTAGATGGCTGATGGGCAAACACAATATGAAAGGAAAAACCTATCTAGGGGTTTATTTAGCACATTTGAATCAGATTGGGAATTCAACTGTGTTCCTTTGACTTTCTGTTTTACAATGTTGGTCTAGGAACCGTGACGTGCTGCTGTAAGTGGTGAGAGTCTTACACGGCGGTGGAAGGTTGATCAGCTTATATGAACTGAAAATACTTTTGTGAAATGTAAAATACAAGCCACCCTCAAAAGTATAATTTTTTTCTCACTCTCTGTTCTTTTCTCGACAGTTTCCTACGTGAGGAGGACGCGGCAGCACCAGTGGGGCTGTAGTGACGTCACCTTCCACTGCGCCGATCTGACGCTCTGTGAGCAGTGGGTCCAAGTTATCAATGAGCAGTTGTCACTACTCAGTGCGTACATTTTTAGCCTATAAAGCATTTGATATTATTTTTGAATAGATGCATCCTCCTCCTCCTTGTTAGCAGACAGGACATAGTCCAAACTAAAAAGTAAAAATACATATCCAATACATTACATAAAAATGTTTCTGTCATTTTATGTAAGTTTTTTAATAAGAGCATGCATTTCTTATTATCCACTGATCTACTTTAATTCGCACATACGTGTTCACTAGTATGTTCTTTAGTGGGTCACTGCTGCTGATTATCATCTTACCTGTGCTTCTGTCTGATCTATACATTATATTTATTAAGGTTTGAGGTATTTTTCATGATATTTCTATGAACATTGGTAAAATGTAACTGTAAGTACTGTATATCCAATAGCACTTAGTCACATGAAAGTGGCAACTAAATGGCAAAGATTCATTGTAATTGTGGTCCATACTGAACAGCTACACTTGTCTGAATTATGGTTTAGAAGCTGCTACAGCTGCAATTTGCCTGTCAGGCCAAGATAAGACCAGAATGTGTATATTGTGTTTGTAGGCACAGTGCGTTCTGTGAGAATCAGGCTATTTGACCTCTCGAGCAGCTCTAACAGCTGACAGCAGCTCTGGGCCGTGAATAAACAAACACAGTGTTTTTCCATGCTTTGTTTACGGACTTCTTCACAGGGACGCCGTCCAGCATGTATGATAAGTTGTTTCCCCAAAGAAAGCGATTCCCTCAGCCTCCCTCATCATTAACCGTAACGTCCGTTTGATTCATGACGCTGCCTCCTGTCATGTTAGGAAGAGATTAAATTATATTTGTATTGAGGGCCACATAAACAGTGTTTGAGACCATGTTAAAGAATTTGACTGATCAAAATGTTACAATATATGTTTTTTGGCATTTCAGTAGTGACAGTAGCCTGATTTTATGTTCAAATGTTTCCAATGAGTTTGGTTTTACATCATTATTTGATGCTATGAAAACGCAGTAAAATGTCCTTATATCGTAGACTCTGCTCTGTGTTGGTATCCAGGATATTTCTACTTCATTTCTGTACAGTGGGAGCACATGGAGACGTGTCGTCCATATCTGCCTCAACTTGTCAAGTTGGTGGAGTTTGTAGATTAAACAAATATAAAACGTGGGTGAATATCTACATCGTACATACAACACATCATCCATCAGAAGTGTGTGGTAATAATTGTTCTACCTCTCTATGTTGTAAGTAATTTATATGTTTTATGAGCATGTTAAATTCCCATAAAAATGTTATTACACCATCAGTCAGAACATATTAAGCCTTGTTACATGTTTGCCTGGAGAAAACACATTGTTCAACACTGTAGGACTTGGGATGATTCCACAATCGTTCTATTGGGCTCTAAAGGATCTAGCATGTGGAGATAAGCGTTAACTTGGCCTCATTTTTCCTGGAGAGATGAGTCAATTCCATGAAATGAACGACATTCATCGTGAATATGAATCCTCGTTGTGCTCCAACAGTGTTCTTCTCCTCCACAGTGCACCCTTACATCACCCTGTTTTCGTTCCTGCTCATTTACCACTTGATCCCAATCCATTCGTTCTCCATCTCAGCAGCATGCTTTGTTCTCAACTATCTCGGTTTGTTGTCCCGAACGCAGTCTTCCACAGCGGCCATAAACAAACCATTTACCATGCTCCATCGCTGCACTTTGTGGGTTTATCACCAAATGATGCAACACCTCTGAATCGCTCCCCGCTCCACCCAAAGCCAGTAGACACACCATTATTTCTCCAGCAGCGCGTTTTGGAGAGCAGTCAGTTTGACGGAGCATTTTGAGAAAGGTCTCTTGTTAATGAAAACTTCATCAGGCTGCTGTCAACCACACATTGGAAGAAAAAAGAAGGTAAACACTGGGACTGTTTAATGACTATCTCAAACCCCTCCTTCACTTTGCAGCCAACCGGCCGAGGAGCCTCCTGGTGTACATCAATCCCTTCAGCGGAAAGCAGCGCGGGACGCGTATTTACGAGCAGAAGGTGGCTCCACTCTTTCGCCGGGCCTGCATCTCGGCCGATGTGATAAGTGGGTCCCTCTCAGTGGTGTTCTTCAACATTTAAATAAAAAATGAGTCCCGGTGGCGGCCATATAGATCTGTGCCGGGGCCGCAGAGGCTGGCGAGGATATGATGTGGCTTATGGTGCCATCAATCACATCAGCACCTTAATGGTAGCTGTGATAGTTGATAAGCTTGGGTATCCAAACACATCTATTATTCAATAAGTGCTTGCTACTGCTACACACAGTCTGGTGTGTTGATAGTCCATCAGAGTGAATGCTGCTCACTGGGCTTCCTACGGTAACTATGAATCGCAGGATTGTATCTCTGTTGACATTCTACTGCCGGTGAACAGATTTACTTTTGAAATATTACTTTTGTTTTTATGGGCTCTGGACACACTTCCCGGACTAATATGAAACAGCTGAATTACATTGCAGTGTGGCCTTGTGCCTTTTTTGGAACATTAATCCGCACAACGGGTTCCGGGTTAATAGTCTTTTATTTCAAAATGCCAGTAATAGCTCACTTGCTGTTCTCCTCAATCCTCACAGAGTCAAGTCATTTTTGTCTGCGCGTTCCCTCTCATTGACACTTGTCATTTGTTTCTATAGTTACAGAGCGTGCCAATCATGCCAGGGACCACTTGGAAACAGAGGCCAGTCTGGATAAATATGACGGGTGAGTGCTCAAGCTTTCAGGTTTTTAACACTGGTACTTCTCTGTGGCATGAATAGAGTTGACTGTTGTGGTTCATACTGTAATAAAGCCACTAAGAGGCTCGACCATGAGCTGTATGTCACTTAGTGCGTATTAGAGGCTTTTATTTTTTAAGGCCCTGCTGCGTTTAATGACTGGGATAAAGCCCTGCGAGGTTCTCACACTTAACCACCATCATTATGCTGATCTCAGACACTGATCTGCCTTCCCTTCTCCACACAGATAAACATGTACATGGTCATACAGTAAACAAATTCTAAATGAATTATTTATATAAAGTATTTATAGCCTGCTTTTCCAGTCTTATCGATCACTCAGAAGGCTTTACACTATAAATCATATTCACCCATTGGCACACACATTCATATAGTGCATCTATACGCAGCACTTTTCCTATCACACTCTGTTGCTGGCACAGCCTTCAGGGGCAATCTGAGGGTACAGTGTCTTGCCCGAGGACACTTTGGCATGCAGACTTGAAAATGAAGTGGTCAACTGGAGCAAAAAGCAGCAGTTTAGCTCTAAAAGCAATAAAATAGATGTCACTCACGATGTCACAGAATTTCCCCATTTAACCATCATACCCAGCATGTAGAAGCACTGACAATACAGATAAGTCAAAGTCACCGTTTATGTTTTCAAATCAAACTGTACACAATGTTGCTGTTCAGGTCTGAGTGAGGGGAGAGTGTGAAGTAAAGTGCAAATGATAATTGTAATCGCACATAAAAAGGTATCAGTAACATGAAAGGGTTTTATTGCAGAGAGCCCAACTCCAGCCTCTGTCTATCAGATATTCAGTCCAGCAGCGAGGGGTTAGAGCCATTTTGCTTTCACCCGGCAGTTCAGACAATTTATACGACCACTTCTCTAAGGTTTGGTGAGATCGACCTAAAAGACTGTAATTCAGGGTGGCACCGCGTGATATTCTTATTTGTTAAAGGGTTTCACAGTTAAAGCTGCTGCCCAGATGTGTTAATGTCAAGGTTAGAGGTAAGAACTTTGAGCCATGTGTGCAACTTGTAAGTTGTTGATGTCATCTATCCGCCCAGGGTGGTGTGTGTGGGTGGAGATGGCATGTTCAGTGAGATCCTGCACGGGTTGGTCACCAGGACCCAGACTGACCATGGCGTGGACCAGAACCAACCAGATGCTGAGCTGGTGCCGTGTTCTCTGCGCATAGGGATCATTCCTGCAGGTGAGCCTTCTACATCATGCTCAAAGACTGTATATGAAGATGGACGATGTGACTGCTCCCCAAAAGTGAAGCCAAAAGGTCTTGATTGCCCCCTGGTGGCTTGCTGAAGTATAGCATCACAAATTCCACCTCCTGGCATAATAGGAAATGTTGGCTTCACTACTGGATAGTGTAAGGAAATTAATATGTGTCATCTTTTTAGACAGTTAATGATTATTTCATGTTGAACACATATCCGGGTTTTAAAAACACAATTTGTGGTTTTAGTGGTAATCCCCTCACTTTAAACCCCGCTCCTCTCACCACCCTCACAGGAGTATGTGAGACACGCCAAAATATCCCATGATGAAAGTTAAAAACAAATATATGGAAGAAGTCCTACAGTCACAAATGGAGCGTAGACTGTGTCAGAGGGCTCCAGCCTTTCTTCTGTACATGTGAAATGTATAGTGATGACACGTTTGATGAGGGTATTTGATGGATTGTCGAGTTTCTCTAAAAAATGTACAATTAAGGTGAAGTTATAAGAATTAGAGTTAATCGGTCACTACTGCTTAATCAACCCGTCAGAGCTGTAATTGATTCTCATTGTGAGGATCAGCTAAACCCTGAGTTACACAAGAGAATCGCTATGGCAACAGGGCAGGGTTCCAGCTCGGGCCCCGTGGAGAGTCAGTCATTCAACGCACCATCAATGGGAAACATGCTGGGTGACACTTCGAAATCGTTTCGAAATTTTAATGATGATTGGAATACAGTGCGTGAGGCTGTGTGACAAATGGATTGTGATTACAGAAGGGTTCATTTACAGCCCTGGTTTGGATGTGGGGATCAAATTATCATCATTATTAGTTTTTCATCACAAAAGCACATGAATTACAATTTTAGCTGTGAAACACTGTGGTGTCGAATCCTTTCAGGCGACTATACAAAAGGTCTAACATCTTATCATTACACTCCTGCTCAGGTACTTCAATCTGTCAGCGGAAAAAACGTTAGGACCGCCACGATGAAAATTCTCACTGTTCAACACCTGTTGCCAAGAGGATTTGATATGTCATCACTATGGCAGTTAAATAAGAGCTCTTTAGTGGTTGCATGTGATATTAAAACCGACTTAAACTACCCCTCTCGTGGCCAAGGCCGGCTTCACTTCAGTGTTTAATAAAATACACTCAACCACATTAAATAAGCACAAACATGTTGATGAGCAGTTTTTGTTTCTAAAGTCAGATCACAAAGGGCGTAGAATAATTTAGGTAGAAGTAATCATGATATTGATTTAAAGTATTATCGCCCAGCCCTACAGTTGTAAACTTGATTCCCTGTTGATTCCTATTTATGCTATCACAAAGGACTGTACCGTATCCACCTGGGTGTTGTTTATGATTTCATCGGTGTAGTATCAATATAACTATCAAAGTTATAATTCGTAATAACTATGGTACCAAAGTCCTGTGTGCCATACTTCAAATGAGCTCATTCATGGCCTTGTCACATGAACTATAATCACCTTTGGTTTTAAAGAGGATGTCAATTAACCCCGAAACTTTAAAAGACGATTATTATTTAAAGAAAGTATAAGTGGTACAAAGATCCCCTGTGGGATTCCAAAGGGCTCACTGATGTCGTTATGTGATACTGTCACAAGTGCAGCCATAAATCCATTCATGCACTGAGGATTCCAGCAGCGGAAAACATCCTGCACTAAAAAGCATCTCGACCCCATTGTTGTCCCGGAGATAAAGATGATCTCCCTGTCAAGATGATCTTACTGGTGAGACAGTTTGGGGGAAGGATACGCGGATAAAAACTGGAACTTCTCCGCTGAGGATATGCCTTGTGACAGTTTTCGCTCGCTCGTCTGAATATTCCAACAGGCTCCTGAGCTTGAGCAACTTAAGGGGGAATAAAACATTGAACATCTGAGGGCTGAACACCATAGAACATCTGTGAGCGCCACTTAAATCCATTCAAAGTTGGGTGGCTTTTACTGTGTTGCTTCAGAGGAGTCGAATGGCATATGTCACCGCTTTCGCTACGCTCGGCGAAAGAGCAGGCGGCGCGGCACTTGTCAAGAGCGATCGCGAAGTGTTCGGATGTGATTGCAAAGCTCCGAGGAGAAGAGGCAAAAAGGGCCAGAGTCAAGAGAATGGGGGAGCTCGTCTTCCTACTCATCTGTGCCTGCCGCCGAGTGATGGGCCTGATCTCCTCGGCCACGCTTCTGTGAGCCAACTGAAAAACATCTCTAGTTAGATTTCACTCACTCCTCTCCGTCTTTAATCTGAGGCAGTGGGTCAATTTCACCACTGGAAGATGATCAAAGTTGGATGGATGGTCTGGAATTATGGTGGAGCCTTATTACCTCTCAAGTTGAACGATTTAATGTCAAACTGAGCATTTCAGCCCGGGTAGGGGGCGGGCCTCTTATCCTTCATTTCCTGGCTGAAGGGAGCTGATGATCGTCCAGGGGTCCGCAGCTCTCTGATTGGTTGAGTCCTCACTTCCGCTTTATAAAATAAAATCCCTCAACTGAATTTTTCTCACTTGGCAGCAGATGTGCTGTGACTCTGACTTCTTTTAAGAATGTGCTTATGATAAGAATTTCATATCCACTAAAAACAAGAGCAAATTTGTGTGTTTCTAGAATGAGTCCTGCATCTGATTCACTTCCCTTCTGCAGCACAGCTGGAAGAAACAGGTTGAAAAACATGAATGACAGTTGAACCATCCCTGCAACTATGCTGGGATTGGCCGACCAGCAAAACCAGACCTTGACATAGTCGAATGATCCATTCATTTCAAGGAAAAAACACATGGGTCATCCAATGGAACATTAATGAAGGAGAGATGGGTTTTTCTCTGCAGATAAGATGAGGAAATTCAAAACTGACACAGCAGCAGGGGAAAATGCAGTAAGACATGAATAAAGAATCCAGAACAAATAAGACAAAAATAGATCATTGTGGTTTTTAGTCAAGTTTCTCAACAGCTATAATAAAATGTTCCTTTTGCAAAGCTGTGACAAATCAGATGAAGCCTTGTCAGTCGTATGGCAAATACTTTCGCATAATTGTGATCTCATGAGACATTAAGATTCCACATGTAAATAACGCAGGTCTAGTGTGACTTGACCAATCACAACAGAGTGAGCCAGCTGGCCAATCAGACAGAGGCTGAGAAGAGGAGCTGCAGCAATGGCGAATATGAGGAAACATTAGAGCATGTAAACCTTTTCAAGTAATAACCCAAATTATAAATAAGAACCTAAATACGAGCATAATGTTTCCTCGAAAAAGTGAATTGCTGTTTTTATGACAATCGAGTCTATGCGACTGACTTTCTTAAATGGAACACTAACCATCCACCTATGTGCCTCTCGTCCTCCAGGGTCCACTGATTGTATCTGCTTTGCCACAGTGGGAACCAACGATCCAGTTACTTCTGCTCTACACATCATTGTGGGTCAGTAGAAATGCTTGCAGCGCACGTGTTGTGTATCTCAGTGGGTTCAGGGTTGCATCCTGTTTCTGTCTCAGAAGAAGTCACAACAACCAGCAGCTCTCTGTTTGTGTTGCATGTTTTAACAACCACAAAGCCAAGTGCCACCTCACAGCTTCCACTGGGCTCGTCTCCACAGGTGACACTCAGCCGATGGACGTGTGCTCAGTTCTCCACGACGACGTCTTCCTCAGATACTCAGTCTCGTTGCTCGGCTACGGTTTCTACGCAGATCTGCTGACAGACAGCGAGAGGAAGAGGTGGCTGGGTCCTGCCAGATACGACCTGTCAGGTACGCGGGCCGTGGTTCTCTAAACTTGACTGACTGTCCAGGCTAATCCTGCTGTGGCTCACCGGTCTCAGAGCTTTAATGACCACACGCCTGCTTATATTAATGTCGGGTAAAACAACTGGAGTTGATCCCAGAGCGTCCTGGTCTCGCTCCAGGTCCAGGATTCAGGGGATTAAAGATATAAATAATACACAGCCTCAGACTCGCACTCCCGGGTAGTTCTGCAGTGAGACTCACTTACACCACCTGACTCACTAACACCACCAAGATTTCTCCTCGCACATAAATACTCACATTCATTGTGGTGTAAAGGGTGGATCCACCCTGTGATGCCAGTTATGGAACCAGGCTAAATTCAAGTGGGCCCGACTGTACAGAGGAGAAAAACTATCTTGAAATGGAAACCTGGGGCCTTATTTATCAACGCATGCATAAAACAAGTCGTAAGTGTGTCTCAGCATGAACACAAAAGTTTGCATTTAACTCTGACATCTTTACACCATGATGCACTGTGCTGTAAAGCAGCAAGCACACAGGCAACAGGCAACAAAATCATTAGGTTTTATTTTATGTCTTTTCCCACAAGGATACCAGTGTTAAAACATAAGAATTCACTGTGTCTTTTTTTATTTGTTCTTATACAACAACAACCTAATATAAGGAGGGGTGTTGCCCCCGAGCTGAGAGGGGGCCCCTGAGAAAGTCTCGTTCTATTTGTCGGCAGCAATGACCATTTTAGGAGAATTACTATTTTATAGAAATGTTGGAGAGTTCATTATCACATTCATTTATTTGTTGATATTAATAGATTTATTAGCAATAACGTATTGCCATATCGGTCTGATTTTGCATTGGTCCTGATATCACGAAAATTGCGAAAACAGCCCAAATTAGCCTTAAGATATATGAATTTCATGAATTTATCACCAATTCGTATACGAACAACGTATATGAAACAGAATTATGGACACAAAACCCAAACTGTGTGGAAACGAGTGAATCAAGGATAGAACTACCACACTACATACTGCAATTCTGAGGGAGGCCACTGGACTGCATTAAACACAACCACACATGTTAACTTATAGCGGCTTCGATAGAGAAAAGGACGAGTAGTGCAGTTGGTTTTGCAGATGACACATTTCTCCTCTTAATTGTCTTGTCAAATACAAAAACACATTGACATGCATTCTGTGACCCACACTGTGTGGTCTTTTCTTTCCAGGGGTGAAAACTTTCCTGAGCCACAAAAGCTACGAAGGCACCGTCTCATTCCTCCCCGCCGGGGACGATGTGGGGAACCCGAGGGACGAGCTGCTGTGTCGATCCGGGTAAATAAACCATCGCAGATATCTATTTCCCTGCCGCCTCCCGGCACTGTTTCAAAAGGTGCTAACTTATCTGATGTGCTGTAGCTCAATAGCAGCGCTGCACCTGCCACAGCTTAAATGGGCCAGTTTTACTGTGTCTGATTTATGGCGGACCGAAACACGTTCGCTCTTTTCTGAAAAGTGCTTGACTAAGTGCTTTGTTGTTTTTTCTGTTTGAGATGCAGACATTGTTTGCATTTGTTACGGGGACTGAAAAGAGGGCTGAGAGCCATTAATCTGTAAAAAATAACGCCATGTTCCCCGACAGCTCACTTCACCATAAAAAAGTAGTTTGACTGTGCTGCACAGAGGCCGCTCTCGACTTCTGTGAGCAGCTCTGATGTAAAAACCCCTCTGTTATTTAAAACGCAGGTACAGTGCACTTCAGTTAAAGATGAACCCAATTCATTCCCGCTTAATGAATCATTTAGGCTTGTTTAGAGCGCGTGTGTCACTGATGGTTCGATGACTGTGAAAACAAGGTTACACTGATGTTTCAGGTGCCACGTGTGTCAGCGCAAGGCCTTGTCGAACGACAAGCGGCGGGAGATGTCAGCGGAGAAGGAAAAGTCTGGTAAAGGTACGAGTTCAAGGGATGTTACTGGGAATGTGTCAAATATATATTTCTGCCTCGTTATCGGCTTTTTTGTCTATTTTGAAACCGCTTGTGAAAATGAGCTTCTCTAAACCTGTGGTAGGAGAGGAGAAAAAAACAAAGCAGAGATGACACAATCGCACAAAGACTTTCTTTTCTCCTGAAGTAACACACACACACACACACACACAAACACAGACCAAACCAAATCAGGGGAGATTTGCATTTTTCTCTCTTTTAAAGTGTAAAAGAGTGTGAATAACATCATCTTCTGACTCTCATCTTTTCACTTTATCTCTAATTTTCTTTCGGGGCTATTTTGTCCCTCCCTCGGCGGCACGCTGAAACTGTTGATGAGATTCTTGATGAGTTATTGACGAGAAAATATAAAACGATTTTTAGTGACAGTGCACGACCCCTCGGAGGCTTTTTTGTGCCCCTATCGATTTCCAAATCTCCATAATCCACCCCCTTCACCCTGCTTGATCAGTTTACTTGTTCCTCGATGAGGCTGGTGTGTGTGTGTGTGTGTGTGTGTATGTGCATGCACTCAGCATTGGGTAGGACAATATTACCTCACCTAATCCCTCGCCTGTCCCCCCCCTGACCGTGGCACACACACACACACACACACACACACACACACAGACTTCATTATTTACAATCCTCTCAGCCCATCAACACGGCAGCACAAGCCTCTGGAGGCAGATGAAATACTGACTCGTGTGTGGGTGCACGGGTATGGGTATGTGTGTCTGTGTGTGTGTTTGTGTGTGCGTGTTCTTTCCCTCTCTAATTAGTGTCCTGATGTTTAATTCCAGATTTCTCTATCTTGGCCTGGAACTGAGGCTTCCTATGGCACATGTGTGTGCGTGTGTTATCTTGTGTAAATATTCAAGCAAGCGCAACCTGTTTGTGTGTCATGTGTGACAGACTCCCACTAATCAGGATGAAATTTGGCTCTGCCGGCTCTGACGGGGGGGGGGTTCGCCTCACGCTACCGCCGCTGTTTGCTTTGCGATCCTCTCTTTCTCCTTCCTGGCGTGGGAAATCTCCGACAACTGCTAAATCAATGAGGCACGACACACTCACTCTCTCTGCAAATGAGCCCCGGCCTCTGCTCCGAAAGCAAATACTCATTTGGAAACATTTCAGCTAATGAAGAGCCTGCAGGCCACAGTTGGATCTGTTGTTTAGTTTTTTGGGAGTTGAAAATTTTCGCTTTAATCACTTCTTCCCAATTAGAATATTGTTGTTTTTATGTAGCCTCAGCGGGCTTGTTATCATCGGTTCGCGTTATCACCTCCGTCGGTTTGTTTTGCGAAATGAGGGGGAAAGGTAATGAATCGTTTTGCTTTGAGAGATCATATAATTTTCCCTCTGAGAGGCTCGTAAAAACAGTCAGATGCTAATTTGGACGTGTGTGATCACTTTTTTGCAGCTCACTCCACTGACTATCACGCCGGTGACAGGCGCCTCCGCTCCCACAGGTGACGCCACTGTGTCTTTTGATACGCCGCCGCTTGTAAACAGTCGCTTAATCTCCGAGGAGCAGGGTGGCGATTTGTGAAGTGCAGCCATCGCGTCTGTCACTTGCGACTCGGAGGCCGCGTGTGCGTCTAATCACAACAAAACAACTTGAAGTGAGCGCAGTCTGTCTTCTATCTCCATGACTTATCTCCACATAAGGGCGAGCCCCTTCCTCACCCAAACTTAATTGCGTTTTGGCACACAAGACACTTCGGCTTCAGTACAGTACATTCAGCATCAAAGTTTCTATCTGGGCTCAGTCGCCAGGGTAACGCCGCTCTAAGGCTTCCAGCCAAGACATCTGGATCCTAATGGACCCTCATCAGCAACTCTGCCGTACTGTGACAAGCTTGGAACTTAACCTCAGGACTCATAAAGCCTTTGGAAAAAATACACAGCGTGATTTCAAAACCAAATACCTGCTGGAACACAGATGATTGGTTTCAGAAACTGGAGGCTGAGAGGAATGTTGTAGTTTATATTTATCTCTCATCTACCACACACGTATGCACGTCTCACATACAAAACACAGACAAACTCGAGTGCTGTGCTGTAAAGTCCTAATCGCAGTGCAGCGTATTCACTGCGGCACCGGCTCTCTTCATTTTACATCCTCACTGTCAGACCGAGGAGCTTTAATGCTGCAGGAGAAGAGAGCAGCTTAGTAAATGGTTGGTGGACGAGACCTAACGTGTTGGGCAGCGCTTGATTTTTTAAAAATGTATTTTGGCTTCAGACCCACCGGTCTCCCAGTGTGAACGTTCCAGATTTCATTTGATTTCGAGCGAAGGGAGTTCACTTATTGGTCTAGAGTTATTTGGGGCTTGCTTCCTGCTGAAAAACCTCACAGGCGACTTTTTAAATATTTAAACTTGCCTACAGTGGTTTTGTGTAGCTTCTCAACACCCAATATATAAAAAAGCTCACAAAGCACCTTAATAGGGCAGGATTCACTTGTATTATTATTTTGTTTTAGTTTTACTAATCCAAAAATACATAATACAATTTTTCTATCTCTATGTTAGAGCACGGTAATAACTTTCTTTTGTTTGACAATGCCATTAGCTGCCATCATTTGTCAACCCTCTTCTCTGATTGACTGAATCAATACGATTTTTTTAAATTCTAAACCCTGGATATCTTTTCTGTATTTTTTGGGGGGATCTGAACCAAATTGCACAAATTCATGAATATTACTCGCTGAGACCATAAATTGTCCTTCCTCAAAATGTTGAACAAAGTGGAAAAGAAAAAACCTCTCAAAATTTCATGGAAAATTGATTAAATAGTTTTTGCTTAATCGTAATAACTAACAAATAAAAAAGACAGAAAAAATTGAAACCTCCTAAGACGAGGTATCTAACAAGTGGATATACTTTTTATTACAAGATTTATTTAATCAAGATCAACTCTTCAGACACATTTATCCAAAATGTGAATTTTTAAAGGGGTTGAACAGATGTATATTAAACATGGTCATACTGATAATAACCCTTGACCCCTGTTTCAGATGACGACAGTGGTTTGGGTGTGATCCGTGGAAAGTTCATCGCCATTAACGCCGCCAGTATGAGCTGCGCGTGTCCCCGCAGCCCACAGGGCCTGTCACCGTACGCCCACCTGGCCGACGGCACCACCGACCTCATCCTGGTCAGGAAGTGTTCCCGATGGGACTTCCTCAGACACCTTCTCCGACACACCAACAAAGACGACCAGGTAGGAGAGAGGCCCCTGGTGTAAACATATGCAACCTGAACTCATTCTGTATATATTATCTATCTGCAGCGTGTGTGTCCCCCTCCCCCCTCCCCTCATATGGCAGTTTACAGCTCATGAGCACTGTGCATGTGTGCAACATTTTTCAGAGTTGAAATAAGCCGGTCAATTCGGTATGAGTTGGATCCAGCAGGGATAAAAGAAGCCCCGTCTTCAAAGAGCAAAGAAATATCCCCAAAAACCACAAAACTTTTTAGACGATTTTCATTTCAAAACGCCCCCCCCACCCCCCACCCCCCCCCCACCTATCGCCTCCTCTGCTGCAGAGCTCGGCATCAAGAGTTTCTCCATCGATGACTTGAGAGTATGTTAAGTCTGTGAAAGAGCCCGCTTGCTGTGCTAGCACCTCCGTATGCTGACTCAACTCATTTTCCCAACTATGGTTCAATTTAGTTCAAATGCCTCAGCCCTTGTGCGTTCCCACATATCATAAATAACCTCCACCCGGGTCCGGAGAGGCGCTGGTAATCGCTGCATCAGGGATATGCTGTATACTAGAAAGCAGGCTGATACCAGACTAATGCCCTCTTAGGGTAGCGCAAGTATTACCAGGGGAAGTCTGGTGATTAGTAATTATTACCTCAGGAAAGACCTCGGGAAAGTTTATCCCATTTAGAAGAATCGTGTGGAGTAATTTGAGTTGCTGCCTTGCTACAAGAAAATGCATTGCAAAGTGTGTTTTGAGCCAACACTGACATCCTGAGGTGAGTTTAAACTCTTTGAGATCCACATTTTGCCTCGTGCACACGACATGGTGGATCACAAGGAGGAGTTTTACCCTCGGCGTCAGGTGAAACCGAGAGATGATGTTTTTAAAGAAACGAGAGCAGATGATGGTGAAATGTATTAACTGGAGGAAATTGGAAGCGGCTCTGTGACATGAAGCGTGTCCTTGGATTGCTTCCATCCAGGCGACATGAAATGGTGATATGCTGAATGTAATTACCAGCGTGCGTGGTTAAGGTCAAATTATCAACTTTTCCCAGGGGATACTGCTGCAGAGACGCATTAAATCAGTTTTATGACAGAATATTACAGTAAATTTCAATAACGAGAGACACCAGCAGGATGTTACTGTATCAATATAAGACACCTCGAGCAGTGATTCTAACGAAGGGTTACCGACCCTCAGAGGAGCGGCGAAATGATTTCTGGGGGTCTCCAGGTGGCTGTGGAGAAAAAATAAGTTTTATAGGTCTGTGTTCACGCATACAGCCGCTCAGGAGAATGTCCAGAGATTATCTGGAGCTCATGTGCACCTTACCTTCAGAGAGACTCTCTTTACAATCACCTAACTCTAGATAATCTCCATACATGGTCCAGAGGGGCTGTATGCGTGAACACGAATGTCCGAGCTCCTGACATTCTCCGGGGTTTTTACAAGGGGACCGGTAGGAGAAACGCCGCAAGATGTCAGGAGCTTCTCACTTTGATATTTGGGCTCACACATCCAGCCCCTCTTGAGAATATCCGCAGCTTATCTTGAGTTCTTTGCATGCTCACTTTAAAATCCCTTTGCAATTTGTCGACTAATAATAATCAACGTTTTTAGGACCATTTCATTTTGCGCTCATGGTGAGATTTTGAAGATCCAGTGACCTTTACTCCAGCGCCACCAGCATTTTTAACACTTTAGATTTACCATGAAAAAAAGAAACGTGATTTATCATAAACCTTTGCCTGAGGATCACAGTATATCTCAGTATCTCTGCTGTGGGGCCGGCAGTTAAGAAGGACTCCAGCTTCGGGATGTCTTGGCTGCTTTACTCGCAGCAGCCTAACGGTAGACAAGTGGTCGTAGGAGCGGGCGGAGCGGGACTTTGCATCAGAGTTCACTTAATATCAGCATCACTGTCCAGCCAAGCAGAGAGAAACAAGGAGTGAGAAGCCACTAAGCGTATTCATGGCCTTGTCAGAAAGCCTTTTAGGCAGACCGACCGGCATGAATGCAAAACGGCTGCAGTCATAAAGTCGGTCTGATGTGAAATAAATGGCTGTCACTCTGCTTTTCGGAGGAAGAGGAGGAAAGGAGAGGGAGAGAGAATGGAGGAGGAGAAAAGAGGAGAATAGAGAGAAAGTTCCACAACGTGAAGTTGGGGAAAATAGTGCGGCGGACCGAGCTGAACCTTTCTGCGACGAAGAGGGAGATGAAAGGGGATTTTGACAAAATAATTTATTTTCACATCGCTCTCTCTTCGACTTTTCACTCCTCTGGCATTTACATGTTTTTTTTTAAAGCACCTGAACTTTATCCCGACCTCCTCTCTCCCTCTTTCCATTTTAGATTTGTTCTCCTGTTTGCTGTTTTTTGATAAATAGCGGAAAAGAAGGATAAACCCACATGTAGTTTTGCACTTCATTACAAAATCAGTAGGAGTCCTTGAAAAAGACAATAGAGGAGATATAAAATTTTTACCTCTCACCAGGAGATTGTGAGCTAAAAAAAAAGGAAATTACATACCAAGGATCGGTTTACCGCGCAATGCAATCATCATATTTCAGAGAAATGGTCCACTGCCCATTTTCAGGGTTGATTTGTGTATAAAATAAAGTAGTTTAGACATTTAGATGTTCAAAAAGTTTATGTTGTTTTCTGAAGACGGCCTGAGCTCAGCGTGAATACTAATGGATTTAGTTTCAGTGATGATGCAAGCGTTTTATTGTTCTGACTTCAAGTAGAGCCATAGACCAATCATTAAAAAATAAACAATAATAATAATTATTATAGTAATAGTGCTTCTTAAAATAATGTTGCAAAGTGCTTCACTAACAAAAAACACAGGGAAGAATACATTGAAAAACACATAAAAGCGAGTACAAACTCAGCTATGAAAGAATAAATAAAGAATAAAAACACTTAGAGATTTAAGTATCACCTCCCAAAACTATAATGAAATAAGAAATGGAAGGAATGCGGTACAATAAAATCACATCTTATGCTTTGATTCAGTAGAAGCTACTGAGGGGACCTATTGTTCAATAACTCTATAAAAATCTTTCTAGAAATATTTTTTAAACCCGAGTCGGAGTTCGTTAACTGAGAATTTTCAGCATCAAAACTGAAAATCTTAAAACTAAATTTGCTTTTGCTCTAGAAAATCATGCCCCTGCACCGTGTTACAAGTGAATGTAACGTACGTATTTTGTGTAATTCTTACTTTACATTTAACAGATAGAAATAATGAATCAATATTGAGCTAAACAGACGCAATATTTTTTTATTCTGTTTTTCAATAGATATAATAGTAATAAATAATTTCATTAATGTAATTAATGTTCCTTTATAACATTTCTGTATTATTAAAAATAATATTATGATTAAACTCCTTAAATCATTCAAGAGACTTGGGGTCTGTAACCTCTGCCCCAACTGTAGCCACTGTTCCTTCATCCGTGTATCTCTCCACCCCCCTCCTTATTTTCATCCACTCCTGCATCTGTCTCCATCTCCCTCCCCCCAGTTTGACCACTCCTTCGTGGAGGTCTACCGCGTGAAGATGTTTCGCTTCCTGCCGCGGGACCAGGAGCCGGTTTCCCTCGAGGACCAGAGCGAGACGCAGTTGGAGAAGACTGCCTCGGGTCCCATGTGCTCCGTCCAAACAACCTCCTGCAGCAAAGCCCACAGCAGCTGGTGCTGCGACGGGGAGATCCTGCCTCACGCCGCCATCCAAGTGAGGTAACCAATCAACTGCACACTCCAAATAAACCATAGACTGTATGGACGACATGACCGCTCCCTCAAAGTGAAGCCAAATCATCTGAATTGCTCCCTGGTGGCTGAGGCTGAAGTATAGGTCATTAACCCCGCCTCCTCTATGTTAGTGAATGGGACTTGGACCAAAATAAAACACAACTTAAAAATATATTTACAGTCTAAAAGCTTTAATTCTTTTCAAACTAAACTATTTTGATTGCTGCAGACTTCTATTGAGTTTCTATGAGCACAATGCATTATGGGATACAATGAGTTCATTGTATTGGGTATGCAGATTCTCACCAAAAATTGGGAGCCCAGAGCTCCCAGTGCACATAGAACATGGTTTATTCCTCATTATGTTCATGGCACTCAGTAACATTTTAGGGCAATTTAAACCAACATTAAAGCCTAATACCCAAAAGAAGAGTCTTTACCCTGAATACCCAGCTCTTGTGATGTAATGGGTATGAGCTCTGGGAGTGTTTCAATACTTCTTCCATTACAGCGCCTCTACAATATTATGTGCACAGATTTAAAGCCATTTGCCAGTCGTCATCTGAGCACAGAGTGATCCTGCCCGCCTGCCTGCCTCATCTTTTTCGTCACAGGCTTCAAAATACAGAGAATAAGCAGGCACGGTGGGAAAATGATTGAAGTGTGCCTTTCTTTAGCAGGAAAAATGCCTCTGTGTGCCAGTGTCAAAAAGCCATGTGCACGAGCAAACATTCATCACTACAAGTAACAATAACTTGTTTTTTCCATTGCTGGCTGCCAGGGTTCTTATTTATTCTCTACAATGAAGTTTGTCTTTCTTATTGTTTTCAGTTGAGCAGCTTTATAGCTTATAAAAAACAGAAAAGCATGGAATATGTCTACTGTATGTTTAGAGCATAGACTGTGAATAAAGTGTCTCCGCTTCCTGCTGTTGTACAAAGATTAAAAAAAACACACAATACCGTTGTTGCTATCTTGAGCGTTTTTTCCGTAAGGTTCTGCGAAGTAGTGAGTGTAGTTTTGGTGATATCGAGGTCTCTCCCACACACATGCTACATCAACAACAAGGCTAAATTTTAAATCCTGCAAAATGCAAGGATTGATATGTAAAATAGTGAATATCAGTAAGTAAGGAAGAAGCTGTCCTACTTGGTTAGACCGGAATGAGAGCAGTCGTGCCATTAGCGCTGCAGAGACTCTTTCATTGTTCTCTGCTGGATCATCCCGGCACTGCGGTGGAACCAGCCACTCCTCATTATTCCGTCCCCGTCCGCACCTCAACCTACCTCACTATCAGATCTCTATACAACCAGCGGGCCGCCGAGCCACGCATCATTTATTTCATGCTCCATTGTATTTTGCCAATGATGCATGGCGCTGTAATGTGGCTAATTTAATGGCCCTCCCCGTGTTAAAAGGCTACTCCCCTTTAATTAAAGCAGAAGTCCGTCCTTTTATTGCCTCTTCCGCTCTGCTAATCGTGCTAAGAGTGAGACAGCCAGAGTGCAGATAATTAATGGTGATGGCCCGGGTGAAATAGAAAGAAAGTAAGAAAGAAGGAGGGAAGGAGGTGAAGAGTGTTGTTTGGGAAGTTGCACATATGTTTGGAAGAGAAAGTCAAGGTGCAAACAAATACAATCCGAACCAACACTAAATATTCTTTACTTTGATTTACGTGTTGTTCTGAGCCTTTTGGGGGGTTTTACATGATGTATTACAGGAAATAAATACAGCTTCTCAATGAGCTGAAAATGATAAGTTATCATGCTACTCCATTATTCCATCCGCAGCAAGTAAACAGCAGGTGTTCCAGTAGAAACACAGGTGCCAGACAAAGCCACAGGCGATACAACACTACTGTACTTTGACTGCTGTTTTAAATCAGGGGAACTTTTACTTGTGTGAATCAGGTTGTGTTATGCATTTCAATAAAGTACGTCAGGCCCATCAGATTTGTAACATCTGTTCTGGCAGCTCTTTCCATTCCGTTTATATCCGCCACATGGACAGTGAAGTGTCATTGAAATGAGCAGAGTCGTTAAGTTGATGGTTAGTTACGCTAAATGATGTGTCGTGTGTGTGTGTTTTTTCTCTGTAGTGTCCAGTGCCAGCTGATCAGGCTGTTTGCCCGTGGTATCGAGGAGCAGCAGCAGTGTGATCCTGAAGACCCCTGCACACTATGGGCCCCGGAGCCAAACACACACTGAGTGAATGGACTGAGAGCTGGATGGGCCCCATGAAAACACAAACTTGACAAAAGTTTCCTGGAAAACTGCAAATGGTGGCATCCACGTCTCTCTTTCAGTGTGTTTGCCGGGAGAAAAGTGCACTATCTGCACAAGAAGGATGAAAAAAGGATGAAAAAAATAACTCCATAATAAAGATGGAAAACTGCCACTACCAGCCATAGGAAAGTGAAAGATGGAGATCTAAAGAGATGGTGTGGATGTTCAAACGGCCACGTGAAACAGAGCTGAGCTGGACTGAGCTGGACTCATGGACTCACAGCAATCAGACAAAGGTTTCCATGCTGCCATGAAGGAGAAGGCAAATAGGATTTCTCCCTATACACAGAGGAGGGACAGTCAAGGAGATACAGCTTTGTGAGAAGGATGAATTAAAAAAAAATACCTGTGAAGTTCACTGATAATATGAAAAGACTTAAAATGTCTGGGCTGCACCAAAAAGACCCGAGGAGGCAATCTGCTGGTCCTTTTTGGGACAAAATATATTTCATTTTCTTTTTCACCCAGGTGAAAGCCGATACGAGCCGGGGGCACTAATGAAAAGAACTGAATACCCTGCTAATACACTAACAGGACCCCGGTGGCTTCTGGGTAATAAGGCAAAGTGGTTGCTAAGTGATTCACTGTGTCTCAGCACTGCTGCGCTGCACCTGTGGCTCCGAGCTCTTCTCCCCTCTGGCTGAGAAACTAGCGGCAGTTCAGTCATCGCCTGGGATCAGCCAGAACTATACGTTGTTCATGTTAGTAGAGATAATCTATTGTACGGCTCTGAAATTAGCAGGTCAAGCTGGTCTTGATGTGTCTGAAGAAAGGTCACTGCAGAAGGACAGCGGCAGCTTTTATTATTCCTACTGCTGCTTCATTAAAACTACATAGAACTGCCTCTATAATACTATATAAACGAAATGAAAGTTATGTGTAGGTGTGTGTGAGCGTCCAAATGTCTATCTATAGCTTTGAGGGACTATTTTGGTTGTTTTATCACAATTAGCCTCATGACTGCTATTTTGCAGATGCTCTCTCACTGCAGCCAACACACTGCTAAAACAAGTATCTAGACAGGCGCACAAACACACACACACACACAGTTTCTCTAATGCACACAACCACGCACGCTCTTTAACTTTTACCACCATAAAAGCTCTGTCCACTCTTAGAATCCCCTCCAGTTTAATTAATACTCACTCTGAACGTCTGTGATGCTTTTGACAATCTGCACTTTTAGGCTCAGATGCTTTTAAGTCAACACACACAACCTTTTGCCTACAGCCACGATTGTTTGGGAAATTTAGCAATGAGTGAATGACAATGCAAAAGCTGAAAAAAATCGAGATGAAACTTGTTAGTTTTTTTGTTCGGCAGCAGGATTTATTGCCATCTAGTGGTAGATGTGCCTATAACGGCCAGTTAAACCAGCCTTGCCTCATGCCCCCTTCAAGTAGGAGAACATGTGGTGGCTACACAGGTAGTACTAACATGTGAAAGGTCCTCTTGAGAGCCGGTGTTTGGTTTTTCCTTTTTGCCATTTTAAGCCAACAAAAATTATGCTCGGCTAGCTAACATTGGCACGTATTACATGTCCTTATATTATACAAATGTGGCTAACACATATCAAAGTAACTTATATGTGGTTGTAAAGTAGCTAACAGCGTTTAAAATGAGGAACACCCGGGTTCACAAAGCTCAAATGTCAAGAATAGAATTCATTTCTTAGCAGAAGATAATTTGCATTTCAGCTTGACAAGTTTTTTAATTTAATCTTGTTGTGCTCCCCGTATTTGTGAAAACACATAAATGAAACTGTGATGTGAGCAGATACTACGATGTAAGTAGATTTGACCTATTTTATGAAAATGCTTAATAAAGTGCATCTCTCTGTCCTGTGTGTGATCTCCACGGTGTGTTGGACGCCACTGATGTTTCATTCCCTCCTTTTCTTTTTTTCTCCCACTCATGCACAGAAAGGTCAGAACACCCTTGCTCTGGCTTTCTCAATCTCCCTCTTTCTCTGTCTCCCTGTATGAGTGGAATGTAATGGGGTGCTCTGATGTGAGCGAGATGTTTCATTAAAGAACATCAGACATCAAAGGTCTCTGCTGAGATGGAGTGGTATTTCAAGCTGTGCTCATTCTGCACACAGTCTGGAGCTTGTTTCTTCTTTTTGATACCGCCAGGCAATTGCAAAAGTGTCAGGCGGGCAAAGGAGAAGGGAAGTCGGAATTTGGCCTCTGTGTTGTTCAAAAATATCAATCCATAGTCGGAGTGATCCCGATGATGATGCAGGCCGTGGATGATACAACTTTTGATCTGTGAGGGGAGCTCATGGAATCTGGAGCCAAAATATACCACAACAGCAAATGTCTATTCCTCACCAACAGTTAAAAGGCAGTGCCAGAGTATCCATTCAATGTCCACATGTTTTTCCTCCATTGTCTGTTTCACTGTCAGAGTGAGTCTACTGTGTGTTGTTGTCACTCACAGTGTGTGTCTGTCACTGTGCTGTTGTGCGAACACTTACTGTTTTCCCTCCACTCCAACTGGACTTGTCCGGCTCAGTCACGTTGCTCCGGTTCTGCAGCTCGCTCCTCGAACCCTCTTTCTGCTGCTGCTGCACACCTGGGGTTGGAACTCAGATCAGAGACCAGTAAAGAAGTAAGATGTCTCACTCTGTAGATATTTTACAACCTGATACTTTGTTTATTCACCCTTCTGTTTGTTTCTAGATCATCAGGAGGAATCCCATTGGCTCTGTTGCTCTGTTGGGTTTGAACACCACATTCTGATGTGTCCTTGCACCAACCCCCCTCTCAGTATCTGAGCAGCCCTCAGAAAGCTGAAATACATGCAGCAGGTTGCTTTTTTTGTAGTGTCGAATTTTGTAGTTTATATTTATTTATTTTTATGTATAATGTTAATTGTGTAGATTTTCTCTGAGCACCACAGACTCTGACTGACTTCCAACTTCCCTGTGCTCGCACATTTACGCTGATGCAGTGCTGCAGGTATATGTTCTACTGAGTCCTACTCTAGTTATCTTCTGAATCTGCAGTCATTTTTGACCACCACAATGCAACTGTGCTATGCTGCTGTTACCCACACGTATTTAATATTCTCTAACAAAGTGACTGACTGGTCTCATAATCTAATACAAGCACGAGTGTAGCAACAAAGACCACGGGGGGATTTTACAGCCTCTCTCCAGTCTGCAGCTGCGACCAAAAGTTGTTTCCCCTCGCTCTCTCATTTTCTCCTCTCATTTTCTTGCTTTACTACTTTCGTATTGATTTACCCTCCATCTGCCTGTCGGAGGCCCACGAGAGCCGCTATCTCATTCCCACAACCCACCTGAGACACAAGGTGAAACCAAAACGGTGGCAAACACACAGTGAGAGCGCGGCGGCTGTCCCCAATTCCCCCGGCGACTTCTCTCAGAGAAAAGGTTCCAAACAGGACGTGACAGCGCCGCCGCTCTTATTCACACTCTGCCCCTCTCTCAGCCTCACACATACACACTCACACTCCCATCAACATGTCTCTCTTTCCTCTCCCACGTGAAGACTCACACCTACAACAAGCTCCCATCCTCTCTTTTTATTTCTACCAGAATGTGACCTCACGCGTTCTCTCCCATGAGACTTTGTGACTTTATGAGCTGTGTTGAGACTAATCCCATTATTATTGGTCTGATTTGGCCTTTTCAACTAGTTCCTCCAATCACAGGGATCGTATGAAAGATGTTTGCGCCTTAAACCACCTCCAACTTCATTTTCTTCCTGTAACCTTTACCTCATTTGTGATTCACACATACAGTACAGCAGGAGAGCCAGCCTCCTATAAGCTAAACAAACTCTCCTGAGCTGGAAAATTTGAGGCCGCATAACACCTGCCACGGTTTGGGTGACGTACAGTAAACAATTACAGCGGCCCACTGTGGAAAATTACTGTTTTCCCAGCGCAGGTCGGGCAACAAGAGCCAAACAAAAGCATAAACGGTTTTGCTGGTCTGAGAGACTGAAGGGAATGATGTGGGTGGTGTGAAAGCTCTGCAGCTGAGAAGCAGCGGGAGCAGATAATGCAGGGGCGGCGGTCCAAGCAGCACTTCTCCCAGTATTGATTGGAGCGAGCTCCCTGTGAGAGATTTAGATCAATGAGGCCATAAAAGTCCATCTTCTCAGTCAGGAGCCACTACCGGCCACTTATCTCTCACTCTCTGTCTCTGTCTCTCACACTCACACACACACACATTTCAACTCACTAATGCAGTCACACACGCTGGAGGTCTGACCTCAAAGGGGTAGTTCATCCAAAAATGAAAAAAAATCCCTCATTATCTAGTCACCACTATGGCGATGGAGGGTGGGGGAGGTGTTTGAGTCCACTAAACACTTGTGGAGTTTCAGGGGTAAACAGTGCTGCAGCCAAATCCAATACAATTGAAGTGAATGGTGACTGCAAACCTAAAAAAAAACATAACATCCATGCTGTGTCATCCAAGTAAGACAGTTCTGAACTGAAAGCTCTGATGAGGTAAGGTAAGATAGGATAAGGTAAGTTAAATTAAGATAAGATAAGATAAGGTTAATATATATCAGCTAAAAGCAAAAATTATGAATAATTTAAGGTTTTTCAGGAATCAGACATTAATACAAATTAGGTAAGAAAAATAAATCCTTTCAACCTCTGGTGTGTTTCAAGAGTAAAGTAGAAAACATCCACATTCAAACAGATGTGATCACCATGCGTGCTGTTTATTATGATGGTTGTAAGTTAGTGATTGAAGCAGCAGCACATCACAGCTCATAGTGTGTTCCTTCTTTCAATCATGTTTTCATTCATCCTCGACTGCCAACCATTTTCCTTATTATGCTACTTTCCAGTAAAAGCCAACACTCAAAGTGAGAGGCCCTTGAATCAGCATTAATGCAGCAATTAGCCAAAGCGTATACGGCATCTTAGTAATCTGGAAAATCATAATCATCATCTCAAAGTACTGCAGCGATGTGTAATTCACTCAACAGTGTTTTCACATCATGTGCACTCACAGTGAAAACTCCTTACATGTCCGTCTTCACACCGAATGAGTTGTGGCTTCAAAACAGAGAAAAGGCCTAGAAGATATGTTAAATGGCCTCAGTAGAAAGGACCTGCCTCAAATGTGAATATAAAGTATTTGAATATAAAGGGCCCTTTCTATGCTAAAGAAAACCAGACTTTGTAGTGTGTGGTGCAGCTGTAGTCATGCTAAAGGGAAAAAGCTTCAGGTGGCAGATTCTGTTTGTGGGTGCAATATTTTTGGGCTGTATTATTTTCAGATATAACACTTTTTAACAATCCCCTCCTGGCCATAAGCAGCCAGTTATTATGTTTTTTAATGTTGACATAAGATGTTAAAACAGTCAGATTTGTTATTTTCTCTTAGTTAATGTTTAAGTATCATCTCATTTGAAAAACCATATTTAAAAAGGTCCTTTATAATAATTAGCATTAAAGTGCCTCATCAGTAGACAGCGAAAACCAGGCAATTACACACTCATGACTAATAACTGTCTAAATCAATGGAATTCTCTCCCACTCTGACAAGTCCATCACTCACCATGTAACAATGGTGCTTTGGGATAAACACTAATGATTAAACATTTCAATATGTCATCAAGCACTGATGATTGAAACAGAACAAAGCTGGGAGCGGTGACGGGCTCGAACACACCCGATCGATATACGTAAAGAGAAAGTCACCGATGAGTCTCACAAATAACTGTCATCAACGGGACCATAGAGGTCACAGTTAGTGAGGATGGAAAGCAGTGCTCCTTTTACAGGAATACTGAAAGAGGGGAAGTCGGTGCCTGTAGTGGATGAATGATAAATAGAAAAGTTTAGAAAATGGGATTTGGACCAATCATTTCAGTGCGTCTGCAAGATTCTCTTCTGGTGTCTCTTGTGGAACTATCACTCCATAGACCTTCATTCATATCAACTCTCAGCAGGTTTTATTACGTGTTCATAATAGAAAGGAGACACAGAGTAGTGTCCTCAATAAATCTAGCATTTCATGGACCACATCCTTCTGAGGCTGCATTTTAAGACCAATAGCTGACCTGTGGATGCATAAAAGGATGGATGGATGGTAGGATGGTAGGATGAATGGATGAATGGATAGATGGATAGATGGATAGACGGATGGAAGCAGAGTGGACAGATAAAACAAACATCGTCTTTTCACCACAGGAAAGTGAGAAAATCTGTTTTGTGGTGAAGTTGTGCTTCCCCTTAAAAGCGGATCAATCTAATGTGTCACTAATTACTTCCATAGTACCTGAAGACAGACCAGACTCCATCCTCAGTGACACACTGGGAAGCTGCTGCTGCAGTCGTAGCTGCTGGGCCCACAGAATCACTTCGGCCTGGGCCAGCGGGCGACTGCAGAGTGCTCCTCAGTGATAAGTCATTACCTCTGCTGGCACTTTGTTAGCAAACAGAGGATGTGTAGCCGGAGCAATCTACTCATTACTTGTTAATCACTTGAATAGGAGGTCTTGTTTGTACAGCCGCGCATAAACCGAGCGGCACACGCACAGACACATCCGGCGAGCACGCTGGACTTTGTTTTCCGCTAAGCACGAGCGTTATTGTGTTCCTAATGGTGCTTGAAGTAATTACACTCTAATGTTACTCGCCGTCTAGTCCTCTCCAGCAAGCCTCAGCGTGGTAGCTCGGTTCAGAAGTACACACACACTCACTCTGCCATTCTCCCCTAAGCACCACAATGACTCCATTAACCAGAAGGCATCTGCAATTGCTTTGTCTTGTGCAAGAATATGAGGCATGCTTCAGCGACAGCCTAACTGACTGTACACACAGGGTGGCTGGTCAGCAGGAGCAAACTCCGAGAGAAATGTGTGTTTACTGCCGTATTAGAAGCGTGTGTGTGTGTGTTTGTGTGTGTGTGATAGCGCTTAAAGATCTGGGCGAAGTTTGAGACAAAATACTGTCGAACAAACGTCTGAACAAAGACACTTTGCAATTCCATGGAAGTGGTTGAAGTGAGTGTGAGACAAAGTAGTTGAATACATTTGAGGAACTCCAGCATTGATGCAATCGCCTGCAAATTCCCCCGGGAGTGTGCACTGGCTGAGTGATGCCCTGAGTTTTGGAAACAGTGAGGACATTATGTCACGGCGCTGCCACGCTGCACAGGGCAGATCCGGATACACACCCAAAAACTGAGGTCAATAATGCTTTTGTCTATTATGACAGAGTATTAAGGCCACATTAAATCAGAAATTTTGAGTATAAAGTCATAAATTTGATGAGAATAAAGTTGTTGTTTTAGGCTTCTTGTCATGTTAGAGAGTGAATATCAGATGATCCGTCTCTCTCCTGAATTATAATGAAGAATACAAAGCATTTTGTCGAGTTATAATTGTATAATCTTCACAGCTATTAGATTGGTTCAAGATTTTACATCCAGACGGAGTTGGACTCTGGAGAGCATGGTTTGTCCTGACAGCACATTTTATAAAACATTACATTTTCTTTATTCTCATAATCTCATGTCTTTTGTCGACATTAAAGTATGACTTAATATATCAGCTTTTTTCACTCAATTTGATATCTTCTATCTCTTAATATACAAACTGATTTCTCGTTAAATTCCTTTTTTCCTCTTGTAATATTAAGACTTTTTTCTCGTCAAATTACAGCTTTATTTTGTGATATTAATTATTTATTCTCTTTGAATTACAACTTTATTCTAGTCATATCATTCTTGTTGAATAATAACATTATTCTCTTCTTGTAATATTAAGACTCCTCGAAATCTCAGAATAGTTTATTCTTTAATATTCCCCCTCTGTCAAAATTTTTATGGTGTTAAATATTATGCCCCATTTTAATAAAGGCCCTTAAAACCTATGTCGTCTTTTTAATTGGTTTGCAGTAGGTGGGTTGAAATATATAATCTCACTCTGTTGTTTTTTTGTGCTGTCAGTTTAAGAATAAATCAAATTCAAACTGCTTTAAGTTTTTACAGTGTTTTACTTCTGTTATCACTGTTGAACTTGTGAAACACGATGTGAAACTCACCTGTCAGGAGCTTTCAGTAAACCCAAGGACCCACGCTGTCACCTTTAATGTCCTCTAGTTAATGTCTCCTGTATAACCTTCAACCTTGGATTTAACATGGCAAGGTGTTGTCTGTGTATGGCCTTCTTCCTGCAGCACAGGATGGATACGCTCCTTTCCACTGGCTCTTGGTCTGTGTCAAGACAAGATGTGGCCCAATCCAATATTAATGCACCTCAGCCGCTGTGACTGCACTGCTTGCTGCTGTGAGGCAGTTTGCCCTCCGGAAAATTCACACCGATACCTCCGCTCTCCAATCACCCTTACGACCCAAGTCTCCAAAGCCCCTGAGGAATATTTTGTTTAAGTCATTTCCTCCTGTGTCTATCTCCCTCCTCCTCCCTGCCTCCATGCCTCTTCCTCCTCCTCTACTTCCTCATATGTTTCATGTCACAGACCTATTTTCTGTTTATGACTGTGGATGATGGAGGCGTGATGCTCCCGCTCCAGGGTAGAACGCAGTAGGACACGGACAAACAAAAACTGTCACCTTCTACGAGTGGTTCAACTGGCACAGGGGGGATGAGTGTCAGTGTCTGAGAGTGTGTGTGTGTGTTTGTGTGTGTGTCTGTATGTGTGTGTACGAGCATTCAACCTCCTCCCTGGGGGCTGACATCTTATCTCAACGGCGTCTGTGAGGAATAGCAGACCAATATGTCGGTGCAAAGATGTGCCGTGGGTGAGAATGGATAAGGAGACTTTCTGATTTACCTGCAGTGACAGGACCATAGGGCGTCCTACTTTACTGTGCAACCAGCCATTGCAGACCAACTCTCAGAGACATGGAAATGGAGGCGGAAAGGAAAGGAAAGAAATTCTGTAGCAGGATCATCCAGAGTGTTGGAGCACGCCGCGTTTGTCTGTGGCAGACAGAGAAACCAAGCTGCCATATCTGACAGGGGCTGACAAATAAAAAGTGGGTGTCCGACAGACTTGATAGGTGGTGGGTTCATGCTGGAAACAGAACAGTCAACTAGTCACCGGACGTCTATCAATGTCCTGTTGAGCTTTGTCTACAGCACAACATCAATTCATTTTCCTTCTTGTTTCCCTACCAGTGTGATTATATGTTGTGACAAATCATCGGTGGGAGCTGGGGCCGTCACTTTTTATGACACTCTCCTCCAAGAGTCCACGATCAGAGATGAAGCGCGTGTTGACCACAGGATAGACACACATCTCTTTGCACTATTCGATCACGTCCAGTAGGACTTCACCACAAAACCATGAACATACTCGACACAGTTTGTCCACACACGTCTGAAGACAGCAGGGTTTGTCATTGTGTAGACTGGTCACACTGCAAAGCGAGGTGAACTCTGCCACAGAAGGAAGAGGATAATGAAGCCCAAAGATCTTGCACTTGATCGTACAAACAAGTGGAACAAAATCCTGTTTACTTCCTTTCCTCCGAACACATGACAAAGTCTTCGTAAAGTAATTTTTTCGAAAAGCTACAGATATTGTCAGACCCGGGGTGACGGAGCTGCAGACACGTCAACAAGCACTTAGTTTGACGCCTACTGCAATTTTGCAAAGTGTTCCTCCTTTAACAGTTGTACACTGACTTAGAGGGTGACCAGTCATGATGATGGTCGCCACCCAACCATCTATACTGCAACATATGCTGGTCTACAGCATATCTACAAGACTAGAGGATCACAGCCAAGTTTTTATGAGGGAAGAAACGCACCAGAAAATTATAATTCTGGACAGAACTGAAACTACTTTACATTGAAATAAAAGCTTCAAAATCATAGTGATGGAAGCCGGGTTTTAATACTAAACTTGCTCTCCCATCCCAGCCTCATGAATCCCTCATCCTGCACTATGTATGTATGCTGGCTAGAGGAAGTGCACAATGCATAAGCTCAGCTCCTAGCACCTTCAGTTTAGTGCATAACTGCTGTGGGTTCAGATGTGTTCGAGCAGATGATCCAATGATTAATGGTTTGTACTGAGATGATGATTTGATGTTTCCCTGCTGAGAGATTTAGTTTTCTGCATAAGAGCTGTTACTTTCTCCAGGCAAGCAGGGGCATAGGCAAAGAAGGGAATTCCCTAGGGCCCCAAGCTGAGAGGGGGGCACCCCAAAAAAGACAATTTTGTAAGAAAATGTTCAGGAAGCTTTGAAAAACAGAGTTTACAAAGTGCTATGACAGACAAAGCAGACATAGAATAGACAGACTCAGGGGAAATGCGAAAATGCATTTACACAGATAACAACAAAAGCAGGATAAAAGTAGTAATTACCAATAAAAAAATAGGGATGATAAAAAGAGGATGACATAAAAAGGGCAAATAAAGTAAGAGAATAAAAGCACAAAAACATAAAAGCATAAAAAGATGACCTTAGTTGGAAACCACCTAATGAGAAACCAAACTTTTTGCCAAAAGCTTTATTTTAGAGCATTTGTTGAATACTAGAATTTCTAAATGTGTGTATGCTGTGCTGGGGATGATCTTTTTTTCTCTTTACTATTATTTATGTGCATGCACTTTGCTTATAATTTTGCTCATAAAGGTGTCATTTGATGATTGGAATTATGTTGATGGTGTCATATTTTTCTTGAGGGGGGGGATTATTTTGGGTCGAGGAAGGCCCCCTAGGTTCCCTGTTGCCTGAGGCCCCAGAGTCCCTTGAAGCCCCCCTGGGTGTATGCTACTTTCAGCATATATAATATCTGCTTGTACCAACAGAGTTAAATACTCCAACGTCCTGCCATTCTTACTTGTGACTCTGGAGGCCACTGTTTCCTCTTCTCAGCAGAAGTTCACAGTCTTGCTTTAAATCGACAGACTCTCAGTCTATCGTCATCTGACCTTACATCTTTCCCGAGAACCTCGTTCCTACAAATGGTCGTTACATCTAACGGCAATACTGTGCATCTCAAAGGATCGGTCTATGAGCTCATCTCCTTCAAGCACTCCTCGAGAGGTGTGCATAAAACTGACAACCTGCTGCCACTGAGAATGTTAGGAAACAAGTATTACCTTCACTTTGTATTTCCCATAAACCACACTCATCCCATGATGCTTTCAAAAATAGTTCTTCTTGAGCCTGTGAGCTGGGGCCCCTGCTTCCTGATTTCAGGTCCTCCAGTGCCCCCGTCAGGATCTTTTCTGCACCTCCACTGCACCTCTCTTCATGCTTTCCTTCATCCTTGAATTCTCATTTTCCTTCTTCTTCTCCCCACCAGCACTATATTTATTTTTTATTCCTCTCTCTCCTCATATCTATTTGTGGTGTGAGTCAGGAAACCCCACTGTATTGCCGTTGGGTGAAGCCATTAAGAAACGGCAAACAGAACCGTCGGGTCTGCAAACAGTGTTGTGCGTACAGGTGGTGCAGAGCCAACAGACAGGAATCATTACACTGTTCCACCTCGATCGCTGCAGGTCCACTGGGACCCAGTCTCCACAGGCCTGACATACACACACACACACACACACAAAAACAGAATCAATCAGATATGCTGCACAGGTATATCAAAATAAAAGCATGCCAATACAGGCTTACATGTGCATCACTTTATCTCAACTCCAGTTCCTGAAGAGAGGACAGACAGAGGAGGACAACTGGAAAGAAAGACAGCGAGCCGTGAGAAAGGCGGAGACAAACCTACATCTCCACTGGTTATTGTACCTGAGGCCAGGGAGTCAGCTCGCTCCGCAGCCTGGCTAATGGTGCGGCGTTCTCCAGCATATTTCACCTGACACATTTACATTTGCTGCCGCTCTGACCTCGTCATAGCACATCTCTCCCTCATTTGTCCCCTACGAAAATGTGTGTGTGTGTGTGTCTGTGTGTGTGTGTGTGTCTGCAGCAAGGATAATGACTGCATTGATCAGAGACATCCCCAATGGGTGGTCTTGTTCCGTCAAGGCTGAGAGAAAACGAGGGAGAGAGAAAAAGGGAGAGAAGGGGAGCAGGGCCAAACGGGATGCCCTCTGCCGCTACCCGCCTCATCGCATTAGCCAATCAAATATCCATCTTGGCTGTCGCCTTCCTGCACCACGCAGACTATCAAAAACCAATCTGCTGCCCTGTTTTTATCGCCTGTCATGTCTCTGTGCCTTCCTTCCTTCATCATCCCGCCCCGCTCCCGCTTAAAAGTATCATCTCTGGCGCTCACATTTCAGATCTGTGGCTGATTTACAAACCTGGGGAAGCAATTCTGCTCGTATACCTTTTCTTTTTGTAATTCAGCTGAGTAACTCACTCGAGTGGGGTTGACACGAAACCCCTTCAGCTCCTGGTGACAGAGGAAGAAGTCTTTAAATGTAATGACTGCAGACGCTTCCTGCAGGTCAGGGTCACTGAGCAGTTTAATGAGTATGGAAATTGTGTGTGAATCATACATAATGACCTTCACAGTCACCGGATCTCAACCCAATATCCATGGGTGATTCTGGACAGTATCAGTGCTCTGAGCCACTATTCTCCAAACACAGAGGGACCTGATGAAGCTCCTTTTCACCAGTTGTGTCAATATTTGAGTCCTTTAAGTTGTGTATTATTTAAAAAAACGTTTCTCAACTCTGTAACGCATATTCCAGCAAAACCAGCTTCACTGCAAACCCCTCAGTAGCTCTTTTCTTCACCTCACGTCACAATGAACACCAGGACTTGATCTTCCTATACCTTAGGGGTCACAGTACAGCTTTGAATCCTACGCACAAGGTCCAAGCTGCATTATGATGCACTTAGTTTTGTGGCTCCTCAAATCTATGACAAGTTAATATTGAAGACAACAACAGGGAAGTTTAGGACGGTCTCAACAATCAACTTGAATTGCCTCTTCATCAGTGAGAAGTAAAAGAAAGTAAAAGCACTTTCGAAGGAATAAAAGGCTCTCCAGATTCAAGAGCAACGATGCTTACAAACAAATCCAAGGCCAGAGCTTGATAAAAAAAAACTTTGATATTACAAGGCTGTTAAAACATGACTGAAATTGTTAAATGATGCTATTTATAACATTAATAATTGTAATCATAATAATAATCATAATCATAATTTTTAATAGAAGTAACACATTTACCAGCATCTTCAGTCAACAGAGGCTCATTGCAAACTTTCAGAAGAGTTGTTTCTGTCGTGTGTTGGGACTAAAAACGGGATTGGAATGTTTCAAATAAGTTATTTCTTGTCACGTTATTGTTTGAAGCTTTTTCAAGGAGCTTGGATAAGAAAGGGAGCTGTAATTATTGAGTGGAGAGGGTCTAGGTCGAATAATAGTTGTAAATAAAGAGAGTTCCTGTAAAAACAGAATGAAAGGATGACAAGGTCTGAACAAAACGTCAAGGATAACACAAACAAGTCGATTTGGGATCCTTGATGCAGCACTCCTGGATTAAATGCATCTTATAAATACTCAAAAAACAAATATTTTTAATATAAATAACTCAAATTCTTGCACATATGAGAATAACATACATAAGTTTCTCAGACGTTCAAACCGGGGACAGATATCAAAACAACAAGAGAACTAGCTTCAGCAGCCACAGAGTCTCTTTTAACAATTAACTTTGCTTTTCACCAAAAGCCTGGTTGAGTTCATACTCTCTCCATCCAAACTTCTGTCTAACATCCTATCCACAATTCAGGGTTTGATCCAAATAAATCAAATCTGTTTCGATGATATGAACCACAAGTCATTAATTACTCTGAATACATTTTTATTTGATTTCATACTCGTGGTAAAATAGTTAAGTTAAAGTACATCCATAATCATTTGGAATGGAAACAACAGTGTGTCCAGAACATTACTGTGTGGGACCCCTAAATGTAATTAGATAATCATGAGATGCTGTATGTGGCCTTGACCCTATTTTTTTACAGTGTTGAGAATATCAGGCAGGCCTAGACCTCTGATAACATTTACTGTGAAAATAATCACATAAGTGAGAAGTGTAGGATATATGGGGAAGATAGCCACCCCCACATTGTTTGACTTATGTAGTTTAAAATTGCATTTTAATCTATAAGGAAACAGGCTTCTTCTCACCACAAGGTCACCAGGGTTCCTGCAAAAGCACTTTTCTATGTCTTGCAACACATATGCACCCACTAACGTCTTCTTCTCATGACACTGAACATAAATTTGTATATGGAAGATCGAGGCATCGCTCTTATTTAAAGATAAAAAAAAAGGTCTTAGGTTTGACAGCTCTAGAGTTCCATTAAGAATTCTTCTAAATTTACAGTGAGAGAGAACCGCCACAGCTTGCCGCCCACAGAAACAAGGCAATCACTCACCTCAGCCCCTCTACACAGCCAGACAGCGTTCACACACACACACGCACACGCACATGCACACAAAGACAAATGTTTTTGCATACATGCAGGCAGATTCTGAGATATATAGCCCACACCCACTGGAGACTAGAGGAGAGTGCAGATGATAGTGCCAATGATTTCTCGTTGCTGACAGTTGGCTTCTCTTTCTCGAGTCCCACGTGTGTGCATGTGTGTTTGGAAATCTTAATGCATGCATGTATGAGTGTGTGTGTGTGTGTGTGTGTGTGGGTGGATAAGGATCCATCATGGAAAAGGTTACGTCTGGTGCCAGTGCAAACAAGAGTTGCAAGATCTAGCCACAAACCACCAGCCAATCTACAATACGCTTCCCCTTTGAGACATATTAAGGAGAAATGCGCACATGTGGCTCACAGACACACATACACATACTCACACACACAGTAATGCCAACAAATATTGGAAAGAGGCATGTTGTAGCACACACACGTGGAGGGGAACACAGAAGTACTCCCCGTCTCATTATGCAATCGGAGGAGCACGTGTTAGGACCGACACACACTTCTATGGGAGTATTAAAGGTCTCTGCTATTAGTGTAGATGACATTCAGAAATATTGGATGTTCCTTGGTTTGTTATGTCTTCCACTGCTCTCTACAAATCAGGGCATATGGCACGATGCCTGCAGGAGACTTGGAGTAAGGACCCCCCCCCATCTCATCATCAGCGATACACAACCCTAGCCCAAAAGGAGGAGGGAAGTAGATGAAGGGAAAGACAATGAGCGATGGAGATAATTGAGATGCGAAAGACAACCGTTTCAGAGCGAGATGAAACGAGATGGCGGTTTGGGTGCACGATCGCAAATTGACACAAAGCAAAAGAGCACACAAAGACAATAAATCCGCAGCTGTCTCCGGTGAGTTCGGCTGATGTCTCCCAGGCACGGTGAATATTAAATTGCCTCTTGTAAATCAAACAGTGGTGTGTTGGAGAGGACTGAAACTGAACCAAGTGGGAAAGGGCAGATAATAAATTGACTATTTTCATGGATGATGCCAAAGTAGAATTCTCCCCACGTGAGAAGACAGAGAGTGAAGTGTTGGAGTTGCCTAATGGCTTTGATTTTTCAATGCCAAAGCATGGACACACACACACACACACACACACACACACACACACACACACACACACACACACACACACACACACACACACACACACACACACACACACACACACACACACACACACACACACACACAAACACACAAACACACAAACACACACACTTTCAATAAGCCATAACAAGGAGAGTTATAGTAATGGTTTTATCTCATCATTTTCTCTAACATCTCACACAGTTGAGTGCACTTGTATTTGCATGAGTGTGTGTGTGTGTAAGTGTGTAAGTGTGTTTCCATGCCTTGGCGTTTACTTCAGAGGGTCAGTGCAGATATTCGCACAGAAAGAGTGGATGGAAACAAAGGAGGGTGTGTGTGTATTTTGTGTGCTTCTCTTTTCTTCCCTTGGATGCAGCCTTGGGTCGTAATGCGATGGGGAGACAGAGGAGAGAAGGCAACAGACATGAAGCGAGGGAGTGAAAGAGAGAGGGGGGGGGGATGATACAGGTGAGAGAGAAAATCAACCAGCCCGCACACAGAGACAATCAATAAGCTCTCTTCTCAGTCTATTTCCTATGGGCTGACCTGGGTAATAGCATTGTGCCAGAGCCGCCCGGCTGTAGCCTGGGAATAGGTTCAGGACGATGCGATAGTGAAGTACGAAGCCGGCGCCGCGGTGGAACTCACACTAATTGTTACTTTTGTCATAAAGAGGGCAGAGGAATCAGTGGGCGCTGATAAACGTACAACATCAGGGGACTTTAGGTGCAGGGAGAGGAGGAGAAAAGCATAATTACTCATATTTAGTTTTTCTTTAAATGGCCTGAATAGAGAAATTCACTTTGAGATATTTATGGGTTCTGTTTATTTGGTTCCCGGTGCTCAGTTACAAGCGCTTAATTTTCTTTAATATATATTTAAGGCAGAATTAAAGCCAAATAATGCCAATGTTACATTTCATAGTTTCTTAAACATTTATATATAAATGTTTACAAAATTATATGAAGCCAAAGAGTCTGGCTGGCTGCAGCATAGGTTATACATCCTGCCTCCTCCATGTTAATAGATGGGACATGCACCAGAGTAAATAGTCAAAGTTCACGTCATTTCAGGGAGTTCTAATCACTTTGATGTTTGTTCAATAGCTTATTGTTCTGGCAAGTTAAAAAAATTCATAAAATGCTATAAAAACAGAGTGAACGTTGTGATTGACAGCTGAGACTGACTGTCATTTACATTGCTACAATCCTGAAAGGTTGATTTGGTTGGTTGAATTTAGTTACTCATCTCTCAATCAAAAACTAAAAATAGTAATCCCCACCCCCCTCTGTTATTTTTTGTTAATGCAGGAGTCCTATTTTAACAGAGGGATGATTAGAATCTCATCTCGTCTTATAGTTTCCATGCATCATGCGCCTGCCTGTCCCTCTGACTCTCCACCAGGAGCAGGAAATAAAAGCCAGTTTGACACATGGGGGATGACGAGAGTGGAATTTCCACTCCAGTGCAGGTGAACCCAATGATTCATTAAAAAGAACGAGCAAGTCAGCATGAGTGCTGTGGCGAGCAGGGAGTCTTGGGCAGGTGAGGGGGCGGCTGGCGTGGGGGTGGGCAATGAGGAGAAGAGGAGCGCGGAGCCGAGTGCAGCTTCCATCCATATGGTCAGCCAGTTGGTCGGTGGGCCAGTAGTCAGGTCTCGTTGATCCTGAGCTCCACCACGCACGATCGCCAAATCAACACACACACACACACACACACACACACACACACACACACACACACACACACACACACACACAACACACACACACACACACACACACACACACACACACACACACACACACACAACACACACACACACACACACACACACACACACACACACACACCACACACACACACACACACACACACACACAACACACACACACACACACACACACACACACACACACACACACACACACACACACACACACACACACACACACACACACACACACACACACACACACACACACTGCTCATGTTCTCTCTGAGAGGCGAGAGGCGAGGGTTGAGGAGTGTCCACGAGTGTGTGCGGTGTTGGACAGGTGCACCAGATGTCCACTTTCCACTCCCATGGCCACTGTCACTAACATGCTCAGGTATCATGGGGAGGGATGGAGGCCAAATGGCAGAGGCAGCAACCAGCGTATCAAGGAAACTGAGAGGGGGGGGTCGGCTGCATCCACCTGGCGAGCAACCCAGGTAAACACCTCGCATGGCAGCAAGCCTGAAATATTTCACAACATTTAAAAAGGCCAAACAGGAGTCACACTCAATCCCTTGCTTCACTCCAAAGACCCAATGAAGTTTTCTGAATAACTGCAGTGATCACATCCTATTAGGGTTATCCACTACTCATGTTGAAGCTCAGTTACAAAACTTGAATGGGTCATGTAGAAAAAGCTAGGTAATCTAGTTTATCATAAAAAGATCCCACACAGATAACAGGGGTAACTAAATAAACATGTTTCAAGTGCCTATGAAGCTCGTCCATTACTATTTAATCTTTTTAATACAGAAAAAAGACGGTTGCAATCAACGTCATCGACACGTCTACTCGCTTTCAAGAGGGGGCCGGCGGGGAAAGTTCCAGAGGAAGTCCGGAGCAACTGACTCGGACATTTGCGTTCTCACATACAGACCCAATGTCTGTACTTCAGTGCCATCTGAAAGCAGTTCTAGAGAGAGTGCTGTCAGTCGAGTTTTACTGAAAAAAGCTACTTTCCTGATCTCATAAAGAAGTTCTCATATTACACACACAGATTTGTCAAAAGCCCAAACTGTCTTCTTTTATTCCTAGTAGAATTTCAGGAACTCCCACGCACAATGTTAATTAAAATCATGACAAAGAAACAACTGTTGCCGGGCAACAAATACAACTGTGGCCTTTCAGACGGTCTTTAAACTGAGCTCCTGATCACTGAACTGAGCTCAACAGGCCCCAGACCTCCCAGAGCCTCGAGCTGGAACAACGCAGCAGACAGACACAGAAGAAGAGACATCAGCGTTTGTTTTACCGCTCTGGAATAATGCACATGTTCCTGCTTCCTAGATGGTGACTAATCGTGTTTTGACAGAGCAGCCAGCTGTTGTATCGGCAGGATGGGCTAACGCATCTGTTATCCTTCTCAACTTCAGCACGACCTCTTTGAGGGAAGTTGACAATGCAAACACAAACACACACACACACACACACAGCACAGGAGGCCGGCGTCCCATGCAGGGCAGCTGAGTGAGCCGTCTAGCAGCCTGTGACCACACTGTAATTATGAGCTGTTTTCTAATTATGATGCACTCTGGTGGCTCAGCCTGGACCACTGAAACTTTTCTTTTCTTTCTTCTATTTTCTCTTTTACGGGCTGCAGCAGCACAGACGAGAAGTATAAGGATGAAGGGAACGGATGGGAAACAGTGGGGAGTCCGTTTCCACTACTTCAGAGACGTGAGAGAGAGAGAGAGAGAGGACAGAAAAGCGAAGAGAAAGACAAACAGCAAACAGTGAAGGAACAGGAACAGCTGTCCCTCAGCTGCAGTCTTCTCAGCAGGATTCTCTGTGGAGGGAAGTGGCAGCGAGGGGCCTGTAAAACACAATCATTACACCGTTAACCCCCGATCCATCTTCATTTGACTGTGCTGTAAGAAACTATATCAGTAAAGAAGCCTTGGAGCTTCTTGGAGTCGAGTGGAGTCGAGTGGAAATGGGGTGGAGCGGGGGCTCGGACCGCTACACCTGTAACCCACAACTCTGAGTCCTGGGCCCCCCCATCTGTGGATCTGTGGTTGGGTGCAGCAATGAGAGGTGACTCGTGGCCAATTGTGATTTATGTGGCGGCAGGTTGGGGCGTACAGAGCGTGGGCCGGTGGAGGGGGGAAGATGGATCCGAGGCGTGACCGAAGGAGACAATCTGATTACGGCCTTCTACCTCCTTTCATCTTCATCTTCATCTTCGACACTTGCCGGTTCACTCGCCCACGTCACGTCTCCATGGTAACCTCAAAACCCGGTGAGAAGCCAGGTTTATTTAGAGATTAGAGATGAAGAGACTGGAAATCAGATCACAGAGGTGGAACATCACTAAACTGTTCCCAACAGAGGAGCCAGTTACTCTCCAGTTTCCCACGTGAGACAACCAGCTGAGTGGAAACTTTAAAGCTCTTCATCAGCACTTTCACTAATTTCAGTTAGTTTCAGTCGCCAGGTTTCCAGCTAAACTTTGACTAAATGTAAGAAAACAGCTTTACATGTGTTTATTGTGAATCTTAGAATTTGTTTCATCGAAATAATCAGTATGTCACCTTTAAACTTTTACGTACGGAGAACATGCAACTAGTATTTGTGAATTTGACATTTCCAAATTCCTTTTTTTGGTGTGCTCATTGAAGACAGGGGATTGAAAGCCACCTGCTGGTTACTCCTTTAACATCCCAACTATTGATTTAAATGCTTATTGACATTTCATGTCTCAAATCTTCAGATTTGAACGACACACAAAATGCACTCAAGCTGCTTCTCTCTTTCATTCCACTTCAACTTACATCTCCCTTGGCTTTATACACTTAAACTGACATTTCTTTTACAACTTCAACTGTGACTGACCCTTCCAGTAGAATTTATCTCTGACCGTACACGTCTGGTGACATTTCAACTCCTTTAAGTACTTGAACTCCAGCTGAACGCACACACACAAGTTTTACCTTGTAGACTTAAAATGATCTTCACAAAGATATCAGTATACACACACATACACACACACACACACACACAAACACACTAACATGACGATGATTGACAGAACAGTCTGGTTTCCTCGTGTGTCTCTTTGTGTCCAGCTGCAGAGCGCTTCTGCATCTAACAGAGAGATTCTGATTAGTCAACAGGTACCTGCTGATCTCATCAACTCACCTTATACTCACCTCTCTCTATCTCTCTCTCTATCTCTCTCCCTATCTCTCTATCTCTCCCTCATCTGAACGCCAACCACTCTCACCCCCGCATATTCTTTTATTTAACTCTCTTAAACTCAACGTCATTCTGTATAACGCAGAATCAAGAGGAAACTTCTGTTGAATGAGAATAACAGGATCACAATTGGAACACCTCACATGTCTAATCCCAAAATAAGCCAGTAAATAACCAACGAGCTCGTCCTCTCACTTGAGAAGCAGCCAGATGATTGGCTGTGACTGCCACTCACAAAAACAACAAAAAAGTAACTTTCATCTGGTTTTTAATTGTTCGTCAGCTGCCACCGGTTCAGCTTCATCTCAACTGATCCTTTCAGAAACAGTTGAGGCTCCGACAGACACTTGGCTCCCTTCAGTGTTTCAATCTCAAATCCTCTCTGCTCATTTGCTTCCACTGATATTTGCCATTCATGTGGCACTCACAATTAAGCTCAGAGCTGCATATACTCAGGTGAAAATATGCATGTGAAAAAGTGCATTGTTGATAATTGTATATTGAAAGAAGTGTAACTCCTGGTTTTATTAGTATGAGTGTTTAAATCCATGAATCAGATATATGTCTCCTGTCCAAACCCTACGAGCATTTGCAAACATTCACACAAACATATACAAAATGAATGTGTGTATACATCAAGGCCAGCCATTAGTCCACTGTGTGCTGAGACTGCCATCAAGTGGCTAAAAGAGGAAATGGATGAGAGAGCAAATTCTTTTTCTGCACTCACATTTGATGATACAAATTATGTGACTGAATAAAATTTAAAAAAAATGTCATTCATCTAATTTCATAATCCTGGTTCATTATTTATCTCTGCAGGGTGTGAGACCTGAGGACGGAGAGAAAGTGGAGGGAAGGAGGAAAGAGGGATGGCTCTCACAGGGGAGGGAAGAAGAGGGAACAGGGGCTTGGAGTAAAGTAAAGAAAATAAAACAATCGGCACCATCAGCAGTGAGGGCTCAGCAAACATATTTAAATTGGCACCGGCAAATGCTGACTTTCCCCACACGGCCATAACGATGAAGGTAAGCACTTCTTAGCTCTTCACTAAATCACAGCACAGACAGTAAATATGAGGAGTTGATTGTCTCATCTGGGGCCCGGGGGGAGAAGTGAAATGTTGGTCTTCCCCGGATTAGATCATTTATCACCATCGTCGGTACAGTGAGTGTTATTGTGCTGCGGAGGGAAGAGAAAACAGCTGAGCACACTGTGCAACCTACACCCCCACCTACAGCCCTCCGCTCCTGACTCAGACATTATGAGACACACTAAAGACCCACACCTCTGATTAAAGAAGCAGCTTGAACTTCAGTGAATCACATTTTAATGTGAAAGTTTCAAAGATTACAGTTGGTTTTCAAAATAAGTAGATTGGGCTGAAAAAAAAGAACTGATAATGTATTTTTTGTTTATTTTCTGGAAGGCCTAACTCTCCGTGTTAACTCTTTAAAATATTTTTTCCCCCTTTAACTTTTTGCATGTTTCTGTATTTTACATAAGTAGATTTATTTTTACTATTACTCCAATATTATGAAAATCTCTGAACCGTCTACTCCACAGAGCATCATGTACAGGATCACAGAGTTCTTAATGCTTTTTAAAGATATCAAAACTTACAGGGGGATTTGTCCACTGATCCAATCAGAGTGCAAAGGTTTTGTATGAAGTGAGTTCAGGTCGACAGTGTGCAGGAAGTTAAAATGATTTACCTGGGCTTTTAAGAAGTCAGACTCAAAGACCACACTTTGAAAGTTTGAAAAAGGTGATAAGTGGTCAATTTAAACAACATTGTTTATTTCACTGATATCCTGAAGACATGGAATATCATCAAATGTGACACGTATGCCTCACAATGCTAATTTGACTGTAGAGACTGACAGCACGCCTACAGCAACACAAGCGTGTTTCACGATGCACCCTACACGTAATCCAGAGTGTTTTTGGATCTCGCCTTTCCCGAGCTATCAAAACGAATTTGACAAAGAGTCAAAAACGAGCGTCTGAAGTTTAATTCCTCCACCTGTCAGGGTGACTGACAAGTATAAAAACAGACCAACATATGGGCCGACAGACTGATTAACATCCAGACAACACTTCAGCTTATTACCCTCTGGTCTCCGCAGAGCAGTGTGTGTGTGTGTGTGTGTGTCTGTGTGTGTGTGTGTGTATGCGCCGTGCACTCACTAACTTCCATCTCCCTCCTGCCTTCCTTCATTTTGGATGTGACATGAATAACCACATAACAATTATCCCCGGCTCCGTGATGCAGCACAAGCCTCCTACGCCAAGAAGAAAAAAAAAGAAGAAGGCTTTGTGTAATTAAAATCAAGACAACAAAAAAGCTTGGGAAATAACTTTTGAGTGTCAGGATGGACGACAGGAAAATGAGAGGGATGGGGAAGATGAAGTGAGGCCGGATGTGAGGAGCCTCTGTAATTCTAGTTTGATTAGTCTGAGAGAAAAGGGGGAAATAAAGATGGACAGAGTGGGTTTGAATCTTAAAGATGTGTCTCTTTTAGCCTAAATGAAAACAAATGTCAGGGAGAAACTATTTTAGTTGAGACAGATCTGCCTCCGTGTCTCGAGGAGTTAAAACTCTGTTCATCTGAAAAATAAATTTTACAAAACCAAAGTTTAATTTCTTAAATCTTTCATCTATCCCAGTTTCTTTTTTTGTATCTGCAAAGGAATTTAAAAACAATCGGGAATCATATTATACAACTTGTTTCTCTATTGTGGTCTAATTCTCAGTTTGATTCATCACCTGCTGTGTAACACGTCAGTTTCCTGCCAGTGGCCATGTCCAACAGTGGAACTGAAATAACAAAGTACCTAAGAATAGGTGGAATAGAAATTGTTAGACGAATAAATGTAAATAAACACACAGGATTAAAAGGGAGTGAATCCAGAACTTCACACCTTTATATAGATTTAAAAAGCAGATGGCAGCTTCAGAGAGAACAAACACAGCTTTAAATCTCAGCTCAGGAGAGAAGAAGAGAGAGAGAGAGAGTCACAGATGTTCTTTTATCACCATCATCTGGCTTCTCCAGCTCCGACCGGCCAATAGAAGCAGAGACAGTGAATTATCTCACGAGAGGACACAGGTGCGGTGCTTCTCCTGCCATCGAGAAACAAACGGTTTGTTTTTCCGCGAAAGAAGAGAAGAGACTCTTCACTTTCCTAATGGACACGTCCTGTGTTCAGCTCTGAGCAGGACAACAGATGCAAGAAATGATCTTTTGAGGGATTTTAAATTAAACCTAATTAGACGGAATCAGTTGAGAGCTTAACCTCCGCCCAGGTTATCCCCCTATCTTCTCATTGTTATGGAAAATGAAAACAATTATATTAAATAAATAAATCCGGAATCCACCGGTTTATCCGATCTGCTCCAAAATATTTTTTTGTATTAAATATATTATGGTTCTTTCTTGGGTCTTGTCCCACCACTTCAAAAAGTCAATGGAAATCCGATTAGTAGCTTTTGTGTAATTCTGCTCACACACAAATAAAATAACAAACTAACAATAATCAATGAGTGTTGGAGGCAAAACTAACTCAACTAGTCCGACAAACACCAATATACCCATCACTGCCTAAAACTGATACACACAAACAAACACACTCACACAATTCCATGCTTCCCTTCTGGAGAAAATAAAGTGCTAACAACAACAGCTTTCATCAGACTTTCCAATGTTTTGCAAGTGACAAGCAGTTGCACAATATCTATCACACTCACACACACACAAACACACGCACAGACAGATACAGCGTTTGTATCCAGGAGGTTTTGGCTTCATTTCTGGACAGTGGAAGGAGGAGGACCCACGTCGTCCATCTTCATTTACAGCCTGTGGTTCAAACTAACACTCAAAAACAAGTTTGTTCTAACTCACTGAACAGATTTAATGATGACTAAAATATCCCGGCGACACTGCTGCTCATCTCCAGAGTCAGTTTTAATTTTTTCAGCACTTGACCCAACAAAACTGTAACGTAAGTTGAAGTTTGCCCTTTGACGACCTAACAAATCTGCTACAGTCAGCAAAACGAGAGAGGACGGATCAGAGCCTTTAAATAGTGAAAATCAGAGATGCAACGTGTTCCTTCATTCGCCGAACGCTGGGTCGTGACACTCCTCAGTCATCTGGGGGAGTTATCTGCTTGATGCGTCCCCTCCCTCATCTTACACAGCTGCCACTCCCACACAGGCACATACACACAGACACGCACACACACACACACACATATACCATCTCCCTGTTCACTCCTCAGACGTGTGACAAATAAACATCATTAAAAGCAGGCAGCGGTCGCCCCCATGCGACACCCACCATGCATGTCGGGTAAACACCACAACAGCTCATTAGCACCCACAGCCATCAGATTACAGTGTGTGTGTGTGTGTGTGTTTGTGTATTGGAATACTCACCTTAGTTGCAGTGGGAAGCGGTACAGTGAGAAGAGAAATAGTTCTACATGTTCATGTGTGTGTGCTCACGACACTACATGCATGAGCGCCTCCATTTATATGGCTTCAAGCGAAAGGGGGGGTCAGCTCATTGTGCAATAAGCAAAACTGGTGTTAAAACATTCATGAGCGGGCTCCTCAGCAGGTTCAGTCGGGTCGAGCTCATTTAAACGGCCGTGCGAGAGAAAACCCAGACAGCTGGAGAGTTAGGGTCAGTGATTTGAAACCTTTCACAGCGGTGATGCAAATGTTGAGATGACAACATCTGAAGGAATTCAAAAAGTCTTTAATGCCTTTAAAGCTTTGCATATATTTGGCAGAACATTTTCTATTTGTCACAGAAAAGATTAAAAGTTAAGTTTGGCCGTATTCTACATATTTCTCAGTGTTAATGCAGTGAAAGCCCAAAACCTCCCACTGTCCAGAAATGATGCCACAGTATCCCGGATGGGAACACTGCCATCTTACACTGGTGACGTAGCCTGGAGCCAGAGATGCACAGTGGCTATCAGGGGATGGCGCCCCAGTGTAGAGGTCCCAGCAAAACATGCTCTCGACCAATCACAAGTCAGTCTTAGCTGTCAATTATGATGTTTGACACTTTGTTCAAATTAGATAATGAATTAAAACCCTTGACCAAAATCGGCTTGAAGCGAGCTTCCGAAAATGACAGAGACCATCCTTGACTCTTTCATTTGGTTCATGTCTGACTACTAACATGGAGGCGGGGTTTATGACCTATACTGCCAACACGTATGGGCTCATCTATAATCAACATTAAATGCGTGTACAGAAACAGCCGGAGCCTTCTGTCTGTCGTCTGCGTTGATTCCGCACAGGAACAAACATCCCAACGTCCTCCATCGTCAAAATGTTTGTTGTCAGGTACTCCTGACTCTGCGCTGCCCTCTAGTGGATGTATTGCATTACAACAGTGCCAACAAGGACACACAGACAAATGGGGGTGGGGAGAGTTACATAATTTGATGAGAACAATTCTTTTTTCATTTCACAAAAGAAGCATAAACGATCCTGGAGAAAAACCTCCTCTGCAGTGTGTTCACTAATAATCTGGCTGAAGGCCCACATTGAAGCGAAGCCTGAAAAATCCAGTCCATTAAAAAAGACAGGGGAGAGATGTACACAGTGTGTCAGGCTGCCAGTGCAAGAAGAGAATTAACAGACAAACACAGTTTAACTTAACAGCTGAGCAGAGCAAACAAAAAAGTGCCTCATTAAACAGGGATTCAGACACAGGCGGCGGGAAGGATTCACGAGTGCAAACAAACCTCAGCAGAGCGATCCGAGCACTAGCTGACGATTGTGTCTACAGCACACGCCTGACTTATTAGATCTGATGCATTATTACATTGTTGCTGCCCAAACTGCAGTCGCACAACTCCATAGCAACAGCAGGAGTTGACGTCCCCCTTCTCCACTCTCAGTCTTCATTTTACAGCAAACAGCTGGAGGCCACTGGGAAGGTCGTGAGTGTTCCAATGTGTTTGTGTGTGTGTGTTTGTGTGTGAGTGTGTGTGTGTGAGAGAGAAAGTCGTGAGAGAAGGTTTCAGACCTAATTGGCGCCGACGTGTCAACTGTTCCTGTGAACCAAGCTGGCACCTCTGTACGTTGCGGAGCATGAAAGTTACTAAGTGAGCCAACCCCAGAGTGACTTTCAGCATCTGAGCGCTTCAGGCAGTTTATTAAAAGGAACAAACAAAAGAGACTGTGACTGGTACACAACCTGAACTTCAGGCTCACTTGTCGTGCCTAAAATCTCCTAAATAAGAGTTTCACTGCAGGATCAATTGTGAGCAACCAGAGAAAAGGTGGTCCCAGAGTATTCGCCCATTCTCCTCCAGAAAAGAGGAGGAGGAGGAGGAGGAGGAGGAGGAGGAGGAGGACCACTGGTTGAAGTGACTACTACTGCTGCATTGGACCTGGAATGGAGAAGAAGAGCGGTCATGGCTGTTGTTGGGTCCGGAGGCGCACACAGTTTGAGGAACATCCCCGTCTCCTCCAGAGACACATGGGGCTTCTCTCTCCTCCTCCTCCTCCTCTTCATCACATTCATGTCACTGACTTGACTTCTTCCCAGGAGATGGGGATTAGGATTACAACTAGACTGTTTAGAATATGGCTAATCCCATACTACTATTACTGACAATTACACTTGTCATTGCTGCTCCTTTCATTGTTGTCAGACATTTTCATATTGTGTACATACTTTTAGCATTACCATTACCTTTAAAACGGTTCGACACTGAAGTGCAATGAATCCTGGGATAGGTTGTGCCACCGGTTGGCGCCTTCAGAATGGGAACGTCTAGCTGCTGTGACACAATAAGTCTTCTAATGCAGCCACCGAGTTGAGACAAAACCACTATCTGTTTGTGTGAATGTTGTAAATATTGTTATTTCATTGACATGCTCTGTAACATGAGACATCTATTGCACCTCTGTCGGTCCTGGGAGAGCGATCCCTCACTTGTGACTCTCTCTGAGGTTTCGGGCGAGGCTTAAAGACAGCTGTGATTTATGAATATGGGCTTTACAAATTAAATCAGGTTTGATTTAAAATGACAGATAGGAGGTATATAAAATAAACATTGTCCTTTCTGCCTCGTCTCTCCTCGTACAAACTCTACTGCAACACTGAAATATACTTAACCCTCATCGGTGAGCTGTGTGTGTTCAGCAGAGTCGTTTAAAGCTGAAACACCTCAGTGGATAGATTTAGATTCTAATGAGGGGAGAGGGGAAAAATGCTTCAAACTATTATAAGTCCTTAATAAGTTAAGATGCAGCGCTGCCATTAATAATCACCATTATGTGGAGACAAGGACGCTGACACAGAATTATTTGCTAATGAACTTGAATTAGCTTAATTAATGGCCTCATTAACATAACTACTTAAGTTCAATTTATCACAGAGATATGGTGCGACATTAAGCCGCTCAAGTGCCTCTCGTTTATCATGGCTCCACCTAATTATACTATATATTTTAATATTGCATGACATGTCCGATGTTACGTATGTATTTCACATTTTCAGGATGTTTTATCTCATATATTCTGCACTTGTGTTAAGCTTCACAGATGAGCGTTGGTGTTTCCGTGATGAGGGAGAGTCCAAAATTTATTACGAAGGGTGGGGGGGAGGGCTAATAACCAGAGAAAATATATCTCTGTGGTGATTTGACCTGGAAAGCGTCATCAGGTCAATAAGGTGATCCTACCCTGGAGAACTCAGCTCTCACAAACAATGACAAAAGGAGGAAAAAAGAGGGAATATAATTAAAATATGCTAAAGTGATCTTAGCATCGCAGGAAGAAGGTTCCAAGTTGGATTCCTGTAACGGTTCTTCCTGTGTCCATGTGGCTTTTCTCTCCTACAATCCAAGAAGCAGATTGGCATTGGGTTAACCGGAGACTCGAGACTCGTAAGTCTCTGTATGTTGGCCCGATTTACAATGGCGACCTGTCCACTTTGAACCCCACCTCTCTTTGACCCTAAAGGTTTATACATGGTCACACTTACTCAATGTATCAGTAGCTAACTTTTGCCTCCTCTTCACTTCCAATCAGCGCGAGTGGGGGGAGGTGAATAAGACATCCGCTTCCTGTGGCACGGCAAATCACAATGTGGCTTTAGGTGAACTTGAGCTTCGATATTCTCTTTGTATTTGCACATGTGTGACCTGTGTGATATAGAGTCGGTGGACGGATGGATGGAAAATGTACTAACTAAAAGAGAATAAATAAAATCGGCCTGTAAAAATTGAAAAGCTGCCACATTAAAACCTGCCTGGTGAAAAAAACATCTTGTCCAAACTTATCCTTGAGTTCATTTCTTTCTATCTTCCTTAGATCTCCTGATTCACTCAGTGTAGCCTCTCCTCCTCTCTCATCTTCATCCTCTTCTCTTTAAACAAGCTCCCTTTACATTTAACACAATTAACCATAACACACTAGAAGACAGGAAAACATCACAAAGCATTTTAGTTCTCTAAGTTGACCAAAAGTCAGTCCATCCATCCCAGCATCTACACAACTTATCCTTAATGGGTTGCAAGGGAAACATGAGCTAATCCCAGTTCAAGAAATTCTGTTTGTCCTGGACACATCCCAAAATTTTGAGCAGAAGTAAATGTTACCAAATTACCTTTTGGGTTTATGTTATGATAATTATGATAATTATTATAATCATTAACACTCACTCATGACGAGAGCTTCAGTAAGACAATTATATGCATTATATTAAGGGATCAGACTGTGTGTGTGTTTTTGTATTTGTGTTTTTGTGAGTGTGTGTGTGCGTGTGTGTGTGAGAGAGAGACATTACGCTGGGTGCTAGGAGAGCTGTGACCAGAATGGGCTGCTGTACTTTAGGGAAGCGTCATTTCAACATTTAACTTCTCACTGATGGCCTGGCAGCCACATGCCTGCCCTCTTCACCGCAGCACACACACATGCAGAGAGAGAGAGAGGTCACCTCAACCCACCACAGCTCACGGCTGGACACACACACACACACACACACACACAAACACACCCTTGAACATGTGTATGTAAGGACAAGGTCAGTAAACTCTGTTTACACCTCCTGCTTTGTGAATAGTTATTACAGACGAAGTTAAATTGTTAAATTAAATGAAGTTACAAACATTTTATGTGTTTGAGAAGTATAAAAGCTTAAGATCTCCATGCAACAAAAAGTGCATGTGCAGATCTAACAGCATAACACACTGTGTCCACTCCCTCGGTCCTGGGAGGTCAAATTGGGCAGTTAATTTTACGAACTTACTTTAAGTGACTGATATGTTCAGCACACACACACACACCCTGAGGTGGACAAGGAGACGGAGCGTTGCTGTCAAACCGTGTCACCATTTTGTACAGTGCACAAATGGCAAAATGTCCCACGTCTGGCTATGTCTCTTTTGGGCAGACTAAGAATATGTCGAATCCATCAAGCCAAGCAGCGGGGAGGACAGAAACCTCCCCATGACTCTGAGGTGTCATTTACAGAGTGTCGCTTCAAAACCACCTTTAACTGAACCACAGTTCCTGACACCCTTTCCTCTCGCTGGGGTTTGAAGTCAAGCGTTTATGAACAAAAGAAAACGTTTTCTGTGTGTTAGAGAAGGAATTCATCCAACTCGCACGTCAACACAGATCAGAGGACGAGGCGTCTTCTAAAAAGTCAATGTAAGAGAAAAAATGAATCTGGGTTGGGTTTGAGCTCTGACAGGTTCTCTGCAGGAAACCTGTTCAGATGAGATGCGTATCTTTTACTTCTGAATAAAAATCTAATCTTGATTTCTTTATTGATTTTTTCACAGGTTTGGAGTGCTATGACATTGGTACTGTATTACATGTCTGTGTAAAACATGTAGAGTCAAGTGTTTGACCCTGATACATCAACTCCCATGAAAGAAAAACCTTTTTCACATTCAGCTTTGTTTAGCAATGGAATTTCCACTGGAACACAGACAATTGTTAATGCAATGAAAGATTGTACTGTTGATTTACTAATGTTTTATTATCATCAAAAAGTTTATTTCTTCCAACCTTTGTTATTGTCTCTGTCTTCTGCGACCATTTGATCATTTCTATCAAATAACTGGAATGCTTTAGTATTATAATACAACCTGTGTAAAAAAATGTTTATTTATATAATATATATACAAAATAAATACAGCAAATCTGTTTAATGTCCCTTTTATTATTGCACTTCTCATTTCAGTGTTAACCCAATTGAACAAACTTTTTCAAAGCAAATGTGTGAAAATAGCCATCAAAACATTCAAAAGATCCCCCTCCTCGCTGCAGATCCAGGATCTGTTTCCCCTCCCTCAGTTCAGCCCTCCGCTGTTTCAGTGTGTAAACGGAGAAAACACGTGGTCCCATGTTTCCTCCATGTAAACTAACTGCCGTTTACAGAGGAGATACTCACGTGACAGTATGACGTATGGATCTGGAGGGCAATTTGACTTTGAGTCTGATAAAGTGGCTTTGAAGTCACCTGTGAAAAGATGCACCGTTGGTCTCCATGACAACCGCAGGCGTTTAGGTAGAGGTCTGTTCTGCTGCAGGTTCGAGTCACACCTGTTTTCACGAGCTCTGTCGGTGCTTTCAGAAAGTTTGGAGAGATGTCTGTTCCGCGTGGCTTCGTGATCGTGGACGAGTGGCATGCGCCCCCCGAGTCCAGAAAGAGATATTGCCGTGAAGACTTGCAGATGGGAAACCGCAAGAAAAAACCAGGAGGAGAGAGGGAGGGGATCCGACGCTACCGAGAGAGGAGGCCTCGTCGTCAGATGACTGAGGACATGGAGTGTCCCCCAGAGATGTCCCCGTCCCCGTCCCCCAAGAGGAGGAGGAGGATCAACACCGGGGAAGCGGTGAGGGACACTGAGGCTCCTCGCACCTCAGCAGTGGATCGTGCACCTGAGCGCAGGGTCAAGAGGAGGAGATTGAACCTCTGCTATTTAAAGGTAACGTTTTATTATTTACTCCATTTACTTTACTATTTATAATTTATATTAGTCCAAGATAAAATAAAGTATAAAGAATTAAACGGGCTTTGTTCTATATTAACTACAGCAATTTATTTTCTTGTTACAGAAAGAAAATATTGATTGTAACTTATATCTACGAACATTTTCTTGTATTCGTTTGAAATGACAGAGGTCACCTGACACTAAGGAGAAGGTGACAGAGAGGAAAGTCTCACACAAAACGATCTGGATCATTGGATCCAGCTACATCCACCGTGGGGAGAAAGCTGCCTTTGACTGTTTCGGACAGAACTTTGGACTCAATGCCACAGTGGAGTGGTTTGGAAAAGGAGGCCTTCGGTGGAATGGAGTCCTTCCATGCTTTTACAGCGCGCTGTCCACGCAGAGTCCCCCAGACATCCTGGTCGTTCACGCCGGTGGCAACGATCTGGGACTCGTGCCCGCCAAGAAACTTGGCGTTGAGATGACGAGGGGCTTGATGCAGCTCCACAAAGACTTCCCCTCCATGAGGATTCTGTTCTCCTGCATCAATGAGCGGCAGGCGTGGCGCTACGGTGAACCAAGGGTCATCAACGGTGACCGGAAGAAAGTCAACGAACTGATGATCAAGGCTGGTCACTACTTTGGAGGTGAAGTGGTTCAACATCCACTCCTCCGGTTTTTCAAGAGGAATCTCTATCTCCCTGACGGAGTGCACTTCAGCCAGGAAGGAAACCACATCTTTCTGTCGAGGATCCACGAGGTCCTGAGGAAGATGCTCCTCTAAAGAGACTCACTGGACTCCTCCCTTCTGAGACAGTTGTGGATGTAAATAGATTGTTGATGAAGAAACTTTCTGATCAGTCAGGACGCAGTGAACTGAAAACACAACATTTACAACACTGCTGAGAAAAGACGGCGCCTCAAATGATTGGAGAGTTTTATCAATGTTTACAGTATATATACAAAAGAAATGCAATGACAATAGTAATGATAATGGTATTGCTAATAATGACCATATATGAGGAGGCATGTTGTGTGTATACATTATATAGGACACATCAGATGGGTAGAGAGTGAAGCAAAACCTCCATATGATTTTATACTAGTGCACTGTGTACAACAGGATTATTATGTATAATTATTTGTATTATTAGTAGTATTTTTTTATCTTGTGTAAATATTAAAAGCACTAACTTTGAATAAATGAAAAATAAATGCATTGGTCTAAAGAGTACTTTGGATTTAAATAAGATTAAGTACCGTAAGGTTCCCGAATCAACAGTTTGCATCACAGCAAATTTATCACAGAAAGTTCATTATAAAACATATAGTGTTAATATACTCATAATAAATATCAAATGCTAATAAAATTGTTACTGTTAGAGGAAGACTTTCATTAATCCTTGGTGTAAGATTTAGGAGAAAGGGATCTATTGGCATAAATTAAACATAAAATACTAACAAACAATAAACTACTTACTGTTGTTTTCTTTACCCTAGAATGGGCCATTTATATTTTAATACTTTATAGTTACATCCGGAGCGGATCATCTCAAAATCTGTATTTGGGCCAAGTTATTATTTTAAAAACATTTTCTTTGGACACACTGAATATCCTGGCTCTCCTGTTTTTCCAGCTGCAGTCATCCTTCACCTGCACAGAAATAACTAATATTAGTTACGCTACAATCAGACTGATGGATATTTCCACCGCCTGAATCCTGTCCTTAGACTTCATCTCTACTGTGGCACAAAGACAACTCCTCCCCCGCTCGCCCAAAAGAAAACAGAAACGGTGTCATTTAAGCCAAATCGCACCGAATGTAGATCTCAAACATCATCATTAAGTATGTTGCAGCCGTCATTCAACGTGTGATAAATATAATTAAGAAGAAAAATAAATAAAAGAAACATTAAGAAGTGGTCGCAGGTTGTCACTACAGAGTGTCATGGCTGTCGCTGACTTTATAAAGGATTTTTCTGGTTCTGCCAACACATTTACTTAATTTAACAGCCTTAGAGTATTTCTGCCTGAACCCGTGAAGGTCACAGGAGCAACACAGAGTGTAACCACGTCTTCCTCCACATCGATCCCTTGGCCGCGCAATCACAATAGCAATGGAGTGAGATTTGGTGGAATGCACAGCGTGTCAAACTGCCCACTTCCTTATTCCTGCGCCGAAGATAAAGGGCTGAAATATCCCTGAGTGAGAAGGTCACGCAGCCAACCGTGACCTCTGACCTCCCAGTGGAGAGAGAGAGAGGGGCTGAATGAAAAATCTCTCAGGGCTGTTCGCGTTCATTTGAGGTGTCACAGTGACCTCACATGGGTGAACACGGGTACTGCAGTGTCGAGCCAATAAAAGGAAAGAAATTAAGCGGACCAGACAAAGAGAAGATAGCTTAAATTCATTTACTTAAATTAAAAAATGTACATCACATTATCCTTTACAATAGACATGTCTTTTAAAAACTCAGTGGTTTTCCTTTTCTTCACTGTACATTTCAATAATCTGTATACAAATTCCTCTTTGACAAAAAGAAAAAGAAAAAAAAAGGCCTTACAGTGACCGTCAACAAATGAGAAGTGATTTACTCGTCGTAATGATTCACAGTAATACTTGGGCTTTAATTGGAAATTCACTGCCTGTACCAAATATCATGAGCTTTGTGTCCGTCCAGGAAAAGAAAAGGACTGAATCCTTGAGATTTGTTTTGAGCTTTTACATTCACCTCATAATGTCAGGTGCACACAGTTAATTTGTTCATTTTAGAATGAGACGTGAGCACTTTGTCCACTCCGTGTTTGTATGTTGAAATGCGTTTTGGAAAACCCTTACCTAACATTTACACACAGTTAGAGGAACTACATATTTAATACAACAGCGAGGACACCAGCTTCAATGGAGGGGACCTTGAAAAGACAACACCACTGTTTTTTGACTCAGTCCCTCCTTGAATACGACGGCAGTAATATCCTCAAACCTTTCTCCATTGTTTACCAGTAGCGATACACACAGTGTGGCAGTCGTTATGTATCTGGCCGTTCACGGCGTTAAAGGAATATTGCAACATTTTGGAGGAGGAGCATTTCTTGCAGGGTTATTATGAAGCTAGTAACAGCAGTTGGTCAGCGTAGCTCAACACGGTGTCTGAAAACAGTCAGACACAATAAGTTGAGCTCTGTCCAAAGGTAAGAAAATCTACAATGGAGGAGAAGTCAACAAATGGAAACAGTGTTTTATGAACCCTTAACAAACTTTGTTGTTGGAACTCATGCACACCTCCTACGACAGGCACACGTGGAGAGCTGCTGCACACGAGAGGATTTTCAACCACAGACATCATGACAGGTTAAACCAATTTGTAATTACAAATCTGCGGAACGCACACACTAGTTGATTTTGCCAGAAGGTAAAACCACACACTTGCCCGTTATAGGAAAACGATTTCAAAGTGGCGACTCCAGAGTTCATCCCGTGTCATTAGCTTCATATTTATTTGTGCAGACGTGACAGTAGCAACATCATCAAATATCCTGGCAAGAAAGCAAAGTGGTCAAATTTTCCAAAATTACTAAAACGGTGTCTTTAAGCCACTGCAGGACACTTCTAGGGCACATTACAGTAGAGTGCACACATTCTAGTGCCTTTTAAAAACAATAGGTATCAAGCTGTCGTTCTATTCGTCTTTCTCTATATTCTTCAAAAAGGTGCATCAAGTAAAATGAACAAACTTAACGTCAAAAACACTAATGTTGTCGTTTTGGTCCATCATGACCATCTCTGCTCTGTGTGAACAACCTGTGGATCTGGTGTTATACTGCAACTTGCACTACAACGTAACCATCACCGAGATGTTGGATATGACAGTTTCCATGCTGTATGTGCTTTTAAATACTGCTCCTGTCGCTATGGTTCGGGTTTCCTATTGGTTGAGCAGAGATGGTCAAGTGGTGCGGAGCCAATGAGACATTAGTTCAACAACAGTGCAGCCGTCCAGTCTTCATAACTCCAGAGTCAAAGGAATTCAAACTGGCTTCTTAAAAACAAACAACAAAATAATATTTACAAGCATCTGTAAACATGAGCGTAGGCAGAATATGGCAGACAGAAATTTTAAGATTTGGCAAAAGAAAAAGAAAAAAAAACGTGATACATTCTATGCTTTATCTGAGCGCAGCCTCGTCGGGGCCATCGAAGCCCGGGAGCTGCTTTTCAGAGTCGACAGATCAACAAAAGGCTTCAGGTAAAAGCTTTAAGACTACGACGAGCCGTCCAATCACACAGTGACACAGCATTCACTGATTTCATCTGCTCGGGTTTTCCAGCGTTCATGGATAAAATGTTATTCCTAAACAAAAAATAGACATCCATGTGTGGAAAGGCAGCCTATTAAAGAACAGGCTAAATACCCATGAGAAACTCCAATAAAGTGGTTGTTTGAACTGGTCCGTTGCAGCTCTGGCAAGTTCATATCCAGTCCCGTTGACTATGATTAATAACGATGACATGAACAGACTTCAAGAGAAACCTTGACATTTTGGACCAAGGGCAGTTCTAAAGGGCAGAGAACTGAAAATAATCTGGTGTTCTTGAGAAAGGGTGACACAGACGTGATTAAGGATTGTTAAACTAGAAGGACGTGTTCAGTGAATGAAACTAAAAGTCAAGGTCTCCCTTTGAACAGTGTTTTGTAGGATTTACAAGGAAACTAAAGCCTGTGCTGCTGGGCTTTTAGTGAATAAGTGATGGGAGTGCGGAGCAGCCACCCCACCGTCTCTCATCATAAAAACTGAAGATTAATCAAGACCTCCAGTGTCACAACTCGTCTCACGAACCACAGTCAAGTGTCCGATGCAGTTTGGCATTATACTTCTACATATATCACACCGTTCCGCAATCGCAAAGACCGGCTTTACGCTTGCGAACGGTGTCTTAAAATAAAGTGACGGTGAAATATTCAGTCGAGACATTTATCCGTATACTTCATACAAAGCCTATAGGTTTAGAGGATCCGGAACAAAGTGGAAGAGCACCCAGATGACAGTCTCGACTCACTGTGGCGTTACACATAAGCAGAAACAAGAACGAATGAGAGAAACAATTAGGTATGTCTTTGTAGCTCATAATCCTGGTTTGGGATTGTTTGAAAACAGCTCATTTAACCTCGAGCAGCCTCACCAGCTGGCATCTATTTTGAGATAGAACAGACAATCAGAAGAAGTTGACCTAAACAGATATTTCTGCACTCGTTTCGGATGAGGCTTGGGTTTATATCTGAGCTACCTCAACGCTTTAATGTGTAAAGGGCCGTGATGGGCCAGTAATCTGCCAGTATTTTGTTCTCAATGTAAAATACCTTCTTCTTTTACAGCTCGGGGTTTGAAGGTCGTCTGACTCAGAGAAACATCCTCGCTGTGGTGGACATCAATCCTGCGTTAATACAGAGTGCTCAGATTGGACCTGCGCCGACAGTTTCAGTGTTTGGAACTATCTGCAAACACTGACATTGGATCTGAATTATGTTCACTGCAACAGGTGTCAGAATTTCAAGGTGAGGGTCTTATAAAGTGCAGATAGAATACTCTTGAGGGGAAAAAAAGAAAATCTTGTTATACGTGTGAAGATTGTGTCTTGAAACAGAAGCTTAGACATGGGAGGCTGTGTTCTCCACTGTGCCTCTAAATGGCAGTCAGTGTTGTGCTCTCATCTCCAGGACCAACAGCTACTCATCCCAAAGGCTGTTGTTACGAAGAAAACTAAAAAAATCTCAAAATAAAAAGGCATTTGTTGAGAAAAAAAACCCCTCACTGTACGTTTCACACATGCACACTTACAAACACAGAAGCGGATACTGAATGCAGCGCGTGTTTTATGTTCATTGGTTGACTAACGTGTTCTGAAGCTGCCGACACACGTCTTAAAAGAAGAGAATCCAGGAGTTAGACAGCAGCAGTGTAAACTAACAGAAAGGCTCTGTGTCAGTCAAACGGTGATCTGACACGCTCACAGCTATTATACAAATAAACACACACACGCACACACACAAAATCACTGTCCACTCACACTTGTGCACTCTTTCAGTTTTGTTGGGCCATTCCAAGAGGCACCCATCATCCAGTTAAACGTCAAAATATTTCATCACTTCACTCTAAGCCGTTTTTACACAGTGATTTATGAGGCTATACTTACAGATATATAAAATCTGGCAGTTTAAGTTTCTATTATTTTTTTCACATCTGCCAAGGTATGTTTACGTATGTCAGCACAATTATGTAAAAACTAATAGTGATGCATTTCCACAAAACTTGGTGGAAGGACCCAATCAATTTTGCATTTAATAACTATAACATAATTCATTGATTTGGGTGAAAAATATCAGGCATATTAAGGGGACTGAGATCTATGAGCATGTAATTTGGTGCTGCTTGATTGAATTTAAAGGGGACTGCAGGGCCTTGGCAGAGCTGTGGACGCTACTATTTCTAGTTTTATGATTTTTAAAGCCAGCTGGAGCACTTTTTGAAATCTTCCTACAATAGCAAACCACAGTGACATTAACCCACCCCCCAAAAATACAAACACACACACGTGCACACAAACAGGTAAGTCAGACACCAGTCACCAGTTGGTCAGTCAGGTGGGAGAGGAGAACCAGCCCCCTCAACAGCCATCTGCTGATTGATAAAAACCATACTTTAGCCCCTCACCCTGGAAAATGTGTCCCATTGTCCCACACACCCACAGTATGTCCAAATCCAGACGACACCCCAATATCCCCTCAGACGTGTCCTGGACAGAGAAGCTGCCTATCAAAGCCGGCTGATGGCCACCAATGAGGAAGCTGGTGCCCGTCACAAGAGGAGAAGGCTTTCGCAGAGCAGAGGAGAGTGGTGTTTGAAAGTATCTGCCATTCCAGTACGAACTCAGGAGGCTCTCTGCCTCAGACTGAAGCCCCAGTGCAGAGACGTGCTGCAGGGATGGAGTCTGTCTAGAGCTCTGCACTGGCTGGTGGTTTGGTGGTGGTCATGATCTTCATGTACTGTGTGAAGATGGCCTCGAAAGCCTCGTCTCTGTGGATCATGGCACCAAACACCAACGGCTGGAGGGATAGTGAGACGCTGAGTCATTAAAACATATCTACAGCATACATGAGCTAATCAATATGCCCATCATAAAATTTAATTAAAGTGTAAACTGAAATATCGGATAATGTAGTCACATTTCTGAAATCTGCAGGATTTCTACACTGACCTCATGTTTCCACTAGGAGATGCTAATGTGCAGTTATTCAGCCTAGATAACTGAAGACCTGATCAAACACGTTTGAATGTAAACATGCTGTGTTAGAACTCTCATCTACTACTCAATTGTAGAATAAAATCATTAATCTATCAACACTAGAACATCTGTATAAATGTATAAATCAAATGAATCCACAGTAAAATGGGAACGAAAACTGTACAGTACCTTCTGGGTGGAGGGAGTTGCTATGGAGATTCCCATTCCACTTCCTGGCAGGACTGACAGCACTTTGTACTGAGATTAAGTTAAAAAAACAAAAAGATGAGTATTTAACAGCACAGACTCTCCCATTAAATAAATCAGCAGGTAAATAACTTCAAGCTGTAAATTGAACAAATACATCAACGAGCTATGATCAATAGTAACTGTTAAAGGATGGAATGAAATCTACTGTTGTGAATCTAGCTAATTAATAACATTAGGTACAATAAAACATATGCATTCATAAATCTCTTCACAAATAAATGTATTAATCAACATTACAAAGCAAGTAATCATTTGATATGTTTATTGTCTAATAAAATGGTGAATTATAACAAAAAATACAAATTTAATTATAATTAACCAATTAATGCATGTTTATTTTACAAATACTTATTTATTATTCAAATTCTTTATCATCATTTCCATGATACTTGTGATCCTTTTATGTTTAGCTGCATTTGTAAAAGTTCACTTGAAACATTCAATTGGCTTTCAATGCAACATAATTTAGAGTGATTACCTTTTGTATGTCTGTGATGTCCACCAGCTTAATAACTTTGTTCTTTTTAGAGGCGCTGGATCTGGAGCTGGAGCTCTCAAAGCACAGGTAGCTGAGAGGGAGAGAGGGATGGAGAGAATGACAAGTTGAAAGGGGCGCTTGGAAAGAAGAAAACCGCAGGGCAGCAAAACAGAGAACAACCTTAATGGACTTATTGTCAGTTCAACATCCAAAGAGGTGAAGAGATTTACAGATCAGACATACTCTCGGGAGGAGGCCCGTCCTACTTGATACACTGTTAACTGAATGATTGACACATGCACACAGGGAGGGAGGGAGAGAGAGAGAGAGCGAGAGAGAGAGAGAGAGAGCGAGAGAGAGCGAGAGAGAGAGCGAGAGAGAGCGAGAGCGAGAGCGAGAGAGCGAGAGAGCGAGAGAGAGAGAGAGAGAGAGAGAGAGAGAGAGGATGTGGTGTATCTCTTTGTGCAGAACGTAATACCACAGTCAAGACATAGGATGATAAAAGAGACTCTCATGAGAGATAACGCCCCACTTACCTTTCTGTGACGTAAAGCACTCCGTTCCTGATGTAGTCTGTAGGCATCTTTCTGTCTCGGTTTATCAGGCAACACCTCCAGCCGTTCTCACACACTGAGAACACACAGAATAGAGAATATTTCTGAAAAATCCTGGTACTTACCTATAAAGAGAACAATCTATTTGTAATCTGTTTTGAGGACTTCCATTTTTCTCTTGTTTTTTTAAATTCTGCAGTAAGGTCTCTTACCGGCCAGAGGGCGCTCTAACTCTGACAGGCTGAAAATCTCATGAAAGGCTCCCTTCTTGGTGCTGTGGGAGCGACCAGTCTCCTCCTCTCTGCTCACCCCACATGGGACCGTGGCGAGGCTGCTGCGAGAGACTACTGGCTGGACCTGGAGAGAGAGAATGACACACAAAAGAGAGGGAAGGCGGGGAGGGAGGGAGGGGGGGGACACACAGGATGATGGGGAGTGAGAGAAAAATGGCCACGGAGGAGGAGAAGAAAGACAATGTGATGGAAAGGGAAGAAGAGGGAAAATATTTAGAATCAAGCATTGCTTTAAGTTAGGTGGAAACCATCCAATGGGACTGCATGTTTCCAGATCTGTTAGGACATGTGGCCACGCTTCAAACAGCTCAGCCTGTGCTGCCGCATCATGTGCTTCTCTGCATGTGCATTATTTGCAACAGGTGTGACATGCAAAGCACAGAGTGAGGCCATCATTCATTCATCAATCAAACATTATATGTAAAGAAACCGTGTAAAATACGTTCAAATTAAAGCAACACTAAGCAACTTTTACTGAGCAACAGCGCCCTCTGCAGCCACACATGGTCATTAATTCTGTTGATTGCGTATTTCCACTCATTGAACTGAAACACCTGAATGTTGAATGTTACCCATGATCCCCGGCTTCCTGAACCAGGAGAGCTAGTGTATTTTATAAGTTTCCTCGCTGAATATTAGAGACAAACGCTGTTTTTTCAAGTCTTTTTAAATGATCTACAGTTCAGCATTACTCAGAAACTTGCCGGGTCTGATTCAGAAGTTTAAACTGCGACTATCAGTTAGACCCTTCTAACAGGGGATACCCCTGACACCCACTCACCCAAAGTTACAAAGAGCAAGAGGAGATGTTATGAGTAAAGAGTAGTAATGTAAAGTAAAAAGTTCCATAGTGTTGCTTTAAATTTACATAATTATGAAGTTGTAGACACAAAGTTCTACTAAAAACACCCTGCTTAATGTGTTGATGTTGGAATAACAATCTTGTTAAGACAAATGTTTACATTATGACAAAAAGGTTGCAGGTAATCAATTGACATTTCAGCTCAAAATGCAATTGCATTAAAGGGTAATTACATAACTACATACAGTGGAGAACATTAAGGATTAAATGAGCCAATATGAAATTACAGCGGACAAGGAGCTATTCTACGTGCATGTCAACTACTCAGTAAACACACTGCTATTTCTCGCCGGGCATCTATGTCAATGGATCAAAAATGTCAGTTATAAAAGAAACGTTTATATATTTATATACACACAAATAGACCATTGGAATTTTTAAGAGAAATTGTGAATTAAAATCTACTATTAAATTACAGGTTACAGGGTATTCTGAGATTTTGATCCATTCTGATAACGATCACTGACACCAATACCAAGGTGTCAGGCATCTCCCACACACACACACACACACACACATCCACGCTTAGAGGTGAGCTGGCAGCACACCCAGGCACTGAACACACACCAGTGTCCCTACCTTCTCAATGCCAGAGAGCTGAGAGAGAGAAACGACAGAGTAGACCTGTGACTGAAGCTACAGCAAACACTGACAAATGCTCACACACTCAAACTGACAGATGCAGACACTGAGTGGTGTCCACACAAAAAGACCACAGCCAATAAGAGGGTGCAATTTAGTGTCTTATTGGCAGGACTCATATTGGTTCCATACTTTACTGACCACTTCTCTCCCTTCTGGTCAGTGGTGGGTTGAAACAGCAGCTAAAAGATCAGCTCATATAATATTCTGCCACTCAAGAATGAAATATAATTTGCTCATCCATTGTGTGTTAAATGAAAATATGCACATTTAGTGCATTAGTACAATAAGCTTCTTGGCCTAACTGCCTCATTAACGTACTGTGTGCAGACATGAGCCAAAGTCAGAGATTTGGGGCTATTGTGTTCACAAAGCTGCTGGTAAATCACCAATCGGCCTCACAATAATAGTTGCTGAAAGTTCTGTGACACAAATGCAAACCCTCTAAAGATACGAAACTTTTCACCCTTCTTGTTTGTAGGTTAGCGACACAGAAAACTAAACCTTAAGGGGGGCAGAAATAATCCCCCATGCATTTTGATCATATATTATCTTAGACAGGATTCAGACCGTGTGTGTGTGTGTGTGTGTGTGTGTGTGTGTGTGTGTGTGTGTGTGTGTGTGTGTGTGTGTGTGTGTGTGTGTGTGTGTGTGTGTGTGTGTGTGTGTGTGTGTGAGAGAGAGAGAGAGAGAGAGAGAGAGATAGTTCAGAAAAACAAAGCCCTGTGAGGGAGGTGATAAAGATGAGTTTGAGTTTTCGCCCTCTTACCCGCCGTGACACAGTGGCGTTGGTCCTCTCTTTCAGCTGGGGGTCGGTGGGGAGGCTGTTCCACACGATGTGAGGTGTGTCGTACTTGTCCCGCAGCTTGGGACAGCTCTTAAAAAGGAAGTCTATGATGAAGAACTTGATGCCGGCATACAAGCCTGGGGAGAGGAAAACAGAAAAAAATTGGGGAAAGGATGGAAAAAACGTTGCTATGGAAACAGAGGGGATCAACTAATTCTAGTTTAGCGATCCTGGTAAAAAGATAAGTCACGTCCTCAAATAATCTTAGACTTTACATTTTCCAGTTGATTTCAAACCTCTGTGCCATTCAAGGTGCAGCTTTGTTTTTGTCTTATGAATCATTTAATTTCATGGTTAAAATTCTTTTAGATAATATCCTTTTGATTATCTTGCACATTTCAGTATTTTAATCAGACATCACATCATGGAGAGATGAAGTTTTTACTGACTTTATTCATAAAACAAGAGTTTAGGACAAAGGAGCAGTTTTTAATAATAAAAGCCTTTGATTCTACTGTACATATTTCAACAGAACAGGGAGACAATGGCACTGAATGTACGAATGGAGTCAGCTTTTTCTAGCACTAACTTGAACATTGATAATTACCAGACTGCGAATACGTTGAATGTAGTCACCAGTTGCCTGATTATCAGACTGAATTGCCATTTTGTTAAATTGCATTCATTCAGCCTTGACACTGTACTCACGTCAGTCAGTTTGTTGATTAATACGTCGTGTCTGAGTTTTTCCTTCATTTTGCATTTAACTGTCACACGGATGTCATTTTTAACGAACATTTACGCTGCAGCTGCCTCCATTAGCGTCTATTGATCAATGACAAATGAGTTTCCGTACACTGACATTGTACAAATACTTGGAAAGATGCAATGATCTCATCCCCCCTTCGTCCTCATTTCAGTGATCTATTTTTCTTCAATATGGCTAGTTAACCAGGTGTTAAAAAGGTTTATGTTAAACTTAACAAGTCTCAGAAGTGGCTGGCAATTTAGAGATATGAAAGCAGGCTAGTCGAGACAACTTTGTTTAGCTAATAAAAAAAACCTCAACGTGTCAACTATATTTTTTACCGTAAACACCTTTAAAGAAAAATGAACCGGAAGCATGTTGGAGACCAGTTGCATAGAAGAAATAACTGAAAACTATAATCAGAGAGAAATGCCGACAGCCTTTAGCTGCCCCTCACAGGCATAGGGAGGACGGTTACACAAGTGCTTCATGAATGTATTTGTTTGTGTGCATTGGATTGAGAATAAGTGTTTGCATTCATTCAGAGCCAAATGCAGTTAACATACAGTATGTGACATGATAAAGAAGCTTTGTATGTGTTTGTGCATGTACAGAGCATTCAGAAATGATTCAGGCATTGAGTTATTCTTCAGCTTGATGCTAAAATCTTTTAAAAACAGGTTTTCCTCATCACTCTACACTCAAAAGATACTGGTGCACGGAGTGGCAATGATTTCAGCATAAAGCTGAAGCAGAACACAACTGAAAAAAGGGGTTCTGAATTATAAGGAAGTACTTTCTCTCACCCATCATGAAGCCCATCAGCTTGTATGGCATGACGCAGGAGGTGATGAAAGCCATCCACAGGCAGATGTAAAGTTTCCTGGTGCTCTCCGGCTGCACCCACATGAACAGGCTGAAGGGCAAATGCACCAGATCACACAGGAAGGAGAAGAAAAGCATAATAGAAATCAATATTTTGGGTCATTTATTAACACTGCTTGCAATTCAGATAATTTTTTCAAACTTACTTCTTTATTTTCTCCAAAACATCTGCCATCTTACCAAAAAGGTTCTGCAAAGAGAGTTGAATCACTGTGTGAACTGTGAACCAATACAATTTTAATTATCTGTGTTATCTAATCCAACAGGAATCCCGGTGCGGGTTGTACCTGTGCTTTTTGTGCAACGTCAAGTACAAGCTGGAACTTTTCAGACACTGTCAAGTCTTCCTTTGGAGGCTCCTGCAGAAATGACGAGAGACATGTTGACCTCTGCTGGTGGATAGATTTTTGTTTCTGACAGACAGGAAGCTGTTGTCTTACCATGGGTTCAAACACCTCAGGCACTATGCTCCACTGGATCCTCCAACCTCTGGAAAATTGGGAGAAAATGTGAGTGCTGTGGATTTAAGGTGTTTTGTATGTTTAAAGCTAGGCCACCAAACTTCGATCTTTAAAAACACCAGTATGATTAATTGCTTTCATTTCATAATAATCCCGGGTAAAAAAAGGTTTAATGATTGAATTCTATTTGTGTGTTTGCAGCTGTGAGTGAAGGCTGGTGTTAGGCTTGTTTTAATGTATTGGTCTTCTGTGGTGCATAATTATGATCATAAATACGTGTGAGCAGGTCTTAAAAATCTTTCATTATAACCACATTCACTGTGTGTCCACAGAGAGCATCTGTAACCCAGCAGTAGCCTCCATTATTAAGTTAAATAGAGTATTATTAGACAAAATGTACAGTAAATCTTCCAACAGCAGTGTGGTAACCATATAATAAAATCTCCCTCTACTAGAGCTGCCACTTGAATAGGTGAGAAATGGTCTTACCTGGCAATGAGGTAATTTAAGGACAAGCGCAGGATAGCCAGGAAGAGGAGCATAGGAATGGCCCAACCATGCCATGCAGCATTCATATAGATCTGCAGACACAAGGAAGTACAGCTCAGTGTACAGCAGTTCATCATTTGGTGCATTGACCATGGCAGATTCATCCTTAGAATTATTTCAGCCAACAATGATGTGTCATTGTTGGCTGAACTTATTGTACTTTCTGCATAGTTGTAGAGGCTTCAAGTTAAACTTTCATAACAAGTATTTCTTGAGCTCTCAGTCTTAAGTATATTCTTCACAACAGCCAACAGGTACCATCTGTATTTGACAGACTTCTGCTGAAGAAAAGTGTGTGGTTTGACAGGGAGAAGCTAGAGATGGTCTGTAATGACGATGTGGGAGGCTCACTCTTACACAAGCATTCGATTTGGGGCAGCCTGAGGTGCTTTAAATCAAATGTGAACACAAGAGCAAGATTTTAAAGAAAGCTTTCCTATGTATGGCCACAATAAGTGGGTTGAACTTTCTGATTGGACTTTCGCAGTGTTTGATTGAGCAAAAAACTATCCTTCCATTTATTTCCCTTCACAGCCATGTAATTTGGGGTTGCTGGCTATGGATACATTCATAGATCTCCCTTTTTTTGTAAATGAAATGACATATTGAGATGTTTTGTCAAACATAAAAGTATAAAGATCAAACAGAAATCAACTTTACAGTCGCGTGTCATAATTGATTACAAATAAAGTTGTATTATAATTATTATACAGTGTAGCACTTTTCTAACTATAACCCTAAGTGTATCACAAAAGGATAACAAATACAACAATAATACATTTTGTTAAATCAGTGAGACTCACTATGAAGGCAATAGCTGAGGTGTAGACAGAGTGCCAATTGGATAAGGCAGAGAGGTTCCTTAAGAAGTTGGTGACCGGTCTGGCTCCTCGCTCTGAAACAAGGATAGAGGAAACTTTAGTTGGATTTTAGTCATAACAAAAATTCTGTTACATTAGTATTGATTTCAAAGCATTAAAATGCAGCACATGTTTCAGTATTTCCTAAATTGAGAATGTTTTTCAATGTGAAGGTTATTTTTCTATAAATGATCAGCTATGGAAGCCTAAATTTGACTTCATGTTAATCATGAGGTTAGTTCAAGCTGAAGTAAATTTGAATAGTTGATACATAAATTCCAAACATCTACTCAAAACATATTGGTAATGAAGGCAAAGTTGTTGTTTTTATAGTTTTCTGTGTATGTGGTTTATTTTGCAGTACTCACTTAGTCGCCTCATATTTTCTGTCAACCTGCATGGGGGACACAAAACATGAAAGTCAGAACACACACAAGTAGCTGCTTGTGTTCAAACAAACGCGCACACAAAGAGAGAGCTGCTTTTAGTGTGAGAGGAGGTGGTGACAACTTGGCCTTCATGAGGCTGGCCTGACAGATTCATCTTTAATAGAAGAGAAAAGAATGAACAGAGAAAGGAGCCTGTAATTTAACGTCCTTTCGTCCTGTGTTAGAAAAGCTGATCTGAACATATCAAATGGAGCAATCAACCGACTGTAACTGGAGCAGTTATCTCTTTTTAAAAAGGTACGCACAACTTTAAAGGGTTTTGATAAATTATGATCTAAAGTGCAAGGTGAGAAATTAACGTCTGAGATGATGACTATTTGAGCTGCACGCTGTCTCCACGCCTCTGAACAAGCACAGATGCTACAACTCAGAACAGAACTTCATGTACTACACTGAAGAAGCCCTTCACTCACCTTTTCGCACTTAGTGGTTCCTCTGTCTCCACGGTGCTCTCCTCCGGCTGGAAGCGGAAGTCTTCGATGTAAACCCCGAAACGCTCGTGCAGCCACTTCTGCAGCCGTGAGCTCCACACCTCCTTCTGCTGTTTCTCTGCTAATGAGTGAAGTAAATGTAAGTTTTTGCTGATGTCTGAAACTCCACACAAAAAATAAAGCAATCTAAATAATAATAAATACTGAAAGCACAACATCCTGTGTTGCTAAATCAAATCACAGCCCTCGATCTGATACATGAATTTCTAAGGTTAATCAGCCAGGATCATCCCTGTGAATGTCTGTGCCATGCAAGAACAAAAGGCCTGACTGGCATAGCAACAGTAAGTAAGTGGGGTGAGCTTAGTACACCCAGTGTTAAATAAATAATATAAATGACATCCAGTTGAAAATCAATTCAAACACATTTGTAACATTAGTGTTGGTTGGTCCCTTGTCAGAGGGTAGAATTTGGTAGGCACTGCACGTACTGACAGGTTGTACTGAGCAGTGACCACAGGTGACTTTGTGAAAAACCAAAAATAAAATCAGCCTGGGCTCAGTCCAGTGTCACTTTTGTATGAATTATGTCACCACGCCTCTCTCCTTTATCCAACACATGATACTCACTTTCTCTCTGTCCTCTAATCCACACCAATAAGCCCCCGCCCCCTCCACACACACACACACTTAATCCATTCCAAAAAAACACTGATACCCATACACACTAGTTAGAGCTCAGGCATGTCTGCCCCAGATAAAGTGATCTACAATCATAACCCATTTTCCGAAATTAGCCTCCGTCTCCCCCTCCCTTTCCATTGCTGAAAAAACACACATAGGAATCACTAGGTCACTGGAGGTCAAACCATGGCAAAAGTTGTTATTCAGCCAAAAATAGACTGACCACACACCCAGTCCCTCTTATGACACTGACAATGGCATAGCTGATTTACAGTGATAACAGTAATTGGTTTTTAAAGCAGATCCAGTTGTGTGCTTTTACTTGTTAACACTTCACCCTGGAAGTGTGTGTTTGTCATGATGTTTGTCATGATGTGTGTCAATGTTCTTGATAACCAAGAACACTTCCAACACACTCTGTTCCTGTTAGGCACTCCACCACACACTTCCTACTTCCTCAGCTCCTTTGCACAAATGCACACACACACACGCACACACGCACACGTACACATACACACGTACACGTCTTCCTTCACTACTCATTTCCTCTCACTCACCCCTCCCAATTTTTTCTCTAATGCCTTACCTGTTCCATTGTTGGAGGGCGACTGCTGTTTCCGGGGAGGCTGTGGTGGAGAGTCCTCCAGCCTGAGGGGGAGGGAGAGAGAATTTTTGTCAAGTCATGGTCTCACTTCTCTATAGTCAAGAGCTGCAGTCCCACCAGACACATCTCAGGAAGTTTCTGGACTGGACATATCAACAACCGTCAAAAGAGTTAGAGACATAGAGGATGAGGAGACACTATTATAGTCCCCTACCTTTGTGAAGTTCAATCACAATAAAGTGTAAAAGAAAGCCCCAACACCAAGATAGCCCCACAACCAAGACGGTTGGTCCTTTAGTATTTCTCTCACATGCAGTAACAAGGTTGTATTGTATCTTTTCAACTGTGACCTGAAATCCCTAACTTATTTTCAGACTGTGTGAGTGGTTCCTCAGTATAACTCAGGGCCCAACAGTCCCTGGGGAGTCAATCAAGCTGCACCAAATTTCAAACTCTCACAGATATCAGTCTCCCTAAAGAGACAGATTATTTTTCATCAAGAACTATTCCCTGTGAAAATGTGGAAAAATTCCAATCTTCCCCAGTAGAATAATAAAAAACAAAAACTAATGTGGATCTGCAACAAAAACGAATGGGTTCTTTTCTAACACATACCTCATCCTTCCACCAAATTCATTGCAATCTATCCAGTAGTTTTTTTGCATATTATTGCTTACAAACAAACAGAAAGGGGTGAAAACATATTCTTCTAGGCAGAGGTAAATGTATTTGTTGTTTCTATGACTTATCACAATTTTTAACGCAAATTACTTCATTATTCTCCTAAGACAAGCCACAAGTTACTTACGATATTGAAGTAACAGTCTTCCTGGTGAATCCCATTTCTGATAAATATGTTCACAGAGAAACTCTTCTGCCTTTTATAAATTCTGCTTTGTTATTAGTTAGAGAAGTAATGTCAAGTGTCAGTTAACCTCAGATGCATCTATCTCTCCTGACACGGGACTAAATTAGGAAAACTGAGGTTGTCATAAATTAGTTCCTCTTTAACAAAATCCTGAAGTGTTTGACATTCTTGAGGCTGTTCCTCTCTGCTGGTAATCTCTTGAGGAGCACCAGTGGAATTTCCCCATTGGCAGCCACGGAGGCATCATCTGATCTCACAAGCACACACCACACACACACCCCAACACACAGTTGATGTGCACCCTGGGTTTAAGGTTGGCTTGGCTGGTGTCAGGGGAACACAGGTTTTCCCTGTTGGAGACGCACAGCAGCGCGTGACTCGTTTCTTGTTTTTCTTTCACTCTATCAATCATCTCACTTGAAACATACACGCGCACAAACACCTCCTTGTGGAATTCCATGCCTACCAAGCTGCTGAGCCATCTATTTATAACAGAAACATTGGGCAGCACTGGGTCTTACACACACACACCCACAGGCACACACGCACGTATGCACTTGACCCTTTATAAACCCAGCTGAGATGAAATGTTATGAAGTGCAATGTCATAATTTCCTGGTTTTTACCTTGTTATTACTTCCCACTTCACACATTTGAACCTCATCTCCTATCTCCCACGTCATTACACTTAGTTCTGTTTGTCTCAGTCTTCCTGTTATACCTGGACTTGAGCACCTCATTCATCTTCTGCTCCAGGTCTATCCTCTTGGTACGCTCCTTGTCCAGCTCCTGTCGCAGGGAGTCCACATTTGTCTCTTCCCGCAGCTTCCTCAGTTCCTCCTCTGGGAGAAGAAACACGACAAAAACATGAGTTTGAGAGGAAAACAATTCAACTGATAGAGGCTCCACACAAGTGTTCACATGGTCATGAAATCAGTCCAGCATTTCAGCCATCATTTACATTTTTGGGGGATAAGACAACTCAAAATGTTCCTCAACATCACAACATTGTAAATAATAGCAAATAAAATTATGGTTATGTATGAAGTCAAACTCTCTAAGTAGAAGAGATCAAAAAAATCTGCCTCAACTCATGTGTGTCTCTCTTTCCATCTCGCCCTCCATCCATCCATCCTTCCCACCTTCACCTGTCCCCCACTCTCCCTCCTCGTCAATCAGCTCCTAGCATTAAGTGGTATCAGGTATCAGGGCTTTGAAACCAACATCAGCAGCGTTTCCTCTCAGTCTATTGTCCCTGACTAAAGGGACACATGAATATTGGAGGAGGGGGAGGCAATAAAATTGGGCTAACATGTAGAATATAGTTTATTTAGGTAATTATAACCGGAGGCACAAAAACAAAAAGAGTGCATATAAAATACCTTTTGATTGGACATAATTTCTTAATTTAAAAACGTCATACTGACAATTTATGAGAATATTAAGCATCGTAACTATAGGATATCAATATCTCTCCCACCTAAAAGACAACACACATAGGTAAAGGTTGTGCATCCCCTTGTAATGAAAATAAACATCAACTTGTCCTCCCGCTCTCCTTCCCTGAGATCATTACATCTCACACACAGAAGGGGATTCGTATTACAAGAACTTTGCTGGCAAATTCTCTTTCTTTCTTTCTCGTCACCTAATCTAATATCTCACTCTCGTATTGTGTCGCTTCCCATTAATGCTAATGAAACATTCATTGCCAGCACCTCCTGCAGCTTCAGCCACTACACCGGGTGTTCCAACCGAGAGGGGACATATACTGTATCCTCTCATTAAATATAGTGCACCTGATAAGGAGGTTCTTCTTTTGTAGTTTGCAAAGCAGCTTGCTCTGTCCTTTGAAAAGCATGTGCATTGAGGCATTAAGACAAAAATCACATGGGTTTTTACTCTGTGTAATATGACAACATAACAAAGAGTGTAAGGTGCAGTATTAATGTTCGAAAACAAAAACAAAAAGAGTGTGCGTGTGCTTCCCTGTGTGTATGCAGGAGACACAGAAAGCCAGAGGTTGGCCAAAGGTTGCTGTGGGCTAAGCAGCTTAGCGCTGGCTACCTTATGCCAGGAGATCCAAGGCCAACTGTAAACCTTTTAGTCAAATGGGTAACCGCAGCAGCAGTGCACCATGGGTGGTGTAGATACAACTAGATCAGAAGTTTACAGAGCAAGGATTAACAGCAACATCACTTGACACCTGTAAGTCCGAGACAGGCCTCACGTTTGTGTTACACTGTTTACATTTTGTCTAGGTAGTCATCAATTGATCAATTGATTCATTAAGCTGCCACTGTAGTTTTATGGTATCACTACTTCAGGTGTGTTTTTTTCTTCCTCTATTGTTTAATTGTGTCAACATCCTGCATTAGTCTGAAAGTCAAAACTATTTAAAAAAGTATTTTCACATTGCAAATGAACCGAACCTTGGTTCAATTTGATCTGGACAGAGACCACCTCTTTATTTGGTCTCTTGGTCTGGACTTTGCTCTGAGGCACCTTCCACACCTCTTATTTTGGTTCAGGATAAACTTAAAGTCCAAAAGTCCAGACCAAACAAGGTTTGAAAATGCCTATAGTCATTGAAGAACCAGTTAACACATCAATGTCACATTATAGCCTTATAAGTTGATATGGCGAACAGGTTAGCAAAAAAAATTCAGTCTTATAGATCATACAAACATGGAGAAACATTAAACATTAAAATTAAGCTTTCACGAGCTCCTGAGGACAACATGTGCATTATAGCAGCTAAATGCTCCACTGTGATCACAAGCTAGAAGCTAACTGTGTCCATTAGCTATCAATTAATGTATGAAAAGAAATGCAGCTCCATATTTTGTTACATCCTAATTAATGATTTACAATAATATATTTGTTTAATCATTTTTAATGCTGCTCTGCAGTGGCTAAACTGTATTCATACTCTGTTATCTGTAACAGATCCTTGCCACTATTTTACACTCTTTAAACCACACAGTGACACCCTTCCTTTTCTGTGTGTTATCATTCCCATCATTCCATGTTTAGGATCGTCTACAACTCCTTTGGCCTTTCTCCAGCCTCTTCCCAGTTCCTTCCTTCCTTCCACACTAATTATAGCTGCGTCCCAATTTAGGAGCTGCATCCTTTGTCGACTGTATTCGGAGACTATTGCATCACCAATATGTGACTAGGCTGTCCCAAAACGCAGTCTCCTCCAAATATGTCCTTCCAGCCCTGAGCAATGAAGGCTCCACCAGGTAGATCCTTCCCAGCCCAACATATCCCATGATTCATTGCGCTTCAGTGACTAACTGTTTTTCAAAGAGGTAATGGTGGCAAAAAGCATCCGGAGATCATATTTTTCAATGTAAGTACTCAACCGATGGGTGTACAAACATGTTAAAAAAACATTATAAACCGTAGCTTTGTTGCTAGGCCACGGCTGTAACGGCAGGACAAGCTGGTGACCAATGCGGTTTATGCGGGCACCGTCGGTTGCGTAGAGCTTGTCCTCCGCAGGATTGAGCTGCTGAACAGAGACATGTAGCTTTAATCCTTCCTAACACCAGAAAAAGATACTCCTCATTCCAAGCACCCATAACATTGTATTAGGTGTGGGGCTATGTCTGTGTGATACAGGATGGCACAAATAGGCTATGTGCGACAAACAGAGAGAGTACAATCATTTTTCTGTCTCACAGAGGCCCTCTGCATCAGATATGCTATTAATAATTCTGTCAAAATGCCCGCTCTGCTTCTAAAATTAATCTATCTTCTATATACAATGTGTTCAGAGTTTACAGGACCCTTCACTTTTTTACACACTTTATTTTGTTGGATATTGGATTTAGGAGGGATAAATGGCTGTAATATGCCAAAGTGAAAACATGTTAATGTGCAGGTACTCAGCATGCAGCTATTAAATGTTGCTCCGGTTGCTCAAATTTCCAACAGATCTGGGAAATGCAACAGACCTTAAATCTCATTTTTCCATGTGGACATTTTTTCTCCATAAAATGTAAACACAAATGGTGCTGATAGGGTGAGAAAAGGTTGGAGAAACCTTGTAAATATTGCAACACCAGATTTTACTGTTAGTCTGACAAGTGGTGATCACGTCACCATATCTGACCTGTTTCCATCTTTCAGATATACAATGCAAATATTACATCTACTGTTACCTTCGATGTAATCTATGAGATCACGCTTCTTGATATTTGCTTACCAATGATCAAATACAGAGAGATAAAAGGGGTATATTTAAAACTGCTTATGCAAACGTAAAGCACAATCATTCACATTAACAAAGACTCCAACTGATGTTGCAGTGATAAACTTTCTTTGATGCTACTTGAAATTGTATCAGCTGAATTATACAGTGTTTTTGCATTTGTCTCCAAATATTGTGGAAAATAAAACCACATTTTAATTTTACCCCAAACAAATTTTTGGGTATTTGTATTTAACGTCTCTTTTTAGACTACTTGTGCAACCGGTTTTAAGCTTATATGTCGAGTAGCCTTCGGATGCTCTTGTACCCCCTCTCATTTTTGTTGGATTACACACACACACAACCCAGGTTAAAACTGAGGAAATTAAAATGAAGAAAAACTTATAGAGCTATCATAAAGTGAGGTTGAGTTTCAGTTTTCATTTTGACAGATGAGTTAAGGTTAACAACTTGTTGAAATTGATAGTCTTTCCAGTAAAGACGATGTTATCAAATTCTCGCTATGTCTACGATACCTGCTGACATTGGGTTTATTTGAGTGATTAAATCAAGATGAAGTTAGTTTGTAGTAGTAGTTTGAAACAGTTCAGTGTTACCTAATAAGTTACCTTATTCAAGTTTACAAGTTTACGATGAATTCCTGATGCTGAAGCTGATGAAACTTACTGAGGTTGAGGTTACTTTTATGGCTTTTAATCTTATCGACGGCGCCGCTGTAAAGCAGCTCGAAGCTGTCAACGGTTAAATCCTCCATTTTGCAGAAATCCATTCGTCTCTGCAGTCGATCTGTCCCTGGGAAGCTCGAATAAGATCGGGTCGGCAGAGTGGCTGCCTTGGTCCACTCTTGAAACCGAGCCACGGCAGCAGGATCACCAGGTTTGACCCAGCTTGTATTGCACCGTCTGCTTCCTTATGACCTCAATACTCCTCAAAGCTCATCGAAGTTTAGGTTTTCGCTCCATGTTAACTTGTCCCATCCAGAGACAAAGTACAGATCAAGGACAGGCTACTCTGTCAATATTTTGACAGGTCTCTACACACAGCAGTCAGTGACCGGAGCCTGTATGAATGTGAAGAAATAGGAGGGCAGAGGAGGTGGGAAGAGGTGGGGCTCTGCTGGGAGGCCAGCGGATAAGAGGGCCAGGAATCTGAGATTTCTGTGTACACAAGGAGCCGTCTGACACGCGCATCATCAAATCAAATCAAAGTTTATTGTCACATGCACCAATGACAGCGTCATCGGAGCAGTGAAATTCTTAAGACATGGCAGGCATGTTCATGTGTCAGTACGGGTATATGTGACTGCTTTTATCCGCACTGCATATGTGAGCAGGAGGTATGTGTCTATTGTGTTCTAGTTTGTGCGTGTTCAAATTTGTGTGCAGCAGCGTGAGCATGCATGAGTTACTGTACGTACGCAAGCAAAGCAAATCGCTTTTCATCTGAACAAGCAAAGTTTTAAAGAGCTCAAAGGAAAAGTACTGTGAGGGTTTTTCAGTCCAGGCCAGAGACAATAGCTCCTTTCATTGAAGGAAGGTGGGGGCACATGGGGGTGAGGCGGGTGAGGCGGGTGGCGGTCAGAGAGAGAGAGAGAGAAAGAGAGAGAGAGAGAAGCAGCCACTTCACGTCGGCTTCACATTGTTACCACTCACCACAGTGTTTGTCACAGCCAATCAGCAAATGACAATACACCATTGAATACACTAACCATTACAAAGAAAAGGAGCAGATGATAAAGTTTAGAAAACAATATGAAGCCAGCACTAGAAAGTGGAAGGTTTGAGGAAAGCCCATAATGTATTTGCGAATTAGAGGAAAGACATAATCTACCCACTAATCTAAAGCCAAACATAATTTGTGTTGAGACATCACGCTCTTTCAAATTGACCTTTGCCCTAGAAACTGAACCCGTCTATTTTCATTGTGCATAAAATTACTTTAATGTTTTTAGGGGATTGCCAGTGATCATGTTTACATGGACAGCAATATTCGGACCAATCTGAATAAGACGATATTTCGATTATGATGTTAGCTGCCATTAGAATATTCAATTCATATTCCTGTTTACATGAAGTGTAATTACCACCCTTGTGAAGATTACGTCCTACAACTTGTTTACACTCAAACACAGGGCATGAGTCGTCAAGCATCTGCCATATGTCAATGTCACAAAATGCTGTGAAAACAAATATGATGTTATAATGCAATGAAGTGTATGACCTTATTCAGGTTAAGGTAATCAGAAAATGCTGTTTACATGGCAGTGTCTTATTCAGACTATTGTTTTAAGTTTAATATCAGAATATTGGTTTCCATATAAAAGTTTCTTATATTAATTAATTTATACTAATCATAATATATGGGAATTATTTAAATTGATTTCAGACTAATATGTTTTGACACTTTTATTTCCAATTTTTCAGTGTGAAGTTATTATGCAGTTTCTCATTGGACATGAACAAGGCAAGTCCTGTACTCTGTCTTCCTTTTGTCCTGTGTCTTTTGAATCCTCTGTCCGCTCAGTGGCCTCCTTCCACTCTGGCCTTGTTATCTTTGAGTGACCTGAATTTCACTCACTTGTTTCACTTTTCCAACATTATCCTGACTTTATGGCTAAATTTCAAACTTCACGCTCCTCCCCTCAACATCAAAACAACACGCTTTCTGTCTTGTGCCATGGTGTCTTCACTGACCTATTGTTCACATAAAGCCAGACTCCTTGACAGGCTGCGTGTGTGAGAGGGATCCAACAATATGTCTGCCTCCTCTCGCTCTCTTGTTGAGGTCTTTGTTGTGTTCATGCTCAAATATTTACTAGTGAATGTGAAATAAACATGCCATTAATAATCCAGATCAACAAGTTCCATAATCCAATGTTGTGTCAGCAGGGAGCATAGCATCTGCTTGTTTAGAGAACAGTTATCACATCATAGATTTCATTACGTCATTGTTATCTGGTCAAGGCAGCGCAGTCTCCGCCAAGCACATGAAACCAAGTGGTGTCACGGAAACCGTAAGATAAACAAAGCAAAAGACATTTCCTTGGTTTTTGCCAGTTAATTCAGAGAAACTGATGTGAGAAACTTCCCTGCTTTAGTCAAGTGAAAGTTCAATGTCTTGCTTAAAAACAAAGACAGAACGTACAGTACATTATTTCTGGGCATGCTGCCTGTTCAAAATAGATTTCAAGAGTTTTTTACTCAGGAATTAAGTCTCTCTACCCACATGACCACCTGTTGCAATCCCACATTCTCTGCTGCAGCAAACAAATGATGACTTAACACTGATGCCACGTCTTAACTTATGAGAGCACAACAAAAATAACCGGCAAAAACTGCGACATGAACTACAGCACATTGAGAGAAACTAATGTTAAATTAAATATCTACATTAATATGGAGCTTCTATGAATTTTGGTTCTATTCAACTATCTCAATAATTTAATTACAGAAACCTCTGCTTCTGACAGGAAACCATTCTGCCTCATGGACTTAATTTCCTGGTTAGCAGAGCTCAGCACTGACAGACGTCTCTTTAGCACTGAGCATGATGTCTTCATTAACATGCAGCATGTACTGGACCTGCCTATTTAGAGGTAGAATGAATCATCATCACCACCAGAGTACAAGTATGAGTAATGAGGCACTGTCCCACAGAATACTCAATCACAGATAATTAGCTCAAAGAATAAAAAAATGAATTCCAGTTGCTTCCATTCTTCACTGTAGATGTACTCTCCAGTACCCAAGTCATAATTAAACCAAGTACTGAAGTACATTTCTTTCGTAATGTACTTTTAAATTAATGCATTAAGCTTGTTCAGTATGGTTTCTTATTATTAATCTTACGAAATCAGAATTTTTGCTACTTATCCTATGGCAGATAACTAACAAATGCAGACATGGTTGGATCATGGCAAGATGTTTTCAGGGCTACTACACTACCCATATATTCACGGCAGCCCTTTTGACATGAATTATTAGGTAAACACAAGTGTTACTAATCACATTGATTGAGGTTCTATCTAAATGGATCACAAGTTGAAATAATGGGATAAGCAACACTTGTGTTTACCTACTATTTCATATAAAAATAGCTGCTATGAAAATGGTCTACTCCGGCTGACAGCAGAATATTTTTAACATCATGAAATTGTAAAAAATGTAATCAACATACATAACAAAAGACCGATATATGCTTTTTTCCCTAACAGGTCCCAAAGGTTACTTCTCCAGTAGCCAGGACATATTTTAGATTAGGTCAACCATTTTGAAAAAAGGGTTGATTTGGTCCCCAAAAATATATGTCCACTGAGTCACTGGTCAAACTTGAATACTGATGCAATTGAGAGAGTTTGAAAAGTTGCTAACTTGTTTGCAGAGAGTTCTAAACTTCAAACTCTACTCCAAACTATCGGTATCTGAAGTGTGGCTAGGGCTGCAGTTTTCTGTCCAACCCCCAAAGAAAAAATAACCGAGCCCGACCTGCACCCTTGTTTTTTTGCGACTGAACTGACCAGAGCTCAATTTTTCCATGATTACAGGCACATGCTGTTTAATATAATCGAGTAGGCCTCAGCCAATATCACCAAACCCGACCCTAATACGATTATCATTAGAAAGTTTTTGTCCAACCTGCCAGGACCCCTCTAGTTAGAAGGCATAGCTCAGAATTCCTAACATATGATTTTTTTAAGTCAGTAGGGAAGAGACACTTGCTTATTTCAGTTTGAAATATGCCACAGAAATTATTATTCTGGGTGGCTTCCCACTACCCGTGGGTTTACACGGTACCAGAGGGTATTGTGAAAGAAGGCTTTGCATTACAGCAGCCCTATTGTAGCTCATCTCTGAATCCATTAGCTCTTGGTTTTGCTTGTTGGTGTGTGTGTATGTGTGTGTGTCTGTTCCCCTGCAGTATGAAGTAGGACAGCAGCTAGGACACTATTGATCAGCCAGTCACTGTAGAGTACTGAGCGTGGTCTGATCCCTCGAACTGACCTTCAACACACGACCTCAAACAGAATTGCCCCACACACACACACAATTAGTTATTTCAAATGTCATAGAACTACTAGCAGTAAAACCAATAGACCACAATTAAAGGAGAGACTGGCTATTATACAGACAATGTCCGACTGTGCATCTGTGCGATTCTCTATTTGCCTCCCAGGCCCTAGGTACAAATGAGGTTTGCAGTGTGGTAAAATTAACTTAGCAGAATAAGCTAGAGGTAACCACAACAAGCCAAGAATAAAATGTAAGCGAGAAAAAGTAAAAAGAAGCCACAAGGACAAAGGAAGAAAGGCAGTGATGTCTAGAGATAGAAAGGAGAGAGAATAAGAATAAAAGCAGGGTATGAAAAGAAAGAAAGCAGATAAAACCAAGCACTTTAAGTCTGCACATAAGGTGTTTCACACTGCCATGGCTTCTGCCACGCAAGCATCGGTGGAAGGTTCAGTTCAGCTGTGTTACCCACGGTACAGATTCTAGATGTCTATCCCTCTGACTTTACTTTAATTATGACTGAACTATCACTGGGTTATCTCTAAAGGAATCTGTTCTCAGAGTGCCTGATATAAATCTTGGTGTGTAGCATACGCAAACTGAGAGGCTCACAAAAATACAATTAAAGACCGTGGTAATTTAGAAACACACCCACACACACATACTCGAGGTGCAGTTTTTATGGTAAAACACTTGCATAATTTACATTTCTGTGTCTTCTGTGGCCGCTGCTATAAAGCTCCGACCCGTCAAAGCTCTGCAGGTTTGTAGAACAGACGATGAAGCATCACAGTCTGCATATATTGGAGGAATGTTTGACTGAATGATTATTATACTGAGCACCAGCATCTCCAGGATATTGTTTTCACCCGCTGTCTGTGTGTACAAAATAACTCCACATGACAGGTCTTCCCCAATCTTGCTGGGAATATTACTTGGGAGGGTCTATAGAGATGATTAACTTTTGGAGCTTATCGGTTGGGGGAGCAGGGGGATGACAACACACAGTTCATTCGTAAAGCGCAGGGCCAGTGTTAATCTGAGGTTTGCTTGCCTGATGAGAACTGGTTTTTTTTCATGTGAACGTGAACAGAAAACATAGTGTCTGTAAAATAGTGTAGAAACACTATGCTAGCACATTTATATTGTTCAACCGTAAGTGAAATACAGCCATTACTGTCTCCAACACGACTTAAGCACCAGGTTGAATTCAACCTCACCTTAATCCCACTGTAAAATTTCAAGAGCATAGTAACATTTGCATGTATTCCAGCTTGCAATATAATGAAATTGATCTACACTGAACACTTATAGTTCTCACAGTAACATGACAAAGACCAGCTGACAAAGAACATGTTCAGTTTCAGAGGATAATCCCCATAACTCACTGCAGAGACAGTTTATCAGGATCTGCAGTTCTCTCTCTACGTCTGCGGATTATCCTCCATGTGTGACCACAACAAAGCTCCTGAAGACATTTTCAAATGTTATTTCTTAAGTTAAATTGTATCACAAACAATATAACAAAGGGTATGTAATAAATTCAGTTTTTAATGATTTGATAAAACCAACACTTAGACAAATGACTGCATCAATTCATTTGAACATATGAATATCAATATTTATGTATGAATTCTTAATGAAGAAAATAAGTAAGAGAGCACACTGCTGGCCCTTAAAACTAATGAGAATAGTTTATTATGGAATGTGTGTTTGCATACTCATGAACCAAGGAGAAAAAAGAAATGACTGAAGGGAGTAGATTAGAAGAAGGGAATAGATGAGAACCAGGGGAACCGAAAAGGAAAAGAGAAGACAGGAAGGAGGCACAAGCGTAACATGGCAGAAGGGAATCACAACCGTGTGTGTGCGTGTGTGTTTTAGGCTCCTTCTATGTGCGCTCACGTTCATAGTTACAAATTAACCAATAAATAGCCTTCGGAATAGCATGGGACAATCACAACAGAAGCCAAAAGAAAAGACATGGGTCGGTGTATTCACACCAAACACACACAAATAGAGACACAAACACTCACGCACCATCTGGAATGGAAAGTCACGCCTCCTGTGAAGGCAGGAGACAATATACTTAAGCGGTGTGCTTGTTTTAGCATATGCGTGGGCCCCAGCTTTATTTCAGGCAGCAAAAAGATAGAAGTCGAGGGAGGGAGAGAGAGAAAGAGAGAGAGAGAAAACGCCTAGACTCAGTTCACTTGAAGTCATGAGCATCCACACTGATGAAGAGCTGAGGCGACAGGTTTCACCCTCCAATAAATATGACAGAAGATAAAAGCAGAAGTATTTAACTAGTTGGTTTCTAGTGTCGAGACTAAAGCCATAGAATACTTCCCTTTGATGGGTGAGGTATATGCATCTCAAATGGAAGAGGAGATAGACAGAAAAACAACACAGCGGTTCCACAGTTGTATGGAGCTAAATCTTTGCTGCAGAGAAATGGAGCTTATGATTCCAGAAATTGACATTGATTTGACAATTGATATCTCCAGCACTTTAACAAGAATACAATATTTTACCTTCCTCAAATCTGCCGGAGAAATTATTACTGTCTAGCCAAAAGCTCAGCTCTTCCATGTGATAAGAAAAAACAATCACAACATGTAAAAAGCTAAGTGAGAGACCACATGTTTGTCCCAGAAGGAATAAACACAAGCATCTGGTTATACTCCTGCAACTGCTATGGGCTGTAATGACTATGCTAGCCGAGAGATATGTTTAATCATAGAATGTGACATTTGAGTGAGAAGGGTTAGGGTGTATATATTTGTAGATGCAGGATGATGGCCGATCCAGATGACTCCTTTCTGTGTATATTTTCAGTCATAAGAAGAATCACATTTATCTCTTCATGCTGTTTTGTGCAAGCACCAATTTCCCAAGGTCCTTACAGTGGAGGTGGTAACGTTCTTAACCTTAATACAACAGCCACAATTGTGTTAAATGTGCCAGGCTTAAATAAAGCAGAATTACCCTTTGAGTCAGACACTGTGGTTCTACATTACATCCTTCGAGCAAACTATTTAGCTCTCATGTAATGTTATGTTGTGTTCCTATATTACCCGATAAAGCCATTATACAACACATAAACTAGTTAAGTTTTGCAACAAGGAATCTTTTGTTTCCCCCCAGTAATCTCATTAACTCTAACTAATGACAAACTGTATATGAGTGTTTAAGTCTGTGTTCATCTGGTCTCAACACATAACTAAGGACACGATGAATGCACACTTGTGTAGGTCGTTCTGAAGTTAGCTGCACTGGGCATCCCACACTTTCCTTACACGATGACTACACAAAGCTCAGTGCCAGTGCAAAGGAAAATGGTAGAAATAGAATACACAGTAACTAGAGTGCAGGGCAGGGAGCTTAGGACTCCATTAGGTGCTAATGGATTTCCATGCTTCAGTGTTCCCTGAAGTACAATTGCACCGGGCAGAGATTGGAAAGGAGATTGAGAGGCATGAGAGAAATTGATAAGCAGAAAATGAGATGGTCAGGGTGAAGCATCAGGCGTCTACAAGAAATCACAGGGAACAACCAAAAAAAAACCCACAAAAAGCTTGAGATTATGTGAAAAGAAAAAAAGAATTACCCGAGGTGCTACTACCCTTTCCCCATCACCAACAGAACGCAAAGTGTATTAAGGTTCATCCCCTCAGAAAATGCCAAGCAGCTGCCATCGTAGGTACAATAAGATGACATTTCTCTTCCTAACTCTTTGAGCTCATGAAACGGTCGCAGCCGTTTCACCTGCTTTGTGGGCAAACGCATGTGTTTGTCAGATCTTAGAGGAACCTCGGGATAATGTGTCTGACGGGGGGGGCATAAAGGGAAAGGGAAATCAAATGAACAAAAAAGGAGAAGAAGAGGATAAATGAGGAGAGGGAGCGTCGAGACTGATCCAGAGACGAGGAGAGAATGGCGGGCAGTTTCTGAAAGAGCAGCTCAGCGGGATGGAGGGAAAAAGGCAAAGGGATCCCTGGCGGAAATTCTTTAAAAGAAAAAGGTGGGAGGGAAGAAAGATGGGAGGAGGCAAGGAAAGGGCAAACAGGAAGGAAGGAGGGTCTAGTCTAGCTAGCTGCCTGACAATGTGACAATGGATTCAGCCCTTTTAACTCAGGCACAGGCATTATGAGGGAGGACATAGCCTGAGGTATTCTCTTTCACATACACTCTACACGCCACACGGCTGACAACGTGCTGCACTGGAAATGTGTGCTGGGTTGAGGGGGTGGACTAGGGATGAGCATCATGCAGTTCTTTTCCCCTCTTTTCTCCCTGCCTCTGCATCACCCATTCGTTCCTCCAACAGCGACAGATACTCCATCACATCTTCAACCCTCAGTTTATCTCTGTCATTCTACAGTTACATTCACTTTGCAAGTATTAACAAGTACATCCTGAAACTACACTGAAAATATAACACTTCAGATTCACAGCGGTGCCATCATTTTGCTACTGGAAGTTGGAAATCTTGTGTCAAAGTTCTTTCTTACGATTAGGATTGTAAGGATTGGTGGTTGGTTTCAAATTCAACTGCCTCTGTGTGGTACTTGAAATGGTATATTGAAATATAGTACTATGTTTCAATGGGTCGTTGAACCATAGGAATAGGTGGTCACTGTTGATTATACAGTGTCAGTCCTGGTCCTAAGTAGGGGCGGGATTCTAAATATTGACTCCTTGTACTGGTCAGCACGAATATCAGTGTTAATTTGGATGCAGTTAGAAGCTCTGTGCAAAAGAGAGTTTAAGGCGGGTATTTTGTATTTATTTTTCTCATTTTAAACAAATGTTTCAGTCCAAAATCAAAAATACATAAATATGTGTTTCTTTGTGACTCCTTTTCTTTAAGCTCAGAACTAGTTTCATTAATTTAAGTAAAGTAAGTAGGTGTAAAGTAATATAACCTGGATTATATTATGTTAGCATCATCCTAATTTATATTAATAAATTGGTATGATTGTTTTGCCATCACCGGTCCCTGTAGACATTATAATGATATGCATTAAAGAAAAAGCAAATGAATAAACAGAAAGGTTTGTAGGGTAACTGAGGATGCAGTGCTGCTTCATGCATGCTTCCCCTCACAGTGAGTCCTCTCTGGTGAAACATGTTAAATTGATGAACATATGCTCAGCAGCTGCTTGCTTCCATTACTCTTCCTCTGCAATTTCAGGGTTACTAACCTACAACTACCAAAACAGGATGTTACTGCCTTCATTGCCAACTGTAAACATCAGATAAGATAAGTCCATTTCTGTGATGACTCTTAAAAACCCTTCGCTTGAAAGATAAGACAGAATAAAACACTCGTTTGACTGACAATGTTTGCACTAGAAAAAAGAAGAAAATGTAAGTCTTTTGAGTTTTTTGTTAGAGTCAAGTTGCACGCGGCAACCAAGAGCAAAGAACAAAACCCACCTCCTGCCAAACTGTGAAACCACAAAGCAGACTGATATCACGAGATGCCTATAGTTCGATAGACATCAGGAAGTGCCGGCATGTCAGGGAGACATTTTCATTTCAGCTACAACCCAGTATAACTGGATCTTTTCATCTATGAGAGAAAGGCTTCCCTCATAAACTATTTAAGAGTAGAATAAATTGTATGAGAAAGCGACTGTAGATAAGAAATAAAAAGAGGCAGCATCTCCACAGTATAAATAATCCCTGCTATAACTGATGTCTTCCTCATTCTGTTGATTTCTTGATCACCATATATGTGTTGTTTATTACAAGGAGCTGAATGATGCAAGGTCAAGGCTTCTCTCTGGGAGCTAACCAGTGGCGCTCTGTAGAAAGCGACAATCCCTCACCAAACTTAGACACAGTGGGAACTCTCCAATGGACAACACAGACTTGAACTTCTTACTGAAAAGGTATAACGTACCAAATGGTGTTCCAGTTAACATTTGGTCTATATACTAAACAGGCAATTCTAAGACACTCCACTGACCCTCCACTGCAACAGCAGGGACAGTAACATTTCTTTTTAGCATGTTCCGCAACATGTGTGTCAACCACAAAGATATGAAAACTGCATATTTGTGTGTGTGGGTACTCACGCAAGAAATGTTTCTCCAGTAAGGCAATTTCCAGGTGACCTTTGACTTCATTCAGTCTGTCTGACTCTGACCTCTGGAACTCCTGGATGGCTGCAGCCATGGTGGGAGACCCTGAACCTGCCTGGGAACACACATGCACACACACATACACATTTATACATATAGGACAAACACACATACATACAGACATACATGAACCCATGCGCACACACAAACATGTTTGGTTATGAATTGCACGCACAAGCAGGAATATCCCAGCTGATCTAACACATGTGCACGCAGGCTCACACTTAAGCCCTGCGCATGACTCACGGTAATGTTTCCTCTCCCGGTTTAGGTCCAGCAGGAGTGAGATCAGAGGAGGAGAAAAAAAAAGAGGATATTCCCTCTCTTCCGACAGCAGCAACACTGATGACTCACACACCCCTGACTAAGGGCTTTCGCACGGACACAAACACACAACTAGCGGCAAAATAGAGTGAAAGTCAAACGGATGAGAGATGACGACCGCGTGAGAGAAGAGGGGAACGAGGGAGAAAGTGTGAGGTATTAGCGGTGAGTGAATAACGGAGAGGGGAGAACGAGAGGAGCAGTGGCAGTGTTAGCAGGATGTGGAGCTCTGCAGGTTGAGCAGCATCAGTGCTCGGCAAGAGCAAGGGTCCTTTAAGAGGCAAAAATACACACACACACACACACACAGGCTGCAGCAGCTTCTCCCAGCCTGCAACCAGCATGGTGTGCGAGTGTGTGTCTGAATACTGCAATATCTTTAGCTGATGTGCTCTCTGCGAGAAAGAGAGAGGGAGAGAGACAAACCTGGAAGTGACCTCAAAAAGAAAAAGTGTTTTGAGAAGGAGCCACAAACCAACAAGACAGGCGGGATGGAGAGTGTCTCATAATGGAGAAAACAAACGAGAGCCTCTTTTGGAAGTGTGTCATGGAGAAGAGAAAGGGGACAGTGACAGTTTGTGTGAATTGAATGGAGACAGTGGGATGAAACGAAAAAGAAAGCAAAAAAGGCAGAAATGGAGGGGGCGCTCTGGTCTTTGGTTTGAATTTTGACAGCTTTGTATTTGAGTAAATGACGAATCAGCACAACTTCATGAGCCTTATTATATAATCGGTCAGAGCGTCCTCAAAAGTAGGTCAAGCCATGACGTCACCCTGATTATCGGCTGATTAATTATAGTGTTCCCCCTCTCACTCTTTCATGAGCGTGGAGGAATGATACGTTGTCCTGCTGGTTGAAAAGCACCATCTCTTCTACGACTATTTTAACACCATTTTTTAAGCAAATATTCCATTATGAAATTCGTAACGCATCAGAGTTTAACAACTACTGCATTCCATCTGCGAGATGGACAGATGTTGCAAGGAACATTTTCTGGAACAGGACTGTGAAACTAAATTGCAAATAATCCCCAATCCACAACTCCCAGAGAAATTGAATCAATAGTCTACCACAAAAGACATAAACTGAAAAAGACATATCCTCATGTTAACCTGAAATAGGATTTATTTTTTAAGCTGTTTGGCCACTGATAGTCAAAAACGTTTATCATTTAACTTATGTGATAAGAGAAGACGCTACTTTTCTTAAGACTAAACAATATTTCTGGTTTGTCTGAAAGATTCTTCTCAGTAACTCCTCTCTCTGTAGTTTCCACACAGAGCTCACTGTGAACGCTGCTCTGAATTGCTTCTCTTCTTAGGGATCTCCTGCTTCTCATCCTGTCTATGTTCTTTTGTGCTTCTGTGCAATAAGCTTGATGAACTCGGTCAGAATTGAAGTTTTTGGAAGCTTCTTACTTTGAGACTTCCACCGACTGATCCAAAACATACTGCTCAAACGCCTACTTCTCATCTCATCCTTATTCTCCCCTCATTCCATTCCTCCCCTGTCTATGCACAGCTCTGAGGTCATATTTTCCCCAGGCTTTAAATTTTGCGTTGCAGTTTATGTTGGCTGGATGGTAAATCTGAATTTCCTTACACTTTTATAAGCACATTTATAAAACACCATACTCAGCCTGTAGAAGGAGATTGTGAACAGGTTACGTAGTATACCTCAGCACATAAGTGATACAGAATAATCTGGTTTATCGTAGAGCGCAGCCAGAAGGACATCAAATGCTTTTTACATGTTCTCACACTTCTCTGTTGTGAAAAGCCATGTGCTTTTTGAGCCTGCAACTCTCTCATGAGGTCTGGTGTGCAAGTACAAAAACAGAAGGTGTTATTTTCAAGGCCTTGTTCTGCACTTAAACACAAATATCTCAGGAGACCTTCTCCACGTGTGGCAGTGTTGTTGTATAGTTTTGATCAGCGATATCCAATCTGGCCTATCCCAAGCTAAAGCAGTGGTTGTGCATTTTGTGAGATGAGGTGGCAACAGCTTTAAAAGATAAAGAAAAGAGCAGTTGAGGTAAAGGAAAAAAAGAATCAGTAACTATAATCTCTAAATATTAAGCCTTTATGTCACCTGCTGTCGAATCAATGATGGATTTATTTTAAAAAAATCAAGCCAGAAGAGATGATGATAAATCCTCCGCTGAAAATGCTATTATAGTGTAACAGATAATTATACGGTTACACTCAACTTGACAGATGAAAATTATCTCAGTGTCCTTTCTACTTTCACTCGTTCGCTTTTTTTTCTGCCTGTGAAACCATACACCTTTCTTTATATATATTGATGAAATGAATGTGCGAGTATGTTTCGTTGTCGTTACCTGTATCGTACACAACACTGTATTCTTGAGATATAATTTAAATAGTCAGACATAGGGAGGGAGCCATCTGATCAGCAGGGAAAGTGATGCAGGTCGTGTGCAGTTGCTTGTGCAAGGACTGAACACCATCTGCTTGATGACATTCTACCTACTTAGTATGGATGACACAAGCTAGTTTGTCATAAAGTCTCACATCATGTTTCTGCAGCCCAAGGGCACAGCGTGTCCTCGTGTAAACAGATGAGGTAATGAAGGTGAGCTTAGGACCCAGGTCATGTGGTGTGATCTGGCTACAGGAGAGATAGACATCGAATTAGGATGAGTGGGACTATAAAGGCCCATCCATCTACTCTGAGGGACCGGGGATCTATGAAGGGCAATATGCAGGAAAGATGAGATCTCCACCAAAGCAGTGGCAGCTCTGTGATACTGAATGCAACAGCATGCTTTGTGTGTGCATCTGTACGTGTGTGTGTGTTTGTGTCCCAGCAGGGATAACAGCTAGCTTGGTCTATTTCGGGAATCAGAGTGTGACTCATCACTGCCTTTATGTGGGCGATGCTTTCCCGGTGGGCTGGTAATCATGCAGCCAAACACCAGTGCACATACAGACATACAAACACCAGCTCACAGTCACTCTGGTGGACAGAGGAAAACTCAAGTGCATATGTGCAAAGGCAGACACGCGTCACATGCCCATAGTCTGCAGATCACAACATCAATATATAATAAATGGTAAAAATAAAAAAAATCAGCAGTCTAATTTGATCCTTTTGTCGGTACGATGAGGCATTTTGTGGTTTAAAGGTGTAATTGTCTATTTCACTCAGTACCACTGAATTGACATCAAGGCTTGAGCAGATTTCAACAGAGTGCAGGAAAAACCCACAAATACAAAGGTTGCATCAGTTGTCTTTTTGAAGAGGCACGGTGAAACTGTGTTTTCTTTTACTCTGGTGTCTTCCTCTCATTGCATGTGCATGATAATGATGACAATGCTGCCGTATGTAGTCATCCACGAGGACGAGAGCAAGCTGAAGGTTTCATGAAAGATGAATAGCATCAAGCGCGGGTAAAGGGAATATCAGAAAACGTTATCGCGATCGTCTTTTCTAAGCATTTCCTCTCCATCCTGTCCATCTCCTCCCTTCTAGACATCACAGAGTCCACTCTTCTGAGGCTACCCTCCTGTCCTCTAGCGCCCTTTATCACTTTCCCTGCTTTCATCTGTTCTCTCCCTCTATTTTCCATTCCCTTCCTGCTATGCAATATCTGTTTATCTCAACACTGCCATTTCTGTTCATGTCTGTGGCTGGTTGCCACCATTGGACATTTTTTTATCACTGTCATCTCTTCCATTTTTCTTTATCATAACAATCCTTCCATCCATCATTTCCCTCTTCTCTTCAGCTCAATGGCACAAAGTACAAAGACAGAAAATGTAGCTTAGATTAAAGCTACATCCCACTCTAGAATCAAGCTAGAATCACACTCCCCCAATTAATTTGCCATCATTATTAAGGATGCTGAAACATCATTAAGGTGAAACAGAAGCTACTGCACATTCTCCTCGTTGCAGTATTATATTTGAAACGATGATGGAGTCACACAGGTCAGATCCTTTGCAAAGAGTATAATATATATATCATTTTTGTAAAAATTATTATAATATAATTGTATTTATGTGTGCTTGACTGAGCAACTCATGGCTAATTGTATGAATGTTTCTGACTAAATACAAGATAACAGAGAGCTACAAAGAGGAGGGTGCATGGCGATGGATAAAATGACAGAACATGATTGCAAAAGCAAGAAGAGGAAATGAAACAATTAACTTCTCTTCTTCCTCTCTCAAATGTGACCAACTGCATGTGGCCATAGGAAAAAAGCCGCACCCAAACACACCCATGACATTCATACAAAAGCATACAAAGCGAGTACTCACAGGGTCTCGCAGGAGGTCCTCTGTGTCCCGTAAAGCTGCCTTGGGCTTCACCTGCATGTCATCGCTACATTCGTTGTCAGAGGCAGGTGGCGACTCCGCCAAGTCCGGAAACTCGTCTCTCGTTCTGGGGCCTCTGAAGCGGATCTTGTCCAAGCGCTTTAGCATGGTCAACACCGCGCACCTGGGCTTTACCTTAACATGGCGGACGGCAACCCTGCAGGGACAAAAAACACAGTTTGTATCCAACTTCTTTTGCCAGAGAACTGCAGAAACTATTTTCGTTTGCCACTATCTTTTATTAAAATCAAATAAATGCTATGAATTTTTACCCTTGTAATCTCTTCTCAGTTTATCAATTTTTTTAATTCTACATTTTTTTTTAAATTTGTTATACATTTTATCTTGATGCCTTTACATTCACGGTAAAGCTTTGTGAATTGTCTTGGTGAAATGCGTAACACAAAAAACAACCCATCCAACCTCGAACCTTTCACAAGCGTCTGTGCTCTAACCTAGTTTTTGCTTGTGATTTGCTCTCCCCTCCAGCCTACACAGGAAGATGGAACCAGTAACCACGTTAGACCCATGATAACCACATCCTTTCACTCCTCCATCCTCTAAAGCAGCAGATCTGCACATCTCACTTATTGATTAGATTTTCACAGCAGTGGCATTGTTGGAGAAATGTTGTTAAAAGCTTAGTGGTTGTTTTATTTTAAATTTTTTAAGTATTTAACGCTAAAATGTAATGATGACAGATCAGGAATGCTGTTGTGTCATTGCACATAGAGCCACACAACTCAAGGTACTGCAGCATCTCTTTTGCATTCTGCAGCAGACGCTTCCCTCTGCAGTAAAAATGAAGCCCATTGATAGCAACTAAATAGAGATGGTATTTTTAACCTCAATAATGTGCCATTAATCATTATTAGTGTTGAAATTGGTTCCACTATTAAACAACAACAGGTGCTAAACTGTTACTGGCAAACTTAACACAGGCTGCTCACTGATAATTGTTAACGATTGCTGCCGGCTAGGACCCAGCTTGGTCCAATATAGAACATTTAAAATAAAAATTGACTGAGTAATATAAGTATCACAACATATATTTATACATACATTCCTTATGAATCCATCCATCATTTTGTTCTCATATAGTAATTGTTGACTTTACAAGCCTCCACCTGCATTAAGGTCACTCTTTGAACAAAAAGTGCTGCTGACTGAACAAAACAGTGAGATTGGCCCGTAGTACTACTCCTCTATGGGGTCCTTCCTTATCCGATTCAATGCAGTATGTCAAAAACTCTCTCACAATGATCCATCACGCTTTCCATCTGCTGACCCGGGATACTCAGCACATCTAGTAAACATGACTGTGATGTTTAGGACTGCTGGGGTTTGTCATTTGGGAAGAGATTAAGTGTAGTTCTTCTAGTTGTAATCCTTAGAGATTACCTAATCTGTTTGACTGGATGACAAACTGTCAGGCTGCCAGGAAGGTTGTCTGACCGATAAACTGTCGGACTGCTTTTTCTGAATGACTGATTGAATGACTGATAGTCTACATTGCTGTCTCACTCGGTTTCAAGAAACTGTTGTTTAGCAAGATAGCTGTCTAAATGCCAACACCCACAGGCGTAGTTTTCTCAATGGCTTCGCACACATTTAGGTTGTTTTTGGCCTGACTAAAGTAATGAAAGTAAAGTCACCAACTTACTTTCTTTTTGTGTTAATGTGGGGTAAGTGTACGTCACCACTGTCAATTCTCATAAATATAATAACGATTTACCACTGTGGGTAACTCAGCAATTTCTTTGAGCAAAGATACCAAACATTTAATGGTTTTAGCTTCTCAAAAGTGAAAATTAAAAAATGTTGTGTTGATACATAAATTGGATATAGATTTTTTACAGTGTCACACAAAACAAGATGTACGAATACACTACCTTTGGCTAGATTAAATTATAACAAGAATTTATAAAATGTTCTGTCATTTCACAGACACCTGACATCTGGACCACAGAGGCCCTGAGATCAGTGAACATCGTCAGAGGAAAAAGCAAGCGATGGGCAGGTGTTATGGGATTTACGAGTCGTGATACCAGGTGATCCAAATTTGGATCGGAGCTTTACTAAAGTATAAACATGCTGAATCACTTGGTAACATGGCCCATAATTCTGTGGTTTGCCAGAATATTGATGAATATCAAACTGCAAATATAAAGAAAAAATATAAGGGAATGATTTTAATTAAATCAAAGCAAATTTTCCAATAACTGATACAGAAAAATCACAGCTACAAAAATTATTAAAATGCCAGAACATGTCGTTATAATTTGCTATTGCACTTTGATCAAATAAATTACTGACATGTTAATTATGTACCCACTCAATAAATGAGGACAAACATTTTAAGGGGAAACATGCACAGACTAATAATTTACTTGCTTATTTCAATAGCATTGTTAGTAACCTTATTAACTTGGCAGAACTTGACAAACTCAATTTGACCGTTTGTCAATTCCAATTTCCTCGCATCTCTAGTCTCCACATATTCTCACTGAAAGGCACTAAACTGGATTCTCAGGCAAGAAGACAAACAGGCACACAGGCAACAATAGGTGGAGATATTGGATTTTCACACAGGAACAACCACCAAACATCATGGGCTCAGGTAAGTGGAAATTGCAGATGTGACTGGTGGGTTGATATTTCCTCCCAGAGGGGGGGACTGGAAACATGGTGAGTGGCAGGTTAATAAACACTTAGCCCCCCCGCGCGCGTCAGGCCACCTGCAACTGTGAAACGTGTTCTCACAATAACCACCAACATCCAGTTACAGCCTACATGCAACAGCTCAGTCAGTCACTTGTAAACCCAAACTACCTATGGTAACTTACTACGAAATCTAACCATAACATAGCATCAGATGTAGGTACGCTAGTTAAAAAACAACCTGAGTCTTATATTGAAAATCGGTTAACCTGCAATAAGACCTAACATCATTCCACCATTTCTTATTAAGTTCTTTTTAAAAGATTTCCTTCTCCAGATCTGTTGCAACCACATTCTGTTCAGAAATGAAAGAGGAGGAGGAGAAAGAGGCTCCAGCTCAAGGTCTGATCACTGTGAATGTGACTCTGGGGAACACACACACACAAAAACAACCATCGTGAGTCATTTGCTCGGCTGAGTACAAGCACAAAGACGCCTCCATCCACATTTTACCTTATCGTAAGTCACTGCTTACACCTGCTGTGGGAGAGGCTCACAGTGCACTTATAAAATATAACAATAAATGGAAAGATACGCACACAAAACACACACACACACACGTGGACATATGACACAAAATAACATTGAAGCAACACATACAGCAAGGCTGAGAGAGGTTGTTCATAACAGCATTCATTAGTCAAGGGTGAGTAGCTTTACAAGCCCCAACACAAGCGAATATACTGTGTGTGCGTGTGTGAGTAAATCTTCTCCTAATGACATGTAGTATCTGGAGGTTACTCTTGGTCAAACAGGTCACACTCATAGAAGCAGCCAATCACAGTCATACATGGATCTCAGGGTGTTGGAGGGGGAAAGAGAGCGACAGAGAGAGAGAGAGAAAGAGAGAGAGAGAGTTCCGTGCCTTTTGCCCTACATCTGTGTTTTTCAGTTTTATTGCAGAATAACAGGAGAGGTCTCATGTAGGGGTGTGGTGAATCTTAAAGCAGGACTGAAAACACAATAAAACACCCACAGCGGGGCAGCACAACACCATTAGAGGAACCCACAATAATACCCACAATTACCTGTCATGGGGAGGTGTCACTATTTCTGCTGGACCAACTGATGGATAGGGAAAATAATCAGCATTTTCTAATTAATATTTAATGAATACTACCATTAAAGAAACATTAAAATCTCCACTGTTGGGGAAACTTTTCCAGATACAAGAAGTAAAATAAGATACGATAGAATAAGTTATGGTAAGGGTAAGCATAGTTTTTCTAAAAGTAATTTACTTTCAGTCATTACATCTATATTGTTTTCAGTGATAGTTACAGTGCCTGTCATTGCTTAGCTCAGTTCAAACAGCAAGTCACGCATGTTGCCAAGTCAACCGGGACTGAAATATTAAACATTATAACATAAAAGGAACATTATCTGTTGAATTGAGTTCAAGTGTGTGATCATAACATCGCACTGTCTCTATCAGCAGGTTTACGCAGAGACTACACAACAAACGTTCACAAAACTTGGTGGACAGATGAGGTATAGGGTAAGAAATAACCCATTCAATTTAGAACAGATCCAGACAAGGGAGGGTCCAGGATTGTTTTATAATTTGTCATCACTTTCTTTAACATTGTCACTTTCATTTGTATTCATTCATTGGGCTTAAAGACAATTAATCAGGAATATATAGGAGGACTAATACTATGAGTTGGTGAGAAACCAAAAACTAAATAAAACAAAAAAATCTGACCTTGTCTAAGCTGGTAGGGTACAGTCCAGTAGCAATCAATACTTTTAGAACTATGTCTCAACATGATGCATTTCAGGCTGAATTTAAGCGGACTTTTGGGTCTTGGCAGAGATATTTGCTCAACTGAGTCAAAGACCTTTTAGATGTTTTGATCTCAGTATCAATTTGTTTGATTTATTATGTGCTTAAACAAAAACAAAAAAAGAGACTTATGCCACTCTGTGCCACAGGAAATGTAATTAAACAAGTTTCGATCCAGACTGGGTCTATCAGGTCCATAGACTGTATATAAAAGGTCAGGTCCTTTCCTACCTTGATTTATTATTTGGACCAAATTGTTGTCTAGCAAACCTACATGTCCTCAGCTACACCAACACATTAAGACTTGAATATCTATCCAGGGGCATTGCTATCTCTCCATCACCTCTGAGTATGCTGGCACGACATGGTCACATGACCTCGGAGTGGATGCACTCAAACAGGCACATACTGTTGAATACAATAGAGGCTGGAGCACTCGCACAAGTAGGCCTCTTTCTGTGAAAGTGCATTTTCTGGGACATTAGGCAGTCGGGTTCCATTTCACAATGACATAGAGATTGACAATAACTACTTGTTAGGTGGAAAAGCCACAGTGTAGCGTTTCCGCTTGAGGTGGCTGATGCCAGGCTTGTTTCCTTTTGCAGGTGCTCTCAGGAAAATGTGCTGCGTAAAAACCCCGTTCTCATCATCAGCTCTGGTGCTTAATTTCTACAGAAACAAGACTCGGGATAGGAAGACATTCACCTGTGGAGCTTATCTCAACTTGAATCTTTCAAGGCACTCAGTGACAACAATAATAGGTTAACACGACCACCCTTCAACATCTCATCTGTCAGCACCAAAATATTCCAATGAACAGCTGCAACATTCCCTCAGTTCATTTTAACGCAATCATGATGAAGTGACAGATGACAGAGGGTCAAGAACAATGCCTGTTGCCAGAACAAAAAGATTCAAAAATGTTTTAATCAGTAATTATTGTATCACTTCTCCCACAAAACTGCCCAAATTCTGACAAAGCATGCCACTTCTTTTTTATTTGATGTCAGCCCTGGGGATGGAGCAGGAGGAAGGGAGGAGAGTGCAGATTTGATGGACTTTAATTAGACCCATTACACTCTGTTTGTAGTCGGAGGCTAAACAACAGCAGAGAAACATGTGCAAGTGGAGTCGGTCAACAAATTTGGAGAAAAGAGAAATAAAGAAAGGGTAAAAATGAGAAGAATGCGCTGGCTTTCATCGAGCCCACTAATGCAACCCTCTGGGCAGCGTGTTGTTGAGTGAACCAAAATAAAAGTCAGTTTTGGTATTGCATTTTCCAAAGCCAACATCATGCTTGTGTTTTTGTCAGTGTAGCTTTTAAATGCTACTCGACAGATTGCGTTTTTCATATTATATATGCATGTGATTTATCTGTATTGGCACTTAAACTTTAAAAACTACATTTTAAAGGCTGCTGAAGCCAGAGTAGGGGTAGAGCAAGCAGGAGGCAGGCCATGACGTATAAACTCAAAGCACTTTGGGGTTTTCCTTTCACCGGCGTCAGCCTTTATCGCCAAAAGCTATAGAATCTCATCTTTCCAAGTTGACGTCTTTGTCGGAGTCTTTTACCGTCTTTTATCCTTGCATCCTGAGATAGTTGTATCATTTTGTTGTCATCTGTTGCAAGTTAGAAACGTTATCAACTTGCCCATGTTTGCTGTGAGGTGCAACCCCCTCGGAAATTTGCCTTCTCATTTCTGCAAAATTTCAGGGGAATGTTTGCAATTCATGTCTTTAAGCAGCTCAATATGAGCACAGAGAAAGCCCATCTCAGAGAACATCAGGGCATCACGTGGCGACGAATTAACCTTTGGGGCAACAGCCAATATTTTGGAGCCTTCGTTGTAGACAGCACATATCAGGGTCTCAGTCTTCTGTTTGTCCTACACTGTTTGCACTAGTTTCTTTTATCATCTTTCTCAACACAAACTAGAAGGGGAAAGCAGACGGCTCTGGCCCTCGCCTACAGATTCTGCTTATTCACATGCACAAACTTGTTCTTCACATTAAGTAGAAAAACAGAACAAATGTAGTTGAGGCAGCATGAAGATACACAATTGCGGACGCTCTGTAACTGTGCCAGTCGTGCAGCATCCACCCCAACCCCGCTGTCATCACTCCACCATGCAGTTATATAAACAAGGATATCCACAATCAATTCTCTCGCAAAAACTGGTCAATCTGCCCCGTCTCTCGATTGGGACATCGGGGACTCTGGGCCAGAGTGTGATCAGATTCGACCTGTGTGAGGTGAACACAGCTGCCTCAGCTCAGGGACAACAACAACAAACTGAAACCCAGTGTCCCCAGTTGAACAGAGAATTTGAATGGGGGTTGAGAACGTGTAAAACTCTCAAGTCTCAGAGCTTCTCCCTGTCCCTGAACACACCACGGGAGCACTTATAGGTACATAAAGTAACTTTGACCAAACATAAAAGTATAATCAATCTGTAGATCACAGATTGAGTTTCAGGTAAATTTTCTATGAACTTGAATGAAACGCTGACACAATGGCTGCCTGAGAATGTATTTAAAACACACAAAACTAGCTCAACTGTATAATTATTTGGGAAATAATTGTTGGTGTTTGGGTTCAAAAACACAGAATATTGAGCTTTAAAAAGACGTAATTTGAACATACAAAAACACTCCATCGAGCCAAACCTTAGTGTTGTTGAGTGAATATGTCCTTCACATCTTTGCTTAATACATAGTTCTCAGTTATTATCTGAATTAGGCCTCGAGTGCATAGTTTTAAGATGGTGGGACATGTGTTTATGTCTGCAACAAGGAGACACAAGGAGACACACGGAGACATGACCCTGAAAGCACCGCGGGACTACGGATGAAACAAAACAACAGCCTTCATTTTATCTAAAATGTATGGACATTGTCATAGTCTTTCAGTGGGGACCAAGTGGGAAACGTTCTTCTTACCCAGCACGTAAATCGTAGCAAAGTTTCATGAACACTGAGATTCCCGCTGGTCTCCGTTTATCCTTCCGTACACCTGCTGCTCAGCACCGCCGGATTAGCGCCTGTCTCACGGCGACGACCGCTCAGCAGGTCGGTCCATCCCCGCGGTGCCCGCTCCTCTGTGCCCGCTTAACGGAGCGTCGTCTCCCGCTTCGGCTCGAGCAGCGACACCGACACACAGAAAAGGAACAGAGAAATACCAGTTGCGTCCACGCTCCCTTCTTCTACTTCTTCTTCTTCCCCGGAGAGGAGCAGCGGGGTCCCCGTTACAGCTCTCGCAGGTTGGTGCTTCTCGTGTTGACTCCCGAGGAGAAACGGGCAGAGGCCGAGGAGAGACACGAGCCGAGGCCGAGGAAGTTCCGTCAGAGCTCGGCGCCGAGTTCTTAAAGGGGCCGTTAGCCGCGGAGGAGGAGGAGGCCCCAGACAGAGACAGCTACACGGACACTTTCTCCTTTACCACCGCCCTGTGGCTGCCACCGTCATGTTGAGCGCCAGTAGAAATACAGGTGCATGAACAATGGCCTCATTATGATGTAGAGCAAAAAGATGAAGTATAATATTACTGCAGTACCAGTACTGGACTCATATTTGAAAATATCTCAATGCCCTGTTAGTCTCCTTTGTTATTAGTTTTAAAAGCTGATTCATTCATTTTGCTGTATTATTCAAATGTACTAGTTCCTCTACTGTTTGTTTTCTTCTTAAAATCAAAACAATTTAATAACAACTCCTGGCAACTTTTTCATCAGAAAGCCTTTATCGTTATTGTTAGTGCTGCATAGAACAACCCTAGGCTGTAACCATCAAAAACAATAATTGTTTAAATAAATTAAAATTAAAAACACTAATTTGCTGTGATGGTATTAAGGAGCATTGATATGGTATGGCACGTGTAATATGAAAGGAGTATCCTCATTCATGTAGGAGGAAGTTGTCAGAAGTTATAAGGATGCTATGGTGAAATTGAGTATTAAGGTTTTATTTACAATTGTCTCAATGCTATTCCAACCCTATCGTCACACTTTCAGGAATGAAGGATACAAACATTTCAACCACTCTTCTGTATATAAGCTGTTTATAGGTATGACATCCCCCACTAGAGGAATCATTATCACAGCCTTAAACCTGCCGGATTTTCTACATCTAGATCCATTAATTATTTGCTGGGGAATAAGCAAAAAAACATCCACCAAGTTATGTGGTAATCTGTCCAGTAGTAAAGAAGGAGGTAATATGTGAATAAAATATGGATGACTGTTGTTTAGCTGTTTGTTTGGTTTGTTGTGTTTACTTAGTTTTTTCTTCGGTCTTCCGTGGGGTTTTGTCTGTGTTTTTTCTTTTCACATTTTAACTATTACATTATTGCGTCTACTCATTTGTTTCCGCTTTTGTTTTCTAATGTTGAAAACCAATAACGGGTTCTTCCCTGATACATACCCCAACTTTCCACTAAGTTTCTTATTATTTTTATTTTTTATTTTTGTGTAAGCTTGATTACAAACTAACAAAAAAATAGACAGGAGTGAAAATGCAACCTCTGTTGAGGTAAGCCCTGACTCTTACAGGCCTCTAAATACCAGTAAACAACAGCTACTGCATTGTTTAAATTTAGCAATGAGATTATTTCTGTTGTAGAAAATCAATTTTGACTCCTGTGACCTCAAAAGCTTTGACCCAATCCAAACCATGGATGATTTATTTAAGTGGAACTAATCAGATAGATGTGGTCTCTGTGTTTGACCTCTTTCAAAACAAGACTATGGACTCAAGTAGACAGAAGAGACAAAGACCTGAGCATTCTATTTGCAACTAATAGTCTTTCCACACAGCCCAAAAATAAAAGAGATTACACAAGTGTTTGAAGGGCTGACCTTTGCATGGTTGCCATGTCAGTCTGTGGGATTCTCTGGTCATCTGAATCCAGTTATCCCCCTTATTTCAGCAATCCTGGTGTTGGGTTAACGGATCCTTCTTACACTGTGAACGAGTCGAAGAGACAAAAAAAGAGGAGCGGGTTTGAAGGGCCGAGAAGTGAATGTGATAGAACGTGAGCAACCTGAGGAGACTGACTCCTGACCCCAGAGATAAGAGCGTAGATAACGAGGACGTAATCACAAGTATTTTCTACGACCGCTGTCAGAGTAGAAATGAGGATCAGTGTCCTCACTGAAGCTCGTTGGCCTGGTTGTCCGGCGGCTGCCACCTCCTCACACTATCACACGGTCAGCCTACGTAAGAACTCAGCATGTTAGCATGAAAGTGGAACAGACTTTAAGGTGCTGCCAGCCTTACCCACATATTGATGAGTTGCTTTCTGCATGTAAGACCGGAGACAGACAGAAAAAGTCATGGCTGTGTTTTTTAAGGTCTTACCGGTGCAGCTCCTGTTGACAGGTCCACGTCTATGAGGCTTTAGCCACTTGTGGTGGTTTAGATTAGCTTCATATTTGTGTAGGCAAATGTCTGCAGCACCGAAAGAGCAGTTTCCATCTCCCGTCCACTCTCTGTAGACCTTACATGACAGGGTACATTTAAAGCACTAGATTATCTACAACTCTTTTGCATTGTTGATCTGATGTGAAAATCACCCAGGAATTAGAGTGTGAATGTGACTCCAGCTAACAATGTTTGCAGTCCTTTCCACACAATAATTAGCTATGATTCCACATTAATTTAGCTTTTAATGTAGCTTTTAATGGAACCACTTGACTGAAGGACTGGGTGCTGGCAGGTCTTTGCCATCAAGTCTTTAAAGTTCTCTTGAATTCCTGCACCACTTAAATAGGTTTTGCTTTCCCTTTCCCTCCAGTATCATTGAACTACATTCTGAGGTTCATTAGCTATTATTAATATGTTAATGTTTGCGATGAAAAAAATATATAACTGTGTCTATTGTGTGAATGTGGTTAATTGTTATGATGTACTGACAGAGGATTTCTACAGGAGAGTTGGTCAGCTCTACGAAGCTTTGTCTTTGAATTGTCTTTCAGCTTTTGGTTTTGGTTTGCTGTCATGGCTCTCCGCTGCTGGTTTCAGCAAAAATGTCTCTAAAAACCACCGGGCGCTATCTATTTATTCAAATATGGAATCATCAGGAATCTATTTTATTAATCCCAGTTACATAATCATATTGAATAAATCAATCCACATGCATGTTGGCTCGGACATAACTAAAATCTGTCTCTACGTTCTATCTATATCTCAGTCAGGATATTTCAGCTGTTCATGTGATGTTCGATCCTGTATCATTGGAAACGACTGTACTAAACTTGATCTGTAAATACTGTAAGCTCTTCAGAGTTTGTGCAGGCAACAAGGACTCAAGCTTTTAGATGGGATTCCCCTAACAAACACTTTACAGACACACACACACATACACACACACAATGGTTTCTGGTTTGTGATCCTCTTCTGATGTCTTCCAGTAAAAGTACTGCTGTTTAGATTTCCCCAAATCCTCCCTCTGCTCCAATTTAGTAACCCTGCAGTAAACCCCTTAATCCCAAACCGGCCATTTTCCACAGGGTTGCACAACCACTCGTCTTATGCAACTGACAGAGTATCTAGATTCAATTAAAGGACTATTGGACAGAGAGGGAGGAGAGGGTGCTGGTGCAAACATTTGAATTACATGATTGGTTCAATTATAAGACGTCATTTAACAACAGAAACATGTTTTAATGAAAACATAAAATATACAAGAAATAGATAACATTATGGCTGATGATGGCCTATTCTTTTTGTGCCGGCGTGTGCATTGATTGTATTTCTATATTTGTGAGAATCCTCCTCTCATGACACGTTGTTTCAACTTTAACCTTTAAGCTCCATGGACCTTCTAGTAACTTTTACTATATTTAATTCTGTTGGACTCCATATCAGCTGATTCAGTGGTTTCACCTCAGACTGTGAGGTCTCACTCACTGAACTGAAACAACCTAATGGCGGATAGTACTTTAGATCCCCAGTTTACTCAGCTGCAGCATCCTCTACTGGTGAGGAGATGTAACTGCAATGCAACATGTACATAACATATCAATTAAAAAAACGTTCATTTCGTTTTCTAGAGCTCTGTGTAACCCATCTCATGCACAAATATAGGACATGACGTAGATAACATTAGACACAAACTGAGAGGATTTCATTGGTAGTAATAGTTCGTTAGATTTGTCTTAAAAACTAATTTCACATTCCTTGGATAGACCTACAGCCCAAAAGCTTGTTGTGGCAGACAATTTCACCTATTCAAATTCATTCATTCAGAAGTGTTTATGGGAATAAATGTGCAATAAGTGATAACTTACAGACCAGAGAGTTGATACGATGAGGTGGAGATCAGACTGAAGGTTACATACTGCAGCAGGCGAGCAGTTGATTGACAGTGATGAAGCTCAGGTGTAAGGAGTGAATGGTGGAGGAGGAGCTATGATCCTCCTCCACCAATCACATGCTGTCTGAAAAGGAAACCTCAATAAAACTACACTGGAGCTAATAGAATCAACATACCATCGAACAACAAACACCAACTAGTCAAGACACCACGAGGATACGTCCATGTAATATTCAAATCTTTATTTTATAGTAAGTATAGAGCAATAACTAGAGATGATTGTCTTACAGCTAGAAGACAAACAGACAGACTTTTTCTATCAGAGCCTCAAGGGTTGGAACGATTTAACACAACTTAACTTTCCTTCTTGTGAAGAGAGCCTGGTTTATTAAAAACCAAAACTGTGAACACTAAATAGGTATTTGTGTTATCTGTTGTCTTGCATGTGTTGTGCCTGCAGTTTGGCAGTTGCTTTTCATTGTTTCTTCCATGTCACCAGGGCCTTGTGTTAATATTGTGTTGTCTTTCTATTTGTTGATTGTTGTCATGTACTGTTGCTTCTATGTATTCTAACATCTGTTGCTCTTGCCTTTATGCACTGCAGGCTCTGTTTATGTGTCGTTTTCTCTGTTTTTATAGCAGTTTTTTTTCTTTCTGCACTATTATTGCCTGCTTAGGGACTACAGATGGACATTAGCCTCTGTGGCTCACTCTGGCATATTTTCAGAAATGGTATTAATATGCACTGCGCCTGTCAAATAAAGTAATAAAAGCCTGAAATACACTGAGGGGGGAAATTAGCAAAACAGTGACTCAGGGAAACACACACATTTTGTGGTGGCAAAACAAGAGAAGCAGATTTAAAGTCTCATAATCCCAACAGGGGGTCAATGATAAACAGTTAAACCCCCTTGAAGTTTGGGGAGAAGGTTATTACCTCCTCAAACATGACGAGGGTAACCATTTATCAGGAGGTTTATAAAGAGATTGTATGATTTCCTCTGTGCTTGTTTGAAGTCTTATCTTGATAATTAAACATCTTTGTTGTGTTGTATGTAAATGTTTCTTCTTCGCAGGTCTCTCTTGAGAAAGACATAGAAAATCGCAACTGCCTGATCAAATAAAGGTCAAATTTAAAACAAAAACTGCAATTCTTCTCCAGTGATTAATTCTATCACTTGTGAATTCATGTTTCGATTATAATGAGAAATAATTTGGTGTTTCGTCTTTTTAAGTGACATGGCGTCCCTTCGTCCTGTCTTTACACGTATAGACCAGTAGAGGGCACAATAGCATCAGTTGTCCTCTCTTGTACTACCAGGGAACTGTTGAGCTCAGTTCACCCAGTGTTTCTCCACACAAATTATTCAGTCAGCCTGGCTGTGATGGAGCAGAGATAATAAGGAGGGCAGAGGGTCAGTCTGATCTGATCGTGTCAGCACTGCCTCCTCCACTCCTCAGGTTTCACGCCAGTGAAACATAGACCACCCGATGGAGTCACGCCTGTTTGATTGAGTTATCACTACTCTAATGGAGGTCAGTGTAATCTAATGTCAGAGTGTAACAAACTGTAAACTCACAACAAACATGTTGCATTTCTGTGACGAGTAATCTTGCATTAATTTAACATGCCACCACGGTTTCTTCATTTTTACACTTGTGCCACCAAAAGGGAACGGGTGGCGTCTGTCGCCATAACAACTACCTATCCAATAGCCTTCTGAAACCTGACCCTCTCATCTAGCCTTTCACTCTGCCTGCTTACAATAACTTACTTGGCAGTACTGAGTGGCAGCAGGAATGCCCAGCCCGTCTTTGTGATGGACTGGGCATAGACGCCATTCCCGGGCCCTGACATGACATCTTACCTTTTAACCTCACACAAGAAAACTACTTTAACAGTGACATGAGGACACCTTGCTGATTTATACTGAGAAATGTAGATAAGAAAAAAGAGGATGCATTCCCCTTATAATTCACTTCTGTCTCCCCTCCAAGTTGAAGTCAAAAGAACATTTGTGGCCTTTGAAACTCTCCCCCTGGCTCTTTGATCTGCCGCCACCTTAAGTGCATTTGCTGCATATGGCTGAAGACACATTCCTGCAGACAAAAGTTAAAACGAAGGGTTGCGCATAGTCGGCTTTACTTTTGAATGCCAGGCAAAGTGTTTGGCTTTAAATCCAGTTGAGCTGTGGACAAAGAATGTAAATAATGTGGAGGGGGGAAAAAGACTCTGCAGTGAGTAATCAGTAAGATTCATGAAGTGCAAGAGTTGGGTTTATTTTATGAATAAATAGCTTCTTTCACTTTTCATTGAATTTTATATTGTTGCTTTTCAACAAGTAGAAATCAGACTACTCAATCTGGCCATGTTTGTCGTTGTCTTACTATTCAATTTCAACATTTTCAAGTATTTTCCTAAATTTATCAATATTGACAAGATACTAAAGTTTTTAGCATTTCTACAGAACAGTGGTAAGTTAATCCCTCTCGCTCTCTGTGTGTTTGTGTGTGTGTTTTTGTGTGTGTGTGTGCCCATATCAAAGTGAGGCAGCCTATCAGAACCACTCACTATGTACCGACACACATTAGATTTACTCAGTTGTCTCCGACAGTCAGACTGCTCTCTCTTCACATGACCTTGTATGGACAACATCTACATCGCAAACACTGGCCTTCGGTTTGAACCTGTGTTTTAAATCAATCTTCTTTGGTGGATTCTTTGTCTATTTAAGTTTATCTGCATCCCCGCTACCAAAATAATTATTCTATTCTACTTTCAATTAATAATTAATATTAAAAGTTTTCAATTAATTATTCACGATTAAAAAAACAAGTTCTGAGACTAAACTCAGTGTGCGCAGTTTAAAGTACATTGTCTGTCATCACAGGTTGGTTTAAATATTAGTGAGTCACGATTGGTTTGCAGATGTGTTGACATCAGCTCCTTCCTGTATGGCCCCAAGTGCTGAAATCGGTGAAATGACAGAAGGTAATGTAGAAAACTTGGTTATTGGGTTAGAAAAGTAAACACAATCCATTATTTGGAAAAGATTTACTGACCAATGTTGATCAGAATGGGATCTTCTTATAAAAATAAAAAATTAATAAAAGGTTGACGTTAAGTATCTCAGTAGGAGCCAGGTGAGCAACAGTTGCTATGAAGGAGCTGAGACCTCACTTTTTTACCACACTGATCTTGATTGGTTACTGTACTGCTAACTTCGCTAAATGACAAAAGAAAAAAGCTACAACACAGTTTTAAAAAGTCATCATGTCATTTTTAATTTTACAGTCACAATCATTTCTTTCTTTCCAGTGTCTGAAAACCATAAAAAATAAATATACATTATGTTACAAAACATTTCCAGTGTCTGGGATCAATAAAACAACGAGGACATTTATCGGCAGCCTCGACTGCGTGAGGGCGAAACACTGAGGACGAACAGTCTGTGTGGTACTAAGGCGTTCAGTGAGCGCTAACCAGGCTTTAAGTGGCATTATACAAGCTGCAGGATACATTAGAGATGGTGCAAATTTCACTTTGAATTTAGAGTCACACATTTGGTAATAAAGGAACAATTTGTATTTATGTTCTAGAGTTTACATTAATTATGGTTTAACTGTTTAATCATTTTGGAAACATATTTCTGTCAAGTCAGAAAAAGAAAAATTGATCGTTTCATTATAACTTGATATATTGTTACAATATTAAAAATGTATGTTATCACTTAATAACGTAATATGTTCAACAATTTATGATGTGGAAAGGTTTATGTTTTAACAATAAGTTATCACGTTATAACATGATACGTTTTACGTTGTACATTATGCTTCCTGCAAGAAACTAAGTTCAAAGTGAAATGACCCAAACTTGAGTCTGCATGTTGACTGTATATGAGGACTTTGAAAACCAGGAATATTTGTTGCATTGAAGAAAGAGGCAGGACGGACACTGGAAAGAGAAGGTTTCAGGTTCATAGTGCTCCAACTGAAAAACTCCATGCACACTCAAACACAACAGTCTTTAATCCGTTGTGTGTGTGTATGTGCCTGTACGGCAACAAATGCTGCCAGAGTGAGTTACATCACCTGGAACCCCACTCCGGGCTTATACAGTAAGAGTATGTAAGCCTGTGTGTGTGTGTGTGTGTGTGTGTGTGTGTGTGTGTGTGTGTGTGTGTGTGTGTGTGTGCCCTGGATTGAGGCCTGAAGGCACGCAGGTAATTGTTCTCAGTCGATTACACCAGCATATCAAGTGATTTTCTCAACGGGAAAGCATTCCTAGTGCAACACAGGCATAATGATTGTTTTAGTTGTCGAAACTCATCCTTGCTGCAGCTGAAATACAAAATAGATCATTTTCTTTAACAATATCTACACATTAATTACACTCTAAATGCACTGGATGCCTTTCTTTGAGTTAAAAAAAGAGGAGAAGAAGAAAAGCACTTGGCGTTTGTCGGGAACAGCTTGTGCCGGGTTTACGTCTGCAGTACCGGCACGTATGGTTCATGCACAGTGATTATACGTCCGATTTTCTCCATGAGAAAAATGCAAAGTCCCAAAATATTGTCCAGCTTTTTGACCGAAGTGTCATAATAACCATCCTTTTGGGGATTGCAATGCATTCTGGGGGCATTCTTCATCTTCTTCCCCTTTACTTTAGTGGTTTTGGCACACGTGGCTCCATTTCACCCTTTGTCCAACACGGTATTCCCTTTATTATTTCTCAAATCTTTTTGTTAACTCTGCTTTTCAGGCAGTCTTTAAGTCTGCAATTAATACTGCTCTCCAGAGAGAGGGAACACCAGAGGGATGGAAGGACGGATCAGGCAGAGGAGCTTTTTCCCTCTCATTTCACCCTTGTCTTCAGCACCCCTCCATCTTAATTTATTCTTTCATTCGACTCCCCTCCACTCTTGGCTCTCCTTCCCTGGTGGTTTGTCCCGCTCGCTCCCTTCTTTCCCAGGGGCGGGCCGGTCTGGGTTTATCCTGACAGGTCAGATTGAAGTCTCGTTACTGCCACTGTGAGCAGAAGAAGAAATGGAGGGAGGGAAAGAAGAGTGGAGAAAGGTTGGAGGATGAAATAACACAATCTCCTGCTGCGTTTTCATTACATGATAGACCTGAAAAAGTTCTAATAGTCCTGAAAATGTCGAAACACAATTTTCTGGAGTTCTGATTGAAAAGCTTTACAGACATGAGATGGGCTTTCATTTTCTCAGCAAGAAGTGTTTAATAAGTTAAATAAGTTTTCAATATGTTGAACATGTTCATGGATAATTGTTGACATAATTCCATCCCCTCCATATGGTTACTGAAAATGAATTTTCACATGCTGGTTGATTGATTTTGGATCATTCACTTCAGCTATATTATTATATATGTTGTATTAGGCCACAGAATGGTGTCAGCTGCCATTGTTCGCTCAAAAAATACCTACTCTGAGTCCGACTCGTTGTCTCCATTGACCGTCCCTGACTTCAAGTGCATGGCCACCCCCCCGTTGGTCTCCCGGTAGATGCCCGCCGGCGGGGGTCCGACGGGGATCTGCGGCCGCGGGGCCACGGGCGGCTTGATGAGGGAGCCGTTTTCGTGGTTGCCAGGGTGACCACCGTCGTTGGAGGCCAGCGAGGGCGGCCGTGAAGAAGGGGTCATGATGTTGACGGAGGACGGATGCGGGGAAGACGTGGTGTTGTTGTTGTTGGGGGGCGGGGAGGTGATGGTGGGGGAGTTGTAGTCGCTCAGCTTCTCCCTCAGGCGGTTCTTCATGTTCTTGTCGGTGAGCGGAGGAGGGTAGCTGATCTTGTTCTTTAAGATGCCTGAGTTTGGACAAACAGTTCCAGTGTTAAAAAACTATCTTAAAGAATTAATTTGATTGAAGTCAATTGAGTTCTTCTCTCTGACCTTTTCTCTGCTCTGGTTGATGGTTGCTGTTGTGCTGGCTAGGTGGGGCTGTGTCTTTCGCATTACTGGTCGTCTGTTTGTCTCTCTCCTGGGGCGACTCCCTCTCTCTTTCTCCGGTGTGGTTGAGCTTATTTTCCGAGTGCAGCTCCACGTTCACCTTGGTCTCCACCCTCAGCCTCTCGGCCCCAGCTGGATCCTCGCTGTCGCTGGCTGTGGTGGGGTCTGTGGGCCAGTAGGGCTTGGTATGATTCGGCACTGAATCCACTGATGGGGGGGGGGAAAGAGACATATTTGAAGCAGAAGAGTGCATACCTCCACCAAGGCCCAACATGCCAGACTCTTATATCAGTCACCCAAACATTCCTGATATTTTGTTATCAAGATCCTTGAATTATTAACAGTAAAATCACGGAAATGTTTAAAAATTGTTGCTGATCTCATAAAGGCGGGTAGAATAATTGAAGTAGCATATAATGAAAAAACTATTTCTAAAGTATGACATTTTTAGAGTCCTTCACTAACCACTGACTGAGCTCCACCATTAGCCTCAGTCGGACCACACATACCTTTAGGCGTGCTGTGAACCGGCTGCCTCTCGTTGTTCCACTTCGGCTTGACGTCGATGTCGTCGTCCTCGCTGTCGGAGGAGTGCGAGGAGGCATAGGAGGAGCTGTGCTCGTCCACTGACAGCTCACTGTCTGAGTCCGAGTCTGGGGCAGCAAGGAGGGTTAGTCAGCTGAGAAACTTTGATCTGATACAAGCCCCTGAAAATCTATGGCGAACTCACCATCTCCCTTGGTGCCGTTCCTATGGAACAGAGGTCCATCCAGATCTGTGCGTCCTTTAGCTGCTCCTGAGGAGCCGCTGGGCTTCTGACCCGTCTCCTCCCTTCATAGATAAAGACAGATGCAGCAGCAAGCAAGGGAGAGGAGGACAGGGAGTGGAAGAAATGGGAGTGAAAAATAAGAGGTTGAGATAAACAGGATAAAGAGGGGGGAAGTACAGCGTCTCTGGAAATAAATTCAAGCCCCAACTTGAGGTTTGAGACAACTCTTCTACAAACATTCGCCTCGGTTGTTGACTTCCAATAAGAGAAGAACAACAAATAACAGGTGGTTAAGGTGTCCTTGCATCAGGTTAAAGTCTTGATCATCGATGCAATATAAGACAAATGGATATGTAAATTGAATCTTCCATAATTTGGTCCTTAATTGATTACAAATGATGTGGATTCAACTCCTCAGTCATCTCCTCCTGCTTATTCCAGGTTGGATTGAGATGTTGGCTGGAGGGTAAACATGATACCGGAGACTCTGACTTATCTGACGGTTCTTCTGAGAGGAGCTTCTGGAAGCAGCTGCAAACATGCCAACAGCCCCAGGGAAGATGTATATATATATATATATATATATATATGTGTGTGTGTGTGTGTGTGCGTGTATACCCTCCTCTCCTTAGCCTCTCCCTTTTTCCCTCACTCAGTCTCTGATAGACAGCACGCCACATTGCTCGCCCCCAGCATTTTTGCTCTCTTACTGACCCCAGTGTAAGTTCGCATTACCCAGATGACAGCTTTATGAGTCAAGGCGCACAGTCAGACCTCAACCTGATTCTGTAAAACTCTTTTAAAACACCGGGTACATGTAACACCACTCCACTGCGATGAAAACACGCCTGTGATAGTCTGAAAGAGGGGAGATTAGCCTGTGATGAGGAGCCACTCGATCGTGGGAGGGCTATATCTCAACATGTCAACGTTACCTGTGCTGTTGCTCAGGTGCTGATTAAGAAAGTCCAAATAAGGGACTAAAGATTTATAAATGCTAATAAAATTCTACGACACTCATTTGGTTTGTAACATTATTTACAACCTATGTTTCTTTAAAAGCTGCAATAAATAAAAAGTAAAAGAAGGACAAGCTGCGGCATGTTTTATAATAAATTATACATATTTACAGTGTAGAAGTGCCTGAGACTGATATAATATGTTTGTTGAAGAAAGGATATTGATGTATAGGCAGTTTGTAATTTAGACTAAAACATTGGAATTCTAGTAAACTACACCAGCTTGATCTGAAACATTAAAAAACATTCTTAGCCTAAATGTCTGCTGCTGCCCTCCTCCTAGTTACTGCTGCTGTTTTTTAAGTCTGCATAGTGCATATCATACAATTTTCACTTCAACCACACAATGCATTGAATCAAAATTAACATGATCAAAGCTGAAATAAAATACACAACAGTCAACAATGTAACACAATGGATGAATATGGGTATGTCTGTATGGCGTTTTGCAACAAGGCCGTGCACCATGCGCTGGGTAAGCTCAGCCTCATCTTACATGCAAACCCGATTACATCTCCGTGCAGGTGCCGTTATGTGGCAGCACTCATGTATGGAAGTAGAGAAAACAAAAGTGTAAAGAAACTTAGCCGCTTTATTTATCCCTAGTTTTGGACAGAGCTTGGAATAAGGACAGGGTGACAGAGGGTGACCGTCAAGCGTGTGGGCATAAACATGGAGCCTGAAATGTGTTAGTGTGTGTGAGATATTTGATGCATCGACAGAAGCGCGGGAAGCACGACTCAGAAAAACCAGAGAGAGAAAGGGAAACTGAAAAAATAAACATGCTTGGTTGCACACACACACATGTGGTGCAGCAGTGTAGTAAAAGCAGCCATGCAGTCAGTGAGCGTGTTGTACCTGAGCGCGTAAGCCAGGTAGCTGCTGCGGCTCTTAGCTGACCTGAGTGTACTGTCCAGGGACACGGTGGACTCTCCGATGCCCGAGCGGTACAACGGGCCGTCTTCTGTGAACGTGTTGTTGCAGTTGAGAGAACGCTGGAAATGGAGGAAAGAGTTTGAGCACATTTTAAATATCAGTCCCAAACAAATGGCACACAGCGTTCTGTGATATGAACTGCACGGGAGGATATACAGTATGTGTGTGTCTGATCACTCACTGTGAGCAAAGACGCCCTCGTGGTGCTGGACTCATCGGGCACGTTCTTATTCCCCGTGAACACGTTCTTGAGGTTTTTCCTCACCTCTTTGTTGAAGACCACATAGAAGAAGAAGATGAAGACTCCCTGTGATTAAAAATAAGTGATAACATTTGTTAAAAGAGCAGCGAGCCTATGGGGAAGGATACACCTCTGTGCATGTGTTTAAACGAATAGAGAATGAGAGCAGAATCTCTATTGAGAGGTCCAGCTTCAACCGTGTGTTACCTGCAGACAGCTGAAGACGGCGAAAAGGTAGTGGAAAGTCATCACGTCACTGTTGACTGCCATTAGGCCGAGCAGCCAGGTGGCGCTGATGAGCAGCAAGAGGAGGAAGGCCATTCGGAGTGCAGGGCTGAAGAGTGAATCACACACACGATGAGATTCCTGAGACTTACGCTGCTGCTCTTTCCAAAATAAAGATGCCAATGTTAAATGAACATGCACGTGTTGTGTCTTATGTGATAGTGAAACATACATCGCTCCTGACTTCTCCATCGCCTTCTGCCTGCGACCACAGGAAGCCTTTGCAGCGAGGATAAAGATCACAATGTTCACCTGAAGAGGAAGGAGGAGATGAGGGAGAAAGTTTGTTTTTTATCTATCTTTCGCTGTATATTTCATGGGTTATTCACACCGTTGTACATTTCAAATCACATCTGTTTTCAAATTAATTCGAGACAATTGATGCTTTGAGAGTTTGCTCCGTGTTGAGCTGTGTGCAGACGACTTGAGATCATGTACATACCAGGACGACAACAAAGATGGGTCCTGCGAAGCTCCAGATGAGTGTGTCGTGGACAGAGAGCCAACAGAAGTCTGGGTTCCCGTATCCCTGAGGGTCAAGACCTACCGCCAGACCTGACCACACACAAACACACACAGCATTATTCTCCGAAATCATTTCAAAAACTTCCCTGGCATCTGTGTTTGATAACAAGTGGTGACAAATCCAGGATATTCCCCTTTGTTTTTCTTCCTATTCCAATTTTCCGACTGTCATATCCGTCACTTATCGCTGTCATTTGCACTTTCGTCTCTTTTGGATCTCTGTGTATTTAGCGCTGCATCCGTCTCGCACTATTTCTCAATCCAAATTCCAATCAGGTGAAGCTCTGCTGGTCTCCAATAAAGCATGTCAGTACATCACAAAGCAATTGATCCATTACAAGATGCGTTACAACAGTAAAATATGTAGAAAGTGACAGGCTTAAAGAACGGTGACGAATTGGAGATATGAGCTGGTTAAAAGGAATCTTAGAAATAAGGAAAGAATAAAAAGACACATAATACTTTTGTCTTATATTGTGTAAATATTGTGGGTTTCTAAAACAAAGCAGGATAAAATATGTCTGTCTCTGTCCGTTTCTTGTTCATTAATTTTCCCACGAAGATTAAAGAGAGGAGACAAGTCCCTGCACGAGTCTCCCTGACAACCTGCCATCTTCATTTGCTTTGTGTGGGTGCGTGTGTGTGTCTGTGTGTGTGAGGGCCTCACCCGTGATGATGGCCGGTATGCCCCAGCCCATGGCGTAGTAGAACCTCATGTGGCCGTGGTTGATGTTGCGCAGCTCAGTCAGCATGCGGTAGATATGCAACCCTTCCACGAACATCCAGGCAAAGGTGCACATGTAGAAGTAATGCAGGAGGATGGCGATCACCGTGCACACGAACTGCAGGGAGAAGAGATGCATAGGAGGGAAGAAGAGACAGAGATCTGTAAGTATGTGTTTACATTTTGATGGACTCCAGACGAGCAATAAGAGAAACTGCTTTATTTTGAACCACTCAGTGAGATTCAAGACAGGTTTTGAGCTTCTTCAATGTAACCTTTTACGGTTTTCCACTGTGTATCAAACAGATATCAATACTGGGCTGTTTGGCAGTCAAAACAAGCTATTTGATTTTGATTGTATGTCACCTAACTGTTTTTGACCTTCCAGCTTGTTAAATAGACCAATCACCAATAACCAATCACATTGTCAAAGAAGGTATAAACAGATTAGTCAATGGGTAAAATAACACTTTCAGGCTTTCGGCAGTATATCTCAAACTTTTTTTATGCCAAACTTCACCAACTTATGTGATGAAGCAATGATTTAGAGAGAGAGACAAAGACAGACAGAGAGAAAGAAAGATATAGACTACCTTGACAGGGTTATAAATCATTGTGCAGATGGCCCTGGGCACACACTGACAGCATTCCACAGTACTGACACACACACACACACACACACACACACACACACACACACACACAAGGACATGCTTGCACATTGCACACAAACACACTTAGAATTCAGATATGTAAAAAAAGCAAAGGAAAACCACAGATGAAAACCTCTTTCTCAAAGAACTCCCTGCAGACTTGGCTTCTACAATTCATACAGGTGCTGATAACGCAGTGTGTAACTCAGTCCCCCTCTTCCCAGTCAAAACACTGTGAGTCAGAACATTTGTCCCAGAAACAAGACGAAACTCCCACAGATCCATTGGAAACTTTACACATTCATGCTCCTAATCTTTTATTCTGGTTTGGTGGTCGGCCTCGGACAGAAATATTATGCTATGGATGATACAGATTAGCTCAGTGAAGGGCAGTGAAATCCGATTGTTGCTGTAGAACACTGGAGGTCATCTACACTGTATTGGAGGAATCAGAGCGCTGTCTAGATAGTTTAGTTTTTTATGTCTCTTGTCCAAATATGATGAGAAATAGACAGAAATAATAATTAAAAAAAATTGCCCATAACCTCCACTGAAATATATGATATAAGGTTATTCTTGACTTTTTTCCATTGTCATGGTCAGAGCCAAACATCTGGCTGACAGCTGGCATTCAGCAGCTTCAGGATTGACAGTTGGATCTGATGATCTGGTGACGTCTTTGTGTAACGACTGTAAACATCTGGTTGAGCCAGACAACTCAGAGCTGACACATTGGTTTCAAAGGGAGATTGTGTAACATGTGAAAGATGAGATCAAATCAAATTAATTAAAATCTGTCTTCTATTCTCCTACTTTCTATCTGTTGCTTTAAAAAAAATTTATTTAGTGTTTTTCACACTTTACTTTACACCTCCTTACAATATAATAACACTAATTAAAAACCTATACACATTTATCATAAAAACAAACAAAGGACAAACAGTTTGCAAGGGAAAAAAGTGTAACATTTAACAAATAAGTACAATTTTAATTGCAAAGTTTCGTTAATTGGTTTATGAGCAGCTTGGCAACTTGTGCCAAAAGTCTTGAGAGGGCGTTCACATGAATTTTCCCAGACGTAGCTAAGGAAAGCTAAAGGCCTCAATATGCACCCATAAAGTGTCTGAATTACAACAACAATTATGTGCCACAGGAAAACGTGGCATCCGTGTCACTATCAAATTCAAAAAGCCACTTTTCACTATTTTTCAAATATTTTACTTTTATGACGTAACCGCTTGTTTTTTACATCTCCCTAAGAGCTATCAAGTATTTGACCTTCCAAACCCCATTGCATTCAAAATCAATGAGCAGGAAAACCTATCAATTAAGAGATTAATGATGTTTTCTGTAGCAGACACGTAAGTGAAAACTAAAGAGTCGTTTTGGAAACCTTTGCCGAGGTCTTCAACCCTGGGGCCTGTTTCTGGAAACAGGTACCAGTCACAGCACGTCTCCTCCACTACTGGCCCAGGGAGGTGTGTGTGTGTGTGTTTGTGTGTGTGTGTGGGTGTGTATGTGTAGCTGTACAGCTGTGTGTTAAGGATCAAACACACTGTTTGATCCTTTACTGTATGTTGACTGTGCATGTGTGCGTTCATGTTTCTGTGACCGACCTAACTCCAAAATAGATTATGAATGCAATAATCAACACTAATCAGCTCAGTAGACAGACTTCAGACTGTAAAGTGTCTCAGCCTACATCCTATAGCTCTTTAATTAGAAAAAATGTATGGACATTTTAAACTTAGACAGTAAAATAAACTGGTTATATCAGGTTTTGTTCAAAGAGGTTTCTGGCAACCAGTGGATTCCTAACTAATGTCGTCTTTAGCTGATCGTCCTAACATGTAATCTGTCGTATAAAGACTGACTCTCAGGTAATCCTCGGCCCATTGAGCGTGGTAAACCCCTGTCAACACAACGTAAGACGGCAGCCCGCAGGCCAAACTAATTATTGTCGGATGCCTGGGAGTTTAATACAGTAAACACAGAGACATCGTTATCCCGCTTCATGTTCCACAAAAGTGCACCCCAAGCAGAGGAAAATGTACTAGCTGCTGGGTGTCTGTATCACTTTTGCAGTCTGTCTTGTTTCCATCAAAACGCCCCAGGTGTCATCTTTTTTCTCTTGTTAAAATACATATATATATAAACATCACTCAAGAAATCCAAGTGATTGTAAAAAAACTTCCCCTCTCTCACAATTTTAAAGAAAAGTCAGTTTTAAGATCCGCTCCCTGATCTGGATCCACACCAAAATATAATGTGATCTTCCCTGACCCATTCTGCCTCTTTCCACCAAGTTTCGTGAAAATTCTTCCAGTTATCTTTATGTAACAAACAAACCAATAGAGATGAAAACACAACATCCATGACAGAGGTAAGCATATATCCCTGAGTCACCTGTGACACTTGAATGCACTGAAATTCAATACTGTTGCTGAGTGTGTTTAATAAACAGTTGAAAAAGCTAAAAGTAATGGAAGAATAACACCTGAAAAGAAAACGTCCACCTTCTGCCACTACAAGTGGTACAAGTGGAAACTCGATAAAACCACTGAGGCAAACAGTTAAATTCTCTGCAAACATCAGTGTAAAAATATCCACTCTGGTATAAATAATAGTGTTGAATAACATCCAATTTAAAATCCCTTCAAAAGAACAGGTTTGGAACATGCTTAGTGGTGCAATGAACGTGAACATGAGTCCATCTGACGGGGTTGTGGGGTTATGTCCAACAAATAAACACACTCACCGGATTGTCAGTCTGATTGATGCCAAACAGGAAGACGAGCTCAGAGAAGAAGAGTGCTGCCACCAGGTTCCGATGGATGGCGTGGAGGTTGGAGCGGAGGCGGTGCAAGAGGCACAGCAAGATGAAGGTGAGGAGGAGCAGGGTGAGGGAGGCGGACACTGTGGTGTAGGTGACGATTTTCAGGGGGAGAACGTCACCGTGCTGAGGAGAGAGATTCAGGAGTCGAGTCAGGAAATCCATACAAAGAAATCTTTTTATAAAGCGATGAAGCAGCAGAGACAAAGGTTTAAGGACGCACCTCTCTCTTGGAGATATCCATCAGCACAGCGAAGCTGGTCAGGTGATTACACTGACAGCTAATGTGGCTGTTGTTTCTGTTCAGCACCTCGCAGCCTTTAGAAGACCAGCCGCCTGTTCCTCCGATCCTAGACACCAACACACACATTTACACCAAAATCAGGAATGTAGAAAGGTACAACAGACTGCTTGGAGAATCCAAAAACATAACTACATCCACTAACCCTGCAAAAGTTTATCTCTGAGATTCTGAAAACTAAAGTCCAACTTACGCAATGGAGTGGTCCCAAAAGACGCAGACAGGCTTGGTCCTCTCCTCTGTCTCCAGCAGGATGTACTCCAGGGTGATGGGGGGGGTCTAAGGTGGGTGGGAGAGGCGGGCCCTCACTGTGGACTGTGGCGCTCACTATGGCCGTGTTGATCACTGGACGGTTGGGGAGCCTGGAAACACAACGTTTTTTAAACACTGAGCTTTAGCAAGTTTTCAAAAAAGACCATGGACTCATAGCCTGTATATAAAAATGGACGACACCTTTCCACTTCCCTGGATAACGTGCACAAGCCCAATCACGAGTCAGTAACAGCTGTCAATATAATAATTTTTTTTTGCATCGTATTAACTATTCACAATAATGAATACAAAATTACACATATAGATACAAAAATATGAAACAACCCAATGATAGAAGTTACTGTTTGAAGTAAAGTGTAAAGATACCATTAAAATGAGCACAGGCATCAGTGCAATAAGAATGACCTAAAGTGATAAAAAAACATCTGTGAGAAAAGTACTTTTACTTTATAGTTTGGTCCATGTTCCATCCAACAACATGGAGGAGGCAAGGTTTACGACTTATACTGCCACCAGCCACCAGTGGGTGGTCAAGATGCTTTTGCCTCCCTTTTGTGGAGCTACATGCAGTCCAATCAGGAGGCCCAGAAGTTTGAAAACACTTTTTTCTCTTATCTTATCATTTTGTTAAGGTCCCATTCTTGTCTCAGTATCATATTTTTGGGCCCCGACTCAATGTTTTCTCAGTATCACAGAGGCCTACGTGGGCAGGGATAAGGTGGCTCTTTCAAACACACTCAAACGAATATGATTTGTTTTAACATCAAAGAGGAAATGGGATGTGGGGTCTCTCTAACAGTTGACAGAACATTATGAATTATAGTGAGTATAGAGTTCAGACAGAGTGTGGGCTCTTTCTTTTGGCCTCTGTTTAGTATCACTCTAAACAGATTGACTGCTTTACACATCATGATTTAATCCCGGCAGAGTAAGTGAGAAAGTAGGAGTAGAGTCTAACAAAAGCATGTAACTGTGTGTAGGTCTGAACATTCTGACTTAGAGCCTGAAAGTACTTTATAGATAAAATGCAATCGTCTACCTCAGACTCCTGCGATCGGGGTCGTATCTTTCCGGGAGCAGCTCTCCCAGTGATTTGTACACTATCACCACGGCAACCGGCAGAGGGACGGCAGGCTCGAGGTGTCGGCGTCTCCTATCAGACACTGTGTGGTCCTCCTCCTGGGGGGGGTCTGTTGGAGTCGGAGGGGCCGGACTGGGTTCAGCTGAGTTAGATGGAAAGATAAAGTTATTGACTGAGAATACTGTTTCAGTCAAGTGTGGTTTACAAGACTTATGAAACTAGTGTGGTTTTATTGTACCTTTGTGGTCCTGGGAGCCAAAGTTGAACTGGGAGAAGTGGACAGACGACCCGAGCTCTTTGGGATAAGTCTCCTTGATTTCCTTGAATCTAGGAAACGTCGCCCTTTCAGGATCCGACACATCGAGGTAGTCCACGGTTAGAACTAGAAAACAGGCAAAGGAAAATTGTGAGCATGGTGCGACACATTGAAAACCTGTTTGTCCCACAGCTGGTTTTTTAATCGTCCACTCACTCATGTTCTCCGTAACAATCGTGAAGGGTTTCAGGTAGGTTTTCCTGACGTTCTTAGCCAGCGTGCTGGCGTAGTCCTCGAAGTTGCGGAGCAGATGGGCCGTGCCGCCGTCAGTCTTCTGGATCTGCTCCCAGTGCTCCTTGGTTTCAGGATCCAGGATGGCACTGCCCGCTCGCACCAAATTCTGGATAAAAATATAAACATGTAACATGCATGGAAATCTGAAGAGCACGTCCCATTGTGTGTGTTGGAAAAGGGAGAATGGCGCAGCTTTCATTCCCACTCCTCATCCTGAACGCCTGATCTTCCATGAACTGTAACTTTGGTGAGTGGGTACCGTATCCGATAATAGCAGCTTAAATTACCAGAATCAGGCCCAGCAAGATTAAGAGTAATGCTGAACTGTAATCAGTTAAAAAGAAGAGCAATTCATTCAAAACAGTTTTTATCTCCACTATTCAGCCTGGACATTTTTTAAGATTTCTAAATAGAGTTTGGTGTATATGTTACAGAAGCAGTATTTTGGTTCAGGAAGCCGAGGATCAAGGGTAATATCCAATATTCAGTTGTGTTTCAGTTTGATGGGATTTGTTTTTCTATAAATGAAAATTCCTAATCGCTTAAACATGGAGCCAAACATAAATAGACCCCACGTATGGCTGCAGAGTGTGCTGTCGCTCAGTAAAAGCATTGCTTTAAGTTCTTTGCCAAGTGGAAATCTGTTCGATCCTTTTTAAACACTTTTTAAAAGTTATTAAATCTAACTCTAAGTCTAAGTATTATATCCAGACACTTTTCTTTTCTACCTCATTGAACTCTGCGTCCCTCATGGCGGTGAGGTCGAATCCCGCCTGCTGGCTCTCGTACAGCAGCACAAGATTCAGCAGCTGGGCGGACGTCTTCACGTCGTTGCCGTAGTAATGAGGAGTGTTGCTGGTGGCGCTGTTAAGCAAGCGCACAATGTTCTTGGACTGCTCGCCGTCCATCCTTGAGCTGTTGCGCCGAAGGTCGTCGCTCTGAAAGAATGAAGGGAGGGAGGGAGGGGTGAAAAGAGAACGAGAAGGAGCGCTGAGTGGGTGCAATGAAACAGAACAGAAACTGGTCTATTCCAGGATTAGTGAGACTTTGAGAAAGTTCAAGACTTAAGTATTAGGTTCAGGTTCCAACACAATAGGTGAAAAACCTCCAATAGACTGCTGATCAAATTACACTTGACTGAAGACAATGCTGAGAACAGATGAACTCATATGTGAACCAACCAGCAGGTGTAAAACACTGATATATCCTTTTCTCTGTGCTCATTCGTGCATCTCTGAATTAAACTTACAGAAAGACCAGAGTTGATTTTGCACTTTACTCAATGGACATGTCATGACAAATACCCGAGTGGAGAATTTCATCTCAAACAGTTCAATTTCATTTGACTCACCAGCTTCTTCAGGTAGGAAAAGGTGACGGTGGTGCAGTTGAAGAGCTCGGGCGACAACCAGCCTTTCTCCTCACTACAGTGCCGGATGGCAGTGCCTGAAATACAAAAAACAGAGAAAGAAAAATCAATTAACGCTCCCATAGAGAACCATATACTTAATAAAATTACTTTACATCACAAAATAACTACTTTATTTTAGAAATCAAAAGAAAAAATAATATATTATTTCTCTGGTTTTTCCTCTCAGGTTGCTGGATGTAGGTAATACCTACAGACTGAGCTAATACAATATACTGCATACTATGCTGTAGGGGTTTTATAAGAAATCTTATGATCTATACTTTCATTTTTGTGTAGTATTGTCTTAAAAAGAGAATATGTGCCGAAGTTAAACAGTTAAGAAAATATTAAAACTTCTTGTTTAATAATCTGAATCCGTCATTCCATTTGGATCAGTCGGAGAAAAGGCTTCATCCAAATGTGAAGTTCTTCTCGTGCTTTTGTCAAGAAGAAAAAATGGCTAAAGGAGTTGCCAGTTGAAGCCCCGAGAGGGTGAAGGGCAGCGGAGAAAGTTGGGGGCGGACGACAAAAGGGGTCACCATGGTGATGGCGGTTACTAAGGGGTTGTAACAAGGAAAGTGACGGCGCTTTACTGAGAACGGGTCAGCGAGCTCAAGTTCTGAGTTCACATCCATTCTCTCGTCTCAACCACACACACACAAACACACAGCTGTCGGAGGCAGGGAACTACTCTCAGTAAATGTACATGGGGTTTCTCTGCAAATTCAAAACTAAAAAATTTTGGGTGAGAAAAGCTCTGCTGGATTAACTGACCAATCAGGGAGCTTCATTACAGTTTTTTTCAGCGAATACCTTAATATATAATCACTCAAGAACAAACACACAGACACACATACACAAACTCCACCTTCACGAGCACTCACCAATGGATCCTTTGGGACAGTTCATGGCCGCGGGCCGTCCAGGGTTGGTCTTGGGCCACCAGATGCCTGCGTCGAACGCCTTGGGGCAGCCCATCTTCACCGCTGTGGAGGAAAGAAGGAGAGTAGATGGTTCAGATCGTGTGATGTCAGACAAAATTAGCTCTTTAAGAAGTTAAATCGTTAACTGAAACTGAAATACTTGAGAAAAACTTGAATGAGCCCTGGTTCCATCTCACACACTGTCAAAAAATCAGCCACACAAACTAACAGTGATATTTGTGACAAATGAATCCTACAGAGCCACTGCACAATAGAGTGTGGATACCCGATCTGGTGTAAATTGCGTGAAACTATATAATTATTTATCAAATGTAGGACTTTCTGTCTTTGTTGGGGCTACGGGGCTAATGTGTGATATTTACCTGGCAACAACTGCACACAACAACTCCAAAATAAACAATGATGATTGGATTAGCTAAGTAGTTCCTTTGAGAAAAGGTACAGTTGAGTTCAAGAAAGGTTCATGAAGATCAAAGACAACTGACAATAGTAAGATTTGTATTTACGCTGATTACAAACGCTGTTGTTGCCTGGATGAAACTTCAGGTCGTTATGTGAGTGTGTCAGACATGAAATTGTGGCCGGCGCCGCTCTCTCTCTATTGCATAAGCAGCAAACCATGTAGAGGTTCAGCATATCTGAGTTAATAAACGTCCAGGACAGTCCCACATTGTTTCATTCACTTTCTGTAGCAAATTCACTGTAGTAACCCATAACTTCTCCAAGTCTGTTTAATATGGCCCGTTTTGGAAATGTGAAAACCTTTTTGAGTGTCAATAAAAATAAATAAAATATTATTAATAAATTATCACTTTTACTTTTCCATACTCTCCTTTTTCTAGAGGGTAATTTATTTCTAAACCATGAGAGCATCTGTCATCATCAGCGGCTGCGGTGACATTAACTGAGTCTTTGAGAGGCTTCCTGTCGTCTGGGCTGCAGAGCTGACAGATCGGTATGAGGCCTGCCATGGATGGTTACATCTCAGTGACCCGCACAACATAACCAAAGAACTCTCTCTCTTTTTTCATCCCCGCCACTTTCCTTAGTCAATTCCTCGTGTCAGGATTCATTAGAGCATATCCACATGAAACTATCATATCTGAAATCATATCAAACAAATAAAACCCGCTGATTTGGAACATCTGTCATTAACAAAGAGAACTACATCCAGCTCCATTCAAAGTCTGAGCACGTTCCGAGGCGTGGAAGAGCTTCAAACTGGGTCAAACAGTAACGACATTGACATTTGTTCTCAGGCCTTCGCGGTTTTGTCTTCCATTCATCTCTACTGTATTGTGTGCGCGCATGGCCGCTGCCAAGTTTGCCCACAAGCCAGACTCGCCTCTTCTGCTTGGCTGGCCATCGACAAAACCAGAGAAGTTAGCTGGACTGCAGCACCAGCAGATGTGAGCGACACTATTTGTCTCCTCCTGACACTTCATCAATTCATCCGGGTACACGTTGGGAACCGGAAGATTAAAAGGAATAATACAACCAATACACCCAGAGCTGTACTTGTCATAAACATCTGAGCTTTATAGATGGTTTCATTTCTCATGAACAGCGTGTTACTTATGTGATCGGTCAGCATTTTGGAACAGCTACGGACAAGCTATGTTAAGTTATCTTATGTTGTGAATAATGTTTAATTGTTTATTTATCCTTAGTTGGTATCCTTGTATAATTTGTATTATAGTGCACATATACTTTTACAACCTTATTTTTTTATTTTGGTTTTTATATTGTATTCTACTCATTTTATACCTATAATTTGCATTTCTATTTTTCTTGTTATTGCCGTGATCTGTTTATATATTTCTATTCTCGGCTGAAACGGCTAATTTTGCTTCTTCTTTATTTCTTTTGACTTAACCTTAACAACCATGGGATTTGATTTCAATATCCCAGTTCCCTGTTGAGGATAATATAAATCTCACTCGCAAAAAAAAGTGTAAAGAATTGGGAAATAAACAATTTATGTAATTACATAGTAATAAAATTAATGAATTCAACTACCTTTACATCCAGTGGTCGTGACTTCAGAAAAGGGGTGATCGCAGCGGTTGCACTGACGACCTATGACTCCTCCCTTACAGGGGCACTGTCCGGTGATGGGGTCGCACGTCCGAGACTCAGAGCCGACTGAGAAGCACTCACAGGGGTAACAGGTGTCCTCGCCCTCGGGACGATAGTGGTTGTCCTGTGGGACGAGAAGACGCGTTACACTAATGAAATATTCAGTACATTCAAAGAGAGCCGGAGGACATTAAGATATTTTGAGGCGCCATCATGAGTCCAGGTAATTTTTTCTTAACAGCAGCAATAAGCTACGCTTACAGTATAATACTGAGACATGTTAAAGATGTGCAAGCGAAAATAAGTCATTTTAGATAAATGGTTCAGTATTTCATGAGTTCTCGAGCTAAATGTCAAACCACACCACATGGTTTCCAAAAAAATGACCTGTGTAACCTTTCTTCTAATCATTCTCCTTAATCCCTCCCTTTTATATTCCCTTTCAACCTGTGAAATCTCATGATGTGTGTGTTTGTACCTTGCAGCGACACTCTCCTGAGGTCTTGTTGCAGTCTTTGTGAAATCCTCTGGAAGTATCACAGTTACAGGGACCACACATGGGACTGCCCCACCAGCCCAGGGGACACGGCTTCTCCACTCTGTCATCGAAAAAACATGGACAAGTTGAATTAGACTCAGAACACACATATATTTATTATGTTTAAACTGAAAGAAAATATAACTTGGAATTATTGAAGACCCTTATGACAAGGAAATGGCATTTGGGCTTGATATTACAGATAAGTAAGAATAAATAACACACAAATAATTAAGAAAAAACAAAAACAAATTTAAATGTGTTTAAACATGAATGAACATATTTTCTGCTTTGTTTATTCTGTGAAATTAAAGTTTTTCTGGCGATATATCAGCCAATTGTATTCTCTCACCGATAATTAAGTCAAGCTCTGATGCACTAATTCTTCCAGAAATGCAGGTTAATCTCGCATGCAGCCTCAGATTTGTACTTTTTCTTAAAATTACAAAAAGAATAAGAAGAATTTTCTTCCTCCCTCTGCTCTTTATACCAGCTAAGGAGAATAAGTAGAAAAAGACAACAAAATACACACTATATATCTGCTGTATATTCAACGCGATGGTTGATCAGGTTTCAACATGTTGCTGACTTGGTATCAGCTTGTACAAATCTGATTACTTCCAATCAGTTAACTTTATCTCTCACTAAACGTCTTGTGGTGGCCTGAATTTAGAATAAACTGCCTCCACAGTTTGAAGTCTGTGAATCAAGTGTGACTCAACACACAGAGACTTCCTTTCTCCCAAGAGAGAGAGAGAGGATGGGATCTCCGGTGGAGTGATGTGATCTGATAGGGGACAAGCGCCGGTATGAGGCAACTGAGACTAAACACCTATGGAGGATCAGTGAGGCGTGGCGGGGGAATCCCACATCCTGCTCCAGACAGGAAGTGATGCGTGTCAGAAGGGTCAGGGTTAAGGGAGGAAATTACTTGTTCTCATCAGGGTTGGCTTATTCACGGGGGCTGTATGACACACTGCTGACTGTGCAGGCCAACACACCTCTCTCTGCATGAATAAATTAATTTCTTCTCTTTTTGATATCTCACACTCTTTCTCTTTTTCTTTCTCTCCTCACACACACAGGCACACACACTCTCTCCAGCTCGGATTACTGACTAATAAAGCTGCTCTCAGAGACTCAGGACATTGGCAACATTACGAAAGGAGCAAGGGCCTAACACAACAAAGAGGATTAGTGGGCTTTTTCTCAGAGGGAGGCAAAGTCCACTTTTAGTCTGGTTATTTTTAACATCTGGATACGAAGGACTCTTGTATATCTTGGAGGGATCATTGGGCATAAAACATTTCTGTCTTTCAAATGTCTTTCAATGAGGATTTATAGGAATATCCTGAAGTATCTATACTGGGAAATTTAAAATTGCCTTTAAAAGGCAGTGTTGGGAGGCAAAGCTTTATGCAACCTGCAGACTTTTTATGAATTTGGTAATAACTGTGAATTTAAAACCAGCATTAACATATTTCATTAAAGAACAGACGTTTAGTTTAGGTTACAGCTCAAAAAACACATTCAAGTGTGCAGTACCACTTTGAGGAAGTTGCTGAAATGAATTGGATGCTTCTGGCAATATTAAGACTGGGTGCTGACGTTCACGGCAGTTTGCCTTTCACACATGCACATGCGGAGGTGCTGTGTACAGACGCAATCGCAACAGCTACAAATCCTCTGCAGGTGCCTCCTCCAGAGAAACTCCAAAGTCTGAAAGCATCTGAAAAGACACATACACAGAGAGGAGGGGACCTTACTTGTTTTCACAGTACTGGCCATAGTAGTTTGGTCCACATTCACAGGTGTATCCATGGGAGGAACTTGGCTTGCGAACACAGGAGGAAACATGCTCACAGGGGTTGAGCTGACAAGCGTCCACACACCCCTTACCAAAGTAACCTGGATGGATAAAAAGTGAGAAATGAAGTTACTGAGTGAAATAAACACTTTATAAAAGTACTTGTGTTGATGCCGGTGTGTATTTTTACCTGAGTCACACACACAGGTGTACGTGCTCCAGTCGTCGCTGCAGTGGCTGTTGTCGGGGCAGATGTTGGAGTCGCAGGGGTCGTCCAAGTCGCAGCCGTCCTCCACACGGATCTTCAGACCCTGAGCCATGTTCACGTTGACTACATTGGTGGATGTCTCACCCACACGGACACCCTGATGGACAGGACAAAGTGATGAAGAGTGGAGGCATAAGGACGAGTTTGATACCTTTCAAGACCGCAATATTTCTCAGACAATTTTTTGCGAAAAAATGAAATATACACACAAACACACAACCACACACACACTGACCTGTATGCAGCCAACAAATCCTTTGTTGACATGGTTTCCTTCTCCAGGCAAACCTCCAACGTGCAGAGTTTGCAGTTTCAAACCTGGCAAGTCATTACCAATCTCCACTGACTTCTGAATAAACAAAGATTTGCAAAAAAGACAAAGTAGATTTTGTAAATTTTCATGCATGAAACTTAATGCAGCACATTTACAACTCTTAATATAATGTGCCTTTTACCTTGTACATGCTATAGTCCAGGGAAACAGTGACCATGTATTTAATGTCCTTGCCGTCTTTAATACTCCTCAATTCTACCAGCAAGTGGTGCCACTCTCCATCATTGACCCGAACTTGGGGGAAGCTCAGCGATGCCACGAGCTGCTTCCTCAGCCTCACTTCCATACGGACCTGTTGCTCACTCACCTGGGTGATGCGGAAGATTACATTTATTGACAAGGAACTCTAAATTATCGCGAAATTGTACTATATTGTACTAAATATTGCACTATATGCTGAAGCTGCTAGCATCTCTGTTGACAAGAAGCTATTCATCTTACCATGAGGTCGATGGTGGAGGAGGGTCCGACGTTGGCCTGAAAGAGGGTGCCAGAGGGCTGCCTGGTGCGGAACATGAGGCCCATGTACCAGGGAACAGCGACGGTGATGTCCGGGTCGCTCAAGGAAACCAACGCCTGACCGTCGAAGAACTGGGGAGACCGCATCACTGGGGAAAGACACGACAGAAGAATTTGATTGGTGTTATCTGTTTAAAGGTGCTATGAATAACTTTTAAGGGCAAGTCGGTGCTATATTTAAACAATTATGTAACATTATGTAAAATTATCAGATGTCTGCGGAGAGGCAGTTTTATACAGGACAGGACAAGCTTTTAGAATTCCGCAGAGGGAACAGCCAATTGTGAAATCCCACATAATTATCAGCTTGGGTGCAGTGAAAGAGAAAGAATCAAACAATGGAGGTTTTTTGAGTAAAGACCAAAAGCTTTATACTTAGCAAATAAAGTCATCTGCACCCACTGAATTTCTCATTTATAGAGATTATACAGAAGTGTCACAGAAAAGTATTTAGAGTTTGGTAACAATGATTAATTTGTATGGCTTGTTACTCCCAATCCAATGTCTGCAGACGTCAAACAATATCCGATACAGACCCAAGGTGGTTTATATGTGTGAACTCAGTGGATTTTGAGAGAGAGTTCATACAAAATCAACTCACACACATGCACACATACACACCATGGGTCAACCTTTCAGCAGAGCATACAGTCTGCAGCGTAGACACTGTATGGCTCCTCAGGGCACAGATTTCAACTAAGCATTCGCAATCACAGGCGCACAAAAGCTGCAATTATGAGATAAAGCACATATTTGTTCCTCGTCGCAGGTAGCTGCAGCCGTTTGAGTCGGAGCACTTTGCTAAAAGCTTAGTGTGGTGTAAAAGGAAGAAACAACCACTTCTTAGTTCTCATTAACTCTGTCAAGAAGAAGAAGAAGAAGGCAGGAAGAGGGCCTCTGTGAGCACGCTCCATCAGTGTGCTATCATCTGCTAATCAGCACTAGAACTATGATTCTGCTGTGGCTGACAGAAAATCTTTCATTACTTTTGCAACGGGCTAAATGAAAAAAGATCTTTCATTGTGAACCTGTGAACGTCAATTTTGGACACACACAGAGTTTCCTTTGAATAGTAACTAAATGACAACCTGCAGAATATGTTGAGTGAAGCAGATATTCCTCCTCTTATTTGTTTGCATTAAAACAAAAGTGTGGGTTAGGTCAGTGTGCTGTAAACACAAAACAGTGATTTCAGTGGACGCGTCTGACTTGAACCATCTCCTGCCATCTCCAAAGGCAAAGTTCATATGTAAAAATGGCTTTATTTTGCGTTTTCAAACATCACATCTTTTTCTTGGAATAGTGTTAGAAGGCAATTGGGCATAAAGCTGGTTAGTGGTCCTAATCTGAGTCTTTAAATTCTTCCGGATAAGGGTGAAGCTCAAACAGAGCTGCAGTTTGTGGATGGGAGAGCAGACACAGGACAGCATTGACCAGAAACAAATTAGATCCTACATTGAGAACCATATCCACTTTCATGATTCCTTTTGTAATGACTCCAAAAACGGTCACCAGATATATTGACATTAAACACGTTTAATTGCTACACCACCTTGTTTGACACCAGTCCAGAGATTTAAACTCGACTTGTCATAACAAGTTAATGCCACCCCTGAACGTGCAGACCTATTTCCAGTGTATAGTAAGCTTATACTTAGCCCTACTTTCAGTTAGCATGACCCAACTCATTACCAAACTTAAAATATCTGTCTGTACAGTTGAAACCTCTTCTGATTGAATACAAAGATAAACCGTCTCCAGTCTGGATGCATTTGGCAGCGGAAAAATAAATGACGACAAATCCCTTGTTTCTCGTGCGGTGGCGTCGAGGTCGCACGGAGCCTCAAACCAAACGTGTCAACAATGTGGCGGAGCAGCCAAAAACCCTCTTCACAGGCCGCTGTGATCCCAGGCCCAGTTCAGAAACCGGATACCGGAGGCTGGCACTGCCGAGGCGGCTACCTCATAGACGAGATGGCAGCGAGAGGTATTCACACCTTCGCGTATTGTTTGGAAGCTCGCCCTGAAGGAGGGGAATCAAAGTTCTCGCCTTACATTAGGAGAACATGAGATGGACGTAAATATCAACACTGTTGGGAAGCGATGATTTTATGTTCCCCGACACATTTATTATCGCTTAGGTCCTGATCAATCTTTCAGCATGTATGGCTGCAGATAAACTGTATACAGTCGGACCACACACTGTAACATGAGCCGCTTGTCACATGGCTGCTGAGGTGGCAACTGTGACAGCTATGGGGTTACTGCAGGGTGTGTTTGTGTGTGAGTGTGTGTGTGTATGTCTTCTGTTTCATCTTGATTTTGATTTGAGTGTAGTCTTTTTAGGAGTGACTCAGAGTTCGATCTTTGTCCTAAAACTCCAAACCTGAGTCCTGTTTTTGTGTGTGTGTGTGTGTGTGTGTGTGTGTGTGTGTGTGTGTACAGCAGCACGTGGGGGGGCTTTACTGTGACTTTCTATTGTGACTGCTGCAGTCAGACTGAAACAAGGGAGGAGTTCCTTATCCCACTATCCAAGTTGATCTCCCGCGCTCACACCATTTCCTGGAAGTCCTCGAGACCCATACACTTACTGCTAGTAAACACAAACACACACACACACACACACACACACTTGTCTGCACACACAAGCTCACAGGGATGCAGGCAGACACCTGCATCAACTGTAAACCCAGACAATTTTTGACTCTATTTTAAGAGATAATTCATGTTTAATGACTAGAAATCGAAAAAAAAACACACACTCTGTCTACCTCTCGAACACACTAACACATACATACACACACACACAGTTGCATCTTTTACCTTGTTCACAGTTCTTGCCTCCGTAACCCGTTGGGCAGTTGCAGCCGTAGGTGTTCCATTTGTTGTCACACACTCCTCCGTTCTTACACACAATGTTTGCGCAAAAGTCTTTCTTCGCCGGACAACCTGGACATTAAACACACACAAATAATTTTGTTAATGTTAATGTTAAAGTGTAACTTCACCCTGAGACACGCCTACCTACAAACGATGTGGTGGTTTAGGGCCGGATCACACATACGCGTATAAGAAGCAAATATCCAAATGTCAAGGGTCAGAGTTCACCTAAGAAGCAACCCTGTGATTTGCCTCACACTTTTGATTAGAGGGTGTTAAGTTTTTCACTATAAATAAACGTCATGAGTCAAGACGTGTAAAACGTTAATGACTCTATGTAACTCATCAGAGAACAGTCATATATTTAATTTAAGTTCAATATGTCGAACCTTCTGCGGTGCCGTTGTTGGCGATGTGGCTGGCCATATCGATGGGTTTGTTGTCGATGTTGAGGTTTCTCATGCAGCCCACAAAGTCTCGGTTCCTGACGGGGAAGTCCTCGGGAAGGTTGGGAACGCCGCCTAGCAACAACGGGCCTGTTAAGTCCAGTGACCTGCAGACAACACAGACAGTAAATCAGAATAGGGTCCAAAACAATTATTTGGATTTAGGGTCTACAAGGATCAAACTCATATTTTGACCCTTTGAGAACATATAACATTCAAAATTTAACTAACTAGACTGTAACAACCCATCGATGCCCCCACTTCACCCAAGAAAGAGCAACCGAGGTAAAGCATCAACCCTTAGCATGACTGACATTTGTAAAATAAAGTTATTTTTCCTGAGGATTAAGGCTGGCACAAGGCTAACGGCTACCATCACCACAACTGAGTCCGGATCTACACAGTAGGGTCATGAAGGAAGCTGCTTACACCCACAAGCCCCTCAACATCAATAGCCACAGGGCTTTGAGAGACTTAATGTGAAGCAACGCTGCACAAAAACATGTTCAAACAGCGACTTTATAAATTGTGGGCATGTACAGTAAAGTACAAACAGTGTTGTGTGACCAGGAGCATGCGGAGCTTAGTCGAGGAGTCTTTAAGGAATTAAATCCCTAAATAAATCAATTCTGTTGCAAACTGCTACTGATTTTAAAGCTGTTTTAATTTAGAAATACCTCCCCAAGAATATTAATGTGACAATTTGCATGTGAAGGTATTAATAATCCAGACTAATGGATCAACCAGTGGTATTAGGTAGTGTATTCATTTAAATTCCAGAAGACATTTTTTAAGGCTAAATCCTGCATGACTTCCGATGGGAAAAACGTTATATTTAAAAGAGCCATACAAATGTTAGGGAGTAAATATCTATAATACCAACATATGGGCAGAAATCATTTTTTATTAAATTGGCAAAGATTTCTACGACGCCAGAATCGAACCTTCAGGACATATAATTGAAGGTTAATAATTAGTTATATAGTTATAATTATAGTTTAACCATAAATTCATAAATAAATGGAAAACATAAATACAATTAAATATATAGGATTTGATGTTTTAAGAATACATGTCAACAATAACAGTAAATCTATCAGGGATATTTGCAGAAACATGTCATTAGGAAGTGAGATGAGAAGAATTAATATCTGAAATCTGAAAATAAAACAGTAGCCTGTCATAATGTTTGGCCAAGTATCTTATCATTCCTATATATACGACGTGCTTTTGGGAGGAAATCATGTGAAAACAAACCACTCCGGTTACAAAAAAGATTTTCCCAGCACTGAAAGCCATGTGGTTCCTGTCTTTGAGTTAGTGACATGCATTTCCAAAAGTGAAACTGTTCAGGCAGCACATTACATAACATTGTAATGTACCGTATGATTGCAAATTCAGGCGAGACACAGTTCCAGTACCTCTGAACTCCTCTCAGCGTCTATTACCTGTGCAACAAGTTCCCGAAAGAATGTAACCTCATTACCTCCCCTTGAAGCGCTGTCTCCCCACCCTCTGCAAAAACTAAATGTGCTCCAGCATGTTAGCTTTTCAAAAGACTCATTAAAGTAAAAATGTCTCATGCTATAGAAATAAAAATCAATTAGTGTCTGGCAAACGCACGGTAAGTCATTTTAAGCCCTTGTTTTGAGGAGTGATTCGTTGTCTGAGGACGTGACAGCAGGAATACCACAAGGATGAGTGCACAGATTAAAATACAAAAGGAGGAGAGGGTGGTGAAAAGAGAGATGGGTAATCTGGTGTAATGGAGGCGATTGTGGCCCTCGAGGTACAAAATTGTCCCATAAGTGGTCCAGACCTGACTTTGACAGGGAAGAAAAAGATAAAGGATGCATGAAAAGAAAGACAAAAAGAAGAGCTTACTTCTTCTGTCCGGTCTGGGTGCCCTGGGCAGCGCAGGAGTAGTTGCCGATCTGCCTCCCGAAGCGAATCGCCATGGAGATGTCACAGTCGTCCACTGCAACCACAGCCACTTTCTCTCCAGAGGGTCCATGAGGGATGCCCAGACGCCCGATGTTAGGCTGAAAAGTGAAAGAAAATACAATCGTAATAGTTAATCAACGACATTTAGTGTTTATCTAGAGGATAAATGTTTGAGATACTTTACATGAAATAGTAAGATAAAATGAAGGGAGAAATGGTTTTTAAAGCTTGATTATCAGTTGCCATCCAAAAATAAAATGTAATATATATATATATAGACTCATGTACATTTCTTTGCAATTAGGGATGACTTGATGACGGCATTTTAGGAATCTGTATAATTTTCTTCATAAAATAATGCACTTTGTACTCCCTAATACCAGCATCGACAAAAAGTCCCCATAAGGCAATTATTGACAGGAAGTGTTGATGAAAGACTGTGGATGTGTGTTGACAAATGGAAAGTGGACAGGAAGCAGATCTATCATCTCCTCTTGTGCTTTTCTCAGTATTGTAATGATAAATTACTTCAACCAACTGAATTTAGTTCAAGATTTAGTTTTCCTTCTCAGTTTCTTCTCAGGTCTGCCGGGACGGCTTTTTGCTGCTCGATCGCTGCGGGTCAGCGCTACACAAACAATGTCTCGCTGGCTTTAGCCAACCTGCCGCGGAGGCACACAGGCTCTGCTGGCTTAAGACGACAAGAAGCCCTTTGTGCACTTGCTCCCAACTAATGATTACAAAGTAGGCTAATTCCTCCATCAAGGCTTGTGGCCGACGAATGTTGATCTGAGAAAATGTGGATCAGCTTAGAAAACCAGGCCAACAAATCGCTTTAGTTCTTGTAATATCGAACCTGAGACCGAAGTTTACTGGAGCATGTCCTTGATAATAGCAGACTTGCAACAGAGAGCGGGAGGTATTTGAGGAGTTTAATTAAAAAATGCTTCCACCAATTAGAAAATAACACCTCCTTTCATTACTAGCATGAAAGCGAAGCAGGAGAAATAATGTTGGTGAGGATATGAGTCATTCTAAAACACTTTCAATTTGAAATCAAATAAAGAACCATGTCATTTCCTTGTTGTGAGTGGTGTACAGTAGATTGGTGATTAGTCTGCTCTCTCTTCTATCTCTCCTGGGAGAATGGTAAATCTCTAGACTACAAAAACACATAACAAAGGGACTGCAGATCCCAGATCTGATCACAGCGCTGTGTTTACACTAGGCACCCGGCCTCCTTAAAGGCTGACAGAGAGCAAGAAAGACTTTCAAACCGCTGAGGTGACGGGTCGATTAAGGAAAGAAATCAATAAAAAAAATTAAAAAAAAATGTGCTACATTCTTTTAAGACAAAACATTTCAGGTATTTGTCTTATAAAATAAGAGAAAAGTAGTTACCAAAAAAAGTAACAGAGGAGACGAAGGGGAAACCCAGGCCTGGATAGAAAGACAATGTGTGCGCATGTGTTTGTCTCCTACACAAATAGGATTAGAGTAATGAGATACTGGCGGGGCAGACACACAGTAAAGGAAGAGGAAATAAAAGAGGGTGAAAAATAGAAAAGAAAGAGCGACAGGCAGAAACAGGGTCAGACACAGGAGACTGAAAGAGAAAGACAAAAGAAAGACCGGTAGACAGGACGGGTAGAAAAAAAAGAGCGACAGAGGGGTGCAGTGTTTTATATTTTGGCTTAGGTGGACTTCACCTCAGGATATTTTCCGATCCAGAGGGGTTTTTTGTTGTAGTTTGTCTCTGCCACTCCCGCTAATGTGCTGTTTCCACTAATTCTGCTAATAAACAAATCTACACTTTCCATAAAGACAAAGAGAAAGTACAACATCCTCTCACACCACTGCTGCTCTTCCGTTTTCAAAAAGTATAAATACGAAACTGAATAAATCCGTAGAGAACCCATTAGGTTTAGGTGTGTGTGTGTGTGTGTGTATGTGTCATCAGTAGCCTCCTGTATAATCAACCTTGTATGTCGAACACAATCATGCTGGTAGGAAACCACACCCCTGTCTCTGCACAGGTATCTACAGGTGTTAAATCCCACCCAGTCCTACTCCCAGCGTCACCATGGCGACCACAGACGTCTGTCTCTATCCAGACGGCACACGCGTGGACCAGTAAATTCGTGTCCGGGCCTCCGACTGCTGGCCGGAGCCCCATAACTCAAGGCAGAAAAGAAGGAAGAGTCTCATGATTGAATGTGTCCTTATGTAACTCGGATTCTTCCTGAGAGAACATGAGCTGCACTTCAGGAAATCTATGTCACAGCTGCTTTCAGGTGAGGCACATGCATTTTTCACACCACGTGCTCAGCAAGGTTGGAAATGAACACAGACTTGTGGCCAGATTGTTGATTAAGCAGTATCCTGGTAATTAGGACAACCTCATGCATAAACCTGCTGTGAGATTCACATGGATGGAAGTCCCCTGTGGCAAGCCTGGGAGACAAATACATAAAAGATCTGCTTTTGCTCAGAAAGCAGTCGAGCCTGAAGGAGAACAATGACGACCCGAACAGGAGCAACCAAAATATTTAAAGAAATTCCACAATGGAAAAGGAAAACACACTTAAAGGAGGAAGAGAAAAAAAAGAAAATGTCCTCTTCTGCATAGTTTATTGAACAGAAGCACAATTTGATTACTACTATCTATTTTGCTCTCTCCATTTTGTTTCTCTTTCAGAATTTGGAACCCAAATATGAGGGAATTCATTTGGAAAATGTGATGAATAAATGCCTCCTTCTTCCCTGAACAACTAATAGCAAGGAGACATTTAAATGGAATAGCACAGAAATTTGAGAAATGCAATGCATCTGTACTTTACTTAAGTAGAATAACTTTAACAATACACTGTGCTACACGTTCACAGAACTATATACAATGAACTCAAATTACTTTTCAAACCAGTGATGAAATGAGAAGATTTGTGTGATAGATAACTGTATAAAAGTTTTTCACATGCTACAAAAGGCAAAAGGTTGAAGATAAATAAAACCATGGTGTGAGAAAGACTCTTCGGGTTAATGTGAAGTCACGCTGATTAAAATCTTATCATCGCTGAAAGAATTCAGTGGAGTGAAGAGACAGATAAAGAGAGACAGGAAGCAAAACATGGGAGAGAGAGCGCATACCCACATAATGGACCCACAACCTAAGATATGCAGCTGTTACATATGCTGGTAACTTATAGCCTCACACACACACACACACACACATACACACAAAAGCATGCATGTACAATATGGTGGACAGTACACACTGTGTAAGCGCTAAACTGAGTATTTATGGAATGTGTGTAATGCGTGTGTGTAATTTGTGAGGGATATAAAAGTTCCTGTTGTTTCAGGTACAGAGTTCTTACTCTTCACATTAATTATAGGCAAATATTCAGATGCACTGCATGTGATGAACCGTATGTTTGAAGAAATAAATCAAGTTTATTATGGTGTCATGCATGGATCTGTACCCATACTGTATACTGTGATGAGTGGGAACCAAAAAGTCCATCTGTCTTGTTTTGTATTTAAAATGGAACTCATACAATAGCATATTAATAAATAAGTAGTATGATATAGAAATTCAACACAAATATATCCTTTTATGTCCATTACAAAAAATATAATGCCCTCTTAAGCTGAATGTGGATAAAGTACAAAAAAAAACGTAAAACCAAAGTTTTAAATAGTTTAATGGAGGTAAATCAATCAATGAAAAACATTTTGTTTTAACTTAGCGATTGATTTTACATAAAGGTGATGTTTAGTGCATACAACCTCTGGCTATAATCAAATAAAGTGAACAAGATTTTGTGTTTGGACGATTTTCCTATATAAAATGACTTCACTCAGTGAAGGCCATCTCCTCAATTGAACAATAACCCTCAACTGAATGTGCGTGTGGCTGGTTGCACTGTATTTAGTTTCAGGCTTCTGTCTGGCCCCTCATTTTAAAGTGCAATTGGCCCTAGCAGTGAGGGGCCCCATGAGAGTCTCTTATGTACCCTCCCCCTGACTGTGACCTATTGAAGATTCCCTCTCTCTCAGGTGTCGTCTCCAGGGGCGAAATGCTTGCTGCGGCCATGGCAACGCACTTGATCCCCACAGCTAGCCACAAAGGCGAGGAAGGCAGAGGACACGGGTGGACTGATGCAGTGACCCGCACACACACACACACACACACACACACACACACACACACACACGGAACACCCAAACAAAGTCACAGAAACAGGTCAAATTTTCAGCCTTCACCACAAATGATGCCAACTGCAATCGAAGCACCCTCACTTTCTCACACTGGTAACAGTCTACATGTAGACCCACCCAAGCTGCAAACACCCCCCCCCCACACACACACACACACACACTAACACATTTGCACAGACTCTCCCCACCAACGGAGGAACACATACTGACACCTCTATTATGACCAGGCTGCCTGTCAAAGCTGACAAGATAACTCAACCAGCCCTGCGGCCGGGACAAAGAGTTTTGCCGCACAGATGGAGTTACATGCTAAACACAGTTCGTAAAAAAACACACACTGTCAAAATGAGCCACTAATGACCCTGTAGTGTGTGTCTGTGGGTTTGTGTGTGTAGAGGTCGAGATGGAGGGAATGCCTGGTGGTGATTATTTGTTTGTGCGTGTGTTTGGGGAGTATGGGACGGATGTCTGCATAATGTGTTTGTGGTGCTTGTGCAATGTGTTGAGTGAGCAAGCAGTGTGTGTGTGTGTGTGTGTGTGTGTGTGTGTGTGTGTGTGTGTGTGTGTGTGTGTGTGTGTGTGTGTGTGACAGGAAGCAGATAGCGGAGCTGCAGAGAGCCAAAGAGTACATTTCGATAATAAAGGAAAAAGGGGCGCACAGTCTTTTATTATATTTGGGCTCGCCTGAGGATGTGCTATTGTTTCTGTGAGTCTTGGATGAAAAAGTGACTCTTGATGGATATTAGAACATGAGAGGTGTGAGTGTGAATGTGAGTATGTGTGAAGTTGATTTTAGGCCTTGTCATGCCTAGGCTAGTATGTCCAACCTTCCCTCTGGCAGACTCTATCATGTCCACATTACCTCACCTGCCCTCTGGCTATGTAAACCTAGAAGTGTGAATTATTCAAACACACACACACACAAACACACACACACGGTTCCCAGAGGCTTTACACAGAGCTACGATGTCCTGTTTTCAAGCCGCCGACATGTTACTGGTGTCTCACATCTATCAGCGTAATGGACAGTGGCCATTGTTGTTTTTTGGCTTTCAATAAGTGAAACAAATGTGCAGATGCCATAAAAACTGAGGTAAGGGAAACCGTATCCTGTTTGGAAAATTCCTCCAACAACACGACAAATGTGGTCACCTGCATGTGCACTGACATCAACGGTATTAGCTTCTTTTCATCCATCTGTTAAACCATATTTCGCAGACAGGTTTTGTCTCTCAATTATTTTGTTAAGATTAATCGTTTTTTATTCCCCCCTTCCTCTTCTGTGTCACCGTCATGTTGTATGTGATTTTTTAAACCATAACAAAACATAACGTAAAATCAACAAGCTGTGGTTATAGGTTTATAAGTCTAAAGCTCAGCTTAGCTGTCGAGCTTCATATCTTGCATATGACAGTCGTATCAATCTTCTTATCTAAATCTTGGCAGTGGAGCCTCAACGGTGACCATCCACCCTTTATCTTAACAACCATGAACATCGACGATTGATGCTAATGTTTGGCAGTAAAAGCAGTCGGACAATAAAACAAGGCCTGATAGGCATCATAAGAGATATAAATGGTGTAAAAAGATAAGAGAGAGGGATGTGGAGACAGAGAGGCGAAAGAGAGGGATCAGGAAGACACATTAGGGCCTGGTTATAAACTTTATGTACTATATTTCTCTCTCTACACTTCCTACACAGCATTTTTATCTGTTCTTTTCTCTTCACCCCCAAATTCTCCAAAGTCTGCCTGTCTCTCTTAACGTTAATAAGAGGTTTGGGTCATGCTAGGTGAGGTGTGTGAAATTTCCTCCTCGCATTGACACATACACACACACACTCCCTCACATCACAAGAGCGGGAGAGGAATGTAAAATCGGGAGAGGTTGGGTAGAAAGTAGATAGACATGAGACAAGGATAAAGATGTAGTGGGTTAGTCAGTCATGTATGGAGGTGGTCTGTAGTGACAGATTTATCCGATTTATCGTCATTCCTCTATGACACAATGCTGTATACATCCGATGTTCCTGCTGACTGGTAACTCACTCATCTACACACACACACACACACACACACACACACACAATGTCTGCACATTAAGGTTCAACAATTGTGTGTGCTTAAAGATTTCTTCCATAGCACTTTTGATTTTGATGGGAATTTTAAACCGTTGTACCCATAACGACTAGCAGTCAAAACATTTGTGTTGATGGTCACAACCTTTGTGCCAGGACTTTCTACCTTCAAATATGGCAAGTACAACTCCCCATTAGATGTAAATACCTTCTCTAGTATTTTGGATCAAGGAAGTTGTTCTGGTATCCCTGGCCACCAGCAACAAACTGTTTGATGGTGTGGGTTAGATTGTTAGACTTAGGTTATAAGTAGAGAATGGTTTGGTTTCTGAAGCAAGAAGATATACTCATATGGCATCAAACCTTCATTGTGATGATAACAATGATAGACACATGGTTTAGGTGACATCACGATTTGGTTAGGTTTAGGAAAATCTAGAGGTCTGGGTTAATATAAGTACTTCCTTAAGGCTAGAGGACCTCTGTTGTCATAGTAATAACAATATACACTCAGTTTCCGGTTGCCAAATGATTAAGGGTAATAATACAGACCACAGGAAACAGAAAGCGGTCTTCTGTGTGACAGTCCTCGGTTTTATCGACCAATCCATCCCGGTGTTAATGGTCATGTTATATATACATTTACAGGCGCGTTATAGCGACAGACGTGATTTCTGACACGGAGCTAAAAAGCCTGACTGGAAGGAAATCATTTTAGTTTTGAGTGTATAAGAACCAATAAAGACTCATGTTAGTGTATCACAAGACAAGACTAAGCACGCAATCTAAAATTAAAACTGAACTACCAGCTAACCAGACGCATGTCATCTCTCAGACGTTTGCTGTCAATGCTCATTACAGGAGCTACTTCTTCAACTATGTTGTCCTTTTCTTTGACTGAAGGGGTGCTTAGGCCTGCCACTGTGCTGCCAAGGAAAACACAAACACTGCTCTATGGGAGTCTACCTACCTGACTGCCTGTCTGCAGAGGCTCAGACATGTTTACTACACCTGAACAAACCTCAGCGGAGGACGTCAATGAGAGCTGACAGATGAGCAAGAAGCCTGTTACTGTTTCAGTCATGCTGATACTTCACTGGTTCATTTATAGATATTAGTAGGTTCTCAACACGAAACATAAATAGAGCGAAGCAGATGAGAGATAGGAAGAATAAAACTGTGTATGGCTTAACCTTTCAATAAAAGAGAGAAAGATGTAGTAGTGATGAAATGACAGTCCTCAGTGACGATGAGAGATGTTCACAGCCAGAGACCACAGACTTAATTCATCCCTGTCTGAGAGTTGTCCCTACCTGCCTCACCTGCACAGACCTTTACCTCTGACCCCTCTGGATAAACATGACAAGGGCAAGTGTTGATTGATGAAGTAAAGTAAGGTCAGAATCCTCCAAAGCTACAAAGCACTGGCTCTCAAAACATCTGTGTCAAATGTTAAGCAGAAAACCTGAACATGCAAAACCAGGCTGAGTCAGGAAAGCACAGTGAAATCAGAGTTTTTAAATTCGTAACCGGGCATATTGTGGAGTAATTGAGCGTTGGGTCCCATTTTACATTAATCATATATGTGCACAAGAACACACATTATATAAGGAACATGACACACATTGTTCTTCTGGTGGTGTTACACTGATAGGCCATTTTCAGACATCGAAAATGTCCAAACAATTGGGTCTGGACATTTTTTGGAGTTTGCCATTTACATATGAAGAACACAGCAGTAGACTGTCCAGATTTAGAAGCGTTTACAACATGAGGAAGATGTCCCGATCATTGCGGTGAGGAGTGGCGCCTTGTTAGGGCATTCAGGAAGCAGGACATGATTGATAAATTCTGCTGCAGAAACCACATGTGGTTGTTTACAGCACATTAAATCGGCGTCAGTCCTTATCACCAAAGGCTCAGGGATGGCGTCTTTGTTGGTGTCCCCTACATGTATAGCACCTCTTTTTCATCATCGGACATTTTTCAGACATTTCACTCGGAAAGGTTCCCAGAAAACTGGCTGATATCTACATTCTTTTTTAGAAGATTTCAGGAAAATATTCGGACTTCAATGCAGGTCTAAAAGCGGTGTATGGTGGCAAACAAAGAACAAACAAACATGTAGGTTAACAATAAACTCAAACGTCAAATACAGAGGAGAGGGAAGAAAGTCAGGTTACCACAAACCTCCAGCAGCCAAACTAAAAAAGCACCAAAACCTGCTACAACCCCGTCTACAGTCCACACCTGACCAGAGCCACACTACACTACACACCCTGTTGTTAGCAGCCATGACACCTCTGGCTACCTGAGGGAAGCAAGTACAGTAGTTAGTCAAGCAGACTAGAAGCAGAGCAGGGACTAAATGAGACCCTGGAGGGGGGGAGAAAAAAGCACCAGTGGGGTCTACAGGCTAGAGGTCAAAGGTTACCTCCTTCTGATTGAGCTCCAGCCAGGCAGTAAAGAATGGGAGCCGCAGAGCCCCACTGGAGTCCATCAGACTCCCCCCTTCCTGGTAGAGAGACACCGTGAGAGAGAGACATACCGCATTAGACCTGCAGCCCACAACCAAGCCACAGCACTGTGTGTATGTGTGTATGATGTTTGTCCATATTTATGAGAAAGTCTCATCACATATTGATCGTTTGCCTTTTTTTGAGTGCAAAAAGAGCTGTATTAATAGTGCTCAATCTATGGTATTTTCTAGAGCCTGACTGATTTATTGGTTTTCCAATAATATCAGTGTTGCATTTTTTTAATGCCCAGAAAATCCAAATCAGTCGGGCTCTTGACATTTTTGAACATGATACATGAACAGCGTGTGCACTACACAGTATGACAGCAGAAATTTGCTGTCATCATTTATTGCACACACGCATGTGTATGTGCAGACGCCCGCTGAACTGTCTGTGATTGCACTTGCTACCAGCCACTTTGCCACAACAATAAGTACTTCCTTGACAAAACGTTATTCCTCTGTGCCAACTTCAAGACCCCCCCCACCTCACACAATAGGCTACAACTCATGCTCGCCACCTCTAGACAAAGGTGTCTCTTTTAGATTTGTATCCCCCTTTGAAGCGCCAAACTATGTGACGAGCAGGTAACATTAACAGCAGGAAGAATACAGGGAATATTCCTTTCGGCACAAGCGTGTGAAAAACCCCAGAAGCAGCTACTGTGTGTCTACAAGAGAAGATTCACCACAGAAACACAAAACATAAATTTGGAGTCTGTTTACACATACATAATTAAATAACAAAGTGTTCTGATTGTGTCTTATTAATATAAAGTACTAAATACCATAATCTTCATATCTTCTGAGAGGGAGTATAACACCATTTTCTATATATGAATTTTGTCTAAATGCGTTATAACTGGTGAAAGAGAAACTCCTGTAATTGAAAGGTAGTGTGTGCGCTGACAAGTGATGATAACCTTAAATGTTTGTGGTCTGTGGAATCATACAGTGCGTCAAAGAAGAACAAAGACTAACATGGCCTCTTCCTCTAACAACACACCCTGCGGGGGAATGTGGAGTCTGGGGCTTCAGCTCGAAAAATAACTACTTAACCTTTCCAATAAGGAAGTGGCAGCGAAAATACACAAACCTGCCCCTGTGTGTGTCCAGGAACACATGATGATGGGCAGTCTCTCATCGTGTGTGTGTCTGTTTAAGTGTGTATGAAGGCGAGTCTCTCAGTCACTGCAGGCCACCCAGGAAAAGTACCACTTAAAACGACATCACAAAGAGAAAGATGAAAACTCCAGGCTCTTACGGGCTCTCTGCAGTTAATTTAAAGAGCATTTATGTATTGTGACTTTGCAGTGTGTGTCCCTGTGTGTGTGTGTGTTTATGTGCATTTGAATATCCGGTTGTCTGTGCAATAAACCCTGAAACAACAACAAAGAGACAAGAGAAAAAATATGACAGACACATACGGAGTGAAATAGGTATATTAAATATAACCAAAAAATTAAATATAAAAGTATTTAAAAGCAATACATGTCTTTATTCAACTAAACCCAGTTGGTTTCCTTATTCAGCTGAGTGTTTGACTTACATAAGTGTTTCAACCCAGTAGAGGTGGAATGCAAAAATACACCCATGGTACATTCAAAAGTACTTCAAGCTATGCTGTGAAGTAATTTGCACGTATGTTCTGATGATTAAAGCGCTGCCGTGTTAACAGCATCGGAGTGAGAGCGATGGAGGAACAGCAGAGGCAGAAAGAGTGAACTTTTGATACTGGTTGGTGATAAGAGCCAACTAAGCCTGTCTGGGAATGCTGTCCATAGACCCTGGCTGTAAATATCACAGCCCATAATAGCCAGTGTAATACTAGTAAACATGTCTAGCATTGAGGCTGCGTTCAGCTCAGGCAGCATTAGTAAAATGCTGCAAACACAGAGGCTCGTCATATCTGCAGTCGTGCTCTGCTTCTCTGCACTGAAAGCATGTGAATGGATCACATGGAGGGTGATTATAGTATATTTATAGCTGAGGTTCACATGCAATCAAACTCTATTCTTGTTTAAAGGCGAGCTGGTAAATGCAAAAGTCATTAAGAGTCTTCATGTTTGACGTCTTCATCCCATGTTAAATCAAATTGACTCTGCCCCGAACTGGAGAATGTTTCCTGTCACCACTCTGAACTAATTCAAATGAGAGTTGCATATTAGATTCTTATTCGTTAATGAAAGCTGCAAGTGCAAAAGATAAAAGTTACAAAAAGCCAAAACAGTCCGATGTGCAACAGCTACAATTGGATCAGTGTGGGTGAGTTTGGAAATGAAAAACTCGAAGTAAGTTAGATAAAATCAGTGGATACAGTTTATTCGTTCAAACTTCCAAAGTCAATTACGACAATAAGTGTTCATCTCGTGCTCCTTTAAAGACAAAGCTCCTTTATAAAATTGCATTTGTTTTGAATGGAACAATTAGTGTGAGACTATCATTGTAGTCATGGTAAAAATCAGAGATAAAAATAAGCGTTCCCCTTCTGTTAGGCTCTATTTTATCCCAGTGTAATTCTTGCAAGTGGTGGGGAGGAGACAATGATACAACTGACATCCTGTCCAGTCTCCAGCTAAATAGCATCACTTCCTGCGACCAGAGACATCATTTCCTGTAGTTAGCACACATCAAAACCCAAGACAAAACCTCCTGCTGCTTCAAGAATATCCACCTAGGCACTTAATCTGTATGTGTGCGTGTGTGTTTATTTCCTGTTTATATTTGTCGTGCTGACAGTCAACTGTCCTTGAGACGTTACATTCTTGAATTTCCGAAATGTTTTTATCCTTCCACCACTATTGTGTAACATTCCTAATAGTTGTATGGACACATGCAAGCATTCAAAATCACACAAATACACACCCAGACACCCCCACACACAAAAACACCCTCTGTTTGTCTGCCCCCCACAGATGCAAACACACACGCATCCACAGCTTTCCAAACGACCCAGATCATTGCAACAATAGCAGGTCCATGTCTGTTGTCATGCCAACCCACCCGACCTTTGGCCTCTGTTTTTTAGCGGAGGCACCCCAGTTCTTCTGAAGAGAGCTGCAGCGGATTTAAAAGGGGGCACCCGTTCAGCCCTGCACAACTATAAGAGCATCATCGACTGACCCAATAAATCACCATCTGTGTTTGCATGTGTGTGTGTGTGTGTGTGTGTGTGTGTGTGTGTGTGTGTGTGTGTGTGTGTGTGTGTGTGTGTGTGTGTGTGTGTGTGTGTGTGTGTGTGTGTGTGTGTGTGTGTGTGTGTGTGTGTGTGTACTCTGTGAGGACCATTCAAAACAACTTGGGCTCATGAAAGATGAATCACCCTGGTTTAGTTTTGCAGCAGCTCTTCATGAATCAATTTCTTACTTATCTATTATTACTGATTTACTAAAGCTGATTATAATATTGAATGTGTGAAGTAAAAAACTTAAGTAATATTTACATTGGTTACTTGTAATCAAATCTTTTCATAAAAATAGAAAGTCAGAAGAATGACAGTGTGTTATTTATAGAATACTAAAACTGTGTTTTTTTTTGGGTGTAAATTGCATTATAAGTAATTTTATATCAAACAGTATTTTGACCGATTTTAAGATCAGATTTATTTCTTCTCTCAGAAAGATCACAAAGAAGTGTTAGTATCACCTAACTGACTGACTAATAAAAAACACAATTTAATTAAATAACTTTTTTGAGCGAGGCAAACTTTAAATTTGAAATAAACCTTCACTTAAACACTAAAATACTTTATAACCCCAGTAAACTAAGTGCGAGAGGTCACTTAGAACAGCTACAAACCTCCCAATAGATATGAGGAAAGCGAAAGAACAGAATTTATATGTGTGATTGTTTGTGTTTGCATTACATAAATCTGGATTACATCACTGTCTAAGATTTGGGATCAAGTCTCTCTGGACTATGCTAACAATGCTACCTCCAGAGAAATGTGAGTCTTCCTTCATATACGGCAAAAATGTACGCGCCTTCATTCACGTCCGTACATTCACACGTCAACACATCTAATCTATTGTGAGAACATTACCGTGATCTGCCATATTCATTTCCAATAATCCCTGCAGCAACTCATGTCTGGTTAGATTACCATCACTCAAATTGACTTCTGATCATTCAACACGGAGAAAAAGCTGATCCTGCGTGAGCTCTGCAGTCGAGCCTTGGGCTAATTTTTACGGAATGTGTCACCAGCTCTGCAAATCACTGGTCTTCATTAAGACTGACGTCGGTGGAACGCACCCACCCCCGTTTTACAAACTAATAACACAAGGATATGCCTATTAACCCATGTAATAGTGTGTGTGTGAGTGTGTGTGTCTGTGTGTGTGCACAGCAGCAAACAGGAGGCCTATGTGATCGGTAAAGCTGAATAAATAAGAGAAGTAAACTCCATCGAAGAGGAACGAAGCTGGAAATCTGTTCGTACGTGAAAATTAATCTCTCATTTCCACGGTGATCCCTACAAACACTAGACAGCCCAGCAGACCAACAAAGCAAAGAAGTCTCATGTGCCAACGCTCTGTATCCTGCGAATAATATCTGTGGTCGTCAATAGCCTGGCAGCAGTTTTCACAAAGCTCTACAAGGATTCAGCCATTGTCTCTATCATCATAAAGGCCGGTCCGTTGAAGAGAGGGACATACAGCCAGAATACACCTCAAACAATAGATACAGGTGTCCCCCTGCAGCTAACACAGAACGTTATTCAAGCATGATTCATCCCCTTTGATGCACACTTCACTGTCAAGGCTACCGTGTATGCTATGGGCTCTATAGCTGGAAACAAAGAGGCCAACAGCGAGTGAAATGTGAGATGCTGTGCATTGCAGGCTGGCGTTGGCTCAAGAAGCAGAAGATTCTTTTTTTTAAGCAGTTGCAAAACAATTGTCTTGGGACGAGCCAGATGATTGAGAAGAGAAGAGAAGAGAAGAGAAGAGAAGAGGGAAAATGATGAAATAAAGATAGATTGATGTAACAGCATAGCACAGCACAAGCATACCTGATGGCATACTAGATTTGAAAGGCTATGAGATAAAGCCAGAACATAGCGTCTCTCACATGCTTGAGTAAGAACCATTAGCTTGCCTTTGGGAAGATGACAAATGAACTGCTCTAACAACTTTGATTCAGGGGAGGACAAGAAATACCACCCTGTAGTTATACCTCTGCTAACCAGTGCAGTTTCAGTCTACATACATTTTGTTGTACCAAATTTGTGAGTCTAAGAGAACGTTTGTACCAAGATTCCCTCAGGGCGTTCTTGAGTTATCATGTTCACAATATCGCAATCATTTGGATGGATGGAAGGAAAGGTTATAAATGTATGGTTATGGTATCAACCCCTTGAGATGTGTCATTTCATTTTGAAGGAGTTTTGTTAAACTTGCATGCATATCAATGCTATTATTACTGCCGATACTGAAGAACTCTCTAAATAATATAGAGTAACAAAACAAAACTATACTGTTGCAGCTCTTCAGAAGACCGGTGTTATCTTATTTCCTGTCTGGTTTAATATTATAAGAACAATGTCCCCAGGCTCTGGAAGTTTGTTAGAAAACAACACCATCAATTGACTGCACTGTAAGCCCTTCTAATATGATATCTCCACTGAAGTGGTTACTTGAGTCTCTATTCTGAGATTCGACCATCGTGGGAACATCTTGAATAATGACTTTAGACTCTGAGAATTAAGTGAACTGAGATAGAGAAACTCTTGTTGGTGGTAAAGATTGTTCCATTGCATCTACCTTTGACTCAGAGACACATGTGTATCTAAGTTGTTGAGCTTACAGATGATGACCTTTTAACCCCTGAAGCTGAAGCCAGGTCTCTGCGCTTCAGAAGAGCAGAGCGGTGATCTCCACTCAGAGTGAACATCACTACTCAAAGCTGTACTCTGACGATAATCTCCAAAATCAGCAGCCAAGGTCAACCGCTTTCAACCCTCAAAGAAAGCCACATATCATCCTCTTCACTCCCATAACATCACTGCTCAGCCTTAGCAGTAGCCAAGTAAGATCTTGAGCTTTTATATGGGCTGTACACTTTAAGGAACAATGCTATATTTTCAGTCCCCATTTTTTTTTCTTGAGGTGAAAAGGCTGTTTTTAAAAAGCCTATAGTGAAGCAGCAGAAGCCACGGTCGGTCAGTTGGTTGGTTGAGTTCCTTACCTTGTTGTAGTAATGGAGCTGAACAGAGTGCCACTCGCCGTCGCTAACCCCACCTGGGATGTAGGGAGACACTGTGGTCTTTGTCTCACCTAGGTAACAAGGGAAGGCGGGAAGAAGGAGGGAGGGAGGAAAAGCCGGGAGAGAGACGAGGCAACGAAAGATGGGAGTAAAGTTGGTGAAAAAGGGTAGTTAAGAGAATGAGAAGGGAGAGAAGGTAGCGAGTGAAATGAAAATGGTGACGTTGGGGTGAGAGGAAAGATGAGGGGGAGGAAAAGGAAAGAAAGAACCAGAGCAGAAGAGAGGAGTCAGTTCTGATCTTAAACATTTTCACCTTGTCAATTTCAAACAACAGTGTGAAAAACATTTCTGTGAGTGGCACTGCGCTAAAATAAACCTGTTGCCTGATGATGTAGACAAACATGTGCCACTATAAACTACTGGTCAGTTAAAGAAAGGCTGTTACTGCCAAAGCATTGAGTGTATTGAACTGAACAAGTGTGCATTTTATTACCTCCACCAAAACATAATAATTCATGGATCTTGATTGAAAAAATCTACATTTTTAGGGGTCACATATTTCTAAAGCCCCCAGAAAACTAAGACACCATTGTCAGGAGGGCTCACCAGAAAGTTTACTAGGGGGCTAGCAGGAAAAGTGTCCAGAGCAAGTGACCTGGACATTTGCATTCTCACATACATCCCCTCCTCCAGAATATGTCCTATTGTATGAAAGCAGCATTAGTTTTGGCAGATTGGTGCTGGTTTATAGAATATAAGTGGACTGTTGGTACTATGTACTCTTCTAAATGCCATGCTTGTTTCTAATGAATTCAGCTTTTCATGTATAAAAAGGACACTGTGTGTTTTCTTATCTTTCAGAAGTTAAATTATCTCGCCTTAATGTGGGCCAATGAGAGGGGGGATATCTACATCACTCAATATATCATGCAGGTTGTCGATAAGTTGCTATTAAAGGGAGAACTCTGTGTCCTTACTTGACGTACACAGATTATTACGCTAAGATACGCACACACTGCTGTCGTAAATCAACTGTTGGGAAAGCCAGTATTAGTCTGCGGTATCAATGGCTCTCAGTTGAGAAGATTGTAGAGCACAATGGCACCAGATTTACTGGGGGTTATACTCTGTTTGTCAAAGGCAGGGGCAGCCTGGACAGGAATCCACTGCTCTGGAAATCAGTAAGCCGTACTACACTGACAAGCAATGCCAGGGTTTGTATTGGTATGTGTGTATGGTGTGTGTGTGTGTGTGTGTGAGTGTGTGTGTGTGTTAATAAGTTAATAAATGATGTCTGTTTACTGGCTGTGCACTTAAAAGCTGTGCATCGTCAAATTAGATGGATTTGACGATTCCTGCGTTCAGCATTTGGTTGTATTTCAGATGTGAAGTAGGGCCCAAGGACTTGGCCTGGTTCCCAAACAGGCTTCGCCCAACATAATCATACTGAACTGGATTCCTCCCTGTGCAGTACCATGGGAAAGTGGAGCAGCTCTGAGAACAAGAGTCACCAGTCCAAGGAACATGTGTTTGATCTGCTTTCCAACAGTTACCAGGTCTGGCAATCAGTACGGCTGCTTGTTTGATCGGGTTTAAACTCTGTGTGTGTGTGTGTGTGTGTGTGTGTGTGTTTGGGTGTGTAATGAAGGTGTTTTTTGGCCATCATTAATCAGTGTGGCAGCTTCCACTCTGAGAAAGCAGCTTTTTTCAAAATGGTAACACTAACCCATCCCTCTTAGCTACACGCACACACGCGCACACACAGACAACACACACACACACACCTGGTAACACACACACACATGCACAGACAAATCAAAACTCTGAACATTTGGATACATGCACACACGGACTGACACACACTCTTGTCAAAAGAATGCACACGCTGATAAGAATTATTTAGCGACCTCTTTGTGAAAGTCACTTTAGATAATGTGTGTTTACACCCGAGTTAATCTACCCGCAGTGCATTTACTGTAAGTGGTGACCACACATGCACAGGCAGAATAACACACACACACACACGGCGAGGCCTCACCTCCAGAGAAGGTGAGTTGAATCTGTTCGTCGATGATCTCCAGAGCGATGAAGTCGTGTTTCTCGTTAAATCTGCCGTTGTAGAGAAGCAGAGCGTTTCTTTTTCTGCTGGCGAACCTGCAAAGACAAATGGGATCGTGCTGTTTAAGGTTCTTTATTCCTAAATACTCTATGTCAAGCAAGAATGCAATACAAATATATTGATCAAACCAAATTGTATGAAGATAATAATGAAGAATTCATGGTGAAAGTAAAAGGGTTTTAGTATTTAATATTATTACAGATTATTATTATTATTATTATATTTAAATAGGCCTACAGGAAGGTCACAGGGGGGGAAAAATGGCAAATTTGCAGTTTAAAAATTGTTTATTTCTGAAGTAAGACTTAAAACCAAACATGGATCATTTCGATTAGTGGAACAGAAAAGGTTGAGTGATTTCAAGTTGTTTTTGTCTTCTCTGAATACTTAAGTTTCCCGTCACATTTCTAAGCACCTATCCAACACAAACAGACTGAGCAGTTAAATGCATGGCAGATAGCTTCAGGATGAAAGGGCCGAGGAGCTCTTAAGGAAAATTTGATTGGAAAGGAAAGGCAGGATGTGTAAACCCGGTGGGCAGCAGAGAGGAAGCGGCTCCCGTGCTTTAGAATATGCATGAACATGTCCACATGTGAGAGACGGAGAAATACCTGGTAACTGACCAGTACCCTCCCCGTGTGTTTTTTCTACCAGCGTGCAAGGTTCACATTTGGGCTTGTTTGTGTTCGGCCGGGAGCACAAGGTAAGGGCAGAGGAGTCAGCAAGCAGATGCCAGTGAGGCCAGGAGGGCAGGAAGTCAGGACGGCTGTAGCCAAACACTGATAAGGGAAACTCATCACACAGCCTTTCCTGTTTTCACCGCACTGCAAAAACCTCTCTCACCGTCGCCGTGTGGCCGATGAACTCGCACTTTAAACTGATCTTACCTCTGTGTCAGAAACTTGCCGAACCAGGGTTGTTTACCTGCAGCAGTTTCAGTTTGTTGAAGAAAACAAGCACACCTCATAAATTTGCACGTTTAGGTGGAGTGTGTGTGTCTTCCCTGCTCTCCCTTGTGTAGGTGTACACATATTGAGACGAGGGAACTGATTCACAATAGAAAAAGTGTGCACATGTCTCGATACGCCCCAGCTGACACAGTTTAGCCCAACTATGTTTATTTGTGCAGTTCTATTCATTACCATTTGCTACAATATCTCAGACGTACTGCCGCTACAGCCTACAATTAGAAGTTATGTGGTTTAGCAAACTATCATTTGGAGAGAATTTTTTACGTATGTTTATTTCAATATCTCCCTATACTAAAGCACAAATACTGTTTTATCTTCAATCAGTGTTAGAGTGGAAAGTGTTACAGGCGTAGTCTTGAATTTCATCCAGACATAATTATTAGAGCATTTGGCAGTTTGTGGTAATTAACGAAGACAGGAGTGAAGGGAACAAAGGAAGAACGGAGGGTTAGAAAGTGTACTCACATGAAAGACACGGTGAAGTGGAACCTTTGCCTCAGGCCTCGGAAGGTGATGAAGGACTGTCCGGGGAAGCTGCGAGTGGTCATCTCGCAGTAGGGCTTCTCGTACTCCCCTGATGGACACTCGCACATGAAACCGCCTGCGAGACGGTTGACGCACTGGCCGCCATTCTTGCACACGCCGGGCACACAGCGGTCTGATGATGCATTCAGCTCACAGTCTTCACCTATGAGAGAAAAAGAGGAGGAATCATTAAAACTGTCAAGAGTTGTGATGCAACTGTTGTATGTACTTTAGTATAATTTGTGTTTTTATGTTTTACTTCAAGCTATGGTTGACACCTTCCTTCGTTTGAATAGGCCTCATATTCAAAACTTCGTTAGAGCTGATCAAAACTATGTTTGATCAATCAAGTTTAAAACTTAACTTTAATTTAACTCCTAACTTGTACCTTCTCCTAATGAATGTGCAGGTTAAAAACAGCGTCAGTATTATGTTGTTATGGTTCCTTCTCAAACACTGGTTAAAAAAAAGCCTTTCTCTGTCTAAACATTAGCAGCAAACTGTCAAGCTCTGTGTATAGGCCTTTTCTGGGAAGCGCAGGTCTTAGCCACAAAGTCTCCATGTTTGGACAGAGGAGAGAGAATGGGAGATAAAGAGGAGCACAGAGAGTTGAAGGGGAGTGATATGGGCAAAAAAGAGTGGATCGGAGGAGGGATGAGACATTTAAGCCCAACACATAGTTGCTTCTGCCGATAAATGCTAAACCATATGAAGATCAGATAAATGCTGACCAGTTAAATCCCTCTTAGCGTCACAGCAGCTTGGATTTAGGAAGTGTCAGAAAATGGCCTGTCGAGAACACTAAACTACATTCCTACAATTTGAATGTAAAATAAAGCAGTGGTGAAATGGTTATATATTTCTGTGTCTGGCCCCATTTTTAAAAGATAGAAAATAAAATATATACTGTTCCTTAAAATGATTGAGCAGCAGTCTCATTTACCTCAGCAGATGGGAGTTTAACCCTGTTCTCTACAAATTAACCTGGTCCAAATTTCTTGAGTCTATCAGTCTAAACAAAGTTGTATTAACCAATTCATATTTAGTTGAGGGGAGTGGAGAGTTGGTCACTTCATGGTCTAATTATCGGCTGTATATCTAGATAGACAACACGTCTCCACTTCCCTCCATTATCAAGAAATGAAGCTTAAATATCCTAGATAAGAACACTGCCATCTTGCGCATCTTGAGCCAGAGTCTGCGCAGTAGAAATCAGGGGGTGGAGCCTGGGTAGCAAGGTCCCGCTGATATACACGCTCCACTAATCGTGAGTAAGTCTTATCTTTGCACCATGACATTTCATGGCATCAAATATGTAATGAAATCAAAACCTACAACCGTATGATTCGAACTACCTAAAATGATGGAAACCATCTTTGAGAAAAACTTATTTGATGTGAACTTTGACTCTTTAGTTTTATATATGTCCCATCCATTAACATGGAGGAGGCAGGGTTTATAACCTTTACTACAGCCAGCCGATAGGTGGAGATCAAGATGCTTTTGCTTCACTTTTGTGAGGTGTCATGTCGTGCATCTTTATATAAAGTCTATGGGTCAAACCATTCTAAATGTATCTATATAGGAGGTCCTCTGTGTGTGCAACTACTTTTTAAGGGTCAGGTTTCACGTCCAACTTTGATGCTGCATGTTGATATTAATCTCTTTGATATTATTATCTAATTTATGAATTACTGCCGTCTGACTCTCATGGGAAATTCCTCCCAAATGACCACGTGGATCTAGTTTTGCTCAAAATCGGTTGGGCCAAGTTTCCTGTCTCTGCCTCATTTACATTCCTCCACTAATACAGCAGGAGACCTCTTTCTAACTGTAATATTATTTGCAGTGGGTGCCTCTATGTCCCATGCAGTGTTGTGTGTCAACTTGATGCCCAGACAAAATCTGTCCAGCCAGGATACACACAGAAAGAACCCTAACACTGCCGCTTGGAACCAGCTAATGGCCCTTCTCTCCTCAGCGTAATCCCTTTTTCCGAGGGGGAGAATTATAAGGATCTGTTTCCCTGTAATGTAGGTAACCCAAGGAGGACAGAGCGGGCCCCCTCCCCGCTGTCATCAGCCCCATAATGGCTCCTGATGGGCCCCGGCTATCTTAGTTGAACTGTGACCTTCGAGACGGGGACATCGAGATGTAGGTAAGGGGAAGAAATATGATGGGTGAGTGGAGAGGATGAACATGCGAAGGAGGAGGAGAAGGCGCGAGAGGGCCAGTGAGTGACAAAGGCAGCTATAATCAGGTAATTAGATCAGATAAGATAGAGGAAGAGAAGGAGAGGAGAGGTGGAGTGTTGGGGGGAAAGGAGGGATGAAGGCTGTCAGAAGTCCAGTAGACTATTAGGGAGACACAGAGGAGCGGAGACAGTCGCTCAGGTATCAGATGTACCAGGGGGAAGTTATGGGAGGAAGATCACTGACATCGGGAAATATTTCACAAAATTATTTGAATAGAAACGATGAAAGCCTCTGAATCTTCCCATATATCATCTAATGCTTTGCAGAGTCGTGTTTACGGGTGGCTTCCAGGCAGGAAGAGAGAATATTTCAAATAGCTTTTTTCCACTGTAATGAATATACAAAAATATTGATAAAAGTTATAATTTAGTTTAGTTATAATTCCCTCTTTCACAATTATTTTGAGTTTTAAAGTTATTACAGCCAATGTGGTTTGCGGTTAATGGATTAACTGATATTCTAGTCAGATCTGGTTCGACCAGTGTTGTCAGCATTCCTCACACACCTATACAGCAATAAATCAACTGTATTGTATGTGCATACGTGTGTCTCTGAGGGCAGGTGGCTGTATACCTACAGTATAACAAAGCACGCTTTCTGCTCCCTGCACTGGGGTCGACCTCAAGCTACAACAATAGGCGGTTGAGAGGCTCTTACAACCTGTCAGTGCGGTTAAGCCATTTTGTGCAAGTCATTAGAGCCATTGTCAGACACAAGAGGAGAGATCACACATATTTATAAAGACTTTCACTGTTTTCTTGGAAAAAAAAGAAAATGTAATTTCATCCGGATATTCATATAGTAGTAATTTGTATTAGGCACATTACAGTGTAGTGTAGTTGAGGCCTTCTTTTTGGAATAATCGTAATACATATTAAGCCTATGCTTTGCTGCTGCTATTGGCAGCCTGACAAAGATGATCCGGCCCTCCCGTGATTCAAAGTGCTTTGCCCAGATTGTCTTAAATTGGGTCAGAGCAGAACAAATGGGCACTAAGAAATATATATTACTTGTTTTAAAAATAAAATAATAAGTAATAATTATTTAAATAGATCTAATTTTCCATTAAGCCAACTCACCAGTAAAATCTTCCGGGCACTCGCAGGTGTATCCTCCCTCTCGACTGCGGCACCTGCCGTTGTTCTTGCACGGCCCCGAGTAGCACAGGTCGATCTCGGTCTCGCAGTAGTCCCCGGTGAAACCGAGGGGACAGCGGCAGCGCAGCCCGTTGATGGGGTGGATTGGTCTGAACAGAACCGTCTCTGAGGCGATGAAAGGGAGGGGAGCTGTCGAACTTCAGCACCGATACGCACTTCATGTAGTTCTCGCAGGGCTCGCGCAGGCAGATGTTGTCATCAAACGGCAACACCTGGAGAGAAGAGGACATTTTGGGCACATTAATTGATTTGTTTTTGGAGTTCAGAAATATACAATTTTAACATAGTGTGCTCATGTACCTCCTGAGATGATATCAGCCTGAGCAGGGTCCTGTTGAGGTAGATCTGCTCCTGCAGCTCCTCCGAGGGAAAGAACGTCCCTTTACCCGGAGCGCCTCCAGGCTGCATTGCCGAAAAGGTGACGTTGAGGATGGAGCCTTGCACATCTGTGTCGTTTTGGATGTTGAACACAAACACTGACTCCCGTTTGGTGGAGAGCACAGCCGCTACGCCCTCGAGGAAGAGGCTGAGCAGGGGAGAGAGGAAGCGCTCCTGGGACATGTTCTCCAGACGCACGGTGATGCTGTTGGTCAGCATGTCGTCAGTGATGATGGTGACGCGCAGCGTGCAGCGGCCCACGACAGTATGGACACCATCTGGAGGAAAGAGAGAAGATTCACTGTTATACCACAGGTTAGATCCTGTGCATACCAAGAAACCAGAACATTCAACGACAACATACCATGGAAGCCAAGCATGTTCCCAAGGTTTCAAAGGAGTAAAAGGGAAAGAGAAAGTTGTGAATATAATCGTAGACCTGTTGTACTATGCTGTTTTAATTATGTGTAAATAGAGTCTTTCTTTATCTATTTCCTTACTACTATCATGTAACAATAAGACCTGTATTTCCTGCCTGAGCTGCACTCTTTCTCAACTGCCATTATCCCACTGTATTCAACACATTAAATGTGGAGATGCATGAAAGCGTTTTTAATTAAATATCTGTTAAATGCTAAACAAACAAAACGTGAGCATCCTCGCTAGCAGACAATCCTTCTGATGGAAATGTACTTTAATGGTTAAACAAATAGAAAAGAAAAATCTTGCTAATCTAAAGAAAACCTCCTGAAACCTACAGAAGCAAAAAACTGACGTAAATGCTAGACACTAAATGTTACACCTTCATACGACTATTGTCACTTTCAAGCCCGAACATGGCTTAAACTGATTGTATGCAAATTACTTTCCCTTAGCAGCTTAAACCCACCGCTGTTAAACCCGATACTGTCTCTTCTGCTTCTCTGTGTTCTCTACTGTGCAGCTTAACAGCTCGGCTTGTTTACCGTGTAACACTTTCCCTACTAGATTAAATTAAGTAGTTGCCAGTTGGTGCAGATTCTGTGTGATTCCAGCCTCGGGTGGGAGTAATTGGATCAGTCTAGGATTTCTGCCCCTGGGGAGGTTTGGGTCTGGTTCTTATACCTTGTTCTGAACTACTGTGCACTCTGGTGCCTATGGAGGGAAGCAGAAGGCTATAGGCTGCACAAGCCTGAAATACAGCTGACAACAGGTGGTGAGGCCAGATGAAATTGGCAGGGGGTATAATACTGTTCAAGCAGGGGCAGGGAGATGGGTCAGGTTGCACAGCTTTGACGAACCATACCGAGCACTTGAGCGTGTGGTGTATCCCAGTGTGTAGGTTCAGGGGTGAAAGAGTCACGGTGGACGTTCGACCACAGGTGCCCTGTCAGTCTCACGACACACATGAGGTCACTTCTCAGGACCTCACACTCTCTTCGCACAAACACAGACGCACCGTCAATCAGAGCAAGGGTGCGGACAGGCCCGCTCGTCAGGCAAGCCTCGTGCTAACGGCTATCCAGACTGGAGGTCAACTCCAACAGCGTCAGGATGGATAACCCACAAAGGGAGGTAACATGAGGGTCAGCCGCTTGAGTAAAGTCAAGATACTGCAGTGACAAATAAAGGTGGTCGGGACGAAGAGCGACAAAAGGCACATTTGCAACTTTAGATGCACATTAACAAGTCACTCTGCAGGACGGTGACATTAAGCAGCTGCTGTGGTGTGTTCGGCTGCTGTAATGGAGGTTTTCATTAATCACACTGCTAACAGATCTGCTGGCTACTGTCTTACCCTCTGTGTCTGGGAATACAATGGCATTCCTGAGGCTGCCAGAGATTCTTCAGCTCCTTGGTTTAAACACATACAGATACAAAATATCCTGCATGGAGTCACACTGTATATGCAGTTCTGCTTTGATGGCTCATGCCCACTTTATTTCACACTAAAAAACAAACTGAAAGCAATGTCAGCGCATGGCTTATACACACTGACTGACATGAGACTTCAACACCGACGTTACAAGCCAAGTTACTTCTTGACTAAATAAACTATTGCAGTTTAGCACTCGGGCACACTCAGCGCTCTATGATTTACAGTCCTCGCCTCCCAAAATGATGTGCACAGCTGAGACAGTGTGACTGGCACAGGACGGTGGGGGGAACCGTTGGTGTGAAAGACCAAGAAGCACTAAAGGGCGCTGTTGGAGACCAGCACTGGATCCAAAAATGTTGGAGCGTGACGGAAATGATCACTCAGTCATGGAAAGATGTGAAATAGAATTAATGAGGCAGCCAAACACAAGGGGGGAGCTGGAAAAAACCTGATTGAGATCGCATCGGCGAGAAGAGAGAGAGCAGTATCTGTGACCTCAAAAGTCTGAACAAGAATTTAATAGAATAACTTTGTTCATATTTTAGCTTTGACAGATTTTTACAAGACACTTGCTTGTTTTCTTTCTCTCTCCAGGGGCAAACCCATCCAACATTATTTATAGAGCCCACCAGCTGCTCCCCTGGGATGACACACACATGTAGAGGATGGGCTGAACCATGGAACGGGTGTGTCACAGACAGACGCCATGGAAAAGAGAATTCTGTGTGTGTAAGCATGTTATCACACACTCACACACTGCCAACCACAGATGAGCACAAACGGACGCACAGGTTTAAAAGGACTTATTACTACTAAGAGGGTTTTCACAGATGACCCTCCAAGTAAAAACAAGAGGTGGGAGCATCAAAGCTGCACCATAATCTGACCATGTTTGATATAGCACGGGTGAATCATTTATTAACTACACACACACTGCCTTATCTCTAACTTGGCACATACAGTATCTCCGCTGTTGATATAACACAAACATTACAGAACTTTTACAGCCCAACAGCACTAATAAATGAGTATCAATGTGACTACATTTGCACGATTGAACACAGTAATAGGATTCTAATAGCTCAGTCATCATTGCGGTTAGGATTTGTTGCGCTGCGAGGTAGATACAATATCACAGGCCACATGGTTTGATTCCGTCTGTGCTGGAGGCAGCGGAGGTGATAAGAGCTGTTAATGAGCTGTGAAGCTCATTAACCAATGACACGCCCGTGTTTGTGTCTGAGGACAACAGACCACACACAAGTACGGACACACAAAAAGCTGATACATTTGTCTGGCAGCTGTCTGTGTGCTTCCCTGGTTATGTTGCTCTCACTCTCCCTCTCTCTCTCTCTCTCTCTCTCTCTCAAACAGTCCCACACACACCACACACACAGGTGTCTACATACAGCTGTCATCATAAGCTACAATACACACAGCTTTCAACTACACACAAATAATTAGACACACACACATTGATATATATATAAATATATATATGCACACACTATATGCCTAAATTACACTAAAGTCTATGTGGTGGTGTGAATAAATACATATAAGAAAAAGGTTATTATATAAAAGCATATTTTAAATTACATCTAGAGCTTATTCAAAGCCTCAACATATTCAGTCTATAATAAAAAAGTATCCGAAATATAATTGTCACAAAATAATCATGAAACATTTAATGGTTTTATAAAGCAAACATTTCATTCTATTTATGAATTTGCATACTCTTGTTGTAAAGAGACACAGTCGACTTCAACTCTGGTGGCCCCCCCGACCCCCACCCCCATCCCCAACCCCCTGGTGTAAAATAAACAGAGGTGTTTTGTCAGTTAGTGACAGGGAGGGTCAGTAACATCTGACATCTGTAGCTGCGGCAGGTTTCACACGAGTGTCAAACCCACCACAGAGACACACTTCACCCGTTTTACACACAAAGAAAGATCAACAACTAAAACACTAAAGTGAACTGAAATCTAGAAGCTTATACATTTAGAATTAAAAACAAGAAACCGGTTCCATTTCTGTTCTTTTTATTAACTCTTTCTGGATTTTCATTTTTTTCTTATTTTTTGCCGTAAAATGATCTACAAAGAGTTATCCTAGTGTAAATACCCTCCAATAATGGACGGCCTTTCGTCCATCCTGCTGACATTTGTCACAACTAAAGAGAATAGTAATTGAGATCCTTAAATGTTACAAGCTCAAGGGGAGGCTTGACATTATGAAAGCAGGAAGCCTTTAGGACAGGGCATTGTTTAAAAAAGAATATCTGCCATTTTTTCTCGCCCCGCAACACTTTTTACAGCACAGTTACCGTTTTACAGCAGAGCAGCCAATTAAAAACTCTCGTCAAACTCCCTCAGAGCAGAACTCTCTCCCGCTCGTCCTCCCTTTCTTTTCCCCTTTCTCCCACTGTCTCTCTGGTTCTCCTATAAAAGAGAAGGTTTCAAATATTTGAACCATTACAAAGGCAGTAAGATGAGTCGCCTCCAGCCAATCGCTGGTTAGAGATTTAAACTTAAGCTCCTCCTTATTGGACCCACCTGAACACCTTTGGCCTATCAGGAACAGAGAAACACACAAAGCTTTGGAAGTGATCACATACTCTCTCACACACACGATGAACAATGTAATCTGGCAACATCTCTACTCTTCCTGTGTTTTCTTCTGTCTTTCCTACACCAATTCAAATTTCCCACAAATTACAGTGTTGTCCCTCGCTCATGCAAGTCTCATCTCCTTTTCTCTTCTTTTTTCTCATGGCAACCAGTGCTGACATCAGACCCTGTATCAGCCGCCTGCAGACACACTGACCGACATCCTGTGCACTGGGAGCGGAGGGAAATCACCGGGTAAAAATCACACCGAGGCAAACGCAATCGAAGCACCATCAATCAAAAGATGCCATAGCCAGCTCTGCAGATACAGAAAGACGAACAGGAAAAAGGAGATAAGCAAGAGCAGGAAATGAGCGAAACGAGAGAGACTGGACGGGGCAAAACTAGGGGTACATTTTAAAAAGTAGAAAAACAAGGTCATTCAATTTACCTGGAAAATATAAGACCAGCTTTATCTAACAAAATGAGTTCAAATTATGATATAGAGCATCTGCCTATCATGGGACCTGCCAAACTTTGGTATATGGACAGCGCTTCTTCTATCATACACGGTTGCCACAGCTGTGAGGAGAAATATTCAGTATCTTGCCCAAGGACACTTCAAAATGCAGACAGGCGGAGCCTGGGATCGTGCCACCAAATTGGTTAGTGGACAACCCTCTCTTCCCCCTGAGCCTGGTCAACCCTGCTGGATATAAAAAATAAGGAAATAAATAATCTGGGACTAAATGTGATGTCGAAATCAGCGTCTTCCTCTTTTAAAAAGAAAACACTCACTAGCCTTTCTTGGGCATATTATCAGAACAGCTCAGAATTACAGTGTTTCCTATCATAAAGGATGTGTTTTAATTCTTCAGGTATAACAATGACATAGTGGTAATTCAAATGCAAACACGGCTAACCAGGAGTAGATTATTAACCACAGGAATGCCAGAGGCAGTAGGTTAACAGAAACAGACCACAGAGAGAGAGATATATAAGCAAAGAAAGAAATACAGAAAACCATGACTCCTGCTGTATTTAATATCATGACTACTTAGAAGTTATTTCAGCAGTGAGGATATGATTTATTCCGGAGGAACAAAGCCAAAAGTCAAGGCTGTTCCACAAGTGCGGTCACAGCCAAGGACAGCTCGCTATCACTGTAATCACAGCTTCACACGAAAACTGACCGAGCCACGACTTTGCTACACAGCAACTGTCGGCTTACACTCAGCACCAGAGCGCTTCTATCTGCGGTCACTCATCTGCTCCTTCCTCTGTGTGTGTGCGTGTGTGTGTATGTGTGTGTGTGTGTGTGTGTGTGTGTGTGTGTGTGTGTGTATGTGCGTGAGTGTGTGTGCCCTCGATCTGGAAGCACTCAAAAACCCTCTCATCTCCTTCCACAAGCTGTCGGCCATATATTTCACAGGTATGCATGCCCGTGTGTCCGTCTGTTCAAAGGGCTGAGGAGAGATTGGGGCTGAGATTTGAACACTTAAACAGACACGTGCAGATAAAGTTTGACGGACGTGAAGGCCACTTGGCTGTCCGACACCAGAATGAATCTATGGACTTAGAGGATGGCAGACGATGCAGAATCTACATTGTACATTGTTTAATATGCATCATGAGTAAGAGGGAGTAAAAAGAACAATAAAGAACTGGAAGGACACGTGTGTAGAAGAAATGGTGTATTTCACTCATGTCCTGTAGTGTACTATTGTGGCAGAGTTGCCAATTGTGTGTGCATGCGTTACCATATAATATCCCACATGCACAGACACACACATTCACATAAAGACACAGCTGCTGTGGTCTAATATCCACCCCTCCACCTCTTCTTCACTTCCACTCTTCACCCTCCTCTCACTGCAGTGACCACACTAGGCAGGCACACAGAAACGACTCCATTCACCCCAGCAGTGAGTGGTGGACATGAGGGGAGGACTGTGGGTGAGGGTGTTTCGGGTGGGTGGGTGCATGCTTGTCAGAAGGATAACATCCCGACTACAGCTGGAGAACAGGTGGGATTACACACAGACGCGCTGACTAGACCAGGATCAGCGATTGAAGCAATCAAACAGCCCTTTGAACGAACAGGTGGGATGACAGTGAGGAGAGCAGAAGTAAGAGACCCATGACCATGAACCCGTTTTGCACTGGACTGGAAACTATATCAAATCAAGCACATTTAAGGACTTGACTATATAGGACTATCCCATAGCACTAGAGAATATAAATTGGATTATGCCATTTGTCATGTTAAGACACACAAAAGCAATACATTAAATAACATACGCTCCTCATTTAGTGTTGCATTGGTTTAGTTCTGCTGTTCAATCTACTGCTGTTCCTAATACCACTTCCAGCTCATTGCAAGACAATCTCAGAAAAGCCCATTGAAGTACGAGTGTGATGATGTTGTTCTTGTTCTAGTTTCTATACTTAAACTGAGCCCGGACAGAAAAATGCATCATGCTCCACATTCTTTTATAAACAGTTATTTTGATTAAAACATGTTTATGTCCAGCACGGTAGTCAAGTCTCATTTGCATCTGAAATGTTGTACTGTTTACACTTGGAGCTAGAAATCATCCACACACTGGGATGTCACACTTTGAAACCTCTCGCTCTTGGCACACGAGGGAGTTCGGAAGCTTACGCCTGCCACATCAACTTCTCCTCCACCTTCACCTTCCAGCAGAATGGACTTTCACAAGCCGTCCACAAGTGCCCATAGTGACTGTGCTTAAGCAGAGCACTCAGGGGCATCGAGCACCGGGGCCAAAAACTGACCCGGCTTGAATATCTATGTCCCATTTAGGATCCCTGGGAGAGAGGGGTGAGGAGAATAGAGGCACTGTTGCTGCCCAGACAATGCGAGCGAAGCCCGGATGAGGAAGCCAGACAATGCCGAACGAGCCCAAATGAACGCTGGGCTTGTTTTGTTGCCTGAGGGCTGACTGGCGTTTGCGAACTTGTTAGCTCATCACCCAACTAACGACTGCCAATGAAGGTAATTAATCACCAAGATCTTGGTGAGAACTTGATGGGTTAAGTGCAGATGTGGACATGAGATTGAAAGCAGAGAGGGAGAAAAAAGGGCATCAGGGCTTGTTGTTGTGACACGGTTACCGATGATACTATCAGCAGCTGGTGGTGTACATCACATTCTGGTGCTTAACAAGCAGGAGACGACACCCTCAGGACACAGATGAGTAGGAATGGAAAGATGGGGAGTGAGAAACTGCATTAAGCCAAAAAACCTTTGTAAATCACTGAGAAATAAATTCTTTGTCGGTGAGTGTCATGCGATGCACAAACCTAATTCTAACATTGCAGTGCAAAGCATCACTTGCATTGGACAGGATAGGGCCTTGAGAAAGCACCAGCACATGTATCATGTACCATAAGCTCTCTAAATATAAAAGCCATCAGAGGCACGATCAAATCTCAGCACTGGTTTCCTAATTGATTTTAAAACACTGCTAAATCCACTTAGCTGTTCCACTCCAGCACTTTGGGATCTCTGACTTTTAGCTGTGTCAGCCGTCGCTCTTTCTCTCTCTCTTATAATATCTGTCATCCTTCCTCCTGAGCCGACTGATCAAGTTAAAGCCCTACACTCCCTCCTATTAAAGGTTAAAAGGTCACAGCTTCCAGGTGTCGCCTGGCTCTGTTCTTAGCTGATGACGGAATGGTGAAAAAAAAACTTTAGGCTAAAATGAGTGCCAAGTTGTTGTTTTTTTCTTTTGTTTTTCCTTTTTTTTATTGAGCACTCATATCACAGGAGTTGTATATGATACAACATTCACAAAAGAGCTTTAGATCAATGCTCACATCATTTTGTATAACTTATCCCCCCCCCTCCCCGAACATACCGGACATCCATCCAAAACAACCACATACATTTACATAGGCTCACCATTTTTTCCAAATTGTGTACTATATACTATAGCTCAAAAGGATAAATATCACAGCTGTAAATGCTAGAGGGCTGCTAAATGGTTCTAAGCAGGAATAGTCTTAAGTTTACCCAAATATGTCAGCACTGGATCCCAGACTGAAAAGAATTTGTCCCTGGACCCCCTGAGAGTGTATTTTATTTTCTCTAATTGTATGAACTGCATTAGGTCATTAAACCACAGAGACACACTAGGTGGACTTTTTGATTTCCAATGTAATAAAATTCTTCTACGTGCCAGCAGTGTTGTAAAAGCAATAATGTTTTTATATCTTTTCCTTATTGTACAGTATCTTCTATCAGTAGTACCAAATATGGCCATTACTGCACTGGGCTGTAGATCAATATCAAGAGCCTCTGATAGTGTTTTAAAGATTGCAAACCAATAGGATGTTAAGGCTGAGCATGACCAAAACATATGGGTTAAGTCGGCAGGAGTATTTCGACACCTGTCGCAGCTTGCATCCGTGTTGGGGTATATTTTAGCAAGTCTGGCTTTGGAGTAGTGGATGCGATGTAAGATCTTAAACTGTATTATGCTTAATCTGGCACATGAAGAGCTGTCATTCACTCTTAGTAAAGCGCTGTCCCAAATGTCTTCTTCCAAGTTCTCTCCCAGCTCATCCACCCAAGCTGCCTTAATCTTTGCAAGAGTTGTATTTTTAAAAGAGGATATACAGTTATTGATTCTTGAAATAAGTCCTTTAAAGCTGAAGGTAGTTTCTAACAGATCGTCTAAACCTGAAGGTGATGGTAAATATGGAAAGTTGGGGTCATGATGTTGAAGGAAGTGCCGGACTTGGAAATAACGAAACAGGCTGGACCGAGGGAGGACAAATTTATGTGATAAGTCATCAAAGCTAGCAAAAATACTGTTTATATACATATCTTTAAATTTGTAAATGCCTTGTCTTTGCCATAGAGTAAATTCAGAGTCTAATCTAGCTGGAAGGAAAAGATGATTATTGTGTATGGGACTTATATGGAAAAGACTATTAAACCCGAAGCTATGTCTAAGTTGAAACCATATTTTGAGGGTATTTATGACTACTGGATTGTTGGTGTATTGAGAAGTAGAGATGGGAAGGCTGGAGGTGACCAGGGCTCTGAGAGAGGTTGAAGTGCAAGATGCAGCTTCAAAATGGCACCAGTCTGTATCAGGAGTGTGGAGCCAGTGCATGATTTTTTGAACATTTGAGGCCCAATAATAGTGACAAAGATTTGGGAGAGCCAGGCCACCCTGCATCTTAGGCCTCTGTAACAGTTCCAGCCGTATTCTAGGTTTCTTCCCCTCCCATATAAATGAAGTGAAGACCTTATCAATAGATTTGAAGAAAGATTTAGGGAGATAAAGTGGAATACACTGAAACAGATAAACAAATTTGGGGAGTACATTCATTTTTATACAGTTCACTTTTCCTGCTAAGGATAGGTGAAGTGCACTCCATTTCTTCAAGTCTGATTTGACTTTCTCAAATAGCAGACAGAAGTTTTCCTGGTAAAGCTTCTGCATGTCCCTTGTAATGTTAATGCCCAGATATCTAAAGCCATTTCTAGACATCCGAAACGGCAGAGCATTGTCCTGTATTTGAAGAGCCAAGTCATTAACCGGATAACATTCACTTTTACTAAAGTTCAATTTGTAACCAGAAAAAACACCAAATCTCCTCAAAGCATGGATCACTTGGGGGGCGCTTGAAACAGGGTCCGATACATACATTAATAAATCATCTGCGTACAGAGATACTCTATGCTCTTCCCCTCCCCTATGGATTCCATTTAACGAGGGTAGCGATTTGAGTGCAATTGACAAGGGCTCTATGGCCAGGGCAAATAGCAGTGGGCTGATAGGGCAGCCCTGACGGGTGCCTCTTGACAGCTGAAAATACTGAGAGCGCTTACCATTTGTAATTACTGAGGCTTTGGGTGAGGTATATAAGAGTTTAATCCATGAAATGAAATTAGGACCATACCCAAATTTCTTTAAGCATGTAAATAAATATCCCCATTCTACCCTATCAAAGGCCTTCTCTGCGTCGAGCGTGATAACCACCTCGGGGACCGCACTGGACGCAGGAGAGTGAATAATATTTAATAGCCGGCGGATATTTGTAAATGAATGACGCCCCAAAATAAAACCAGTCTGGTCAGCAGAAATCACGTCATGCGTAGTGGCTTCTAAACGTAAGGCAAGGGCCTTGGCCAAGATCTTCACGTCACAATTTAAAAGGGAGATGGGTCGATACGAGCCACATTCCGAGTTATCTTTACCTGGCTTAAGCAAGAGGGTAATTGATGCTTCAGTCAGTGTCTGCGGCAGTGATCCATGAGACAGAGAGTCATTAAACATATCAAGTAGGATTGTAGACAGTTTACTAGAGAACTTTTTATAGAACTCTGCAGGGTACCCATCAGGGCCAGGCGTCTTGCCATTCTGCATTGCCTTAATCGCGTTCATGATTTCCATAGATTTTGAGTGCCAAGTTTTAACACCGTATGAAGGATTAATTAACAAGACAGAAAAATTATCCAGGAACAGCTCCTATTTCTTTTTTGACAACTGAGGCACAGTTTAATTGAAGACCTCTATTGCAAAATGTAATTTAACCGTCACTTATATTTTATCATTCAATGATCTGGTGGTAGAAGTGTCATCCAGTTTCCACAGAAGACCTTCAACTGATATCACGATTTGTTTTTAGTCCAATTTGTAATTCAACAACTGCAGCTACCTGTTTTTTAATAGGTGGATGTCGTTCATTGTTTCTCTCAAATTGGAGGGAAAGACGGGCGAAATGGATGAAAGGATGCAAAGATAAGTGGAACGAGAGGGAGTTGTTTAACAGAAACTTGGAGACAAAAACATTAGACGAGAGATTGAGTTGTACAGAGATCAGTTGAGGCAAAGACCACATTTCTGCTCAAGCACAAGTCCAGACATGTAATGTAAATCACCTCCAGGTAGCCATTAGCCCCTGACATCATGTAAAAACTAGAGTGAGCATCATTATGACCTGTCAGAGCGGCATGATGAAAAGAAAAAGAAGAAAAAGAAGAAGAAGAAGAAGAAGAAAACTATGAGTGATTTCATACCTGACCTATTTGTTTTCATAGTTCAGACAAACTGATTTTGATTCACAGATTGGTTTGTTGACATAAAAGCTGTCAACCAATCTCGAAATCTGGTGCAGTTCATTTGTGGTGTAAAAACAAAGCAAACAAGGTCCTAGATTTTATGACAGCATATCTGTAATTAGCAAAATTCCGGAATCCACCCCCTCTTTCCTGGCTTATACCACATTCTTCCACTGAGTTTTGTGGCCTCTGTTACCTGGTGACAAACAATCAAACCAATAAACAGGGGAAAAACATAACCTCCTTGGTGGAGGTAATAATTCTGCTGATTATCAGAACTTTAAAGGAATTAATAAGCTTTATTTTTTCTAAATATAAATGACATGATATACTTAAATACAAAGTTTGCCAAGGAGATGTAAGGGAAAGAAATGTAATAAAAATGTTCTCGAAAACAAAATTCTTATTTTCAAGTGAAGGGGATTATTCTGAAGTGTGTTTTACTTTTGTAATAAAGAAAATGGGAGACTATACCTGTCCTACATATGCATTAACAGACTAACTGTAGTATCACTATGGTGTTTAGGCCTTTCAGCGTGTCTACGTGTGTGTGTGTGTGTGTGTGTGTGTGTGTGTGTGTGTGTGTGTGTGTGTGTGTGTGTGTGTGTGTGGTCAGCTCAGTAGTATTAGCATTATTAGATCTTTTCAAAGTCCTCATTCAAAAGATCACAGAAGGGTGAAGAGTCAAACGGCCCATTCTCGAGTTGGTAGGATGGAATCAATCAACTTTAACTCCGGAATGCACACAAACACAAGTACACACCATCTTGTGGAGATTCAGCCTTCAGTTGCTCATGCTCTGCTGTTCTGCGCACACACAAACACATGTACATATGCACACACTGCTCCTCCTTTCCAACCACCATCATATTGATCCCGTTTGATAAGCTAACAGTGGACAAATAGCTGGAGCGGTGGGAGGGCACAGTGATCAAAAGCCTCCTCACAGGTCGGCCTGCACCGCTCTCTTAAGAGCTACCCAGCCATGAATGGCCTAATAGGACCCGAGTATCCATTACAGCGACACTGGATCCTCTCTTTCTCTTTGTCTCTGTCGTTAGCTCCTGCTCATCCTGGCTTTATGTCACATATTTCTTGAATTTACTTTTATTACCGAAACTTTATTGGTGTTGTAAAAAGAATAACAATTTAACTGCCAAAAACAAAAGGTGGACATAGCTACAAAAGGGAATGAGTTGAATGATGAAAGAAATCGTTTAAATATAACCATCAACTGAATTTGAACTAATTCTGAGTGGAAATTCCTGACTTTCTGTTTTCGTTCCTTTTCGTTCTCCATCCCATTCCAACTCTCCCTACTTTCCTCCGTCTCTTTCTTTCGGAGGAGGTGTCGGGTTACAGTTATTGTTGGCGCTGGTAACAGATAAATAGGGTGCCTAGTTACCGGCCAACGCACGATTGGCTCTTTTCAACAAAGCAGGGGGGAGAGGGGCAGGTTGGTGTGTGTGGGATTGGTGAAGGAGGGGGGGTAGTCACCCTGGGAAACCATGAGACTTGTGTCAATTTAAATAGAGTCAGGCAAGTCTTCAAGACGTGTGTGTGTGTGTGTGTGTGTGTGTGTATCTGTGTGTATCTGTTCGTACATGGGAGAATGCTCAAGTGTGTGGATGTGGATGCGTGCGAACATGGATTTGTTTTCGTCATCTGTGCTGGGACAAAGCTTGGGAGACACTGACCCTAACAACACCCCCTGAACAGCCCACCGACACCTGCTGAATGCCCCCTGAATACCCCCGCCCTGCCTCCTCCCCCCACTGGCATTGAAGGGGCACTCTGCCAAACTCCGCCCCCTTTACACAGACAAAGTCAAGGGACAGTTGGATAAGAATGATTCTACCCAGAAGAGTCCAACAGTTATTGTCCTCCTTAGGCTGAAAACAATATATTTGATTTACATTTTGGAACAAAAACTCTTGTTTTACATTCGACAATGACATGGACGACAACAAATCTATTAAATCCACTGAAGACTTAATGATACTGTAGAAATTACCAGCATGATGATTCTAATTCTATTTTCATGCAATTTTAACCACGAAGAGTACACAGAAATACAAGTCAAGTCTCAATTTACAATTAAGTATTTCTTATTTTCTCTCCCCTTATTACACTCAAACTGCCTGATACAATCAGAATACTACATCAAATAACTATAACTGATAGGGAACAACTGACAATATATTGTTAATATGTTGTTGATCTTTTAAAAAAAGTTGGGCAGACATGATAAATTGAGATGTTACAGGACATCCTCCCGTGTTTTGTTCAAGTGCCCCTCAGCAAGTGGCAAGTGTGCCAGGTACATGGTTGGCTAAAAGAAGAGCATACCCGCCATGCCTCACTTTAGGTTCTCTGTCAGCTCCAACCAAGGCAGGAGAAAGCTGATCAAACTACACAGAATAGTGACTTTTGCAGAAGCAGGTTGCTATAATTGTTAGTTTCGTTCCTAATTAGACACGGTAAAACTCCCCAGCCACCTCTGCCTTTGTTCTCCTGTCGAGAATTCCATGCCTAGAGGCTCGCTTTCAGACCTGCTGTCAACTTCAGGAAGTCTAGAGAAACACTATAAATTGTTAATGTATTAGCCGGATCCGTAGGGCTGTCAGAGGAAGAGCGAAGACCGCCAATTATAAGAAGACAGAGCCACAAATGCTGAGCGAGCAGAGTTATATACACACTGGGGTCTTCAGAGATGTTTCTTGAATAAATGAGGTGTCCTAAACTGAGCAGAGAGGGGTTGATCACCACACTTTCATTGAATAAAATCCTGTTTTGAGTTACAAAAATTGATATTAAGCATATTTACTTGCTTAAGTTACCTCCAGTGTTGCTATATTCCAGGGGTTTTCAAAACTGTGAGGGAGGGGTAGGCCCAGCAACAGACATGAGGCAACGATAATGTCTGAAGAACAAGGGCCAGTGGCATTGTGGTGCTCTGAAATCAACTTTAAATACACAAACTCTGAAAGTGGAAATTTGAAAATGTGCATTGGTTGCACAATACATGATCTTTCTCCAGAAGAAACCTGTGACTGATCTGCTCTCAAATTGCATCTTTGGATAGTTCAAACATAGCAATTGATGAATCAAATTTCTCAGAAATTCTGGCTAAAAGTCATGTAGCTTGAACTGGGCATTAGTTATAGCATTGGCCAACTTATCAATGATATCAACAGTTGCAGCAGAGGCGGAGGTGTACAGTAAATTGAGAGAATTAAAATGGGCTCATAAAAACCCTTACCATATAATCACCAACAATGCTGTCATAACAAATCTGCACACGTGTGCACGAGACTCACATTTTTATATTGAATTACCTTTTCCTCGGAAACACAATTATCTCTGATGTCGATGGGAAAGAAATGTCAGAAATGGAACAATCTGGTGAAACAAATCACCAATATCAGTTCTAATTGTTGTGTTGAGGTCCCTAGTTCTCTACATGATTCGGATTAAATGTGTACAGCTGTAGATTCTCTGACCTTTCAGACTGTTTTAACTTCTTAATCCTAAATGTGAATGGATTTACACAGTTTTTTTAAGATTCTCTGGAGGCTGAGAATACATCTTTTTATCGCTCCCACCTCTAGTTGTAACATATGTAGTGTATCAGCTGTTCATGCACAGTGGGCCAGTTGGTCGACCAGCCAAACATTTGCTAAATCAATGAGTCATTCATGAGGTAATTAAACGAGTCAGCCCGGCAGCCAGTCAAGCAGTCAAATTCATTGATTCATTCATGCATTCATGCCATCAGTTAGTTACCAAGCAATCCAGCCTGTAGATTGAAACAATGCTGATACAGACACAGATGTCTGAGCGCTCGCACAGACGTCTCAGACTCAACCAGGCTCAAAGCCCACCAGGAGCTGCTGGCTGCCAGATGACCTCTTGATGTTTCAATACTCCTCTGGCCCTTTGCCGTCAGCGATTCAGGCTGGACGAGCCACAACTGAAACATTTTACTCTCTCTCCTTTTCTCTGATTTAAAAGGTCGCAGAAAGATTGAAAAGGGGCAGCTCAGGTGCATTTCACAAAGGCCATTTGTGCTCCACGTGTTTTTTTTCCTGTGTCTGGGTTTTATGGGCCCTTAACTGGGTTTTTAATGGTTGGGGCTTTCATCTTGTTAATCTCCAGGGATCTTAGTAATTCCCTAAGGTTTGTGTTCCTTTGAAAGAAGAAAAAGCCCTACTATTTTTAAAACAAAACTAGTGCAAATATGCAGCTTTCTTAAAACGTGGGTAAACTTGACCTCGACACGAGTTACAGGAATGACTGGCGATAGCTGAAGATATAATCCAGATGTTAGTGGCTTCAGAGAGATAGCTAGCTACTGCAAAAATAAAATAAAGTAACAGCAAAGACACTTAGCACCACTAGAAGGTTTTAAATAAAGTGGGTAACATCCCATTAACAAGACTAAAAGCAAACAATTTGATGGCTGTGATGGGGGTTGTAGAGGAGGAGGAAGAAAGGGTAGAAAACCGTGGTGTAACAAAGCAGTACGGTTGAGCGGAGGGGAATAATTCCTTCTCACCAAGAGTTTCTTTGAAGTCAGAAATAGAGGGAATGTGAGGGTAAAACAGGGAGATGACCCCCCCACCTCTTCCCACTATCCTCTCCCCTTCCTTCGTGTCTTCCCTCCTTATTTCTCACTTTACTCCCTTCTTCTCATGGCTTATCGCAGCCAGACCCTCCATCCTCTCGCTCTGTATCTGTCTCTTCCTTCATCCTCTGTTTACCCCTCTCCCTCTCCCCTCTCTTCTCCTCCTGAGGGTCAGCTACATGTCACTGTATTGTGCTCGCTGACATGGCTGACAAGAATGGTGTGTGGTAATGAGTCAGCTTCGAGGAAGAAAAGGAGGGAGGCAGCGAAACGGATCAGTTTCTGTCAACCTACTAGGTGCTTTCTGGTGAATCTCGATGTAGTTCAGGTTCTGTTTGGCAATGCACTTTCCTAAAAGTGGAGCAGTTAATATTTTTATATAATTAATTATCTGGCTTAATAGTGTTTGCTTCTATTGCCAATTATTGATACATTCGGAAAGAACTTTTATTGAAAGCCATTCAATTGTTGTTAGTTATTCCAATTCAGACCTGATGAAGACCAATAAACTACCTCCAATATACAGATTGACAGAAACAGAATCAATAGCAGCTATGCTAATAAATGATGGTGCCTTTGAGAACATTTTCAAGCAGAAGGGGTTAAATAAATCCAGTAGTTCCAGCTTTGCAGCTGTTTTTTGCACCTTTTCTGATTGTGGTCTGACAATACACTGATTATTGTTGGATTTTGAAATGATAGCTAATTCAAGATTTCATCTTTAATTTACTTCAGGACACGTGTTTAATCAAACATATTATGCAGAATCCATGAAAAATCTAAGTATCAGCAAAGTAGTATTACTGACTGGTGTACATGTGCTACATAACCACATAGTTTTAGCATGTGTGGTCTAACTGATTCTCACCCTTCCTGACAAATTGACGACATTCCTAACTTAAATCGAGGTAGTTATTACTGTCAGCGTGTCATATAGCATTACTAACATCTTGTTCTAATGGGGGCAGTAGCACCATGTTCAATCTTCAGACTAAAAACTCACTTTAACTTTTCTCCTCCTTGTTTCGCAATCATGCTATAGATATTAATAATTAAATAAGGAGGTATGACTCTACATAACATACAAACATTTGTCTGGTCTTTATCCAACCAGCTTTAACAATTCAGATGTGTTTTTCTTGTCACCTTAAATTACTAAGTCCCCCTCTATGCTCATGAAGGGGGATTTATTAGGGTGGGGAAACATTGAAGTATGTTTTCGGCTCAACCTGCAGGTACACGTCCCAACATCACACAGCTATTGACTCGACCCCCAGAGAGACAAATTTTAATAGTTCCATAAATTACTGTCTAACCCTCAATCAATCATAAAATGGGAATATTTCTGCAAAAAAAAAGGAAGGCTACTGAAGTTGGGAGATATGTTACGACATGCAGGAACGAAAAGGAACAAGGTCACTAGAATAAGACTAAGGACTAACAGGTCCACTGCATATGTATGCTCAAGGTTTTATTAGGTTCCTCGGTTATTTCTCTAAATTGCAAGTTTGTAATGTTATACATCTGTTTTGAGGGTGTACTTTGAGAAGGTGCACTAGCATGATTGCACTCACACATTTATGGGCAAATCTCGATCAAATTACAAGGATGTTTCTTGGTTTAGCTTGCAGGTGAGGTCATTCCTGTGGTGCAGGCTGGAATGTGGAGACTATTAAGTAGGAAAATAAATCTGTGGGAGACATCGAAAACATAACGCCAAGTACAGCACAAACGAGTGTGAGCACCCTATCGATCCTGCATCTGTGCCAAGTTAGCCAGTGTGATCCTGGTGGGAGGTCACCACAAGACTTGATAACCAGAGGGAATGATAACTGCCCTTTAATGGTCGTAGAAAAGTGTCTGCGTGTGTGTGTATACTTATACCAATAACCATGGTTAGCATCTCAGTTGATTGTGTTAGCATAATAAGTATGGGACAAATATTAGTTTTTAACTGGTGGTGGAACTAGATGAAACTGGGGGGACCATCCCCTGGAGTCGATGAATGTCTTTACGAACTTTCAATTAATCCAATCCAATAGCTTTTCATTAATGCGTTGGAACACCTTAGCAACTTATGGACATGCCAAAATTCACAGAGCCATGCTGCTGGCATAGTTAAAAATAAACACTTTAACTATGCATATATTTACTTTCAGAAACATAGTACATATTTGATTTTTATGGAAATAGAAATGTGAGTACACAAGTCTTCTAAATAATATATGTTTCTCAAACTTGTTTCCAGATAGTTGTCTCTGAGAAAGTCGAATTTGCTGAAGAGAAAACAGTCTTTAAATGAGAATGTGTAGAATGAACACTACCAAAAAACACACAGTATTTGCAGAAAAGGAATATGAGTGTGCGAACTGCAATAAAGGCCAGTTCAGCTTACACACTGCCAGAGGTATGCCTATGTTTGATGCCTTCCAACAACTACTGTCATCGCTTTAGTAATAATAGACCATTTCCACTTAATCAGCCCTGCAGCCCTCTGGACCCCACTGAATGAATGAGTGACTACAGATAGCAGGTATGGATGTGAACACAAGGGTGGTTGTGTGTTGTGTTCATACATGTGAATGTGTGTGTGGGGTGATAATCCCCACAGTGAACCAATATCCCCCCGAAGCAAAACCACAACAACTAACCACAGCTCTCCTCTGTAATTTTATGTGGATACTGTCTTACAACACTGACTCATATCTGTGCGTCCCATATGCACAGTGTGTAGGGGAGAGTCCCGCCATAAACACACAGATGGTGTGTGTGTGTGTGTGTGTTAAAGTAGTCTTTGTCAACCTTGAAACACACCTGAAAGAGTAAATAGGTGTGGTCACATTTAAAGCAACACAAATAGAAATAGGGGAAATCTATTCATTTCCTATGGAGCTGAGAACTCAAGGAACTCTGGTTTGATTGGTTGGATACTTAGCAAGCAAAAACGTGTTCTGTCATGAACAGCTAATCACATTTCCCATGTTCTTTAAAAGCCTTCACAGTACGACGCTTTTTTGTCCAACAACACGCTGACCTGCAGGTAGGTGACAGGAATGGATTAATCAGTCTGTTTAAAAGAAAAACATGACATTTGGGGAAATATACTTTTTTATTTTGTACCACTTTCCTAAAGCATCTTTCCAATCAATAAGAATATACAGCCTGTAGACCAATCGCTTTGCTTAGCATTAAAAAATATATAAACCTTGACTCTTGTTACCTTTGGACTGACCCAGATTAGCTGTTTCCCCTAAGTAAAGTAGACCAACTAACTATTACTACTGAAAAATCCCCTCATTTCTTGATTCTTCAAAAATGACAGATACAAATCATGTCCATCACAGAGCCGGTGGAGATGTTTCAAACTGCATATTTTGCCCAACTTGCAGTTGAAACACCAAAATATTTTGAAAAGACATGGGGGAAATCACTGTAAAGAATTTGGAAGCAGTGTTTCTTTTTGTTATTTTGCTTGTAAAATGAGAAATGTTGCATCAAAAGTTTAAATGAAAAACAGATCATTCATTTTAGCTCTTCTCTGTGTATATATATTTCATGACTGTGTTTATATGCACAGAAAAGTTTAAGTAATTTTCCATTTGCAACCAAGCTTGTTATCCAAACTAATAAGAGCAGTAGCCAGCTATTCTCCATCGCCAGTGGAATGTTATATACAAGTATAGCTTTGTGTGTATACGTAGTGATGAATGTGTTCGATGGCACCAGTACGCAGGAGCATGCCAGGCATGAAGAGGCAGCTGTCAGCCCTGTACCCTCAGTAAGAAGAGCGTAAGCACCGGAGTCTGGTCCTGAACCGACTCATTCCGCACATCACACACATTTGTGGGACACGAAGGGGCCTCTCTCGGGCCCCAGGGTTTCACGGCTCAGATGTATGACCAATTCCTCAAAGCTGCCGCGACCTCCAAGCACTGAATACCTCAGGAAGCGGCCAAGTGCAAAGAAGAAGCACTCAGAGGTCACTCTGCCATTTCCAGACTTTATTCAGGGCTTATGTAGATCATTTCATAGATATACATATGTTAAATCAGGGTTCACACATTAAAAAAAAACATATTCATATGTTGTCCCACAAAAAGAAACATGTTGAATTGTGGCTAAAAGCAAACTGAAAACAATTGGATTGTGACAAACCTTCCAGAGCCTTTAAATGTAATCAACCTAACAGTGGTCCAAATAATAATGGGTTTCCACTGAGACTCTTAAGTCTCTGTTGAAATGCATTGTGCTGTGAGCCCATTATAACCTGTGTGACTCTTGACACGCTGAGACCAGCACTTCACACCTAAAACACAAAGCCGCTCACAGGCTCTTTGGAAGGCAATCAGCATTTAAAGGCACAAACAAATCCACACTTTTAACATGTTAAAACAGAGCAGAGGTAATGTATCCCCCAACAGAAAAAAGTTCCCATATACAGGAAGAGAAAAATGCAAATGAAAGCCTGACTCTTGAATGTCAGCACCATGAACTTTTGTTTGTCTGAAACCATGGGCGTGGTCACATCAGCCTGAAACGCGAATGGTCTACCTGCTTCTGGCTTCACCTCCACTCTCTGCTGCATAGTTAACTTGGAGGAAAACATCCACGTCCTCACTCACTAAGTCTGTAAACCATTATTCTGATGTGTAAATCATTATTTTGGACCAACCATTAACAGATTTCATGAGGTCTGATTTTTAAATGTGTAAACTTTGAGCACGCCGAATACTTCGCATGAAATTAGAATGAAAAGAACTGCATCTGGCTATTAAGTGAGAATGTGCTATTAAATATTTTATGAGGAAACGTTGCACAACTAAATTATAATTGATGGCCGCAAGGTAAATCAATAGCAGTGCTGTTTGCACCAGCTGTTAGAGCGGAAGATAGGAAACACTGTGTGAACAGCTCATAATCGATCAGACAAACAATGAGGCTTAATGGAAGAGAGGAAATCATCTGCCAATGTAAAAGCATCCACTCCAATAAATGTCCTTGTTTGTTTCCCTGTCTTAAGGCCCTTGTAAACATGCAGCTTTACATTAAACCTGATTGTAATTTCAAAAGTCACAGAAGAACACTGGCACACTAACTCCAATCAGTTTCAATCTTCATCAGATCTGAACGCCATGTTCATTCTATTTCCAAGAGCGTTTTGAAATTAATATCCAGCTAAATTGATCACAGCAGGTGGGCAAACAGGTTTAAACGGTTTATGCCTGTACACTGCCAAACATTGTGAAACAGGCAATTGTATTGGCTTTGAAGTAAAGGATGAATCAGATAAGATAATGATTCACTGTGAGAAAAGATGCCCACAAAAGTCAAAAATCCTGATGCCGCATGTGAGGGATCAGAAAACACGTGTCTTCTTTCATATCAACCTTTCAACTTACAACTGATCTCCAGTAGTAGTACTACTTCTCATACCAGACACCAAATACCATGTGAGCATTGCAACTCTCTAAAGCTGTTTTCAGACATAAGCTCCAAATGATGTATGAAAATTGGGTTTGGACAAGGACCTCATGAGGAGAGTCGGACAACAGCAAAATGTCTGGAATATTCAGGTCAGAGGTGGCGGCTGGGTGGAGCATACCTGGAGACAGTTCATATTGTAGTGCTGCGGGAATCACATGTTTTTCTTTAAAGCACATTGACACTGACGTCTGCCCTTAAAATCAAAAGCTCTCGAATCCTGTCATCTTCATCAGCAACTTCTATGTGTATGGCACCTCTTTTTCACCCTGAGATAGATTTTTTCAGTTTTGTATCACCACATGGAAGAAATACATTCAACAAGCCTATTCGCTTGCTGAAAAATGTCTAAACATTTTCTTGCCGTATTCTCCAACGGGTCCCTCAGACATTTTAGTAGAAGACAGGCAGGAAAGCTCGGTATTTGCATTCTCACATAAATATCTGTAATTCAGTTTTGAAAGTATCTTTAAAGTAAAAAATCCCATAAAAGGCTTGAAGGAACATGCATGTAACACAACAAAAACAGAAAAGGGTCCCATGAAAGCTTGATGAAACCAGGAATGTAACGTATTCCATGTCTGATAATCTATCATACTGCCAACCACTTCAGCAATAAATCTTACAAGGATTGGCAGAAACCATAGATCCATCTACACCACCTGTAACCTACACGCAAAACCAAACAAAGCAAAGGATAACATTTTGAAAATGTGGAGGGCTGTTTGACAGACAGTACGGCATAAAACGATGAAACTAGCAATGTAACTTATTCCATGTCTCAATCCAAGGGTCGTGTTTTTTTCCTTGTTTTCCCCCAAAAAATGGCTGTGACATTATCTGTGCTGCACAGACAGTGGCAGTCCAGATGACCCCACAGTAAGTGGAGGTTCACTCAGATAAGACCTGTGTTTAAAGCCACTGAGCCCTCAGCTGCTTCAGCCTGAGCCCTCCACTTTGTCTGCCCGACCTACTGGGGGTCAAAGTTGAAAAGGCCACAGTCAGAGGTCACAACCTGTGAAATTGCACTGCCTCATCAGGTAATTTACTTTTTGACCTGACAGAAAGCAGACTTGGAACGAAGGAGATTCTTGACGATACCAGCGCTCCATAATTGGCTTAATTGCCATTTAGGAGACATGGATTTCAACGTTGAAATGTTACTTTTTCATATTCTGATAAACTGACAGTGAAAAACATCTTATTGCAGTTCTGAGTGGCAGCAGCAGTTCGTCTACAAGCATTATAACAGTGTAACGAGTCTGACGGCTACATTACTGACTGAGCTAAATCAAAGTGGAAATCAATCAAGGCAGTGTCTTTGAGGTTCCTGAGCAGAGTGGAGGTAGCCAGTCAGTCAACATGCTATCAGGAGCGTCTGCAGTCAGACAGCGAGTGCCGCCATCACTCTCTAACAGCACTCCAGGAGGGTTAGGAGTTGGCAAACAGCCTAGACTGACGCACTGGTACAAGCCGATGTAGCGTTGGCCAATATCACACTTTGTTGCAGTGCATCAGTGTTGACACCGACCGGTAGGAACAAAAGAGAAGGGAGGTGACATCGAGTGGAAGTTGCTTGGGTCACAGAAGTTCAGTTTGCTAGTTCGAGCGACACCGTCACATCTTTACCCTGAGATTCTCCTCCTAATCAGAAAGTTTGCAGTACGGTACAACACACACACACACACACAGACACACAAAGACACTAAACTCTTGCAAACACAGACAAACAGCTTCTCATTGTAACCCAGGCTGTAATTTGATAAGAGGCTATTGAAGGGAGACAGCAGCACGACTGTTATTTCCCAACATCACATGGGACGAACAGAGAGGAGCATTGTGGGTCCTGCTCCATAGCAGAGGTGTCAGGAGTGTTCCTGAACATCTAATACTCATATTGATAAAAACACTTTAATCAGTGTTCCATACACAAGTAGACTCTACTTGCGGGAGTCGCTGATGAGGGGAAGGTTGATAACACTTAAAATGTCCTTATATCTTCTTGTAAACGATTATAATATGTCTATATTTAGTTTAAGTGATGAATGCACCCACTCATTAGTCAAATTAAAAAATAAACAGAGAGTTTTTCATAATTAGTAAAGTACTAGTTAAAATCTATATAAATATGCTTCATATAAATCATGCAAAGCTTTTCTATATGGATGTGACTACAAGTGCCAGAAAAATATCCCTGGAAACCTTAGACAGCATTTTAAAGTTGCTGGGTAAAAGCTGTTCCTGAAGGATAAAGTGCCCTCGACTTTGATACACATGTAACTGAAGACATTTTGGGAGGGTGAGGTTTTTTTTGTTTGTACTTTATAAAAGAAGGAGAAGATCTTTGTGTGAAACTTGGCCTTAACACTCCAGGGGAAGAGGTCGGCCACTGCAAAGTCCACGTCCGGTTTACGACCTGGGTCGCGTGTGACATGAGGCAGTGGACCGTACCTATGTGTTCATGTGCAAGAGCAAATGCAAATGCATGCTTCTGAACAGTTAATGTGTGTTTTTTACGTGTGTGCATGAGTCACCCTATCCAAAATGTAACAGGAGGATGTCTCAGTTCAAAAGGAGCATCTTGACACCCCATCAAAAGGCAAAGCAAACCCAATACACCTTGGAGCTCCCTCTGTCTACATCTATCCGTGTCTCCCACTCTCTGTTAAAAGACAAGGCCTGGAGGGTCTGGAGAAAACATACAAAGCTTCAATCCGCACTTCTTAGACGCTTCCTTTGAAATGCTTATAGAGGCCTAAGCCGCTCCGCCAGTAGGAACCAAGTATGACTCAGGGAGTGGTGTAATCTTTTACTGCTAACCCTGCTCCACTCTTTATCCTAAAATATGAGGTAATGGGCCATTTGTTGCAGATGTATTCACAAATAAATGTTTGCTTTGTGTTAATATGTAAGCGTGTCTTCACGTGTATTTTCCAACTTAAACCTGGAAGGGGCTGTCAGAGTAGAACAGAAGCTGTCAGGAGGTTGTAAGGGGACACCAATGATGACAGCAGTTGTCTGTGACTGACATACCAGAAAAAAGACAGGGGGTAGGGGTCAATCCCAAATCAGTGTCCCCTCTAAGTCAGAGTTCAAAATCCTCCATGACAGTAAATGTCCAGGCCACTGAAGTGCCTGTGAGCAAGATATTCAATTATTTGGTGCTTGACCTGCTTAAGATGAAGCAATTTTACCTTTGTGGGAATAAATCGAGTCTTAAAACATACATTTCGTAATATAAGTCATGTGATCAATATCTGAATCTAAAGATGATTGTCAACACCTATCATAGACAAGTGACATCCTTCAGCTGTCAATCATAACATTCACCCCATTTTAAAGCATCAAATGACCAATCAAAACCCAACCTACTGTAAAACTAACACTTGAACAAACATCTGCGTGATAAGAACGACCTTAAACGAAAGCAAGAATCTTTAGGAAAAATTTATTTTATAAGTACTGGCGTTTCACTTTGGCTCATGTTGCATGGAGGAGGCAGCCGCCATACATTGACTTATATAGCAGCCAGCCACCAGTTTAACTTCACTTTTAGGGAGCTATTCATCTTTATATACATTCAAAGGTCTGCATTGTACATTACAGTGCTCTGAGCTAAACGCTAACGGCAGTATGATAAGAGGCTCACAATGACAATGTCCACCTGATGATATTTAGCATGTGTTTAAACAATCTTTTTGTTAGCATCTGACATTCCTTAGGGATACGTTGTGTACTAAATTTTGACTAAAATCTTGAGAATACGCTACAATTTACCTGGTTAGGGGAGGTTGTACTCAATCCCTGGAAGAAATACTGTCTATACAATCTATATTATTAAAGGCTTTGAAAGTACGGTAATCTATCATGCTGCCAACCACTTCAGTTATAAATCTTACAGGGAAAAGCAGAAACCACAGATCCATCTACACCACCTGTAACCTATAAACAAAATCAAACGAATCAAAAGCGAACATTTTGAGAATGTCGAGTGCTGTTTGACAGACAGTACGACATAAAAGGGACAACAATTTGAGAGCCGGGCGAGTATCGACAAGTTCCCACACACAAGCTATTAAATGTCAAGATTACACCTGTCACCAACTTCTTTCTGGTGAGGGGGGAATGACACCTCTGAGAACTAAATCTGGCATGAAGTCTTTCTGTGGAGTCCAAAATCAACATTCACAGAGGATCAGCGATCAAGCCCCAATCAAGGACTTCTTGAAGTAGGACAATTACGGGAAGGTGTCAGTTTCCGGGAAGTTTCATCTATCTGTAACTCAAAAAGCTATTCTGGTCTGTTTTTAACTAGGTGTTTATTAAGCCTCTGTCACACTGGAGAAAAAATCCATTAACATCTAACCTCCATGTGGCTACAACTTATTTGTATACAGTCTATGGGCTACACACAGCATGGCACGACTTATGCTGTTCAGCCTCACTGAGAATGGACTACACTGGAATAAGTTATAAAACACAGAGGCCTGAATACTGACAAAACAACAAGCAAATGAGAATTCATGACAGGTGGTGCTTCACTCAGTCTGAACAAATAGGCAATTCAGCTACTGAAGATGTGAAAGTTAGTGGGATTTAAAAAACTTTCCATATAAGGTGGAATTGGTGTTTGAACTATGTTTTTGCAAAAGGGAAACTGTTTATTTAGCTCCGGATTAATCAGAAGTTCCTTAAACGTTAAACAGATACTGGTTTGTTCTTGCCAGTGACCTCAATCCATTTAAGCCGTCTGACATTTCATTTTAATACCTGCATTGTCAAAGCCAATTCTAAGTCTTAATAGCTGAGAAGATGGCAGCAAAATGCATCACGCATAGAACTATCACACCGCAAGCAAGGGTTTCTTTAAGATATGAAGTTACAGGGCATGGCAGAAAAAGTGACAGGACAGAGGTGCTCAGGAAAACCCTGAAGAGCAAAGTATAAGAAAATAGGGTGGTGATGGAGATGAGTCAGTTTAGGAGACAATTAAACATTTTGGGAGATACTTATTACGATCCAATCTAAAGAATACTTACTGTTTTTTCTCTATGTCCTGGATGAGGAGCTTTTAGGACTGTTGTGTGCCTAATTTGTGCTTTTCAAGAAGCAGCAAGCTAAATACAATGAGACAAATAACCGCTGCTCCTGAGGCAGGTCGTTCATCATCGGGGGCCCTAGTGCTGAGTATTTTGCTTCCCCTGGTCTTTGGTCTAGACTGGGGACCAGCCGGGATTCCTCAAGGTAAAGTCTGGTTTCCCCAAGTAAAAAGGTCAACGATGGAGCTAAAGGCCAAACCATTTATAAAGTAACCAGAGAAACTTAAAAATCAAACTCAAACTGATGAACACATGTTTACAGTGCATCCGCATAAAATTTGACCCCATGGCATGCAACCTACACACGACTGGAAATTTTATGTTCAGGTCTAAATTTGTCTCCTGCTTTGACAGCAAGTAAATGTCATGTCACTCACATGTGGCACAAGAGCAGTTCGCCTGAGTGTGTATGAGGAGCACAAAACAATGGAGCAAAAGCCACAAGCAAATGAACAGGGATGTGTTTGGAACAAGTAATTTTTCTGCAACAGCATCATTAGAAATCCCTTTCAGCCCATCATGCAGTTTTCTACGGGCAACGTAAACTACATCCCACAAAATCAGATATGAGCCACAATTAGTATCTGAGCATGAGGTCCTGCGGTGTGAACACTGGCCAACACACAAAAAGAGGCTTCAGCTGTCTCCATTTCCCCCCCTTCCTTCTCTTCTTTTGCCTCTTCCCCCCTTACTGTCACACTCGTCCTTCACTCTAGCTTCATACTGTATAGCTAAACCCTCAGGGCCCACCAAACTCAACCTCCACTGCCACCACTTAACATTCCAGCAGCTGGTCATCGTGCATCATGACGCATGTAATGTCACACTCGTGAGCTGCCTGCGAGCCACGATGCTTCCCTTGCCTCCACTGCGAGGGAGACAAAGACAAGTATTGTGTCGCCATCTGAGTGAGAGGGAATGAATTGGAACAAGAGGCTGACAGAGGTGTGTCCGGTTACAATCAAATACGACCCCTCCACCACCCAAAACCTGTTGGAGTTTGAGTGGTGAAATCACTGTCCTGCAGCATGTAAACGAGAGATAACCCTGGCCGTGTGACAGTGAGGGGAGAAAAGGTGTGTGAGTCATCTGTGTGTATAACTGGATGAGGAACCCAACACAGCACAGACATCTACACACAAACTTAAAAAATACAATTATACACTCTAATGTTTTAAAAAGAAATTGCAAAAATCCAAAGTATTATCACACACCAGATGAAAATACGAAGCCTCGTTCTCCACTTTTACCCCGCTAACCTTGTTGAGCCTGAGCCCAACGCCTAGGTGTTTGCAAACAAACAACTCCTCTTTGAAATCCCCACAACAAACACACTTCATGATGGGAAGATACCACACTTTGCACCTCACTTTCCATCCAGCGAGAGAACCCAGCGAAACGCCTAGAGAGATTTCCTGCTGGAAATAAAAACACTGATCTGGAGACAGCAGCGCATGGATTAAGTGTATAGGAAGAATAATGTGCGGCAGATTTCTGACAGAAAATTGATTAAGTGTTAAAAACGACCATGCTTTCCTGTGAATCAAAACCTTTTGACCTCAACACTTTAAATCATATGTCACATAAATTAAAGGGAAGCATCTCTCTTGGGGGAGTTGTTGGGGGCACCCAACCCACAGCCCCAGTGTGGCTATAATGCTTCTCACTCACAGTGACGGCATTAGAAGAGAGCCTTGGATCCTTAAACGTCCCTCGTCTCTCTACCCTGTAATTGAGCGTTCAGACATCAGTGGAGTTGGAACAGTGGCCGGTCCTGTGGTATTTACACTAAACTAACTACAGCCTGAAGGCACAACACACACACACACACACACACACACACACACACACACACACACACACACACCACACACACACCACACACACACACACACACACACACACACACACACACACAGACACACATTGAAGCACAGTGTGGATGTACAAGATTAAGCATGAATGTGATTCCTTTCCCATTCATTGAGCACACAAATATGGAGACACCTGCAAGTGTTCTATAATAACTCTCCTTCCAGGCTTCCAACCCAGGAAACATCCCATGATTCAACTGAGTCTTTGGTGCTAAATTATATCTTCCAGAGAGTAGCGGGGAAATAAAGCTTGTGTCTTTACAAAACGTGACCAATTATCTTAGCTTAGGATGAAGACAGTGTAATGGGCAAAGACACACAAATTTTATAGAGACATGAACAAAACACAAAGCAATAGGGACGGGCAACAGGTTCCTGCTTTAAAAATACACAGAGAGGACTTTGAAGACAAATAGAAAAACAATGAGACTGAAGGCTAGAGGACAGAACTGTACGATTTATGTAGTAGAAGGGAGGGAGGAGACGAAGGGGAATGAGGTGAGGGGCAAATTCTGTAACCAAACCGGAGTGTGTGATATCTTAGGAATGAGCGGGATCTCCTGATATCACTTACTGAGGGTGCCAATCCCTGGAATGGCAGCACATCTCACACTGACAAAGCAGGAAAACATATGAGCTGCTGTAGATACGGCTGAGACACACAGACCCCAACCAAGTAAACACACACACACACACAAACACACACACCATGATTTAAGTTAGAGCATGGTAGAGCAGCCTTTTACTACAACCACTTTCTACATTGGCTTAAGTCTTGTTGAAAAGTAAAGGGTTATATCTTTGTAAAACCCCATGTCTTGCTTTGATCTCACACATGAGAGGTCAAACGGCATCACTATCTGTGTCTGCGCATCACTGCCACACCTGCGCTCCAGTGAGGAGTCACATTTCACAGGTCAAGTCAGAACATACAGCAAAAGATTGGAAAACTGTAACAGAAGGGCGCCAGGAAAGGGTTGGCCCCTTGACTCACACAGGGAGCAATTTGCCTTTGTGTGATCTCAAAAACACACGTAATGGTTTGAAAGCAGAAGAACACCAGGAAAAAGGGATGCAGAGAGATGAGTGGAAGGATTGTTGCTGGATGAAATTAATTAATTCATACAGGGATCAACGCATCACAAGCAATAGTAACCAGTGTAATTGAGCATCATAAAGACAGAGTAATATACTTTTCTTTCCTTATAATTGACAAAGCTGTAGTTTTAACTGGAACGTTATCAAGTGGTCTTCCTGTGAAAGTTCAGCAGCAGATTGCATTTATCTCAGCTGAGCTCAAGTTCTTTTGTCACAGTGGAAATCTAATTAAGAATAGTGAGACAGGGAGTGGTGAGAGAAAGCACAGGAGGTGTGTATTGGGGGGGACGGATGAGAAAAGAAATGTTAAAAAGCTTAGCTATGCTGCTCCTTGTTCTGGATTAAGAGCCAACGCAGAAGCAGCTGGAAGCAAAGCATCATGGGGGAAAAGGGGGGGCTGGGGGCGTTTCGAGGGTATGACTGCTTTTAGCAGCACACTGTCCCGCTCAACCAGGGTAAGGAAAGAAATCAGAGCCAGGGTGGAAATTATTTAGCATCAATCATTTCTAATCATTTAAGTAACAATCACAGCACAACTCCACCTATAGCCAGTTCAAGCAAGCTTTAACATTTGCAGATTGAACTTGAATGAAAAAACACCGGCCTAGAAAAACAACCTCAAGTGCACATCAGGTGATGCCTTTTGCATATCAGGAAGCAAAAAAGAATGTGGCAGCTACATGTCTGACTAAGCTGGTAGCGGGGACATATTACACTGCTCGTAAATGCCTTCCCTGAAAGACACATGCAACATCATCTGCTTTCAGACAGACTCATGCACTGAGGGCCGAACATTTTCCTGAAATTATCTGGACGGTCTTTTTTGTGAGAGCTCAATTGTCCCACGTGAGAATACAGCAGGAACATTTCAGAAGTGAAAGAGTTGGTTTGTAAATGATAAAACAATCAGACAGATGTTAAATGGGAAAACTACAAAAATATCAAACGATGAAAAACAGATGTAACACACAGAGGACACTTACAAATGAGGGAGGGATGAGGCTGCAGTGCACTGAAATGCTGCACCTCTCTGATTCAGTGACACTCAATGCAGTCAAAAGAAACTGACAGATACTCATCTTTTGGAAAACAGTGAAAACTGCAAAGGTTTTAAGTGAAATTTAACAAGCGAAGATAAGAGCTCTTACAGTGAGACCACATAGCCCTCAGCAATCAAACCACTGAGCTACAGTTCCACACACACATCCACACAAGCAAAGGGGGAGTGAGAACGAGAACAGACTCAACAGTGTTATGGCTAGCAGAGTGTGTTAAGTGAGTGTATCTCAGGAGTTATCGGGGCATTCTTGTGTTTCAGGCAAGGGCTTGAGAACTCTTCTCAGGCATTTTGCTCGCCAGAATAAAAGCACCTGTTCCAAGAACAGTTAGGACACATCCAAACAGACAGGGATGATAAGATTTGATCTGAAATACAGTCAACCTAAAAAGACCCTAATAGAGGGAGCATCGACAGCAGCATGATGGACTGTCAATTAACAAGCAGCTATGAACAAATGTTTTTGTCATACCTTTAATTATGTTGGTTCTACTCTACTTGAGGTATTGATTTGAGATCCATAAGTGTAAAACCAGACCCTAACCCAGATTGAGGATTAATTTGGACCCTGCCCAACCTAAAAATTCTTACAAGAAGCCTCTACAACAGATGGTATTAGAGAAAAGGTCAAAACAGACGATAAACACGCCATTAAACTGAATGCTCCACAAAACCAGAGTCTTGTCTCTTAGTGCTTGTTTAGGGTGCTGTTAGCTCACCAAAAATCCTGTCAGAGGTAAAAGGAGAGACATCTGGTGAATGCCTAACACGGCCTGATGAACCACCGTGTGTCGCAGAAACTCAAACATTACGACCAGCGAAGGAACCACTGCATTATGTCACTAGACCAGGGACACTGGGAGAGAATGTGATCGAAGAAACATGTTCAAGTTGGTAAAAGTTTCAAAGAATGGGCATGGAAAAAAGATAATGCATGCAAAGTCATAAACAATATATATCCAGAGCCATAAAATGACCACAGGCTTGACTTCTTGCTGCGAATGTGAGTTGGCCGTGGTGCAGACATGTCCACAGCAGCTCATTTGTATTCTCACTTTATGTACGATATGCTGGAATTCTCTAACTCTGAGAGATGATCGGATGACACCGAGAGCAGGAGGGCTGCATTGGGCCGTTTGCCCATTTTCCGCTTAATGTGTTTCGAGAGAAAACAACTAATACAGACATAGGGAGAGACAAGAGAGAGAGAAAGACAGAAAGAAAGGTTGGGCAACCAGCTGTCAGTATGTGACAGGGCAGTTATTCTGTCAGGGTATTGGATTTACCCTGCCAGCATCTGACTGCCTGATTAATGCCACTGTGCTTTCTTACGTGTGTGTGTGTGTGTGTGTGTGTGTGTGTGTGTGTGTGTGTGTGTGTGTGTGTGTGTGTGTGTTTAACTGGACTGTAGCTGTTAACTTGCCAATTTAAGTGTGTGAATTTCCAAAGTCTTTGCGTTTGTGTAATCTTTAACTTAAAAGAACAAAGTCTGCTTCTGTAGTGGGGGAAGAAAAAGCAACTTAACAGAAATTCCTTGTGCATGACCTTGTAGCATGAACTCACACACCTTCTGCTTCAAACCACTTGATATGGAAACCTCTTCCAAACATAATTCTGGATTTAACACTTCTCAAGCAGCAACATTAGCGAAACATCTTGCCACACCCCTGCAGTGCACCTGCAAAATGCCAAAAAACTTCTGGCTCCTCAAAGAGTGCGGCCTGTATGGGGTCTCAGGGGGATAAATCACGAGTGTGCATATGCTTGCACCATATGCATGTGTGAGTTCCTACTTGTGACAGAACCCCACATATATGCAACAACAAAGCGGCCCAGTTATACGGGCACCCTGCTAATTACACTTTTTACTACCCCAACCAACCACTTGCACATAATTCATTTATCATCCGAAAGGCATAAAAAGCAGCCCAACCGGATCCTGCAGAGAGCCTCCAGCAAACACTGACTGAACATACCGTCAACAGCACACAGCCGAGACCTGCCCTGTGTCTATTCAACAGAGAGTTCTCCATCGACTCTGCAGTTAAAGGATACACAACACGCAGTGACTAAACACAATGAGTCACCACATGTGACTTGCCATTTCAACCCGCTTAATTGATATTTCTTTGCTGGTTCAGACCCATGTAGCTGACGTGAAACGTTAGAATTACCTCAGAGAAAAACACATAGCATGTACAGGTACAGAAAAGAAAATTGTATTCTACCTGAAACAGAGATGGTCATGGGTGCTTCCAGGGGCCTGTCGTTGTCCAGATCCCTGCTCAGCCTCAGATCCCCGGTGTCCTCATTCAACAGCAGTAGACGTAGCTCATTTCCAGACTCAAACTTGTACCGTAGCTTATCCGATACATCTGGGTCATGGGCTGGTACTTTTCCTATTATTCCTGATGGAAAACTGTTAGATTTGTTGGTGACATAGTTGTTGAAAATAATCTCAAAGTTCTGCAGCACAGGCCGATTGTCATTCATGTCTACCAGGCGGATGTGAACAGTGGCCCTGCTCACTAGTGGTGCTGAGGTGGCCTGGACCACTATGACATATTCTGTTTTGGTCTCATAATCCAAATCTGTGAGTGCAACGAGGTCACCGTTAAAAATGTCCAGCTGGAAAACTTCTGGGATATTTCCTTCTACGATCTGATACATGATCTGAGCATTGGTGCCCTCATCGGGATCTGCAGCAGTTATCCGGGCCACGACGGATCCAACCGCGCTGTTTTCCTCCACATCAATAAACAGCTCATCCTTCTCAAACACTGGGGCATTGTCATTTATGTCTTGCACTACAACATGAATGGAAACAGCTGCTTTTAGAGGTGGAACTCCCTTATCTACAGCAAAGGCCTTTAGATTATATACAGCAACGTTCTCCCGATCCAGTTTGCGAGCTGTTCTCACGATCCCAGAGTACGGCTCTATGAAAAAATCCCCCTCTCCATCATCGCCACCCTGAAATGTGTAGCTCAATCTGCCGTTCGAACCAGAGTCCCTGTCTGAAGCAGAGATCTGGAGAACACTGGTGTAGACAGGTGCATCTTCAAAAACAGACCCCTGGTACATATCTCTGAGAAACTGAGGAGTATTATCATTAGCATCAAGGATGATAATCTCCACGTATGTGGTGTCAGATTTCTGAGGGATGCCGTTGTCTCTAGCAATGATGGCTAACGTGTAGGACGCCTGGTCTTCATAGTCAATCTCCATTTGTGTTGTGATGGCACCTGTATCCGGGTCAATTTTAAACTGAGGAACCTTGTCTTCCATCACATAAGTGATTCGAGCATTTTCCCCCGTGTCCTCGTCCGTTGCACTGATTAGCGCCACAGTGGAGCCCACTGGTTTTTCTTCACTGATCATCACCTGGTAGTTGGCACTTTGGAAGATAGGCTGATGTGTGTTGGCGTCCGTCACATTGATGAACACTTGAGCTGTGTCGTAGCGTGTTCCATCACTGGCGGTGACTGTCAGGACATACTGGCGTTCCTGTTTGTAGTCCAAGGTGAGGGCTAAGGTAATGAGACCGCCACCACTCTGGCTGGTAATGGCGAATCGGTTCCTCGTGTTGCCGCTGGAGATCTGATATGTGACGACGCTGTTCACATCTCTATCCACAGCTGTAACTGTCAACACACTGGTCCCCACCACAGCGTCTTCATTTATTTTCAGCGAGTACATCTTCTCTGTAAACGTGGGCACATTGTCATTCACATCAAGCACCGTGATGCTGACGCTGGCGGAGGAGGACATCTGAGGCATCCCCTGATCTCTTGCCTCCACGCCAAAGGTGTAGAAGTCGGTGGTCTCTCTGTCAAGTTCAACACTCACAGTGATCCAGCCTGTGCTGTTATTGATGGTGAATGGAAAATCAGGTGAGGTGTCAGTGAGCCGGTATTCCAATCGAGCGTTTTCTCCTGCATCACTATCAATAGCTTGAATGTGGATCACAGAGTAACCAATGGCCACATTTTCCAACACAGTAGCTTGGAAAGGTGTGCTCACAAACATGGGGGCGTTGTCATTCACATCCACCACTTGTACCACCACCATTCCTGTGCCATTTATCAACGGGGGCCTCCCTCCATCCTGTGCCTTAATCCGCAATTTATATTCCTTAATTATCTCATAATCCAGAGGATTGATCACATCAATCACACCAGTGGGGGAGTGAATATAGAACTGTCCTTTAACATTCCCACTGATGATGCTGTAATGGACTTTGGCGTTGTTCCCCTCATCTTTGTCCGTTGCATCCACCTGAATGACTTTGGTGTTGACTGCCACATTCTCTGGGATCTGTACCACGTACCTCTTTTCACTGAACTGCGGGTAGTTGTCATTCTCATCCTCTACGGAAATGTTGACAGTGGCGGTTGCACTGCGGGGGCCTGGGTCTTTGCCCTGGTCGTTGGCCTCCACAATCAGCTGGTACTGGGACCGGGTCTCTCTGTCAGGCCTTTCTCTGATCCTGACCAGGCCGTTGCGGTGGTCGATTTCAAAGACAGTGTTGACCCCTTCGCCGTTCACAATCTTATAAATCATGTTGGCGTTGGTGGGGGAGTCACCATCAGTGGCTCGGATTGTCATCACTTCAAAACCCACTTCTACATTCTCCCGGATACTAACGCGGTACTCAGTTTGCTCAAACACCGGGTTATGGTCATTAGTGTCACTTACAGTGACATAGAGGTAAGAAGTGGCAGATCTTTTTGGGGTGCCACTGTCAGTCACTGTGACTTTGAACACATGAGTGTTTTTGACTTCTCTGTCTAAGGGCTGGACAGTTGTTATGCTCCCTGTCTGAGAATCAATATGGAAAAAGTCACTGGACCTGCTGTCAAAAAAGGCTTCCATGATGTACTCCAGCCTCCCTGCCTCTCCATCATCCGGGTCAGTGGCTTTCAGGGTGATTACGCGCGTTCCCGCAGGCTCATTCTCGGGCACAGACACCTGATAGTTGGGGAGCTGGAACTGGGGAGACGTGTTTACCTGTCTCTTTCCCCTGCGGCTCACTCTGCCAAACTTTTCCTGGACAGTCTCTGACAAGGATCCATGCGGTTTGGGCACTTTAACGAGTGTCAGGCTTAGCTGCACGGAGAGTCTGTAGCCTTGGGAGCTGTGCAAGGCGCAGTGCAAGTTAACTTCTGGCTTTTCTCTGTGCCGAAGACACAAGTCCCTGGCCAAGAATAAATCCCCACGTCTGAACACTGCAACAAAGTCTCTCCCGACACATTCAGTGTCCAAAAAAGCGATGTCGCGCGTAAAAGCAGGCAGATGTTCTGTTACATTCAACAGCACTTTACCTGCGGGTAAGCAGGAAGTTGCCTCCACTTCATAAAGGTGTTTTATGAGGATGTCTGGCTTACCTGACGCTTTCCTTCTCTTGTTTTTAATAAAACAGTCTCGGCCATGGACAAACACGTTGAACTGTGTCAAAACGACGTCCCCAGATGTTGAGGAACCTGTACTGAAATAAACTGGCGCAGGGTTCCTCAGTGTGTGCGCGCACTGAACTTCTCGGGACAGGCGGACGACCCCATCCTGCCTCCCCACTTGGAAAAGGCTCTGGGGGAATTTGTGGGATAAAGTCCTGTCAATTTTATAAGTCCATCCAGGTCCCAGCGACAGGTTTGCCAGGACGGTCCCGGGCAGTGAAGTCTCCGAAAGGCGCATCTCCAGACACCTCGCAAGCGGCACGTTGAGCAGGACACAGACCCACATCCAATACTTCTGTGGCTCCATGCTCGTAAAGCTGCCAAAAAAAAACACTCTCAACTTCACTGAAACACCTCCACACGCGCATTAACTTTCCCGACACCGCGCTTTACTTTTATCCCTCATGGTGAAGTTTCAGCGTGGAAAAAGACGCACGGTATCCATAGTCCCTGCGTATCCAGGGCGCGCGGCGGCTGCGTTAACCAGCACTGAGTTTAAAATGAGTACAAAATGGCTCCGTGGATCTTCCACTCCTCCTCCTCCTCCTCCTCCTCCTCAGGAGCTTATTACCATAAACCTGCTGTGTTGCCCCTCTGGGACGCTTTCACGGGAGGGTGGAGGGGTGTGTGTGTCGCGCAGGGTGGGGGGGCATCTTCTTTATTCTTTTTCTCATGGAGATTTAGGGAAGTGGCCCATGCGCACAAATGCATTGTTATTACAATGGGCCTAGAGTTGGAGGGGAAAAAAATCGTATGCCTCCCAAACTCATTATTAAGAAGACTTTAAAATAAGACTGGTGGCTTAACAAGTCCAGAACCTTACAAAATTGTAAACTTATTTTCAGCACAAATAATTACAACTGTCACAACGTCACACCTTCAACCCATAACTATTTTCAGCAAATCATAGGACAGATACAATTTTATAAACTGAATTAATAATGTGTTATTTCTTCTGTTATGTGTTGTAATGGGGAGATCTCATCGTCATCATTATCACACAGTTACAGGCAAAAGTTGCTCAGAAAATCAACAGGATTTCTTCTACTTGAGCTTAAACAGTTATAGTGGAAAGTGTGAGATTCACTTTTTAGACATTTACTATTTCTGTGTTACAGCATTGTCTGTTTTTTGCTTCTTTAAATAGAGAAAAACGAAATAAAAACTTGTATTTCGTATAGTTATGAGGTTCGGTTGAGCCCCATTTGTTTTTCTCCACAAACACAAAAGAAGTTTTATGCTGAACAGAGGAAGTTAAAAAAAAAGAGACATCTCTTTCCGGGAAAATACATGATACAATAAAGTCAAAGGTTGCTTGGACGTGACTCTTTTTTGTTTAATGAAAATATGCAACATGTTGTTACGCAAATCCATGCATATTAGAGAATGGCAGGTTCACCCTGAGAATAACCCTGTATAATAGCGCCCCCTTGTGGACAAACGTCTAAGTTATAAATTAGCTGAGGACAGACACTGAGAACTTTACTGGAAACACTGTACTAATCACTGGGCTCCCTCACCCAAGTAATTCATATTATCAAGAGGTCGGACACATTTATTTGAGGTGTCACTCCATGTTGAGATGATGCATCCCATCATTTCTGCAGATTTGTCAGTTGCACACAACTGTTCTATCACAACTCAAAGGTTTTCTGTCAGATTCAGAGCTGGTGAATGACGAGGCCTTTGAACTTGACCAAGTTGAGTCAACTTTTGCTTTGCGACAAGAAAAATTATTTTGCAGGGAAACCAAACTGCAAATAGCTCTCGTCATATTTGCGAAGCTTTGGCTTCTTCGCAACTGGCGCAACGGTTGCCTGACTTTTACGAATCAGAAACTTGTCCATAGTTGTGTTTGTTTGCTGATACAGTGTCTATGATGTTAATAAAGTTCTAATTGCAACGTTGTGGTCTTGTGAGTGTGTTTTTATGTGTAGCTGTGATCGACTTGCACACGAATAATGAATAAGGCTGTGCTAGGCAATGGTTCCTAACCAAACGAACAGTACACAATGTAGACAGGGACAGCACAGAATAGTATTCAAATGCTGGTATTTTATTTGTTGCAACATGGTGGATGTTGAAGATGTAAAGGTAGATGTTAAGGAGAAAAGGGCTAGCTCTTGGGGCTATGAGTTTTCTAAAAAAGACTGTGGAGCAAATTACTCCTTAGAATATCCTACAAATAGGCCTGCTGCAAGTGCAGGAAGGTATTACTAAGGAAGGAGTGAGTCTTTAAAAAGACTGTTTATAAAGCAATGAATATCTGAATTATAGAGGAAACAAGCGCAATCGCACAAACTCTGCAGGGTGTCGTCTCAGTGAGGGTGAGCGCTGACCATGCCTGCAGTTACTTTTATACTCGGAAGCAAACGTGCAACTCGCGTTCAAATGATAACACTCCTCTTTTGATTGTTGGATCAGGAACGAAACAGTATTGGATTTGTGTCCCACTTTGAGGACCACTGCTATAAAGGGATGAAAGTGGTCAAGTAAAATGTACTACTCAACCGATTCCTTTACCCACACGACTACACCACCAGCAGCAGCAGCCTGGCATCTTGACACACACCAGTTTTGGTCCATGGATTCATGACTTTACCACCTGCAGCCTCAGCAGAAATACAGACCAGGCTTCTTTTCAGTCTACAACTGTCCAGTGTTGGTGAGTCTCTGTCACTGCAGCATCAGAAACGGTCCTTTGCCTTATCTCTGCCTCCGCCACAAGGTTTGACATATTGTGATTCTGCAATCATTTCTGCTCACCAAAGTTGACTGGATAACCACATGAATAAACACAAACACAGTTCTTCCTAATAAAGTGCTCAGCGTTTTTTTCATTAAGTATTAAGGTCAACGAAAACAAGTAAAGACAAACTTATTGGTTTTATTCACTTATTTACAGTCACGCCGATTGACAGCAACATTGCAACAGTAGCTGAAAAGGCACTAGAATTTTTTTAGCTAGGAATCAATACGAATTATAAAACAGATGAGTAATAACCCTAAAATGTAATTTTTTTTTCAAATATTTTACCAAATTTAAACAGTCTCTAAATGTGGCAGACACATATTGAGTTTTTTTGGTATCCTATTCGCCGGACATAATTTAACTTGTCATTGTTTGAGGAAAGTATTCCCGCTATATTCACCATCAATTGCCTTTTTACACAATTTCACATCAGAGGAGAAAACAGAAAAAAGGGTAAAGACACTTCGCAGTCCATGGTTTTAACCTTAGTGCCTAAAAAGTGAATGCCTTTATCGAAGTTGAAACAAAAAGAAAAAATGTCTCATTTTGTGACAGTGACTCAAAGAACGACGCAGAGACACCGATTACTACAACATCAGATATTATGTCTGGATGCAGCTTTAAGTGTCATGACACATATTTAAAAAAGTCGGCTCAGAGGCAGATGGAATATGAGTGAGAGTGAGAAAAGAAGATAGGGAGGTTTGAATCTGATTTCACATAAACAAAAATATTACATTTGTTTTAACTTACAGATTAGTCTGATTCCACCAGACTGTGTCATCGTCATGTACAACATCTGTAAATCCACGTCGCCTCGTTGGCTGACATCTAATCCCAACAGAATCACGAAGAGCTAAAAAAAGCTTGAGTTGATGGACGTGTTTCTATCAACATAAAAATAAAAATATGAAAAACTCTTTAAAAAGGTGAGCGTGAACTTGATTTCTATTCTTTTTGGGGTGATTTCTTTCTTATTTTAGCCGAAGTTTAAAAAAAAACCTTGAAAGTGGAAGATATATCTGAGCAGTGAGCAGACACAGAAATCAACGATTTTATTCCTGTGTCTTCAACACTGCTGAGATGTCAAAGTTGAGCATTAAACAACACAATCAACTGTTCACAGCCACCTAGGTTTGGCCTCCAGGGGGACATTTAAGGCCTGTTTTCATGAACAGTGTTGCTATACCTAATGTGTTGAACAGACCACATCTGGACCTATGAAGTCTTCTCAGCTGGGCGGTTCAGGTGTCGACTCCTCCCTTAGCCGCGCCGCTGCCATCAACCTTTCTCGGCCCTGCTGGAGTGTGTATTCACTGGGCCCCAGCTGGGTGATCTTCCCACTGCCTAGACACTCGTCCCCTTTGTAGAGCACAGCAAACTGGGGAAGAAAGTCAAACACAAGGAAAAAAGAAAATAATTTGCACCTATAAAAAAAACCAAACGTATATATGTTTTTTAAATATTTAGTTATTGTATCCGCTGTAACAGCATCACCATTACACTCTATTCTGTGACTGGTGTGTGAGTAGTTACCTGTCCAGTAGTCAGAGCTCTGATTGGCTGGGAGAGTGAGATCCAGACGGAGCCGTTCATGTTCAGAGTCACCGTGCAGGGAACTGGAAAACATATAAGTATTATGTCACAGAACAACAAAATATTAAACTAAAATAATTGTCAGATTTGTTCTTGAATACAATACTTGAGTTAATGTACTTATTTACTCCGCACCACTGTCTACCGACGCTGACAACAAAACACTCACTGAGTGGCATCTGGTGGATGAAGCGGAAGTGACAATCCATCATCTGGGTCTTGGCAAGTTCAGGGGGCGGGTCCACTGTGAGCCAGTGGAATCGGTCTGTCCGCACAGTGTCACGGAAAAGAGCTGGGTGATTTGTCGTCGGAGCCTGAACAACACAACGTACTCAGGATTAGAAAAATGTGTAGGGAGAGAAAAAAACAATCACTATAATGCATGTTGTGTTTGAAAAAGAATGAAAAAATCAGCAGTAATACAAAATCTAGATCTGTAGATCTAGTCTGGTATAAATGGTGGCCACAGCAGAGGGAAAGTAAGATATTTCCACAATCTCACCACAAACACGTCTCCTGTGGTAATGTCTTTATCCACCACAAACAACGCGTCTCTCTGCCCCCCTATCCTTGCCCTCTGGCCCAGCGTCAGAGTGAACCAGCCTGCATGGACACAAACAATCAGGAAAACACCAGGTCACAGGAGAGGATGGAGATTAAAACACGAGAACACAGTAGATAGTATATAAACAGAAAACAGGGATTTTAGGTTTGTTTTAATTGGCCTAAGATAATATAGTAAAAGCCAGACATACACACATCTTGATTTTAGCAGAGATGTTCAAAACTTGAGAGTCTCTGAACTACAAACCTTTGTGTGTTCCCAATACTTTCCCATCTTCAATGGAGACAAAGTTCCCTGGTTTCGGCTCTAGATACTGAAAACAAAGTTTACATGTATGATTAGAAATTAGGGCTTCAAATAATTGATTAACAAACAGAGGCTCTGGTCTTAGCAAAGGAAACACTGAAGAAAGAACCCAGGGAAAATTGTGATGTGGAACAAATGGAGGAATTTTGGTTTTCTCACCTCCAAAATAAAGTTTTCAAAGTTTCTCTCACCGATGAAGCAAATGCCCATGCTCTGACAAAAAGAAACACATTCAGATAAGTCAGAAGATTAATTTAGAATACAATGTGTTTCTGCAACATTTCCCAGTATGCTGTTCTGATGATTAATTACATCATTTGTTGGTTGTCTACCTCTTTCTTCTTCAGAACGTGGTGAAACCCTGCTTCAGCAGCAATCTTTTTGACAAACTCCTTGGTGAGTCCAGCGAGCGGGAACATGGTTTGTCGCAAGGCATCCTGGGAGATCTGACTGAGGAAGAAGGTTTGGTCTTTGAGGAGATCTGCTCCTTTGTACAACCTCGCCGCTGATGCAGGAAAGACAGAACACAGACCGTCATTTGGAGGATCTGACCCTAAGCCAGAAAACAATCACTGCTAAGTTTTAGCTGGACATCAGGAGCCACTCACGGTTTCTGATCTCAAATCGATCTCTGAAGAGCGTGGTGGACGGAGCTATGTGCGTCTGCTGGAAGACATCTTCATCTTCCTGTGACGTTCTGGCATAGTGACCTGTTGCCATGGCATCCGCACCTTAATCATTAGAAAATAAAAGTATTTGACACTGATTGGTAGGAAATCAATTGAATAAAAGAAATAAGTCAAACTAATGTTAAACAGCAGAAAATCAGTGTATGATCATCGTGACGACAACATACCCAGAGTGTTGATGGCATACTTGTGGAAATGGTTGAATTTGATGTGCTTGTTGCAAATGATGTCTGGGTTTGGTGTTCTGCCCTTCTCATACTCTTTCAACAGATAACTGCAAATGGAACAGGACAGATGTGACATGTATGAAAACAATAACAACAACAATAATAATAATAATAATAATAATAATAATAATAATAAAAGAGGTTGACTCAATATTACAGCATTGGCAAATGCAGGCTGTGCCATAAATCAATATGAATATTCATCACAATATAATTTACATCAATAGTACACAAGAATCAGTGTTAAACGTACGTATTGTCCACGCACATTGAGGAGCTATAACATCTAACTGATCGACCTAAGTTTAGTAAAATATTTTGCTATTTATCATTTAAGAGATTTTAAAATCAAAATCTTCACTCTGGAGCAAAAAATAAGTATTGTAGGCCAGCTGCAAAGTTTATATTTCAAATCAATGCTGAAGACTTTCCTGTTTGCCCAGTTGTTATGACATATTTCATCTTGACTTAATGGAACAGAATAATTGCAAATACCTGAAAACTTCATGCCAGTACTCTTTGACATAGGACACCTGGTGGAAGGGGATGTCCAGAGTGTGACACACTCTGTAGGCGTCCTCACAGTCCTTCTCTGTAGTACACACTCCACTCTCATCCACAGGGTCCCAGTTCTTCATATAAACCCCTGTCACACTGAAGCCTTCACATGAGAGACAGCAGTCAGAAAATAAATGCACATCTGAACCCCTTTGATTTTTTTTGTTTTACTTCTTAATATTTGACATTAGCTTGTTATTTCTCTCTGTGTTGTTGTTTTTTCTCACCTCTTCTCTTCAGTAACAAAGCAGTGACCGAGCTGTCGACGCCGCCGGACATGGCGCACACTACGTGCCTCACTAAACCCATGTTTTCAAAGTAAAGTCTTCATTAACACACTGTTGTTGCAGCTGAGGAAAATTTACACAACTTATACCATTGAAACCTAGAAGCCGCCATGTTTAGGGTCCGTTTGATATAACCTCCGTCTGGAAACACCACTCAAACCGGAACCGTAGCGTTGATCCGGGCCGCAGATGTTGTAACACCGTAAACACCGCGGAGCTCTCTCTTGTTTTTCAGAGAAGAAGAAAAGTCCAAGGAAAAGATAAGGTCGGCAAAAAACATTAAACACGTCAATTCAACGACTTGTTATGTGATCAACGCTTTGTCATTTAACGGACTTTGTTTTTTCCTCTTAATAAATGTGGAAGTGCTCAGGAATGTGTGGAACTGTTCACCTCACTGTTTTTAACTAACCAAAATCCTTCAGACTAATTTTACAAATTTGAACTAATACTATAATAGCTATTTTGTACAGGGGATCAATGAGAGTTTCAGTGTTGAGGGAAATTCGTACGATAAAATATGAATAATAGATAAATAACGTATAAAATACAGTGACTATTAAGATGTTTTAACCCATTAATATACTATAAATAATAACATGCCTTATTAGGACTTGGGATAGCTAATAAGACATTAACAACAACAATAATAATAATAATAATGATTTGATTGATATATAAAAAGGTGACCACCCAATACAATGGTATTCCTGATGTTTTTGTTTTCTGACACAGATGGCTGAGGTGTCGGCAGATGCCGTCACCTTGGATTTGCTGAGAGACGCCAGGGAGACGGTGCGGCGCAGTCCCCTGGGTGTCATCAACACTCCCATGATCCCCTGGTGCCAGACCACCCTGCCTCTCAACGTCGACTGCAACATTCATATCAAACTGGAAAACATGCAGAGAACCGGTGGGAAACACTGGACTCTCACTCACAAATGTCTTCTTGCAGATCTGAGCTGATGTAGTGACACATGTCCACACGTTTTTTGATTTACAGGGTCCTTTAAGATCAGAGGGGTGGCCAATCAGTTTGCCAGGAGACCAGAGGGCGGTCATTTTGTCACCATGTCTGCAGGGAACTATGGGAAATCGTTTGCATACGCTTCAAAACACTATGGGTCGAGGGGTAAAGTGGTGATGCCCGAAACAGCCCCAGTTTCTAGATCCATCCTCATACAGGTCAGAGGTTATCTGCTGACTGACAGACACACAGACACAGGATTTGACAACAGAGGTTAAACCTGAAGAATCACATATTAATTCTGCTTTTAAACAAATCTAAATCTAAATCTCAAGAGGTAATAGGTCAATAAAGGGATTCAGATATTTACGTTATTTTATATGTTGTATCAGCATGTGCTAGATTTCTCCCTTAAACCTTCAAAAATTATATTTGAAATAATTTAAAGAGGTAAGGTTTCATTTTATATTCATATGCTATGCTAAGAGTTGAAAATAATACGTATCAAAGTGAACCAATACAAAACACACATATCATTACAATTCCACCCTGCTTACATTTTACTTATGAGACCTCAATTTAAAACACTAGAGAAAACTGTATGGCTCTTTCTAACTACAGACGTGTTTCCACATAATAAGTTTTGGCACTATGAATACCAATTTTTATTATTTATTTTCTCGTCCTCAGAGCTTTGGGGTCGAGGTTGAGCGAGTTCCCACCTCCAGTCTGATGAACGTGGTGAACCGCTGCATTCAGGAGGACAACATGACGTTCCTGCACTCATATGATGACCTTGATCTGATAGCGGGACATGCCAGGTATACTCATCGTACTTCATACAATCATTCCACCAGGATTGAGGTTGAATTATTGAGCTGGTCTGACAATCGCTTAAAATGTAACGATTTGCAGGGAGCAAAGTCTAACAGATTAGAACAGTGGATGTTCTTTCTTAGGAATCCTTTTAGAGTAGACTACACATCCTCCAGATGTACTTTAAAGCTGTTCTGCAGTGCGTTCTGTCCTTTCAGAATTCTACAGCAATTACACCACTGACTGAGAAATAGATTTGCACATGTTTTGGAATTCAGATTGTGAGCTTATTGTGTACACTGTAATCTATTCTCTGTTCTTGGCGGTGTGTGTGTGTGTGTTTTGTTTGTGTGTGTAGTCTGGGTATGGAGGTGCTGGAAGTGGTCTGTGAGCCTGATGTGGTGGTGGTGTGTTGCGGTGGTGGGGGGTTGCTGGCCGGTGTAGCTGCTGCCATCAAACTGTCAGGCTTTGATAAGACCAGGATCTACGGTGTGGAACCAGAAGGAGGTGCAGTCACTTACAGCCGTGTTCAAAGAATCATCTGCAGTCACCCACTTCTTTTATATTAATTTTGAGTTTGTGTTTAAACTCAGCCTGCACCATGTACAAAAGCTTCATTGAGAAGAAACCAGTAGGGATGGACACCAAGAGCATCGCCTCAGGTCTTGCACCACCTTTTGCAGGTAAGAATAAGTCAACCTTTCTGTCATGAATGTTGCAAATATTATTATGTTGCTGTGCTCTGCTACACACGGGTTTCTCTCCATGTTACTCACCTTGAGGTTCCTACAGTTTTCCTCCCCAAAGGTTTGTTTGGTAGTTTTTCTTTACTCTAGTCGAGGGTTAAGAACAGAGGATGTCACACCTTGTAAAGCCCTATGAGACAAATTGTAATTTGTGAACATGGGCTATACAAATCAATCAGTTGATAGAAATGGTAAAATGATCGTCAGAAAGGAGAGACAATAACAAAGAATGGCAGAAATACAGTTTTTATGATAATAACACAATAGAGAATCAACGTTACAATCTTTCAATGTCTAACTTGCCTATGTTCTACAATCTGTAAAACTGTAAGAAAATATTCTTTCACAGGGCCCAACATTTCTAGCCGCGGACCTGGGTATGATTACAAATTTCAAAGACTTCGTTTTGATTATATATATGAACTTCAAGGATTTTTGGGGGCTGAAGCTAATGCTGATAGTACAGAGTAAAGCATTTCTAATACTTATATATCCACTATATATGTATTTAAAACGTGTCTTTGATTGCTAAGATGTCATTGTCAACCCCTCTTACAAAGAAATGTGAGGCTTGATATCTTACACTTTAACCATAAAATAGTTAGAAAGTTGTATTAGTATTTTATTCTTGTTGATTGAAAAACAGACTTTTTTGTTGAATGAATGTCACTGATCCTGAACCCTGGCTCCCAGGCAGGCTTCCATACGAGTTGTGCCAGCGCTTCGTGGAGGCGATTGTCCTGGTGAGCGATGAGGAGCTACAGGCGGCGGTGACCACCCTCTACAGGTCAGGGCTGGTGGTGGAGCCGTCTGGCTCTGCTGCCTTCGCTGCCATCGTTAACAACAAGATCCCTGAGCTGGAGGGGAAGAACGTCGTGTGCATCCTCAGCGGAGGGAACATCGGAAAGGACGAGCTCGCGAACTTCCCAGACTGACAAGACGTCTGTCAGCTCTACTTCATGTGACTGATCCTGACCAGTTTGAGCCAATGTTTTGCTGCTGAGAAGAAATCATGGACTAATCGAATGATAAACTGAGTTTATGCTGCATCTCTTTGTTTGCATTTCAAGTGGCGCTTTTCAGATAAATCAATACACATTTAATCTCAATGGAAGGTTAGTTTTCTGAAATGTATGGAAATATATTCTATTAAGACTTCTATATAAGTCTATTTTAATAAACAATCTCATGTCATTTTATTTTGACTATGGTAAACTTTCAATATATGAAAATGAACACCCACGGCTGTGATGCTCTGATATTTTAACTTTTAAATTGTAAGAGTTCCTTAAACTTATCAAGGTGTATCAGAAGAACAAAGCTGTAGCAAATACAGTACACATCTACCAAAAGCTGCATTCAGGACTGAGCTAATATTTGGCCCACACCACTTTGATTGTAACCCCTGCTGGTGTGAGAACAGCATTTACATATTGTCCATTTTAGTAAAAAATCCCTGGAAAGTGTCAAATTAACAAGGAGCTTTTAAATTTCATGTAGGACAACATGATGCTAACTAATGGCCAGCAAATCCTCAAAACTTTCCTCCGTATGTCCTAGTGTCTAACTTTGATGTAGCAATGATCAAAAAAAGGAATAAAGAAAAGTACATGAAACAATTTTGGAAAAATAAGATATATTTAGCTCAGCTGGGAGAAATCTTTTGCACAGTTGATATACAGTTCAGTTTGCACTGAAAACATGAAAGACAGTGTTTGCAAGCTTGGGAAAATGAAGTGAAATAACAGTATCAAGAAGAAACCATCTTAACTTTGCTTATGTGAAAAAGTGTTCAGTAAGAAAAGTTGTGTCCTGCTCTTATTTCTTGTTGTAGCTACATGACGTCCTTGGTGGCCATTCTACAGATGACCGCATCCAGTAGAGTCCCACACGTCTCCTCCTGAGGACAAACTTTATACAACTGGTGGGAGACAGAAAGAGAATACGATTTTTTTAAATGCTTCTGAAATCAACCCAGGAACTTCAAAGAGGGCAAACATCCAGGTCCACAAACACATGGATGGAGTGGAGAGGAAAATCCATTTGTAATAAAATCTGCTACGTAATTTATAATTTCCATCAATAATTTCCATGTAATTAACAGTTAGTAATAAAATATGCAGAGAAATAAATCTGTATATTCAGCTTATCTTATATGCAGCATAAATATATATTTTCGTCAAAAATAATTGTCCAGTCAAACTCACACAGATGCACGTATTAATCAATATGCTATGGAATAAGTCACATGATTTTAAGAATTGAAGTTGAACCTTTCTGATCTTTGCAGAGTCCGACAATGAAGAAACGTCTTCCACTGGAACCTGTCGTCCGTCCACCTTGTTCACGATGTCTTCAACAAGCTGCGACTCGTTTTTGTCATGAATGATGACCACCATCACAGAGTCATCGCCATCTGTGATCCCAAACCTCTTAAAGGCCTCGGAGATCTGTTTTGTGAAAGGAAGGCAAAATACACAGTTAATGAGACTACAGGGCACAGACCCGGGTTAACGTGACTTATCGTTACCTGACAAAACTTTGAAGAGAAACAAAATGACAACACAGAAATAAATTTTAAAAAACTTAAGAGAGACATACAATGGCCAAAAAGAGAAACAACACGAGTGGAACAAATCTGAAAAAGTTTTTGGGCAGGTTAATGGTCATTATGAACAGATAAGAAGGAATATCGGGGTCCCAGAGGTTGATCCCCAGGTAATCTCTCAAACTACAGGAGGAGACAGTGGGTATTCATAGTCTTGTTCGAAGTTCTATTTAATGCGAAAATACCTGTATCGTAGCACATGGATACAATTGGCATGCTACCAAAACTATTTTCTTTCACAGAAACGTAACTAATTTGAAGAGAAGTAATGTTAAATTCATGTCAGCATAATCAAGATACACAGAAGCATATTCAATACCTACTACTACACAGTATTTTAACATCCCTTAGTCATATTAATGACTAAAATTCAGATTATTGAAAAGTTATCACAAAATGTCACAAAGTTTAAGACACAAAGACAAGACAACTAAAGAGAGACGCCACAAAATGTTTGTAGTCAACCTGTGTGTGTTGTGTGCAACTAAATAAAATGCCCATGAGGGTCCAAAGTCCTGAAACTACTCCAGGTCTCTCTAATATCGGTTGCCTACAGAAGATAAACAATCAGGAAAATGAATGAACGATACCGTGGAAAAGAGGAGACAGAGACTGAGACTTAGTGTGTGTGGGTAATGCACAGGCATCACGACCGGAGTGTACTGACATTATTAGTCGGTGACAGGTTGAAGATCATCTCTGAGTTCAGACTCCTTGTCTTCATTTTCCCAGTGTTCTGCAGGTGAACAGCTTTGTTGGCAGCGACCAGCACCTGGAGAGGATGCACCAGCTGTAGATGAAAAAAAGACAGAAGATTTTAGCAAATACACACACAAGAAATCAACATGTGATACATCAGCGTTTTGTGAAATCGTCGCTAAAAACCGTTCTACCATCGTGGGGTTGATCAGAGCTGCGTTTATTTGACCGTCCACTGCACTCTGTCTGAGCTCTGCGGCGTTTTTCACCTCCTTAAACAGGACCTGAGTCACTGTGCGATCGGGGAAAAGCTCCAGCTCGTGTGTGTGATGCATTTTGAAAAGATTCTGGAGGAAATGTACGTGAGGTTTACGCACTGCGGGAACCAAAACACGGTGACGCCGCTACACCGGAAGTTTAGGAAAGTAGAGGGGCTAATCCCCAAAAATAAGATAATTTTGTCTACAATTACTTTAAAAAATGTATTTATCACAGAGATGAATTTACGTGTCAATTAACGATTAAATAATGGCGATAAACAACGGCGATAAACAACGTTGCGCAGTCTAGGAACTAACGACTAAAGATGAGTTTCGAGCCGAGCGTGTTTTAGAAACGTACCCTCCAGCTGTCATATATCGCTTCCGTTTATAACAAACAACAACAGTGACTTTGAGCAGTTCCCCTCTGATCAGTGGCTGTGCGGGGATTTTGACACGCGGGGGTCGTCGTTATGCGTCTAACGCATCATCACATTTAACTTCTGGACATTATTCACTGTTACGCCGTCAAACATGGAGAAATATGAAGGCTACATCTTCACTGCTCTGTGCAGCAGCAATTTCCTAATCTCCTGCCTGCTGTTCTCCGCAGTGACCCGGGAGCAGAGGCTGCCCTACATGGACGAGGTGTTCCACGTCCCGCAGGCGCAGAAATATTGTCAGGGCAGATTCACTGAGGTAAAGCTGGGTTTTCTCCGAGGCCAGTCCGCCATTGTTCATAATCCTGTCGTTAATCGTGGTGCAGGGACTTAATCTCCGTGTCCTACATACATTGGATGATGGTGTCAGTGTGTATGTGACTGAGAGTGAAGCAGTATAAATGTGGGTTAGATTTATGAATCTTATTTAAACATTAAACATTAAAACATGATGTAGTTCACACAAAAAACAACATCCTAGAGAACAACGTTGTAAAACAATTTCCAGAACATATTTGAACAGCTGATTGCTTTTGACCTTGAATGGAAGTGATGCATCATTGTTGTATGGTCTTGCTCTGGAATGTGCAACATGTACTTCCTTTAAATGGCTGAACATTTTTAATGTTCATGTTTGAAATGGTTGGAGCGCCCCTCTAACATGTTTATGATCCTGGTGCAGTGGGACCCAATGATCACCACCCTCCCAGGCCTGTACCTCATCACCGTGGGAGTCATCAAGCCTGTGGTGTGGCTGGCTGATCTGACAGGCGCGGTTGTATGTTCCACGGCGATGCTGCGCTTCGTCAACCTGCTCTTCAACTGTGGCATCCTTTACCTGCTCTACCTGCTCATCTGCAAGCTGCACCTCAAGGAGAAGGTCAGACCAGACACAGAGCACTGTGAAGGTATCATGCCTGACTTTTGTAATTTTCTTGTTTTCCTGATACGTTTCTTCTCTTCCAGACACGAACAACCTCACGCCGTATCCTGTCAGCGTTGTCTCTCTCAACCTTCCCTGTGCTCTACTTCTTCAACTTCCTCTACTACACTGATGCCGGATCTACATTCTTCATCCTTTTCACTTACCTCATGACTCTCTATGGTTGCCACAAGGCCTCAGCGCTCCTGGGTGTATGCTCCGTGCTCTTCCGCCAGACCAACATTATCTGGGTGGCTTTCTGCGCAGGGACGCTGGTGGCTGCCAAAATGGATGAAGCCTGGCGGATGGAGCATTCGAAAAAAAGGGATGAGAAGTCTACGCCATCCCAGGTTCCTCTGTCATTAAGCGGGGCAAAGAAAATAATACTATTCGCGCTGGAGTTCCTCACGTCACCCAGTCACGTGAAGACGGTGCTGCTGGTGGCGTGGCCGTATGCAGTGGTCGGCGTTGGTTTCGTGGTGTTCGGGGTGCTGAATGATGGGATCGTGGTGGGTGACAGGACGAGCCACGAGGCTTGCCTCAATTTTCCTCAGCTCTTCTACTTCCTCTCCTTCACCCTCTTCTTCTCCCTCCCTGTCTCACTTTGTCACCACCGCATCCTCCGGTTCCTGCAGTCTCTGAAAAAACAGCCTCTGCTCTTCCTCTTCATCACCGGCTTCTCATTCCTCCTGGTGTGGAAGTTCACCTTCGTCCACAAGTATCTATTGGCAGATAACCGCCATTTCCCCTTCTACGTGTGGCGTAAGCTTTACCAGAGTCACGAGCTGGTGCGCTTCCTCCTTGTCCCTGTGTACGTGTTCGCCGGGTGGAATTTTCTGGACTCCTTCAGGTCGCGCTCACTCTTCTGGAGTTTGGCGTTCCTGGCGTGCCTCCTGGCGGCCACGGTGCCCCAGAAGCTGCTGGAGTTCAGATACTTCATCATCCCCTACCTGATGTACCGCCTGCACATGCCCCTCCCTTCTCTTCCCAGACTCGGAGTGGAGTTTGCCCTCTACACGGTGGTCAATGCTGCCACGATTTACATTTTCATCACTAAGACTTTCCACTGGCCAGACAGCCGAGTCACGCAGAGATTTATGTGGTGAAGACAAGAGGTGAGTGAGGAAGTGCTTTTGGTGTCAGATATCAGGAGGTGCTGGACTCAAACATCGATTGTTGTCAAAGGATATTCCCAGAGAAGCACAACACATGTGACATCTCAAAAGTCAGAGCAAAACCTGCATCTCAGTAACAGACAAAAATGGCTCATATATTCCTGTATTTTCTGTACAACTGGTGTCTCGTACACAGTTCGGCTACAATATTCGCTTGGCTACAGCTTGAATTTAGAACTAGCATTGCGTTATTTTAAATTAAAAGTAGTGTGGACCTCAGTAGAGCAAATACTGCCGCCCACGGCCCTTAAATTCAATCAAGCAGCACCGGATCACACATTCTCATAGATATCCGACTCCTAACAATGCCTTCTCATAAAGATTTCTGCATTATTTCTGGAGAAATTCACAAATATGTAAAATATTTGCAATGTTAAAGAAAGTGAAATTGTATTCCTGGTTCAAACACCTTAATTTAATCCATTCAAAAAGTTAGTGGCTTCCTCTTTGGCTCATGTCCCACATTTTCCCACCAAGTCTCAATAATATAGATTCAGTATCTTTTGCTTAACAGACTTGGGTGGAGTTAATGACTGAAAAACCGCATAACACTGAGTTAAATGTCCAGGTTTTTAGACTTATAATATATTTTCACTGACAAAGGCTCCAAATCTACTACAAAGGCTGCCAGTTCACTGTGAATCAGTTCAAAGTTAAATGAACATGACCAAGAATATTCAAAGTTCATTTTGTACAAATGATAATAAAGTTTTTGGCTCCGAAGTGACGACATTGTTACTGGTTTGAATTGACTGTATAGACTTTTTTTCTACTGAACCTGAGCTCTTTGTGGTTTAACTGTTGATTCTTCTCCAGGGTGGAAAACATATAATGTATTTAGTTTTCTTGCAGGTGTTTTTCTTATGGTGAGCAGTTTTGTACTGTAAATATTGTGCAGCTCTAGGAATCAATGACTGTTGACATGAAATATGAAAAATAAAGAGACCAAAAATGACAGCCATATAGATTAAATACAGTGTGTTGTAATGAATGACATTTTTTGCTTTTTGCAAGGAAAGAACACACATAATTGACTGACAACTTCATTATTACCATTATTATTATTATTATTATTATTTATGGACTAAATTCAACAAATGTAATATCCTTTGTTTTGTAACTCGATTAGTATTTTGCTAAGCCATAGGGACCAAGCAGAGGTGATTCAGAATCGTGCTAATTTAAATGTTTGTGTCTTGATTTTAAATGTTTTTTTGTTTGTTTTTTACGCTTTGTGGTTTAACTGCAACAGATGAAGTCATCCCAAGTTCGTTGTGGTACTGCACAATTAAGTAACTTCTCAGATTTATTCAGTGTAATTCATCATCTGTGTGTTTCACCTGTATCTGCATCTCGTTGCTGTGTCTGTGTTTACCTATTTTCTGCCTATGTACCACACCTCCTTTCCATCCAGCTGTTTGCTTTTCCTCTGCTGATACAATCTTATGTTAAGATTTGAATCAAATGACTCATCCAATAAAGACTCTTTTTTTGAAATAGTACATAAACAAGTGAATACAGTGTTTATTAAAATTAAAATTGTATTGTTTCATCATATTTTCTTCTCAGTGCCTCTTACAGTTCATATTAGAGAGGAAAGTTGGGTATAGAGAGTAGCTATGCCCAGGGCCGGCCCTAGCACATTTGGCGCTCTCGGCAAGCTTCCTTCCTGGCGCCGCAAGTATTATCGGCAGGTCGCGATAATACTATCGCGACCCGCCTGCAAGACGACGTGCAGGTAAATTAAACACCTATACAGGCGAATGTAGCCCCGCCCACCTAGTGGTGCGAGTGTTTCCCCTCACTGCCCAGCGGAGATTCTGAGTTTTTACCAGTCTGAAGTAGATAATCAAAACGATATCAATATGTCTCAATGACACCCGGGATGATCAAGCGAAGCTTTAGGAGCTAACGTAGGTGACTCTCACCCACTACTAACCTGTAGAATACAGGATGAATGCAGCAGCAATAAAGACACGGAGCATTCAGTTCCTCATCCAGACTGCACCTGGCATGTGGGCGGACGTTACCCCCAAAGAGACAGGACGGGGTGCAACTGCTCCCGTGCCAAACGTTCCACCTGAGTGCTGCGGTCATTTACTGATTTCTCTGATGAAACTACTTTAATTACTGTTAAAGTTAAATACAATATTTTTGGCCATACCACATATAGAAGGGGGCGCAAAAAAACTCTGCCTAGCAAAAAATATTTAATATAATATTTGTTTTATTATAATTTTGTTTTTTTGCTCGGCGCAGTTTTTTGCGCCCCCCTCTGAGTGGCGCCCTAGACAACCGCCTATGTCGCCCAGTAGGAAGACCGGCCCTGGCTATGCCTGTTGAATAGATTTTCATATGAACAGCAAAAATGGGAAATTCTTACTTCGCTTGTCCTCCATTTACACAAGATCAAACCCAAAAATAAGATAACACAGAAATAATAATATAAAAGTAAAGCTAAACTAAACAGAAATGCACACACACACACACCATTTAAAAAAAAATTGACTCCTGTTTTGAGCCCTGACTTATACGATACTGCCAAACCTGGACCCTAGATGGTGCTGTAAGACAAAGTTTGATATTCCCATTGAAGAGAACACGTCATTTTACCTGAAGATGAAAAACCAATCAAACTCTTGCTAAACAAACAACTGACAAAGATTAAACCCAGGCGGCCCGATCTCATAATAGGAATCCTCTGTATGTGATCATAATAATAATAACAAGGACTGATGTGCTTTGAGGCTTGTGTACTCAGGAGTGATCTTCATTACGTTGGAAGTGAAAAGCTCAAGTGGGAGGAAGAGGCAAACAAGTGGCACGATAGTTGTTCTCCATCTGACCCATATCACGCAGTTTCTAATTACATCAAGCAGCGTGGGGCCGGCTCACAGGAGAGACTTTCATAAAATCAAACTGGGATGATTATACAAATGTTGTTCACACTCGCAAGGACCTGCAGTCTGTAGAGTTTGAGTGTTCACAGGGAAAATGACTTGGAAAATACAGTATTTTGTCAGTGTTCTCTCTCTCTCTCTCTCTCTCAAATTTTTGTAGTACACAAAGATACACGAAATCAAACTGGAAACACAAGTACGAACAACTATGTTGTTTTATGGAGAGAGGCTGAAAGGCTAATGCTGCTATATTCATATCATAATTACCACAATCATGTTATAATATATAATTAAACACATAATTATAAATTTGACTGGAAAACAATAAACGGACAGGTCTCGACTTCCTCCCACTGTCTGGAAATGAAGCCACAATATCCCTCATACGGATGCATTTGGAGCCATATCTAATTAACATCAAACTTAATAAACAATCATCAGTATGATAGGAGCAAACTACGATGACGTAAACATCTTTGAGAAAAATATATCTCACGAGTATTACAAGAATTTTATCTTGGTCAGTGTTTCATTCACTAACATGGATGAAAGTGAGTTTATGACTGAGAGGCTTTGGCTTCACTTGATGTTTTACATTTTCATATCTTTATTTCTCTGGTTCTGAGCTGTGGTCAGGCAACAGCTGAAACTAGAGAAAGTTGCCAGTCGTGGGAAAGAAAGAAATCCAGTGCATAAACATATGTAAAATGCCAAATTATCATTAGTGGACTTTGTGTTTTCCATGATTTAACAGTAACAATAAGGGAGCTCTGCAGGTGTTGGTATTGGTGGACTGTATTAACCTGAGGCAGAGCGAGGCTGGTTGTTCCCTCGTGATTCCAATCTTTGTGCAAAGTGTAGCCAAACAGCTGTAGCAACAAATGTTGGAGAGTGATATGGGAATAATAATGTTTATTTTGTTCTTTAGCAGCACAAAGAGACAGGCTTGTGAGTCCAAAACGTTGTTTATAGCAGATTTATGGATTTACAGGTTGTAGCTTGGATTTTTTGTGAGCATATGTTTGTCAGAGATACTCGTCTGTACAAGTACAGCTTAAACTCATTTTTTGTATTAGAAATTTGCTCGCATAAAACTAGGCTAGTTAATAGATTTGATATTTTCACATGCACACTAACATTTTTGGATTAGAGCAAGGCAGGTTTTTGTTTTTCATATCCCCATACTACACACACACACACTTACACATGCAGAGACACATTTTAGCTTGTGTAAGTGTCGGAGGCTCTGAACCATTAATTAGAAGAGGAGCCTCCAGAAAGAGCCTTTTGTTTCCTGGAGCAAAAGGTGAGGACAAGAAAGAACAGAAAGACACGGAGACACATTTTCTTAGATTTAATCAAGAGTTTCTCTCTATATAAAAGTTGCAGGAGCAGATAAATAAGTAGGGTAAGCCAGCTGGAGGAGGAAGAGAGGTACAAGAGCCGGAGGGATGTAGACGGAATGAGAGAACAGGGAAAGTCTTGTTACACAAGAGGTGCCTCGTTTCTTGAAGTTGCTGTTCAGGTTTTAAAAAGGCACATTAACAGTTTTCTTGTCATGGTTCCCACTTCTACCAGTAAATCTGCCAGTCACTAACTTATTATTTATGATATTTCAGACCCAGCCACAGCTCATCTCAGTGTCCCACCAGCCGGTTAAAGTTAAAGTAGAAAGTATAACACTCATAGACACAAATGGAGCTGTTTCCCATGGAAAAGTTATTACTTGCGATGCAAATAGAGTAAATTCAACTCACATTATTCTGCCCACTGTTCACAGCTCAGTCAACTTTCATGGTATTTTGTGATGACTGATCCCCCTCTTCTTAAAAGTACAAATAAATGAAACACATTGCAAAAGATACAGGGTTTACAAAAATAACACCAGGGCCATTATACACTGAAATATTGTATAACTACTTCAGGTGAACAGCCTCAAGTGTGATGGATGTGATGTTATATGTAAAAGGGCTTCAAAGATTTAAACATTAATGATCAGGTACTTGGGGCAGCTGTGGCCCAGGAGGTAGAGCGGGTTGTCCATTTACTAGAGGGTCGGTAGTAGTATGTAGTCCTAGATACTTCAAAGATACTCAACCCCAAATTGCCAAAGTGTATAAATGGTGTGTGTGCGTGTGTGTGTGTGTGCTTGAGCTGTATAAACACAGTCTATTTACCATCACTGCCTTCTGTTCCACCGGCAAAATTCCTTTAAAAATATATCGCACTATCATTACATAAATCCTTCCTCCAAACACTGTGTTATGAGATGCATGTTTAATATGGAGACATGAACGCAATATCTCAGAGTGTGTGTATTGCAGTTCTGTATAACTCAGTATATCCCTGCAGTGTCCTTTGCAATCCCTCAGTTTATTGAAGCTTCTGGCTGGAGACGCAATACGCTGCCTCCAACTGTCACTGACATTATTTCAGAAGGCGCACACATGCCATTCCTGATAATTATTATCACCCTTACAGTGGGTGGTTACAACGGAGACCTTTTCATATTCCATTCTGCCTCCTCTGCCGGGTGCGCGTCAGGGACCTGTGAGATGGAGCTCGGAATAAATGTTTTTCTTTTGTCAGGAGTCATGATCGTCTTGGGGCTTTCTCTTTTCCGTGTTATTTTTCCGGTGAGAGCAGTCGCTGGGAGTTGAACAAAAAGGTTTAAACATTTAAGCATCAGCTAATCACGATTGACTCAAGCACTGCAAATGATAATGTGTGTAAATTTTGTGTCATGCAGAGAAATGTACTCGTATTAAATAAATGAGTAAATATGCATAAAAATGAGGCCACTATGAAGCAGACCATTTTAACCTATAAAAGAGACAATGAGACCAATATTTAAACATGTCAGCGTATTTAGGGGATAAAATGGACCAGTGTGCATCTAGTTGTGAAGCTGCATTTTCAGACCAACTTTTCTAAGCATGTTGGAGAATATACTGCAGCTACTGTAGAAGAGGGCCACCTTCAAAGACTGAATTATAAAGATGGACAATGCCTTTGCGACGACACTATTTCTAATAATAAAAAAATCAAGTAACAAATTAATACCAAACCTATCCGTAAAATCGGTGTGATAAGGTCTACCTTAAAAGAATCTTGAGAAAAATATTTTAGTTTGATGAATGTCCCATCCAATAACATGGAAGAGGTTAGGTTTAAGACCTGTGATGCATCCAGCCGCCAACGGGCGAGGAAAATGTTTTGGCTCCACTTTCGGCAGCTGTCATGTCGTCCATCTTTATTTAGAAATTCAAGAAGAACGCCATATAGCATACAATGTGTGTGTATGTATGCGTAGCTGTGATGCCAGGTGATTGTTTAGGTCTTACGATATTCCGTCACTGTACATCAGTCATCTTCCTACACACTCACACATACACTACATGTCAGCACACAATACATGTATCAACATTCACATGGAACTCAACAGTAGTCACACTGGCTGGAGACCAAACAATGCATATAACATATCAGAAACTCACCTGGTTTCCCGAGTTACCTTTTACCTTCTCTTTCTCTCACTCACTCACACACACACACACATAAACACACACTCTTACAAGACGATGAGGCTGCCAACACTCCATGCAACTGCCTCCTGTCTCCCTGCATAATGCATCGGCAGGTGAGGAGGGAAAACACTCTCTCTCACGCATGCTTACACACAGTTAAGACCCACACAGAAGCGTTTAGCTGTGATGCATAATGTATCAGGCCAGGTTACAGAGAGAGTGAGAGAGAGAGAGAGAGAGAGAGTGTGTGTGTGTGTGTGCGTGTGTGTGTGTGTGTTTGGCATCCACTGATTAAACCCATAAAGCACAATAAAAGCCATTTGTCAAGTAAGTGGCTGAGTTGGTGTTTAATCTCACTTAAACTCTGTTGGTTTTGTTGTGTGTGGATTATAATGAAGAAGAAGCAGGGTTAGTAATTATTTTCATTTATTTCATATCATAGAAATAAAACTTCCTCTCCCTCTTAGGGGTCTCTTTTTTTCTGTTTCACCCCCATGATGCAGACGGTGGATGTTCAACATGAGATATTAAGCTTCGCTCTATTTGATCAGAACGTAATTACCCCCCACTCTGTAATAATGACTCCAAAACAAATTATTATATTTGAGAGTAAGCTGCGATTGCAGTTTGTGCCTTGATCACACACCTCCAGAGCAAACATGGGGACATAGAGCAACGGATGCGGATGGGGAGGGAGCCGTATGTTGACACTCAACTTGTTTTTAAGGAGCAGGAGCGGGGAGACAGGTGAATGCAAATTTCTATTAGATATATTATAATAGATAATAGATATAATCTGCTTTACCGTTTGTGGGGTCATGGGTGTTTTGAGGAGTAGGGAGAGTCTCATTCATAGACTGTTTAAAGATGATGAGCATAAACATGATGTCGCCACAAAAGTCTTTTGACCGCTATATCTGGTGGCTGGCCGTAGTATAGGTCATACGCCACGCTTCCTCCATGTTAGTGTATAGGACATTTATCAAACTAAAAAGTACAAGTCTAGTAATTATTTTCTTAAAGACGGCCTTTCATGTGTTAACTGAAGCCAACCGTAGATTCTCCTTCATGCTTAGAGAGAGTGGGGTGAGTGGTAAAGAGTTGGTTGCAATATGCAACTACACCACTAGATGGCACTAAATCATACACACAAGACTTTAATGTAATTTTATCCCCTAATAAAAAAAAAGACAGGGGTCTCATTGTCTCTTCTACAAGTTGTTGGGTCATATATTGCTTCATGGTTTCCTAATTTGTATGCATATAGCCAATAGCCTAATGTAGGACACTAATGAAATGCATTAGGGTTAATGTGGGCTCCAGCTTTGGACTATGTCAGGCACAAAAAAATCGAAATATCTCTGCGATTATTATCAAATAATGTAGATTTCAATAAAATTATACAATGTACAAGGAAATTAAATGAGTCTGTTTGGCATCCCTGCTTTTGACAAAAACAGAAATCCCATTTAGATATTATATGCTTTAAGAAAAATACTGTATAACAAGTATACTCTAAAACTTATATAATGCACATGCACTGAAAATGTGCCATCTCCTCGCACCTTGATCGAAACAATTACAGCACATGGAGAAAAATGTTCTATTAATATGAGAGTGGTGGGAGTTCAGTGGGCAGAGCGGCCAAAACATATGTTTTGATTTATTACCGGCACACAGTAATTTATGAAACCCGCCCACATTCATATCACGTTTTGCAAAATTCTGTCTTCAGAACTTGGGGCGCTGTGAGGGTGCGTGAGAGAGGATTCTGGGAGATGTCCAGATGCTGCCTTCAGGTTTAGAGGATGCAAACTCTGCGGCATGAAACCATCTGAACTTCTTCCTTTTTTTTTATGTCTCTGGGAATTATTCAAATGAGATACAACTTTAGCCCTGTCTCCGTGGCAGGTTGCTAAGCTACAGGCTGTGTCAGGAAGTGACAAGCGAACATAATTACGACCCTGGTTGACAGACAGCGACCACAGTGTTCATTAGACTTACTCAAGCATTAAGACATCAAGTCTTTTTAAAGGACAAAAAAAAAGGGAAACTCACACGACCTGACTAATTACCACATAATCATTTGGTGAATAAGTATTTAAACAATTAAGGAGCAAAGGAATCGTTTCTCACTTCCCCAGAGTCTGGATGGAGTGAGGAGACCGATGAGTACTCCACCTTCTCTTCGTTTCAACATGCTTTCATTCTTTCAGATTTAATATTCAAACTAATGCACAAATAATGTAAATTCATAAATGACTTGCTCCTCCATCACGTTCATTATCTCAGGTGCATCTCTCTCTCTCTCTCTCTCTCTCTCTCTCTCTCTCTCTCTCTCTCTCTGCTGCCTCTGCATTAGATGTTGATTGACAGTGATATTAGCACCTTTCCCTTACCCCCTCTCGTCGCCCCTCAATCAATCCATCCATCTCCTCCCTTGGCCTCAAGGGATGCTGGGAAAATCAAGCTATTTATAGCGACCTGAGGCGTGCATGTGCCTGCGGCTCCCCCCGCTCGTGCAGAAGGAAAAAGCATCCCGGTGCATACAGCATGATGAATCCTTCACCTGAGTCTGCTCTCTGTATTTTAAACCTTACGAATGATACATTTATCAGGGTCCATTTTAAATCATGCCAGGTTTTAACAAAAACAAGGACAGACTAAACCTCATACATACAAAATTTGCTTGTCTGCAGTCTCTCTTGCAGTGTCTCCCTCCATCCATTATCCTATCTCGTGCGAAGTTTGAGCAAACCCGGGCTGTAATTTGTTGTAAGGCGGGGTACTTCCTGGTGGAGAGCTCAAAAGCCCAGCACAGGGCCAGCATATCTATTCATGGCTACAAGCAACCTGACCCCAATCTGCAGGTCTTTGCCATGTGGGAGGAAGCTGGAGTCCCCAGAGAAGACCCAGGGCAACATGGGGAGAACATGCAAACTCCTCAAAGAAAGACTGAGCCGGGATCGAACCAGAATCAAATTCTTCTTGCACCAGCGCCTACGAAGCAGATACTTTTCTAATGTAGACGTGGGCAGCAAAGAAGTACTGAGGTCATTCCAGCTGCTAAAGATCAACCTGGTGGCCACAATATGTAAATGTATTTATATATTCTGTATTCATCCAGTTGCCTATGTTCCAGAAGAGTTTCAGCTGAAACGACTCACACTTTTCTTAAGTTAAACACGCATCTCTGTGACTGGATGAACAGACCATAGGCAGGATTTTATAACCTGTGGTTTAATCCTAAACCTTTCAGAGTTTCCACAGTGGCTCACTTACTAACGGACGTAACATTGCCATGGTTACTTACCCTACACACATCACTGGCTTCAGATCAGAATAGTGAATCAAAGCCTGTCAACAACTGACTAATCATATCACTATACAGTATATCATTTCTACAGGTTTCTGACAGGGATAAACTAGACATGTAATGAAGAGCAGAACTATATTTACATCGATAGGTTGAATTATTTTGGTGTTTTGATGACTTCACTTGTCCACTCTGGTTTTAATACAGAACTGTGGAGCAGATCACAGTAAATAAATACATCAATAAATATTATAGCTTCCTTTTAGATGAATTTTAGCTTCATTTTGAATCCCCACTGAGTTCCAAGCAGCATTGATGCTTTTACTCTTTTATTCTGTCACTGTGAATCAGAACAATCTGAGTAGAACTACACAACTAAACACTGTGATGACTTATATTAAAATATTCTCATAACACAAATTTCAATATATTTCCAGTCGTATAATCTAGAGTAGAGCATGTCCTTCGAAGGGAGGAACTCAGGAAAGCCTTGGGGTTCTGATGGCAGAAGCCAGGACACACTTAGTTACCAGCCATGACTTAGGAGCTACTACTAAGTGTTGGTTGGAAGACAGGGGAATCGGTAAAGTAGGCAACTGACTGTGGATACGAATTGAGAGAAGCTGAATACGTTTGTCCAGAGCATTGACAACTTCGTGAGAAGGCCACATGTGACCCCCAAAGTCTCTTGAAACACTGCTGCTAGTTCGCTTTATGAAAGTTTAGGATCCATCATAAATGTAAATGAAGTTCTACAGTTCTCCAAGAGCAGAGACAATACTTTCAGAGCTTTTCTCCCAGCAGGCTCCAGAAGAAGATAGTTTTCACAAATATCTGAAGATTGATAAATTGATGAATGAGGACCTTTTACATCAAGATGGAGTAAAGCTATATTACACAATATGACCCTCCCTGCTGATCCCTGTCATTCATTAGATAAATACATTTAAAAAAAGCAGTGATTTAATTTATGCTAAAATAGGATCCTTCCTTCACCGCTGTCAGATTTCATACACGGATGTACAGACTTCCTCTGAGCTCTAATCTCAGCACCTGTGTGGCAGCCGAGCCACAATTACAGGCTTGATTTTGAGCGAGACCAAGTGTGAAGCCACACGAGGGAATTTGACACATAATGAGGCAAATTCATCAGCCAATTTGGTCCGCTATATGCAGGTATTAAAAAAAGAAGAAATGTTTGGGCCAACACCTGACATCTTATCTAATATACAAGAGGAGGTTGATGGTGATTGATCGGACAGCGGGACACTGCGTGCACACTTGATTCCATCCGACTATTACAACACTTACATAAGCTGTGTCTCAATTCAGGGGCTGCGTCTTAAGCGGACGCGATCTTCTTGGCCAATGTAGATCGCCTCCTTTGTGGCCTGTGTAGATCGCGAAGGCCCAACCGAAATGATACGATCTGGTCTACAGAGGCTTTTCGTGATCGGCGTCAGTCATGTCCATACTGTTGTTGCTTGGCGACAGAGCTGAAGTTGGATATGATGACAACGTTCTAAAGCCCCTTGTACTCTGAGATGTTTGGTTGATGTGTTGTAACTTGCCGACGCATTATTAGAAGCAGGGAGACAAGTGGAAAAAAAGATTAACCTCACACCATGAGTATGCAAAGTGATTTTTATATGTTAAATCTGCATCACATTGAAACGCTCCTCACTCTGGGAATGCAAAGACAGTGATGCCCCCCTTTACTTATTGAGTGCCTAAACGGTTGAAGAGTTGCAAAGCTATTAAGAAAAATAAAATATTGCAAAAATGGTCCATATTTTTTGATGTCATATCAGTTGTACAATTATATTTTCACAATTGTAAACTTTCAACTTTGAAAAAAAGCTTTGTTAATGTCTTTGTGTATTTTCGGGGTTCGATATGTTGTTATGCTATATCAAGGGAAATAAATAATTGGGTTAAACTCTTGCACTAAATACAAAGATTGTAGGAGTCAGTTCAACCGTAGCTAAACTCCTGACTTCCTACATTTCCCAAAATACCTTTACACAGACAGCATAGCAGTATTGGTGCCATACAGTGATGTTGGTAAGTCATTCACACAAACACTGTATTGTTTCATTTTTTTGTTGACATCCTCCATATTGTTCCTCAGATAACTGACATTTGGAAAAAAATCGTATATTGTTGAAGCTCCACGTGCCGCAGTAGATAGTGCTGTGTACAAAGTGAAAGCTCTGATGGCGACAGCTTGTCAACGCACAGAGAACAACACATCCTCAAGTATTTGTTATCGAGCCAGAAACACATGCGGAGAGTGAGTGGGAAGAATACCACTAATTAAAGGCCTAATCATACATGAGGCAGGCAGAAGGAAGTTACCATGTAAACAGCAGCTCACATGGACACACATGATGGTGTTTTAATGAGTTTGAGTGAAGAAGTTTCCACAGGGTAGTTTATCTGACAGTTAAAAGAGTGGTGAAAGTGAGGGCGGTATGGTGATAGTTGAAGTCACGAGTATGCTTGCGTGACTGCAGCTGATTGTGAAAATTATTACCTTCACTTTTTGTCTGTTAGCAGAAAATCCTTTACACATTCTCCTACCAGTGAGTGAGACAGAAAGCTTGATTCGAGACTCACGTCTGCGTTTAAAAGTGAAATCTTTAGAGTCCTAATTGTCTCTCAATAAGTAACCTTTGATCTCTATAAGCAACAGGAAGACGATCAGCTCTATCACTGCTGAGTGACACACTGAGACTAAATCTCAAGCTGGATTGTGACTTTTGAAAATCAAGAGTTCTGCCAAACAACTCGCTGAGTTATTGTGGTGTCGATGAAGGAAACAGCAGATTCTACAAAGCTGCTATATTTCTGTGAGACGGGGCTCTGACAGTTTTACTGATTGCCTTTTTAACAGTTGACAATTAATTTCAGACATAAAAACTGAGAATGAAATATTTTCCTCTTTCATATTTCAGGAAACAGTTGCCACCTCAGCGGGCAGATGGCAGATTTAGATTGAGATAAAGACTTGCCAGTGACCTATGACATAACCAAATATTTTGTAGGTCATGTTGTGCAGAAGCATTTAGTGCCTGACTCAAGACCAGTGCTTCTGTAGCCGTGTACTTTGTACAATTATCTCGTCTGAGGGAGCCAATCAGATTCATCAGCCCAAATGAAAAGAGAATGGAGAAATAAGAGGAGAGAAAAGACAAACGTTAAAATACAAGAAGATAAAATGAAAGAAAAAATACAGTGCGGCAAAATGTCCAGAAATTGTTGTGTTTAATATGAATAATATTTTAAAAATCCATAGTTTGATACAGAAATAGTCATCTATTATATATATATATATATATTATCAGACAATCAGTACTTCACCCATGCTTTCTCTGATTAATCACCATTTCAAAAAAGTACAAGACGAATTGAATTTTCTCATACTTGTGCAAAGGAAATACACTAAAAAGCAATAGAAACACTGACACAAAATAGATAAACGATCAACCCCTTTTTAAACAATTCATTTTTCTGAAGAAGGCATCGCACAATTCCGAGAAAAATGGTGAAAGATTTAAGGCAATTTTGTACAGGCCATTTTCATACAGAGTTTTACATTTCAAAACACTCAGTTTTTAACAAAAGGAACTGGTGCATCCTTTGTAAAACTGCCCATGCAAACATAGTGCACGTTGTTAAGAAGATATGACGAGCATACAATATGTTATTTGGATAGCTTTAGTAAACAAAGATCTGATGTGTAACCTCACATGGTCTATTAAAATTCTCTTATAAAGCACATACACAGACACACACACACACACTTGTATCAATAAAAACAGACACACACACACAAACTTTCTTCTTCATGGGCTTAGTAAGCTTAGTGAACTGTTGCACAAACAAATGTGTATAAAACATTTAAAAAATCTTTTAATTACGTATATTTGTTGACACTAAGCAGACCACCACAAACATACACTTATTACTAGAGTAGTAATTTGTGTCTGTGTGTGTATATTTGCTGCAAATAAGGCCAATACATTCTTAATTTCATACACAACTGAATAAATGTTGATACTGAAAAAATATCCCAAATTTACAATATCTCAAATTTGACATCATTCGATTTGTTTTCATTTTGATCCCTTATTTATATGAATATGAATATATCTCATTTTGTGAACCCTAGAAATAATAAAAACATACAAACCTTAAATTACCTATAAGATATAAGAGGGTAATCCAAACCATATAAATGTACATACTTTGGAAATGTGTAATTTCTGTTCAGAGGTATCAAAATTTCAATCTTAAGTGTTGCATAATGATTTTATAGTTAAGTAATCAGTTGTGAATGAAATTCAAGAATTAATGGATTTTTCTGCTCTCATACTGTGTCCTGTCCTTGTCAACAAGCCTTGTGCAGGGATTTTGTGAACTGAGAATGTAACAAAAGCAGAAGTATTAAGTAACTGTTCACTGAAGAACATGTAGCTAGCAATAAGAGGTAGTTTGCCATTCAAATAGGCAAGATATTAAATTTAGGCTGTTTGTGAGTCCTGGGATTGAATCTGTGCAGCCAATTATCATGTCACGAAGAAAAAAAGCTTTGATAGTCTGATGTGATCACTAACTTTACCTAGATATTGCTACGTCTGACATTACTTTATCAGTTTGCTGACCAATGGCTGGAGCTACAAAGTTAGTTACAAAGGAAGATGGATAATCCGACTACGCAGATTATTGTTTACCAACCAAAGATCTAGGAATTCTTGTCTGTGGATAATGAATATGGTAAAAATTAGACCCGTTATGACAGTTGTGCAGCTTGTCTTTTATAAGAAATCGGGGTTAGTTAGTGGAACGATGTAGTTGTCAAAAGTGTTTTCCGTAATTCATACAAAATCAAATATAGAATTACAATTTATTTTATATATTATAATATCATAATTCCTAATTAGAAAATGTGATTTAATAGCACTAAAATTAGTTGTTTATGTATTACAAAGTGTATGTGTCAACAGTTAATTAATCAACAGTGTTTGATGAGCTCTTACTTGTTTTTGAAATTTAAGGTGTAAAATATCACCTGCCAAGAATTTAGTTCACTTTTCAAAATGCTTATGGAATACATTTTGATAACATGAAGTGAGTGTACGGAGTCAAATGTAGTAAAATACTGTTTTGCGATGCTACCATCACTTGCTGCATTGTAATTCACATATAAATGATAAAATGTTCCTTCGTTACTACTTTTTGTTAAGATTAACATTCCATCTCATGTTGTTTTAATATAAATATTCCATTCATTCATACACACATTCACGATCACTCATCACTTCAGCACACTTATGTTATAATCTCATTCTTCATTTGACACCATACAGAAAAACGATCACGTGTTCAATTATAAAGTTGAGGGATGTTGTCAGTGACATTACACAAATCATCCTTTTACATATGATTGGCACGTATAAGTACATGTCATAAAAACAAACATATAAAAAAGCTATATCTAAGGTGCAATTTAAAAATACACATCCCCCAAAAATGCCACAAAAAAGCAAACACAGGGAAACTGTGTTTTTTCTTTGCATTTTTGACCACTGGGCTCTTTTTGCTCAAACAGTTTCCTATTTGAGAGCAGCTGCTGTCGTTTTAAACACGGGGCAGGGATGTGGGTGTTAAGACGACGTGATGAGTCGAAACCCCTGGGGCATGTGGGCATCCTATTGCCAAGGCAGTCTGAACGACAGAGACAGAGACGGAAAAATTGTTGCAGTGTTCCCATTCAACAATCAATATATGCTACATAAAATACCCTCATATAGGACCATCACATCTCTGGGAAACCTCTCAAGCTTTTGCATGGGAACACAGCAAGTAAAAGTGACAAAGGCATAAAAGAAAGGAAAGAAAGATTTAGAGACAGATAGACAGGAAGAAGATAAGTAACATGGTGACAGACAGACAGGCCTGAGAGCAGAGCAGCCAGACAGGGTCAAGGGATAAACTGAAAGACAGACACTCACCCTCCCCGTAGTCGTACAGACAGTCGGACAGATGGGTTGAAGAAGAGGTAGTGCAGGGCCACTAAATGCATGCACTTGACTGAGGCTACACTCATGCAAAAGGTTAATACAAACACAAGAATACAGTACAGTACGGTAAAGCACGGTACGGTACGGTACAGAAGGGCTACCAGGACCTGCACTGCTGCTACCTGACACACACGCCAGGAGAGAGAGAGAGAGAGAGAGAGAGAGAGAGAGAGAGAGAGAGAGAGAGAGAGAGAGAGAGAGAGAGAGAGAGAGAGAGAGAAAATTACATTGGAGAGTATTAGAGAATAAGAAGCTTCTTTTTGAAACAATGTGAATATAAAAGTATCAACAGTAAAAATCCTTGTCTTAATTTACTGTAAACAGTTAATTATCTGAGAGAGAGAGCTAGAGAGAGACAGAGAGAGAGAAAGAGAGAGAGAAAGAGATGTCCAGTTATTTACAGGATCAGTTAAGATCAGTGATTCCTTTTTTTTGTCTGGAGACATTCTCTCTACAGTGTTTCTGAAGGTTGCTCCTTCATTCCTTTTCTTCCTCGCTTCCTCACTTCACCAGGGGGATCCAGGCAGACAAAAATGTATTCCCTCCTTGAATCGAAACTCCAAAAGCCTGACAAAATTTCCCAGTCAAGAAAAAAAGAAAAAAATCCACAGAATAACAGGAATGCTTGACAGTGGTGGAAGTAAAGAGACTCTCATTGGCTTTTCCTGTACTCAAAAGCGTCACTCACTTGGCTCGATATGCAGCTTCCCGAACACATGAAAGATCAACGTGACCTACCACGTCAAGGCATGGAGAGCGGCTTTAAGGAAATGGAAGTATTTCGAGCGTTAAGTCAGTTAAGTGAAACCCCTGGCTCCAAAAAAATAACCTTCTCTGCATGGCACCTCAAATCTGAGTTTGGAGTGGTTGGCCCGGCGGCGTATAGGGAGGTGGTGCCGGTGACGGCTTGATCCCACGGGTCCTCATGTAGGAGAGGAACTGGTCGGGGATCTCGGCCAAGACGTCTTTGGCGAGCCGGGCCATGCTCAGGATGTGGTTCCCCGTCCGGTCGATGTAGTCCCTGAATGGGACGAACTGATGAGGGAGGAGAGGGGAGAAAAGAGATTTTGAAAAGAAGAGATTGGAGGGTTTGGATGGGGAGACAGGGATCAGGACATTTCTCTTAAGCCTTTGAGTTTATTCTAATGTAAGTCGCTATTGTTAACATATCCAGGTAAAGGGACACAGCCCAACTACATTTCGTCAGGTTATGAGTTTGAACCCTAATCACAACTAGCAATTTGCATTATTATCTTGTTTCTTTTCTTTATTTATGGAAATTGAGGAGTAAACCTGCTACCATCATCCTTGTAAACTGATACGTTAACAGGTGGCTGAGGGAACAGTTAGTTTTATAAAGAAAGGGAACGAATTCACAGAGAGGAAGATTGCAGAAAAAAAGAGCAGATGGAGAAGAGATGGTGTGAAAAGAAAATTAGGAAGGTTGAGAAAGAAGAGGATCACAGGACTAATAATTATATGTATGAGCACAAAATTGAAAAAGCTGAGAAAAAATTCTAACAATATCACATAATCAGTCCCCTTAGTTTCTAGTACAAGTGGAGATTATGCTTGTGAACTGCAAGATGAGTTTTCAGTACTCCAATCCAGACCAGAAATTGGCGCTGCTACAGAGAAGACAGTCACAGCTAATTAAGACACTGCAGGTTTTCCATTTTTGCAGAAATGAAACTCCACTGTCTGATTGTCAGGGACAATGGAGGGGGTGGACATTAGGAGCAAACTTGGGAACTGAACAGCAAAAGTAGACACAAGAATTGTGCAAATTATTGCTATCAGGTTTCAGCTGATGCTATTCAGGGTGAAATTGACCAGTTTCAGCTTTGAAACGGAGAGAGGAGACAGAGCCAGCAGAACACAGATTTCAGACACTTCTGCTTCACTTCTCAAACCTGGAGTGTAAGTCCATATTTTTTTACTACAGTCTATGGGGAAGACATGGCTTGTTTATAACTTGTCCACAGATCTCAATAATAATACTACTGATAACATATGACCATCTGGCTTAAGTTGAAATAAAGATTGAATATTCCTGACTGCATTATATGTACAGTTTGTCTATCTGTCTTTGCTTGCACAACATACAGGTGTGAATGCACTATACTCTCTAAGAGGTCAAATGTTTGATTATATAATGAGCTACAAACCATTTTCCAGCGTCACTTCACCACAAAACAGGCATTCAAGTTATGATCAGGCTCACTTTTTAGTTTTATTTATATAGTTTTTCAATGTTTTGCTGAAGAACCCATGGTAACATGTTGTTCTTGACTTCTTTATCTAACAGGTCACAGTGTGGCAACTCATTATTTACATCTAAAGACTGTGCTGGCTCCTTCGCAAACCTTAATCCTGCTGTGATTTAATAAATGCTCACACATTTCAAACCCTTTTTCATGTCACAGACCGTCACTGTTATATGCTCTCACATTGCTGAATTATACAGAGACAAATTTGAGGATGTCTCCTTTTCATTAACTTAATGAGCCGTTGTCACCTGCAGTGACAGGATCATACAAGGGGCCAATTTGTGCTGAAAAACCTTGCAGCGAAATGTAAACCTTTCTAATGTCACTCTGGGTTATTAGCCTGCTGATAATGAGAGCCTGTGGGTAGAGCTTGTGTAATGTTCCACCACTGATCTTAGCTTTACACCATCTCCAGGTCAGCATAAAGAGCCAGTGTATGTGTGTGTTCTTCAGCTTGTTAAAAAGCCAACTGACGAGTGTGGCTCCCTAGCCCATGTGGGTTCAGGTAGAAAAATGTGACAGTGGCGGAATAAAGGTCACAGAGCAGAAAACCTGACTTTGACTTGTCAAAGCTGAGCAAAGGATCACTGAATTTTAGTTGGTTTTAGTTTTTCTCGCTGTCTTGATGCAAGGGAATTATAGAAATATGCAAAAAATAAAAAGGGATGAATGTATGGTTGAGCACAAATTAAGACAAGAAGTGACATTTTACGAGTGACTGCTGATGACACGCTTCACTCAAGGCTTTTTAAGATACAAATTTGCCTGAGGGTCAGAGCTCACAGCAAGAGGGGAGCAAATAATTATATTTGTGTGTGTGTTTGTGTGTGTGTGTGTGTGTGCGTGTCTGTGTCTAGTCCTTTGGGGTTCCCTGGGGTCGAGGTGACCAAGTGGCTCTGCACAGACAGAGCTCAGCAGCCTACACAGGAGTCTTTTTTTTTAGCTACTCACTTGTCAGTCTTTTTAAAATTTTTCCTCAAAACAAATTATCATCTGAATGGGTTTTGAATCTTTTCAAAATATTGTAAACAAATTACTTTTACCAAGTCTGTTTTACCAGCCAGGCAAAGTGGGCAATTTCCCAGGGGCTCCTGAACTCTTGGCTTATTGAGTGGTAACTGTCAGTGGTGATTTAATTTGGATTGTGTGAGAAAATAATCACCACCTAAAAAAAAACTGTCATTAGTTAAATTACCTAATGTTGAGACCTTTACAATTTTAGTTCTGTGCAGCTAAATCCCATAAAGTAGCTAAACTAATATGTTTTGCGAACTTCCACAAAGGCAAACACTGGGATAAGTATTATTCCAGTAGTGAAAAACAAAAAAAAGGGAGAAAGACAGGGTTAATAAAGGCCTAGCCACTAATATTTGCCTTGGTTTGACCCAGTGATGTTTGAAATAATAAAAATCTGATAAATTATGATCAAGAATCTCCCTAATCATGTTTGATTTTGATATATATCAAAACAAACAGATTTAATAAAAGAGAGTTGTAAAAAAAAGCAGTCGTGATAGTTTTAGTGAAAGAAACATAGAGGTGTGTACCTGAACGATGTCTCTCTCAGCATATCGTCCTCTGGATGAAATTCTGACTTCATCTCCGTCCAACTCAACCATGGCTAAGGAAAATAAAAGTGATAAAAAACAGGTTAGGCAGATAGAATGGAAAAAAAATTCATACCTTAGTATGTGTACATTATTGAATAAAAAACCCACAGATCACAGACATAAACCAGCAAGACATCAATTAACCTCAAAATGTAACCAGTCACTAGAGATCAATAAGAGAGTGGGGCTGAATGGATTTTCATGGTCAGATCCCGCGTAGAAGCAGTTTGATTTCATGTGAACTGACTGAACTAAAGTTTGTCATTATGAAAGATCCTGGTACATTTAAAAAATATCAGCAGCCATTCCTGACAGCATCATGCTGCTAAATCCAACCTTTTTGCATTTGTAAATAAAAGAAATTGAAAAAACGGACTAACTTAATATTATGTTAGAAGAACTATCTTTGACAAGCCGTGTGCAATTTAATGCCGAGTTGACGCCTATAATAGGTGAAGAGACAACATTGCAGATTTGAAGCAGACAAATTGGAATGGTTGGACTGATTGTGTTGCCGCTTTCCTCTCTTTTAATCTAGTATTAATTGCCTGTTGGTAACCCGGTAGAGGTGCATTACTGCCACCTAGTAGACTGGAGCTGCTACACTCCCATTCATGGACACTCTAAGTTTCGTTATAATCGACTCAAGAGGATCTGCTGAATCCAGTGCGACACATACTGATACAATTCTGTATAGGCTCTGGTACGATGTTTGACATAACATCAAACTGGATTTAAAATATGTTACTAATTTTTTTTACCAACAATTAAATTATTAATAACAAATTCAAACGCTCTTGGTAACCTACCATCAAATTCTGCAGGTCCGACCCCCACAATGATGATTGACATTGGCAGACATGCTGCCTGCAGGAGAGGAGAGGAGGAGAAATAAATATGAGACATTTAAAAAGTCTGAAAACAATATTATACTTTTGTACCAACGTGGGCCATTAATACAGCTGAACTACAAATGAGCTACATGTCATATATGGGCTAGCCTTTGTCATCATCGGTGGTAAATGAGCCCCTCAGAGATCATGTCATATTTAAGCCTTGCCAACATTTATATGACATACAGTACGTGTAAGCATATGTGTGAATCTCTGATCTGTGTGTTCTCTACAGCACCTCCCGGAGAGCTGCGTGGGTCGAAACATCGCAGTGAATAATATTAGAGATGAGAGAATCAACAACCCGCGCTTCTCTCACAGACAGCTTACAAATTACATGTGTTTGTGTTCTGTGTGTGTATAGGTGTCAGGAGTGTTGTTATTGGAAAGCGAGGGCCAGCAGTGTAATGTGTGTATTTGAGTAATGTGTTGACCTCAGGCAGTAGAGCAATGGATATTCTTGACAACAGATCTCAGTTAGTTTTCCCTCCCCTCTGTACGGGTCCACTCTACCTCTCCGCTGCCCTTTTCTCTCTTTTAGTTTTTTCCCTGTACGCTCATATTTATTTTCTCCGCTCCTCCAAGCCTCCGCTGCTCTTTAAAGGACTGAGATGGATCAGTGCTCTCACAAAAAAGGCTGATGTTGCCTTATCATTTTGTTTGCATTCTACACAGCACGCCGGCTTCCCCCTGGAGCCCGCAGTGACTTGACAGTGATGGAGAGGACAGACGAAGGGCGAAGAACATGTCCAAGTAAGGACGGCAAAGGAGAAAAGTAACAACAAAATTAAATAACAGAAGTAAAGGCTCCCCAGTACAAAAAGACAATATAAAATATATATTACATTTTTTAATTGACTCCCATTATGATTATGTACACTTTAAGATTTTTGGGGACTTAAGGCCAAATATATGAGCTTTTTTTTGTGTCAAATACATTTATAAGCTCACAGTTATGACCAATCAGTTAAATTAGGAACTAACACCACAGCCGTTTTCCATCTTTCATTCAAATACAGATTATTGCAAAAGAAGAATGCATTTTGGCTCAAATGTAATTAGTCCTCTGGCCATCACAGTGCCTCTCATTTCCATTTATTTGTTCATGGTTTTATATTTATGCAATCGCTTGACTTAACACTATGAAACACAACAACATACTGTTGCATAGTTATGGCATTACTTTGAAGTGTTTCCCATGGTATATTCTTTCATTTAGTTTTATAAATATCCCTATTCTTTAACGTTTTCACCCACTTTTCACACCATTCAAACAGAATGATAAGCAGCTGCTCGAACATATGTTTATACAAGTAACTGACATAAAAATCTGAAATAACCAAAACAACAAAATACCTTCCCAATCATCCACCCACAGTTATCTATAGAAGCTGTATTTCAGATACAACTGTCATAAACATAAGGTTAGGGTCATTATTAATTCTCCTATCATTTTCAGATGCAGTTTTCTGAAACTGGAACACTGAAAGATTAGACATGCATCATACTTTTGATGAACTTTTGATGTGTTTTAATGGTCAAATGGGATTTGGGCACGGTTGCTTTCCCGTTGATCTTTTTGTTTATGGTGCAGTGACTCTATGAGAAAAATACAACCAAACTGCCGGAAAAGGGCAAAGAAGAAGAATAAGAAAAAAACTGTTTGGGCATCAGGTTGTTCCTTCGAGGAGCTTTGATTAACCTTAGTTTCAGTTTTCAGAATGCCTCATCTTAACAAACAGTACATCCTCTTCTTTATTAAGGGGTCATATACATATATTTAGACCTGCATGGCCAATGTGTGCTTAAGGACCGGAGCAGTGATCATAAACCAAGCTTTAGGGTGGATGTTCAGGTGTTGACACCAACAAGATACGTCCTTACGTTAACAATAGACTCCTTCGTCTGTGCCATGTCTGAGATGACGCCATCAGTGATGATGAGGAGCACAAAGTACTGGGAGCCATCTTTCACTGAAGCTGCATACCTGTGTACAAAAACAAACACCTTTGTAGTTATTTTTGTGTAACCACCATGTCTATGGTTTACAATGATGATTCAGTCCTTAATCAAATAAAGCATATATCTGTGTGTTTTTAATTTAAGCTAAATACATAACTAAATACATAATTTAAAACAAATTTGATATATTATTGATATAATTTGAATAAATCATTCAGCTCCTTAAAAAATGTATGTGTCAAGTGTCTCTTCCTTTCTGTCAATTCGATGTTGAGTGTGACCTTTCGCTCTCATGTGAGTCATGATCCGACTTACTGATATTTACACACTGAGATTATTTCATTGGTTCAGTTTCTGTTACGTCACCTTTCTGCACTGTTAGATCTATATGCATGTGCATTCATGTGCAAAACGGATGACTTAAGAGTCTACCACTGTGGATGATGACAACATCACAGATTGAGAAAGATGGAGATATAGGGCAACAACTGAAAAGTAGAAGTGAGAGAGCAAGGGAGTAGTTAAGTAAATAGTAACTTGGGTGCATGTCGGAATGAAGCAACACACTGAAGAGGAAAATGGTAATTTTTTTAATATGAGGTGGAAGTTGGATGTACAAATGTAAAATGCACAGCAGTGGTTTTTACGTGCGTGAATTTTGAATTTGAAACGCCACATCAAAAGAAGATACATCATGCTGTTTGGTGAGTCTAAGAGTTATTATTGATGAAACTAATTGTTTTCCCCTGGTTGTAAATTAAACTGAGCAAAGCAAAACTGTCCTCCAGCTTCAGCCATTTACATAAAGACATGGGAGTTCGGTAGTATCAAGATTTTGATGTCATTGTAAGTCTAACAATCAGTTTGTGCAGCAAAAGCAAAAACATGAGGTCATACAGTCGGGGAAAGGGTAAGGGGGCGTTCAGGTGACAGGCTGTGTAAAAGATAATTTGCTGCCTATGTGCTCACACCATTTTCCTTCACTTTCCTCTTCTTTTATAACTATGCAATTAAGATGTCACTAAATTCTGTTCTAAATGTGTGAAGTTACCTGATGAGAGAATTCACTTCAGCAAATCTCTTTAATTACACACTTGCATGAATAGTTTCTAATTTCTTTCTGTCTCTGTTTTTTTATTTTTGCGAACTTTGACTAGATCCTGTGTCTGCCTGGTTTTCCTGCAGCATGAATTATGTTCCCCCCCCCCGAAACCCAGACACAAACAAACATGCAATCAGCTGCCGGGTACTCTCTGTTTGCATCTTGAGCTTTTCTCCCCCCCTCTTCCTCTCGCTCTCGTTAGCTACCTGGCATCACCCTCTACACTGAGCTTGTTAGGGAAAATCTGAAAACACATGTTGAGTGTCAGTCGCAGAGTGAAATGTACTCTGTGTTCTTTCACACTTCTGAAGCTCATTATATAAGCAGTGATAACAAATATTCAAGTGTAAAACTTTGTGCATGTATTAAAAGGAAAATTAAATGTTAAAAACAAGATAGTGGAAAAGTGCTGACACTGAAATTTAGACATTAAATCAAGTGTGTTTTTGTGTTACCTGGCCACGTGGTTGATGACAGGGGAGAAGTTGGTGGGGCCGTAGAGCTGAACGGACTTCAGACTCTGATAGTAGGCTTCCGAAACACCTTCGATACCTGCACAGTACGGGTTCTGAGGATTCCCATTCTGTGTTTAACACAAAAGGAGTCGACTGATTTACGGTATGTTATTGATTTTAGATGCATTCAACAGGTTCAGGCACAGAGCCAGTGCAGATGGTACAAACAAGCTCAGGGATTATTTATGTGTTTTATCTTGAAGGTACGTACAAACAATGATTGTTAAATACAATTATCTCAAAGCATCTCCAAGACCTGCAGGTGTTTTGATTATATTGTCCCCACAATGAATAACATGTTTACACGTTGCCCCAATATCCAGCCGCTGTCTTTACGGAAGTTATTGGGGAAAGGACCTGCGGATACGAGTGCTCAACCAGTCAGCCTTAGCTATCAATCATGACGTTTTACCCCATTTTTATAAAACTAAACTTGCTGGAATAATGAGCACTTATCTTTGAGAAAAATAAATATAAAGTGGACCCATCCGCTAAAACTAAGGAGACAGGGTTTCTTTCCTATACAGCAGCCAGCCACTAGGGGGCAATTAAGACACTTTGGCTTTACTTTTGGGGAGCAGCCACTTCCTCCATGTTTATATGCATATGCCATGTGGTTTAGGTCTCCAATCCTTCCTGCCTTTATCCAACCCCTGCTTCCCATCCTAGTCTTACTCTCTCACCAAAGCAAACTCGTGGGAGACTCGTCCGTCAGGTGGTAACTTGGCTCCAAAGCCCAGCGCAGGAAACATTTTGTCGCTGTCGTAGTCCTGGATGATCTCCCCAACTGCCTTCAGGGCCATGGCATAGGCGTTCAGCTGGTAGGGACTCATGTAGTGGAGTGAGGTGGGCTGGGCTGGGTTACCTGTTGGGACAAAGGGAACAGACACAAACCCAATCAGAAAATTCCCTGTGGGCACAATAATGTACTAGGTGGTTTAGCACATCAGTCAATGTTAAACCAGGATGAAACAACAGAATTAGAGCCTGTTGTTATTGACTCGCTACATTTAATTTTTTGGATTGACTTTATCCAAGTGATCAGCTTTTATTATTTCTTTAGTCAGAGTTGGAGGTGCTGAGATTAAGTATATATATAGGCTGTTGTATTAAATGCAGCACATTAGTGGAACATTACATACTCTCAATAGCCGACCGAGAGCCAAGTGTTGTTTCAATAACAAGGATTCAGATTGAGGAATCAAAAATGGACTTTGACCATTTCATGATTAATTGGTTACAGATTTGAGTTTTACTAATTGAATTAAAATGTGATATAAAATTATGCTTTGTCTGAATTTCTTTTATTATATAAAATATATATCAGCGAAAAAACACGTTGAATTAAAATGTCCTTCATTTAACCAGTATGGTAAGGAGAGACCTGGCCAAGACATAACATCATAAACATGCAATTTGATGACCTACATGGACATTTATGATTTGTTTTGGTTGGACAATCTTTGAGTTATGCAAAAGAAAGTATCTGTTTGGGAAGGAGACAAAATAAAAATCACAGATAAAATGAGCAATGTTAATTTATTTCAGGCTTTCACTGTTTGCCAAAGCTGGTCTGCATCAGCATACATCTGTGATAAAATGGTTCTTAACAAGCCATAGCTTCATGGCTAAAACTGATAGATATCTAGTGGATTACAATTAGTGCTTTTGTACGACACCACAACATGCGCATGTCCAGGGATTCCATCTCAGCATCACTGATGGAGCTAAATTGACTACTAATAAACTTAACGTTGAATTAATATAACACATGGTCTTGATCTCCCTGTACATGACTCTTCATTTCACGATTAAAGTCGTGTTTTAATAAATTGCAGACCACTACTAGGCTGAGTAGCCTCCATTTGGTGTTAAGGTTTTAATGAGAGCCAGACAAGATCGAGTACACCTCCACTTCAAACACATTTTTTTTTACATCCACTGCCTGAAAGCTCTCATTTGATTTAATAGGATTTGTCTCTATTGCACCGCTTGTTCTGCTACAACCGAGCTCAAGGGTAGATGGATAACACGGCCCTTCATCATGGACATCATAGCATGTAACTGCACTCAGCTTTAGCTGCCAGGTGTGATAGAGAGGGCTATTAGGAAACACTTGATTTTCAATCTGCATATATTTGTGTAAACGCTCCCTGCGCATTCAGTGCGTCTGTGTGTCTCTCTGTGGGTCTCCGAGAGAGAGAGTGTGTGCGTGCACATTCAAAGTGTTTGTGTGTTTATTTGAAGGGTTACCATTGGAAGCTGTGAAATCAACGGCCACGGTGAAGTTAATCTGGGTCCTTGGAAGACAAAAGCAGAAAGATTATTCATAAATCTTGCACAAACACACACACAAACAAACACACACACACACACACACACACACACACACACACACACACACACACACCATGAACTGCAGACATAATCAGGTCAAAGTGATCAATGTTGGAGAGAGCGAACAGAGTCCTTCCTGCCCTTTAGCTGTAACAGTGATGAGGAGAAAGTGAGTTACCAGGCTTTTATATCAAACATGCTGTGCATAGCGCTGCTCAGAGGAAGGTTGGTTTTAACAGAGAACACCGCAAAATTTCCTTTACCACCTGCACAAGTTAAAGTAACCACCATGATGACTTTTATCCCCAAAAATAACTACATTCAGGGCATCCGATGGCATCCTGGTGGGCAGGAGGTGATTTTTTTCAAATATCCTCAAACATCAGCCAAAGTAATTTAATTAATAATGTGATTTTTTATCTTATTTTTCATTGGCCTTAATCAAGTTGTGTGTTTTCATGTTTTGTTTACTTCCAATCATTTCTGATTTAGTTTCCACATGCTTTAGATGTGTGTTCTAGTTTGTGTATCATTTGTTTGTTGTTTCTAGAATTTAATCCAGTGGATATGTGCCAAAACTGCTGACTGCACAACAAACTGCTACTATGGAATAATCAAGATATTCTTAATAGACAAACAAGACAACAATCTTCAGTCAGGCTAGCATCTCTGTATTGGTAATAGTAAGAACAGTACAAACACCCATGTTTTGACTTGGGAGTGTTAATGCATTTTTCCAGGGAGGTCAACCCTAATGCTATCCTAATAGTCATAACAAATACTTAGCTTAAATCAGCTAATTTGTTGTGTTGCAGTTGTTTATAGGTAGTAATATTTATCTAGATAAGTGAACATATTTTCCACTTTCTACTGGCACAACAGGAAAGTCAGGGCACTTCCAAAGTCACTGTGATTCATCCTCAGGTCTACACAAATAGGTTCATTAATCAAATATTTCATAGGCAATTGTCTGACAGTCAGGCTACCAAAACCCCAGAAGTCACCATCACAGAGATTATGAATATCATATCACATAGTGTATAATGTCTTTACCCATAGAGTGTAATTTGATATCCAATTAGGGTGTAGCTAAGGATTAGGCAGCTCTGTATGATGATAAAACCTAAAAACCCATTATTCATTTCACTAGAAAATCGATTTATAAGATCTAACTTCCTGATTGGATTTGAGTTGACTTATTGCCTCACATTAACTTTGAATTAGGTTTTTCTGAGTGACAATACAGACATAGCAACAGAAATAGGAGAAAAGCCTGACCAGAAAGAGAGATGAAACCAGGCAGAGAAAACATCACACATCACAGCACCCAGCATGAGATAGTGGCACGTCTCTCTCCATCAAAACATTTCCTATCTTGTTAACCTGGGGGAGCAGGATGTGGTTAAACGCTCTGTCGGCCTGTCACAGCTTTTTCACGCCAATCTCCGCCCACTGCCCTACACACAGTCACACACAAAAGCCTCCCTGTCTGCCTTATACATATCCCCTGTATTCGGTTAGTGTCAAAACAGCCAGTAGCTCTTCATTAAAATTACAAAATGCATCCTGATGTGTCTCCTGTGACCACTTGGGATCTGATCTCTCTTCTCCATTTTTTTTGCAAATACACACCTACGTCGTTGTTTGTGAAGACCAATGGTGTTGGTCTTCACAAATCTGTATGCAGATGTGCCCATTTTCATGTGTTTGTGTTTGTGAGTGGAGAGAGAGAGCAGAGTCTGTTATGTGTTTGTATGTGGGTGTGTGTATGACATGATTTATTTATAGACCTATAATTGCAACCACATAGTTGAAACCTTCAGTACATTTTTTCCAAGCTCAAAATGACTGACAATCAACAGTTACCATCACTGCGGGAGATTTCATCACTTATTGATGTGAATTAGTGGATGAACCAAGGGTGGTGAGACCGTAAGTCAATAAGATTCTTACAGTGTCATAGTTGAGCTAAATTTCAACTCAGTGGGCAAGTCTTTGCATCTTGAGCTTGATTGGTATCTAATTTTCTGTAACCTGTCTATGTTGTGAAATCTACTATATTTTATTCTAGCAGAATTTCTTTGTAATGCTGACCCTTGTGAATGCCTTTAGATCAATGTAATTTTACAAATATTAAAAGTTATATATATAAAATGTGACAAAAGGTAAATTATAGAGAGATTAATAGCTTGGTTTGATTCCTTGTGCAGTAGCCTACTTGGGAAAAGCTGGAGGGACAAGGGGAGCGGAGAGATCTGAGTGAATTCTGGTCAAGCTCTTCATACAGGCACAAACAAGCTTCAACATTGCAGCCTAAATTATACATGCCCGAACAAGCCACAACAACAAGGTGAATTGGAGGACGAAAAATTAAATATGACAAGAGGCAGAAAGCTAAAAAGGAGGGGGAGCATCTCCTGATTAAACACAGCAGCACAAAAACAGACAACGTCAGTATTCATCAGGAAAATGATTCAGAACCTTTCTCTACAAATTAAAAATGAATCGCTACTAAAACAGGAATCGGCACTAGCAGTTCCAGAACAAAAGATATTGGCTGGATACTTTTCAAAAACTGAGTTACAACTACTGCCTCATGATTATTGATCGCGATAGCAAGCCCCTGCCGATTGACAGTGATTGTTTTGCGTCAGTCAGTGTCAAAGTTTCTTGCTTTGACAAAGAGAGCTACGTCTGATGTTTGACATCATCATTCTGACTCGTATTGGTAATAATATTAATAACCAGGCCAGAAAACAGGAAACTCATGAAAAAGGTCTACCACGTCCTGTGCATTTGAGGGATTTTTGCCTAGTGATGAGCATTTGATGATGTCATGCACCTTGGACTTTTACAAAAATGATATAGATCAATAGGTCGCCTCATGAAAATGTTCCTTGTGTTTTTTATGTTATTTATAGATGCAATATTCACGGTTTTAAGCATGGTGTCAAACCCAACATGAAATAAACTGCTGTTTCTTCTGTTACCGTAAATATAAAGACATCCGGAAAGAATACTCAGAGAGCGCATACCGCCACCAAGGCCCAACTGTCTCCTTATGAAACACTATATAAATTAACTAGATCTGGATTTTCAATCAGATCTGCAACAAATTGTAGAGTCATAAATATTAGTCCCCAAAACATGCCTGACTTTTACATTGAGACCCATTAAGTATTCTCTCACAAATCAAGGAATATGTTTAAAAATGCCCTATCATACAATGTAAAGAAAGTGAAAATCAATTAACACCCACACCCACCCACCCACCCACCCACCCACCCACCCACACACACACAAACACACACACACACACACACACACACACACACACACACACACACACACACACACACACACACACACACACACACACACACAACACACACACACACACACACACACACACACACACACACACACACACACACACACACACACACACACACACACACACACACACACACACACACACACACACACACACACACACACACACACACACACACACACACACACACACACACACACACACCACACACACACACACACACACACACACACACACACACACACACACACACACACACACACACACACACACACACACACACACACACACACACACACACACACACACACACACACACACACACACGCTCAAAACCTTAGAGGCAAAATGCTCTGGCGGGGCTGATAAGGGATTTCCACAGGCAATGGTTTTGACCAAAACATCACATCACTGAGTTTCGGCAGAGGAAGGAGAGATGTGAGCTACACCTTCCTTAAGAGTGAAACCTTATCGCTCTGTGTCCTGAAGATAGATGAAAACTTGAAGGGCTGTTACCAGCAATATCGTTTTTTTAATTGGCTGAAAGTTCACCTCAACCTTTTGCTTCAGGCAAAAATACTTCTACTCACATGCTCAGTAAAATCTTATTTCACCTGATCCTAACTGGGGTAAATGACATAACGTAAAAAAAACACTTCCAATTAAACAAAGGGAACTAATTAATTCCACTTTATTGGACTTAAGTGAGCATGCTCTATCAGTACCAGATATAGTCAGATTTTTCTGATCTAAGTCTAATTTTATTCATTACATCTTACTCTCTGATCTGTTCTAACCTCTGTTTGCATTAAGACAGTGATGAAGTAAAAGTTTAGCTGCAAATTACATGCAAAAGAAACACTGTCCAATAAATGAATCAATACAAAATTTGTAATTCTGTAGTCTACAAACAATATTTAAAACCGACTGCAGCAAGTTGACTTGTAAACCTGTCTCTCAATACTGTCCATTACATTTCTTTTCTATTCAAAACCCTATAAGTAAAGCACTTCCATTCTGTAATCAGGTAGCTGCATCAGCATCAGCATAAAGGGTTATTTGCAGCTGTATTCTTTATGTTTTTTACGTGATTACAAATGTTTGGTGTAACGCCGGGAACACACTGGACGCGAAAGCGACGCCAAAGCGTGGTGTAAACGCAGCGTCAAGCCTCTGGCTCCCATCCACTCCCATGTTAAATCGTTGTGCTGAACACACCGGACGCTGAAGCGTAGCGTTGCACCGCGGCGGCCTAGCACCGTGAAGCGATCGTTTCGGCGTCGAGTCTATTTTTGCCGCTTGACGCTAGTGTCAAGCGGCAGGAAACACACTGAAAAATGATTTTAAACGATATTGACGACATGTTTTATATTATATAAATTATTAAATATGCATCCCATACTTTGTATTCACCTTCTGTTGTCTTGGAGTTTTAATTTGACCACTTTTACCAATCACATTATTAAATGTCTTCCCTCTGCCCATCCACTACAGCCACACATGTCATATAGGTAAAAGAGAGATAGAGACTGGGCTGTATGTGTGATCACGGAGCAGAATTGGCAGTGGTGTACAAAGTACTTGAAAGCCATACTTGAGTAAAAGTACAGATATCTTACCTGAAAGTGACTTCGGTGAAAGTAAAAGTCACCAGTCAGAAAATGACTTGAGTAAAAGTCTTAAAGTAGCTCATATTAAATGTACTTAAGTATCAAAAGTATCTGGTGTTGAAATGTACTTAAGTATCAAAAGTAAAAGTACAAGTATCAAATTAAAAATGTAAAGTGCTTTTTATAGTAGGCCTACACAGAAACAAAACAACCGAAATTGTTCTATTCAGACTTTATTTCAACTGATTTCAATTAGTACGCGTGGCGTTAATCCCCAGAGCGCTGGCGCTTGGTTGTTCACATCGGACTCGCATTTCCCCACGCCGGTCATCCTGCCGATTCTGCTCCGTGATCACACATACAGCCCAGTCTCTCTCTTTCTACCTATATGACATGTGTGGCTGTAGTGGATGGGCAGAGGGGGACATTTAATAATGTGGTTGGTAAAAGTGGTAAAATTACAGAAGGTGAATACAGTATGGGATGCATATTTGATCATTTATATCATGTCAAATATTTCATCTATATCGTTTAAAATCATTTTTCAGTGTGTTTCCTGTGGCGATACGCTCACATCAAGCGGAAAAAATAGACCCGACGCCGAAACGATCACTTCACGGCGCGAGGCAGCCGCGGCGCAACGCTACGCTTCAGCGTCCGTTGTGTTCAGCACAACGATTTAACATGGGAGTGGATGGGAGCCAGAGGCTTGACGCTGCGCTTACGCCACGCTTTGGCGTCGCTTCCACGTCCGGTGTGTTCCCGGCTTATCTCCCGTGCCGCCCTCAGGTTATCCTCGCGAGACACCGTCGGTTCTCGCGCAAACACGCACAGTCCGGATAATCCAATTGCGATGAGAGACAATTATAATTATATTCAGATTTTAATTTGTAACGAGTAACGAGGTGTTCAATGAAAATGTAACGGAGTAAAAGTATATATTTTTTCTTTTAAATGTAGTGGAGTAAAAGTAGAAGTCCTGATGAATATAAATACTCAAGGAAAGTATAGATCCTCAAAAAAACTACTTAAGTACTGTAACGAAGTACTTCTACTCCGTTACTTTACACCACTGAGAATTGGCAGGATGACCGGCGTGGGGAAATGCGAGTCCGATGTGAACAGCCAAGCGCCAGCCGCTCTAGGGATAAACGCCACGCTTACGCCACGCTTCGGCGTCGCTTACGCGTCCGGTGTGTTCCCAGCGTTAATGGTCAATTTTGAGGATCATACTTAAATGAAAGTCTTTAAAAACCAATCTCAACAGGCCCTGTAGCCTTAACTGTATTTTTTATGTTTTTGTCTAAAAGGTTAAAATATTCTATTGAAGCAAAAAAAGAAGGTGAAAATGTTCTTGACAAGTCTCCTTTCCACTTATATCAACAAGCCAGAAGGAAACGTACGAAAGAGTTTATCCAGTGGCCTAAAAACGGCAACAGACATTGTGCTACGTGACCTCTCTTGATGCTATGTACACAGATGTGTCTGGTTGCACAGTGTCCATCTGGCTAGAGAAGCAGAGGAGGAAGAGGAAGAGGAAAGATACACAGCTCACATCTGCAACGAGTCAAGTTAGTCTAAACGTGGATATTGGGAAAAATATTATGCCTGTTCATTTTTAGGAATAACCCATAAGACACAATGGCTCCTTTAAGAGATTTCTATTGTGAGTGTCTGCTTTCTCTATCTAATGACAGCCTCTCAGAAATATTTCAATACCAGCAGAGTTCCCTCCCGCTTCTATTCTCGTACCAATTCTCAATTCACAAACCAAAACAAGGCGAAACAATATCTGTCACTGTGACTGACAGGTCCGCCATGAATGCACAGCTCCAAATGAAAGATATAGCCAACAATTTTTTGTACTTTTTTTTTCTTTTTAGCCTCATGCTTGTGAATAGAGACCTCTTTATTGAAATCCATGGGTGGTGAAGATGCTTTATCGGAGGCAGTGAAAAGAATGAGCACAGCAATGCTCTGGGATTGAGATGGAGCCTTCTTGAATCAGTTATCAGTTATGCTAATGCTGCCGGCAGATCATGTTCCCAATTAGGTCCAAATGAACAATTAGCTGATTGGGTGGGATCTGCGAAAAGAGCTGTCAATCAGAAGGGGAAGAAGAGAGCAGCAGGGAGGAGAAGCTGTGAATAGATAAAAATACATGAGGCGAGATGATAAAATACCTGTGTATGATAAGAAGGCGACGTATAAGGGGTTCTGACTGAGAAAGTGCACAGGAGGGTGAGGGGGTGTAGGAGAGTGTGCTCAATGGTATGTATTCACAAATACAGTCTAATTAATTCTCATTTTTTAATTGGTTATATTTTGTTTGCTTTGTTGCTAAGAATTCATATTTGTCAGTTCAGGATCCAGCTACAGCAAGGAGACCATCGACCATACAGTATTAATGGATGATGTGTCTCCATTTCCTCCAAATAGCCGGGAATGAAGTCAAAATGTCCCGGAAATAAATGCTGCCATCTCGCTACAATGACATTACTAGGAGGCAGAGTCTGCACAGCAGCAATATATTGGGGAATGAAGACACAATAGTCCCCCTGATACACATGCTCGACCAATCGAGTCTCAGCTGTCAGTCGTGACGTTTCAACATATTTTTAAAGCATCGAATGACTAAATAAAAGTAGCACTGGAACACGCATCTGTGTTGTAATAACTACCTAAAATGATAGAAACCATAATTGAGAAAAATGTATTTGACATTAGACCTTTTAGTTTTTTTCGCTTCTCATCCACAAACATGGAGAAGGTACAAACAGATGGCAATCGAGACGCTTTGACTTCACGTTTTGGGAGATGTCATATCATCCATCTTTATATGAAGGGTAGGTCTAACCATTAGAGGTGTGTATCTTCACTAGCCTCACATTTCGATTACGGTTCAGCAGTCAAAGATTTGATTCACAACGATGCATCTCGATGCATTTCAATATATCACATCCACAATTTTCTATTATACTGCACATGGCAACACAAACTCTGGTTTATTAGGAAAGTGCTTTAAAAATGTTATTGTCTCTGTTACTCTTCACACAAACTGATAATCACATGTATTTAGTTACTAATCGAAGTTGACAGACCATGACTCTGGAATCTGCTCACTTTAACACTGATGTGCTGACTTTGTGCGTCACGGTACGTTACATGTGTCACATATACTCTAGAGCGAATTAAACAAACACAAAGTTAAATGCTTACCTGAGATTATTATAGTGCTCTCAGACTGACTTGAGACCTGATGATGGGAATTCTCGATCAACAGCGACAGAGCGAGTTAAAGATTTCAGAACCCGACGTGAGAGGACACACATCTCTCTGCATATAGTCAAACTAACAACCTTTGTCCAAACTGATAATACTCAAAACATGATTACGAAATGCATTAATTACAAACATTAAAGGTTAAACACTCTAGTGTCACTTGCTTCCCCTTAAACATAAACATCATCTCTAATATCTGACACACACAAAGTGCATTCCTTATGCTCTGTGGTTCAATGGCAAATTGATCTGTGGTCTCAATCAGGAGGCTCTTTTTATATGCTCATATATGAATAAACTGTACACAAAAAACTTCTGGGAGACATAGTCTGTCTCCTGTTTTACAGAGTTGCAGTTTTGCATGTGGATACAGGTTAACTTGATGTGCACTGCCTAAAATAAGATAAAATAAGATAATCCTTTATTGATCCACAAGGGGAATATTTGGGCATTGCAGCCAGAGTAGAGAATAAATACAGCTAGTATACCTTGGTGAGAGGACGGCTCTTTTTACAGGCACTTCTTTGCAGTTTGCTGTCAGTCATGATGTTGTTTTCAGACTCTTGTTTAACTAAATTTAATACAAGAATACTAAGATGAATAATAAGTACTAAATAAGTTTTGTAAATAGTAAACAATAATAGATTTAACATAAGCACACTGTTAAGTCATAGTATAGGTATATTATCCTGTCATACTTTGCTACTGTGAGATAAGTATATAATCATCTTCCTGATATCAGGTAGAAGTTAGGACACTAACAACATACTCAAAAATATGTTTTTTTTTAATAGCGCACAGATAGTTTTTCATCAATTGGTTGATTATCCACTGTAAATATTTTCAAACACACTACATTATGAAAACCAGGACACAGGGTTGGTCCCACAGTTCATATCTAACATCAGATATGTTGTGGGTATGATGTATGATCCCATGTTAACAGCAAATTCAGGCCTGTACCTGTTTACCACAAACATACCTGCATTGAATTTGAAGGGTTTATTGAGTCATCTAATAAATAATGATACACATTTTCTACCATGTTCAACTCTTGTGTACTTCCAGTAAACCTTTCCACAATTAAATTATATATGTTGAGAAAATGGCTGTTACTCACAGCTTTCAGTGTTAGAGAATATATTTAATTTACAACACACCTTCTCTTCATGATGTGTGTTATTAATACAGCAAGAAAATGTCTGAAGAATTCTAAGTGACTGGACGTGTTGATGATGGCTTCAAAACAAAAAATAAAACCTACAAGAAATAAAAATATCTCAGGTTGAAAAGGAGCTTTACATGTAGAAGACGCAAAAGAAGGTGTGGAAAGACAATGGGATTCAAGAGGTTTTGGTGATAATGGCTAACACTGGTGTCGAGGGGCTATAAACGAAAACGTGTGATCTACACAGTGGAAATTACACGTCATGTCGTGCCTCCTGCTAGCTCTGCCCAGGTGCCAACCCTCACCTTAATGTTACGGATAGTTTTCTGTAGTTGTGAATATGTTTGACCCTCAAAATCTACTCATGCGGCATTGTTCATATGTGACTGGCAAATTTTGCGAAAATGTCCAGACCCAATAGATCTGAGTTACCAGTTTACTTCTTGTAATCCCAAAGATTTCAATGAAGTTTTCTCCCTTTCAAAATCAAGCAAAAACTTAAAAACGGTGTTCATCTCCTTACAAAGCCAGCAGACTTTCCCTAGCACCTGCAGAACAGAGCACAGCTACAAGGGCAGCAGAAAGAGAGCAATATACAAGGATAGACAGTCTCCCCCTCTGTTAGTCTAATGAAGGCAGAGTATTCACGAATGCCTGGTTGCACACAGTCAACCTGAACAACATACATACACAAGCACAAACACACAAACACACACTTCAGAGTTTGACCCCTGTTTGACAGACTCTCTCTCTTTACTGTCTGATCCACTCACACTGAAGGATAACTATCATTGGCAAATTTCAGGAAAATGTCCAGACCCAATAGATCTGAGTTACCAGTTTACCTCTTGTAATCCCAAAGATTTCAACGAAAAATTTTTCCCCTTCAAAATCAAGCAAAAACTGTGTGATGAGTGTACATCCTCTTACAAAGCCAGCAGACTTTCCCTAGCACCTGCAGAACAGAGCACAGCTACAAAGGCAGCAGGAAGAGAGCAATATACAAGGATGGAAATTTCAATTTTTGTCCTCAAAGTTTCACATGCACACAAACACACACACACGACACACATTCCCTTTCTCTCCCTTGACAGTCTCCCCCTCTGTGAGTCTAATGAAGGCAGAGTGTGTAGGCGAGCATTCACATCATGCCTGGTTGCACACAGTCAACCTGAACAACATACATACACAAGCACACATGCAGATAGATGCAAGCGCACAGGATGTACAAGGGCACGTGTGTGCACACAAACACACACACACTTCAGAGTTTGACCCCTGTGTACTTGACTTTAGGTCAAACTCTCTCTCTCTCTCTCTTTCTCTCTCTCTCTCTCTACTTTTCACCTTATGTCTCTCACATGCAGATTTACACTTTACGGTCTGATCCACTCACACCGAAGGATAACTATCTTTGGCGTATTGCAGAAACCGATTAATGACAGGGTTACTATCGTGAGTTGCTCACTCGTGTCACATGTAACTTCTCATTGAAGGACTACAACCCCCATCTCTCAACGCAGGTTCAATGAATGAGTGGTCACTGACTTACCCTCCTTTGATGTAGTCAAGGAACGTGACTTCAATGTCCACCAGGAAAGACAGTAGTGTCACCTGTGGGTGACAGGGCAACCAATTAAAATCTTCAAATTCAGCTTTGTATACTTACTAATACAATATATTCAATGAACAATTCAATTACTTTAAGTATTCAAATATTTCCCTCGCTGAACCAACTGTGGATTTGAAAGGAGTAGCATGGTCATACTATTATGAGAATAAAGTTTGACAATATTAGAGTAAATTTGTAATATTATGAAACAAAGTCATATTTTTTCAAGAATACGAGAATTGTCATAATTTTAACAAGAAATAAATAAGTTATGTAAGTAAAGTTGTGATATTATGAGAATAAAGTTGTAATGTTATGAGTCATAATATAACAAGAATGAAGTCATAATATTACTTGAATAAAGTTGAAATATTTAAATAAAGTCATATAAGAATCGTTATGACAAAATACTAAAATCATAATATTATGAGAATTAATTCATATTTTAGGGAAATGTTAGTGTTATTTTTTATATGGGGAACATCAAAAATCTGTCTGCACCTTTGTTAAAATAAGGAAATTTGGAGAATTTATGATTTAATTTTGATTTCCCATAAATGGAAACACTTAATGTGTTGGTTACCTTAGCACCGCATTATCATAAGTATTAATACATTTAAAAGTGTAAGAAACTTTCTATTCAAAGATAGAACCAAAGGAACTTGAAGTAAATTCCTTTTCTAGTGCAGGAAGGAATATTTGTTAGTGGTCACCAGTAAGTCTGTCATTAATTTCCTCTTCTTGAATTATGTGTTTTTCTCATTAAATTATTACTTTATTTTTGTAATATTATGAGTTTCTTTGCAAAACCTCAGATTTTTTTCTTCAATATGGCCCTAATACTCCATCCTACATTGTAATGCATTTTAAATTTGGTAACCCAACTTAATTAAAAAGGATCAGAAGTAATGCCTCACCGTTCCAGAGTTCAGGTATTTTTTCTTCCTTCCTTTCTTCTTTGGATTAACCACCTAAAATCAGACAGGATTCTCTTTTTTAACTCCATCATCACTTAATTCGTACATCTTTCAGTTCAATCATTCATTTCATAAACAAAACAATAATAACTAAATACAAGAGATTGAACACAAATTAAACAAAACTTTACCCCATATTCCTCTGATTGTGAGTTAAATTGTAACTTAAATTTATAGTAAATTACTCTGTGGTGGTGGACGTCATAGTTATATTTGCACACTGTGCTTTCCCTTCCTTCTGCTCTCTACTCATGCTCAAATAAGCCTCCTTCATAAATCAGTAACCACCATGAATATGCCTTTGAGTAATGCAAATAAAGCCCAACATTTCCAGAGGAGCAGTTAAAACCCAGGGGTGGGTTATGGCTGGTGTGACTTCATGAATGGTGTGACTTCATGAATATGTAATGGCACAGAGTGAGTGTACACGGTCAACCTTCCTTGGCTAAGTGAAGATTCCTATGCATCTAAAACAGCCGTAGCTATTATGTTTGTGAAGTGATAAGAAAATATACTTTTTTCAACCTTGGTCTCAACATCATCCCAACATCCTTCATGACTCCTGCATTTCAGTAGTCGTAAACTATTCCCTAAAAGTAGCCAACAACGATGCACAGTGTTGACTGGTGGTTTTACAGTCGAGTAGTCTGAGAAACCCCTATAATATGCTGTCATTTGGGGACCAGTCAGAAACAGACATGCAACTCTGTCTGAATCCCAAACACTGTATTTGGGCTTTTAAATCTGAGCTTTATGATCTCATTAAACTGTGCCAAGGTTAAACAGAACGAGTAGACCTCCAGGGTAACAACATACAAATGTGTGGATTTATGCATTTCACCTTGGTTCACATTGCAATAGGTAAACACAAGGACACAATTTCCTCTGGTGGTTGGGTGCGGCGATTGAAACATGGTTGTAACACCAACAAACCCTCACACATGCACACACCAAGTGCCTTCAGCAATGCAAAGCCATTCTCTCTGTAACTGACTGCTTTAAGTTTTGTATACTACTTTATTCTTGTTCCTGTCTGAGCGTTTCTGTGCAACTTTGTACATGTGCGGAACTGAGCGCTTAGAGAAAGAGCAGCCGTTTGAAATGACGCACTCTCTCCTCGCAGTGTGGTGCTCTGTTAATCAAGAAGTGGTGAATCTTCCTGGGAGAAGATAAGCCATCATAACAGTAGGTGTTCATGTTCGTGTTCGTGCTTGTGTGTGTGTTTGTGTGTGTGCCTGTGCATGAGAGAGTAAGTAAGGTGCATAAAGAAATGTACAGTAGGATCCCTGTTTGTATGATGTGGTTGGCTTTAACTATGTGTCAGTAACTACAGAATCATATTGGTGGCACACCAGAAAAAGAAAAATGGATAAGTATCGCATTATAATTAGAAAATGGCTCCTATTTCAAAGGATCAGTCTTCTGAATCAGATTTCTGAGTCCATAGCGACTTGCCTTGAAAGAATATGGCCAAAAATACAGCTACACTGAGTTTGAGATTTGTGGAATCCAGCGAAACCTGACCCAAATGTTTTCAGCAATGGATGCAGAATTTACTCTGATACGGGGGGTAGCAGGAATCTGCATCATCATAGCAGGATGAAATTTCAAACACGGAATATGAGAGGGCTAGAAGAAGAAAAATGTGTGGGATAATAAAAGACACTGTCACGGATTGTGCTGCATGAAATTTTATCCTTCCTTGATCCTGTCCATTGTGAGTCCAAAAATATCACAGGAGGTCACTGCTAAATCAGTGGACGACTCTTATGTTTTCTTGGCCACTTTGCATCCACTTTTTGCTCGTCTTTTAATTATTAGTGTAGTTAGCTGCCCAATTTTAAAGATGTCAATAACATGACATAGAAGCTTTGAATTGAATACTGTAACACATAAACACATGTGAGCTCACACACACGTACAGACACTTACTCACCTCATAGACATTGAACTGGCTCTGCCCTCTGGAAAGTTCCCTATAGCTGGTGCTGAACTCTCCGATAAAGTCATGACTACATACAGGGAAAAAGGAAAATATAAAAATATCGTTTCCACAATATATATTCCATTATTTATTGTACAGAGCAAAATATAGTGGCAATCCCAACTTGTGAGGGAAAAACTCTAAACACAAGAGACACACAGGGAAAATGTTGACATTTTGACAAGGTCTCGTCATGTGTTGTGAGTTTTTAGAGCCCCCTGAAATTCTTCATATCCAAATGAAATACAGCTTAGTTAATTTCAAGTGTGGATACCGGTGAGGGGATTTGTGAGAATTAAATCACTGTGAGTTAAAAGGGAGCAGACATTTAATAGAAATGATGCCAAAAAACTCTGTAGACCCACAACAGCATGTTAAAAAACTTGAACGTGTCTTTGCTCCATTGAAGAGCAGCAAAAAGAATGTCATGGTGCTCCCTCCATCAGTATAAAGAGTATAACGAATCAAGAAATGACCCCCTTTTAAACTACAGATTGACAAATGTCACTCCTCTTTATTTGTACGCCTGTCAGCAGCCAGAAACCAGACTCTTCATTAAGCAGACAATCTGTGACAATCCTGCACCCAGCTTCCTTACCTTCTGAAAACATACAGCCGACTGATGTTATCAGGCCTTGTACAAAGTAAAGGAATTTCAGATGTATATAAGAAGTGGCTTCAGGTACTGAGAAAATGGAAATCTCATCCAGCAAGTTAAGTTCCAGCAAGTTAAGTCAAAGAATTTCTTATTATATTCCATTTTAGTTTCTCTGCTGCTGAGCCTTGCTGGTTTAGAGTGTACATATATACATTTTTTATCACTGAAAAAAGCCTGATGTTTTAAAAATCATAAGTAAATCACAACTCTTAACTACAAAATAGCATATATTTTAACAATAAAACACAATAAAATATTTGACTGAAGTCTGGCCCTGGTAAAACTATAATTGTTAGCCAAAATCTTTGTTCGTTAACTACTCGACGTTTTGGAAAGTAATTATCCATTGATTGAACTGATAAATAAGAAATTAATATATTCTTTAATTTAATTATTTATACATTAATTGTATAGATTTTATTTTATAATTGTGTTTTAATATATTGTATTACTGTATTATATATATATATATATTATATTTTATCAAAGTATTATTTTTGTTGTACAGATTATGTGATTTGAAAATATGACTGAAGGTGAGGAGTTACCTGCCATCTCTGTCCCAGTCATACACCTCAACCTTTATGGTTCTGTTGGGAAGAAGGGGAAAAAAAAGAATACAAAAAAAGTTAAATAAAAGAAAAACAAACTTGCTATTTTTATTTCCAGAATAAAAACAAACACAAATAAGAATTTGTTAGGAGGCTTACATCCAATATCTAATAATTATAAATTAAAAATGTATGATTTTTTTTTCTCATTGTTGTCGTGGAGCTGTTAGAATAAGATGATCCATTCTGCAGCTTATCTTTACCTCAGCCCACTATCTGCTCTTATTTCGACACTGTATTTGCATACAGTGTTGTGCTCTTCCTAATCTCCAATTGCATCTATTTCAGCCTCCCATTATAGTTTACAATGAAATGGGAAAAGAATATAAATTGTCTGTGAGAGACCGATGTGTACGCTTTCAACAATATCTATCAATATTTTCGACAGGAGGGTCAATTTCACTCTGACAAAAGCAGGAGAGCGTTACACGGAGGATGTGAGCGAGGCAAAAGATAATAGAGGAGAGACCGAATTAAGGCAGGGATAGCAAAAGGCCCTCTGCTTGACAACATGAAGGCGGCGAGCAGACGGGGTGACGATAAGATGGTGTAGAAAGACTCAAAACTGAGAGAAACTAAATTAAAGACAATCACAGCGACAAAAATATGCATCGCTTTTCCTCTCTCAGTCAATTAAGTTTGTCTTTTGCGCTGTAGGAAGCAGAGAAACATACATTTTGGAGTCTGAACTATTACTGTGCAAAAATTCTGCAACAGTAGGAAATGTCCAGCCATCCAGACACTCTGGGCTTTGATGATGTGACAGGGAATTGATGATTTTGCTTAATCTTAATCTTATGGCTTTACCATTGTAAACATGTGTGTGTATGTGTGTGTGTGTGTGTGTGTGTGTGTGTGTGTGTGTGTGTGTGTGTGTGTGTGTGTGTGTGTGTGTGTGTGTGTGTGTGTGTGTGTGTCTGAGAGAGAACGCAGGCCTATCAGAGCACCTGTGAGCAGTAACACACAGCGCTCTATTGTTTGCCAGCATGGGCTCATCCTTATCTCTTTTCTCAGGCTGCACAGAGGCAGAGGCAGATGCAATGTGTGTGTGTGTGTGTGTGTGTGTGTGATCCAGTGTGGGCTTCCTCAGTCTCTTGCTGATAAGACATGGTGGGACTTAACATAACATCCCCTATCAAGCTTACTGGACTGAACTTCGGATCGATGCTGCTGTCTGCTAGCTAAACTAAGCTTAACCAAAACCCCATTGTCTGCATCTTTGTGTCTTTTTCCCTACATGACCACTATCGACACATGGGGGGACTGATGCAAACACACGACTGAGACACCCAATGTAAAGACCGACTACATGACAGCTCTCCAAAACTGTCCAACTAGTAACTGCCTATAGTATAGGTCTTTAACCCTCCCTCCTTCATGTTAGTGGATTGGATATGTATCAAATTCAGAGTACATGTCAAATAAATGTTTCTCAAATATGGTTTATGTTTTTCCAGGTAGTTCATATCACACTGATGTTTGTGTTAATTTTCTGGTAAATTTGGTTTAAATTAGTTATTTGATGCTACAAAAAAGAGCAAAACATCATGATGTACGTGTTTGGGTGGTAACTCACATTTCAAGCTCAATCCCCCAAACCCTACTGCACAGACTCTGGCTCCAGATGCACAAGTTGGCAGTGTTCATATACATTATACTGTATTTTGGCTTGATTTAATTGATATTAGGAGGAACTGGAGATGCCTCGTCCATCGTTATGTACAGTTTATGGTTTACACAATTTAAAAAACAAATAAGAGGATAAATAAATAAATAAATCTAAGATGCTAGTTGTCAAAATTATTTAAAAGATGACTAATCATCCAATAATCAATGACATGTTGACGAGACGGTTAACTGACTTCACTCGTCAAAATGTTGGTTGTCATTAATGACAGTTACATCCTACATGCGACAGATGCTAACAGGTTCCTGCAAACGTATTAATATGTTCAGGACATTTACAAGACGATATCTTTAGTGCAATTTAGAATAGTCAAAGAGGAGCCAATGGATGTTTTCAGTCTTATTGCATCTTACTTATTCTCTCTTGATCAAATAGATTACACAACAACTCAAGGTCAAGAAGATGACAAGATCTCTTCAAGGGTCTATTCTTAGAATTGATGCTGCTTTGCCAAAAAAGGAAGCAGATGATATAATATAATATATAACTTCTGACTTGCTGTGTGATTGTCAGTTTGCTATTGTTTTTTTGTTTTACTGTAGGTAAGTTCGAAGCAGGAGAATGTCAAATATATTTCCAGACAAAATAACGAGATCATATATCTACAAACATACAATGGCAAAAAATTATACAGGTTACTATGAATATATTGTGTGCTGTTTCCTTTAATGCTACAGATATTTAGAATATTAATGAATTTCATTTTAATTTCTCCAAATATTTAAGCTTTCACAACTTCTTGATGGTCTGGACCTTCGGACTTTTCAATTCAGTGTGATCTAAAATAACAGCTTTGAAAGATGCCTCAGATAATTCTCAAGACCAATGGACCAAAACATAGTCTAACAAAAAAGAGTTGGTCACAGTTTGGATCAAACTGAACAATTGTTCTGTTTGTTTGCAATGTGAAAACACATTTTTGATCAACCAGCTGTGATTTGTTGTGTGTGCAGAAGCCTGAAGAGGCCATTAGACACAGACGAACATCCATCATATCCCTGGAGTGGCCCATCTTACCTAGAATGACATCCTCAGCATAAATGACACAGATGGTTGTGTGTGTTGTTGAATCTTATTTTTTCTCATTGATCATATCGGTGAAATCTAAAATAGAAATCAGGCTTACCTGTCATAATCACCATTGCAAAGAGCCCGAACGGAGATCTTAAAGGCCTGCCACACAGGGTTCAACGTGTTCTTCACCACCTCAGTCTTATGGCAGATGGTAAACCTGTAGGGAGAAACCAAGGGAGAGATAGGGGAAGGAAGATAAAAGAAGACAAGTGAGAGGAAGGAAAAAAGAGATGGAGAAGTATGTACTTGAAAATATATGAGTGGGGAATCACTGAAAGTAAAGCTGTAGGTCTATGGGCGCTATAGGCCTGCCCTTTGTCGCACACACACACACACACACACACACGTACATGCACGCATGCACACACACACACAAACTGTGCAAATAGGTAATTTCCTTAGTCCCTTGGCTGGTAGGTGGACTTGGTATCTTCCTCCCTCAGGGCTACAAGGTCTTATCTTACTTGTCACACACTGCAGGATAGTAAAGAGAACCCACAGAGCTGGATCGAATACACACAGACACAGACACACGACACACGCACACGCACATGCACACACACACACACACACACACACACACACACACACACACACACACACACACACACACACACACACACACACACACACACTTGTTCAATGCCTCCTGCTTTCACACACTCACAGCCACATCTGTGCTCAAACCTCTTCACATGTTTTTTCCCCACATGCTTTAACAGGCATCCCGTCTTTTGTTCGGAGGCCAATCAATGAAAGCAATTTCCTTTGGTTGCAGGGAAAGATTAAACCTAACATGAAAGGGGAGAAGGAAACAAAGGAAATGGGGGTGAGGAGGACTCACGTGCCGTCCTCGTTGCTCCGGTAGAAGACCAGGAAAGGGTCAGATTTGCCAAAGAAATCCTTTTTGTCCAACTTGTTCCCACAGAACTGCATCATCACTGATTCCTGACAAGCACAAAAAGGGACAAGAGGAAGCAGAATAAGAAAGAGCGTGCAACGCATACCTTAGTTTGTCAGTGAAGTTCCATCTATCCTGAGATAGAGCTAGATGGAGAAATCTCCTTTTGGATAACAAGTACATTTTTTAGTTACTGGGATTTACCCAGATTCCTGGTCTACGGAGGCTGTCACTTGTCAAGTAGACTTATCTCAATTTTCCTGAATGCTGAATTGCTAACTCAGGAGAATGTTGTTTCTTTAGGGGCACGGCCACCAATACACATATATAACAGTTGCGAATCATCAACTCCTGTTCACTTCCGGACAGTGAGAGCGTGGTTCAACTTTGGTGAACCTTGACCCCAGAGATTGTCCATCTTTCAGTATGTATCATTATGCTGTACTAAAAAGTGAAAAATAGCTTTTTAAGTATTAAAATATTCATACACATTTAGACCAAATTGTATGTCCTGGATCCTCTGGTACATCTGTGCTGCTCAAATTTGCTTAGAAAAGAAAGAGAGACAAATATTTGCATATCCATCCTCACCCTGCAGTTGTTCAGCTCCTCTGCTTTCACAATAATGGTCCCGCATTTCTTCCCAGGGATCCCTCTGCAGGCGACACAGCATAGCAAAAGGTTAAGAGGTTACAATCACGTGGTGCATAGTATACATGGCAGGACAGCATTGTTCATGTGTATGTTCCCTCCTACATCTCTACTCTTCTTTGCACTTTGGGTCAAAGAGTTGAGGATATGGTGTAATCGGGTGAAATCTCACATTTCCTTACTGGTATCATTATATTGAATTTAAAAAAACAGTGTGCACTCTAGAAGAGGAGTCAATATAAACATTGTGTACAGTGTGACACTGGACCTAAAGTTTTGAGATGATGTTCAGTGAAATTCTCACAGCATGTGTTCTATAGGAAATTCATCTGAAACAGTTGTAGAGCAAATGGTAGGGGGACTCTAGGCATGGATATACAATGTCCACAGTGGGCTTCCACTGTGGACATTGTATATTGTATATGTCCAAAAATATTGGCCGTTGCCCCCAGAGGCTAATACGTCGCAAGACTGCTGGGCTTTAAGCTGGTAGGGACATAAGCTTTGACTAGACACTAATATTTCCACCAGAATTGACTCTTTAGTACAGTTCAAAAATCTGACGCAATGTGAATATTGCATTGCAGCCGCCTCCCAGGCTCCAATGTGGCATTCTTTATATAATTTATTTCTCCTTTCAGTCTCATGGCATTAATCTGCTGTCACTATATAGATGTACACCTATCCAGCCTATCTATATATGTTAGGGGAGAGCAAGGTAATGTGAGACATCGAGTAATGTGAGACACCCCCTGTATCTAGGCAACGGAAAACATTTGTGGTCATGTGACCATTATGTTTGTCAAGCCCCTCCCATGCCCCCCTTGCCATGAAGGAGAAGTTGGTGCTGGTGCTGTGGTAAGTATGTTTTTTCGCAAAAAATATTTTTTTGCATGTAAAAGTTAATTTTCTTGCTTTGAACTTAATCAACTGTTCTGTCAAAAAAAATTGATTCAGGAAGAAAAACTTATATCATACATATTGATGAACTTCCAAAACATAAAACCATGTGATCGATGCTAGCCGAGGATGTTGATTTTTCTAAAATGGTGGCTGTGGGGTAAAGTGAGAAAAATGCTGTTGGGTAAAGTGAGACACTGTCTCAGACACTGTCTCACATCACCCCACCACGAAGCACAAGTTAAGATTAGTCTTAAACATATTTTAGTGTAATATTACATTACATATGTTTTATTTTTAATGTCATAAACATTGTAGAAAAGCCATCATGCCAAGAAACTACACCAGGAAGACAACCTGGGGCCAAACACCTCTCACAGAGATGGAGAGTGCAGCTGTGGAGGTCATGCAAGGAAAGAAGTCCTTAAGAAAAGCTGGCTGGGATAGAAATAAGACAAGACAACCCTCAAAAGATTCATAAAGAAAAAAGAGAAAGAGGAAGTAAAATCAGGAGCCTGGGGTGCAGTAGCTGAGGCAAAGAGATTATTCACAGATGAGATGGAGGAGGAGCTTGCCAAATACTTGAAACATCTAGCTGACCAGTTCCATGGCCTAGCTCCAGTTAAGTGCTGTGAACTGGCATTTGAATACGCAGAGAAAAACAATATCCCTTTCCCTGCCAATTGGACCGAGAAACAATGTTCAGGTAAACTAGGGTGTGCAAGAGATCACATGAATCATAATAATCATAAATGTGCTTAATTGACCAATCCTCATGATTCTGTTACACGTACGATATTAGTTTTGGAATGTGTGGTTGTCAATCTAGCTGTCAGGATTTTAACTGTTACAACATGTGTTGTTATGGTAGTTTTAAAGTGGAAAAGTAAGTGGATCACTTTAACCCCTTGATTTCTCTGGTCTGATTTCACAAGACCACTTTTTAAATCATTTCCATTGCTAGGAAACATCCTGAATTGTTGGAAAATGTGTACATTATACTGATATTTCATTTTAGCTCGCCTAGAGGGGAGCAAATGTAAAAAGTGTCTCACATTACCCCGCTCTCCACCTAAGATCTAGCTGTTGTCTAAAGTTTTAGTCTAAATTCAGTATAGATCTTGACAGTGTGAATGACCGGTCTCTAGCATGCATTGATGAAAAATCGCACAATGTTGCATTCATGAGCAGAACTCTTTTCAGACTCAGGTCAAGAAAACACCCCATGGAAAATTTTAACCACTTCCCACTAACTCAGTACATTTCCCAGACACAAAAGAAACACTGTTGAGGGAGGGTTGTTTATGTTTGTGTATTCGGAAAAGTGTGTCCACTTGTCTTTGTGCGTATGAATGGGCCGTTGTGCTGCTCGTGTGTTTATATGGGCGACTGAAGCAGCTTATGTAAAAGTTGGAATATGTATGTGACGAATGTGACATTTGTATTCTATTTGTGTGTAAGCCCTTTCCCTAAATAAACATTTGGATCATGACAGAAACATTATTTCTGCACCTCATCCTCCCGTGCACGTGCACACACACACACACCTGACTAACTTCATTGTGCAAATAAAAAATTATTTTACGATTTAAGAAGTTGAACCTTTAACCAGCCCAACTCACACATTTTAGCTGCAAACCCACAAGCACAAAGACAAGGCTATAATCTTTAATCTTTTTTACTGATAATCAAATGAAATCATTACCACCATGAATACCCCCATTAAATCTCATCTACTATAATAAAGGTTTTATTATTAATGAAATGGGGCTGAAACTAAGTGTTTAACCTGTTATCTAAATGCTCTCTATTTATGTAGCACTTTTCTAGTCTTAATGACCACTCAAAGCTCTTGACACATCAATCACACATTAAGTTTAAAGAAGTTGCCCGTGTTTAAGAGGAAGAGCAGGATGACATGATTTGACTTTAACTTTTGAGAGGTCTTGCAATCTGACAAAGAGGCCTGTTGTCTGATGAGCTCCACTCCGAGAAAACCACCTGGCAGAAATCGACCAAGGCAGTCATTTAGACAGCCCAGAATTGAGGTTGAAGACCTCTGTGTGAATGTAATTCAAGTCTCCTTTTTACTCAAGCAGGGGGAAGTGGGGGGGAAAGTGCTTTTGAAATGGCAGATTTATCAAAATGAAATAGATCTCCGAACTGATGCCTTGCATTGAGGAGCTGAGAGAAAGCCTTTTCCTCTCTTTTCAACCTACTTCAGAAAACTAATGATGAGGATAAAAGCCAAAGGACTTTGTCTCTCTCATATTCTTTCTTTCTTTTTTTTACTACAAAGCACATGCAGACTGGTTCAAATGATTTGTATAAATTAGGTGAGTAGAAGACATGGAGAGCAAGACTGATTGAGACTAATTAGGACTAGACTGTGACAAAATGCCAGAAGGGACGGTCGAAAGGGATATCACTGATCTCAGGAGCAACTACAGAAATCCCTTTGCAGATAGCATTAGCATTACAGGAGGTTGTGAGAGAGGGCCAGAGCAAAATAATGAATAAGGCCATACTGATTTACTTAAGCTAAGACATATTATTGACACCAGCAGTAATGGCATTATATATAATGTGACAAAGATCCCCTGGCCTTCCATTTAATAATAGTATTAATAATCAAAGCAATTCCTTTCGGGTCCTCGCACTATCTGTGATCGGGCCCTTATAATTCATTCTCTCTTAAATCAGGGTTTCTGCGAGTTTAAGTCAACTGGCGACCTGTCCATGGTGTACCAGCTCTCGCTGTGACCCTAAAAGGATAACCCTTGTCGATAATGGATGGAAGAATAGGCCTAAAATTTATATTTCTAAATTCTAGACTTTTTAACATGCCACAGGAGCCCTGTAAAAAGAGCTGAACCTGTTCTGCTGCACTGTGTGTGATGTTGTGTGAAACATCTAAACAGGCATGCCCTTGCATTAGAAACATCCTCTCATGAATTATCTGATCATGCAGGCGTAAGAACCAACGTGCATGAACAGAATTCAATAAACATCCTCTCCTGGTAACACTAATGATACCAAGAGATTCTTTGGTACCACAGAAGCACCAATAAGATCCGAAACAAAAATCAGAGCATAGTTTTGAGACAAAGTGATGTGTAAGATGCCAGTGTAACTAAAAAATATGGAACTGAACACAAATACACAAGGAAACAACTTAATTTACTGCTTAAATAAATAAATGCCCCTTTTTTTACACAATGAGTAAAGAATTCAGTTAAAAATTCTCACCCTTATATATAGAGCCCTTAGCCATCAAGGACCTTCATACCATACTGTTCAACTCCACCCTTACTCATCCGATCACTCTCTCAGGTCCAGTTACTTAAATTAAATCTATTATTGGCCAATATGAGCCTCTTACAGACATATTTATATCAACATTTATGTTTGTTATGTACATATATGGATACTTGTATTTTATGGAACTGACATTCAGAATATAATTTCTTATTCATGTTTTAGCACCAAATTTTGGGAATATTTTGACCAACACTTACAAGTTCCCTGATTCTGTGGAATAAATCAGAACAGTTAAAGACATACCTGTTAAAACAGCTAATTTATGTGTACAATGTCTGACTCTTTTGCACTTTCTTGATTATTTCCACCCAGGAGTGTGTGTGTGTTTGTTTTCTGTTTAGCATTTTGTATGAGCTTATGTAACTGTGTTTTTAACTTTTATGGCCATACGAAGCACTTTATCTTGACTCTTGTCTCGGAAAAGTGCTTTATAAATAATTTTTACTTACTTACTTACCTACTATAGGTCTTTCAAAACTAATTGGCACAAACAAGATAGCCCCCTGAAAAAAGAGTCATTCAGTTTCTCACCCAGACGGTGGCTGCGCACTAAGTGACCCATAAAAGCTGCTTTAACAACTGCACTGCAACCTTGAATATTTCAAGACTTTACCAAGAGGAACTGCATTTGTCTGAATAAGACATTAAACTGCCAGCTCCCAACTAGAAAGTTTGACATTTGATATATATACAGATAAAGGGCTGAAATTGGGCGGAGATTAAGTAGAAAGCAGATGTGATGAATAAAAAAATGTATGTTGACTGTAGTTTTCAAATACATATCCTGTTTTGCAACTTTATCATTCACAGTCCAGCCATATATTAGATCTAGTCTTGTTATTACTGAATTTTCAATATTGAATGCACTAAAGTAAGTTGCTTTGGATAGAAGCATCTGCTAAGGGACATATAATGAGACAGCGTAATTCTAGATGTGAATAAAAATGTATTTTAAAGTTATTATTGTTTACTGTTATTTTTTCTTGGTAGCATTCATAAATAATTTTATTGTGTTTTGAATAAAAACAAGAGCTTTTAAAAATACTTGAGATCTGAACACGCGATGCATCATCGCCCCTCAAGTAAATGGCTTTCCTCATCTTAGCCCATTCATGACATAGAAAAGAACTTTCTAGTTGGGAAGTGCTTCAGGAATTTCTCAATCTGTCTCTTCCCATGCGTGCATGCGTGCGTGCATGCGTGCGTGCATGCGTGCGTGCATGCGTGCGTGCGTGGGAGAGAGGGAGGAAGAGCGAGGAAACACAGTGAATCCTCTAATCAAGACACATGGACTTGCAATCAACGTCTGGCAAGAGACGGCTAATTAAGTCTGGGCCACTTCGGGGCAGCAACATGCCTGCAGACATACACATACAAACACACCGATCACACAAACCTTACAATCATAATTGTCATTATATTCCCGATGAAGGAAGAAAATGTGAATAAGATATCAATTATCTTTATAAAACCATAAGAGTATCTCTATTCCTGTTCATGCCCTGACACACACCTACACAGTACACAATAAGTATATATTACATAATTCATGATAAAATGTATCATTGAAACCAAATTAATTTGCACCAGAGGCAGATTGAGAATTTTTGTTTTCCATTTCAAAATTACGCTTGCATTCACATCTGCCAGCATGTGTGTGTGTGCTTGTGTGTGTGATAGCCTCCCTCCCCTTGTCACAAACTGCCTTAAATTTTCAAGAGACTTAAAAAAGGAACGCTAGCGGCAGCATTTAAGGTAAAAGTGTTATCAGTAATAAAATGTACATTATAAAGCATAACAAAGAATCTCAGGTGTTTTCGCTGAACTATAATGCTCTCATGCTAATTTTACCAACCAGTGAGTCAGGCTCACACCTTCATACAGTTTTGAAGTTAAAAGTCTAAAAGAGTCCTCAAGGGATTTATTAGCTACAAACTGCAGAATACTGAACTCAATTTGAACTTTAAATGAATTAAGGTTTCAAATACTTATTATATAGACTCTATGTTATAAAACAATAGCAATTATTGTAAGTCCATATTAAAAGTAAAAAAAATATTTTTGCAAAAGCAGAATTATGTGCTTTCTTGAGCAAGAGTTACAACATCAAATCAAGATCCTGTACCTAAACTTTGGAGGTCTTAACGCTAAATACTGAAATTTCATTTTGTGGAACAATGATGATTGCACAAGGTAGTAGTCACGTGTACAGATTAACATGATGTACACCAGTTCAAATGTGAGAATCAATCAACACAGAGGCAAATATAATAAACACAAATGTCTTGTCAGCGACAGGAACAAATACAGGTCATTTTTCCTCTTTGATGTGCAGACACACAAACATACACGCACAAACACACGCACAAATGCACGTACACACCTGAATGCTCACTGGAGTTTGATTGAACAGTGCAATTACCTGTAATTAGCACTCATTCAAATTGTTCAAGATTCCCACTGTCGTGTCAGGCTGCAGGTGTGTGTCTGACAAAGTCTAAAACATACGCACAGAAACACACACGCACTGACATATATACATGTATACAGACACAACCTCAAGAAGACAATGACTGCAACAGCTGTAGCCTCAGTACCTTTGTTTTTTAACTATTGTTGACAGGGTTTATATTTCTGCATCAAATCACTTATATGCACCTGTGGCATTTGATACAAGGATGACCATCATTTTTTTGCTTTGTATATTTCCAGTAATGTTGCTAAATATTTAGATGTCCTTAACTCCTGAAAATACTCCTTTGCTTAAAGCCCCTGTTCAACATCATAAAAATCGAATTTGTTAATTTTCTTAATCTTTTTAGTTTTGAGGAAAATCACAAGAGCAGGTGCCAAGATTAAAAAAGAAATAGACTCGATCAAGACTGAGGAATAACGCATATCATATTAAAATGAGAAGCTGCAATATCATATTGACCACATATCATATTAAAATGAGAAGCTGCAAATCCTTCTCTGGCCTCTTTGATCCATTTGAATCCTTGTCTTAAAATTTGAGATCTTTCGCGATTGAATTAATCCCTTTTTAACAGGAGGAGAAATTAAAGACTGAAGAAAGATTTTTTTCAAAGATCCACAATCGACCGGCTCTTGGTAAAAAATGTACAGTTAAAAATGTAACAATGCTTTTATGGGCAATCCTAAAAAAACTCATCATAATGAGGCTGAGGGCCACAGAAGAGCAGTAGTGGTTCTGCCCTGAGTGTCACACACATCAGTAAGAAGGTGGCATCTGTATAGGATGTGTGCATGCATGAGTGCGTTTGTGTGTGTGTGTGTGTGTGTGTGTGTGTGAGTGCGAGTCAGAGTGCAAGTCAGAGTGCGAGTGCGTGCGCACATGGGTGTCTATTTGAGTGTTATGAAGAGAGGAGTAGAAGGAGGGGTTTCTTGAGTAGTCCTTTCAGGGTATACATCATTTTGCACTTTGTTGTTTTCTGCACAGACAGTTGGGTTCTCTCTCTCTCTCTCTCTCTCTCTCTCTCTCTCTCTCTCTCTCTCTCTCTCTCTCCTCTCTCTCTCTCTCTCTCTCTCTCTCTCTCTCTCTCTCTCTCTCTCTCTCTCTCTCTCATCTCTCTCTCTCTCTCTCTCTCTCTCTCTCTCTCTCTCTCTCTCTCTCTCTCTCTCTCTCTCTCTCTCTCTCTCTCTCTCTCTCTCTCTCTCTCTCTCTCTCTCTCTCTCTCTGTGTGTGTGTGTGTGGGAAACCTTCTACTGCAATCACCATGGCAATGACAATTGGAATTCCAGAGTGTTACTTTGAAACAAAAGGGGAATATGCACGCATTCATGTTCTTTGCTTGAACTTAAACCAATGTAACAATCAATCAAGGTGAGTAAAAGAAGACAGCAGGCTCATTTGCTACCTTTTCTCAGGCGTCACTGACATCATTAACTTCAAATGCCGCTGCACTGACAGCTTGAACAACAATAATCAAAAAGGTATTTAGCAGTATAATTTTACTCACACCTTTGTGGACATATATGCAGATAAAAATATCAAACTCATACATGCATGCATGTTCATGAGCAACTACTGTGGGTATGCACTGTTCCTCTGCTTCGTTTCCCCGGAAACAGAGGGCAGGGATGCACCCTCGATACTGCTTGAATCGTTCCAATTACCAAGCAGCAGGTACTCATTACTGAGTAAATGTAAACATCTCACAGCATGCTGCCTGACACCTTCTCCAGGCTTCCATCCACTGTACTGCAAAGGTTTTCACGTGGATATACAGACTTTCACACTGCCTCTTAACATAGCCCCCTGGTTGTAAGTCAGCTGGGTTTACATTAGCAGTTTCACAGATGGTTGTCATTGAATAAACTTCGCAGAGCATGAACACAAACTTTATATGAATCAGAAATCAAGTGGTACACACAGGACTGTATTTTATTTGTTAGGAAATGCTACATTTGATAAAATAACATTAAAAATAGTGAAAATGAAAAACATCTTTAAGTACCTGCAGCAGCATAGCCCTTACTCTATGAAAATGACTGGCTTCTCACTTCACTGCACTTTTCAAACATTATCAGAGAACTGTATCTGTAGAGAGCTGCCAAGACCAATGTCGAGAGTAGTAACTGCTTAAGGGACGTTCCCTAAGGAAACTACATTTCAGTATGTGGAAGAGAGCTTTCATAAAGGCTGAGGCTGTGTTAGATACAGACAACAATCTTTGTGAAACATGTGCTGATGTAAAACAACTTGCACAAACCAGCTCAGAAACATAGTGACTCCTAAATGAAATGCATGGTTTCTATTCTTTGTAGGGAAACACATCTCCAACTGCCTTGCTAGTTACTTCATTTTTTTTTCCAATCAACATTGGTTAGATAGCCATTGTTATATTGGCAGCAATGAGTGCACATACTCACCCCAGAGCTTTCTCCAAGCGACTGCCCAACGAACCAACCACTTCTCCGAGAGTACAGTAGGCCTGGCCCAGGAAATCCTGCAGAGTCACAAGGGTGAAGTGGTGCAAAAATAAACACATAAAATGAAATCAATAAAACAAAACTGACATAAAATCGCTCACACACATAGAGCCAAAAAATCAACCACCCCTCTGCCCCTGCTTGATCTCCACATGAGAGAAAGCCCTGCAGGCCCAAACCCTTTCAAACACCTCTGCATTCCCCAATGACAGATATCACCGGCAAGAGCTACCATTTCACTTTCCTGGTAAATTAAACCACAGTAACATAATAAAACTTTACTGCTGATTCTGACAGAAAGACAGAGGGATGGAGAGAAGACAAGGTACACAAAATCTACGTGCATCTGACCTGGGAACGGTTGCTTAATCCTCTGTCAGCAGAAAAGTATGATAATCAATTGCACTATTGGACAATGTCTCTAATGTCTGACTGGAGCACCACCAGCTGAACTAACATAATGGATTTTCTTTGCTTTGTCGATTAGCCTCTTCTCTTATTCTGTCTCGATCCATCTCCCCAGCTCTATGGCAGCCCGTGTAGCTTGTATATCGCAACAATGATGCGTGCACATAGTCACATGACTTTACTTTGCCTTTAATTATTTTGTCTTTGCCTCAATGGATGCCGAAATCACACTTAAAAATGGGTTTTTAAAGTAATGATATTTTGCCCCCGTCTCTGATGTAGGAGCTGTGCAGCGAACTCACACATCTCCTAGCAACTGCGGCTGTTGCCAGCATGAGGTCCATCGGAACATTGGCTGTGTGCAGCTAATGGCTAAATATATCACAGCATGGGCTAGAAAAGGAATAACTGTGAAAAAGATACAGTAGTCCTTAATTTTCCAAGTTAAAAAGCCAAAGTAACAATGGCGTTGATTCTGCCGTACCAATTCGTGCCAAACTATACATGGACATGTTAAGTGTTACTTGGTGACGTAAAGGCTTTTTTTCCATTTTTTAAACCATTGACATTGCCTTCAGTTGCAACCTACAAACCCTTTACAGAAGCTAAAGAATCAGATTTCCCCAAAAGTTTCACCACAAGGTTTTACAGGTGTTCTGATGGTTTCATGTTGTCAGATTTGGAAAAGATTTACAACAATGTGTCAAATCTGGAAGCTCAGACTAAGGAGAAAATCACGTAACAAGATTGCATTTGATTTGTGATACATTTCGTAGCACTTTGTTTTACCTCTGTTTTACCCTCCACCTTTCCCCCAATATTCCACACTCGTTCTCACCCGGTTCTCAGGTGTATCTGGAGCCTACAGCTCCCAAGCTAAAATACCTTCTAATGACTCTGGCTTTTCCTCCTTGGACCTGCATGGAGGCGGACTAAAGAGTACGCTGCCTCCTAGGCAACACTTCTGTCTCTTCTTGTATGAGATTATTGATTTCAGGAGAGTGTGGCAAGCTGGAAGGATACACGGTGGGAGGGAGGGAGGGAAATAAACGGGGAATAAGTAGATTGAGAGAAAGTGAAATAACAAGGGTATGACAGAAAAAAGAAGACAGAATGCCAGAGTGAGAGGATGAGACAGGAAAAACAGATAAGGGAAACGCAAGAGGAATAGAAAACATCCAGGGTAGACATCAAATGACATTTAGCCATTAAGAGAATACTCAGGACAAAAGCAAGGCACCTAATGAATATTAAATTATCCTCCTGACCAATGGATTTCTACCGTGAGTCATGACAGAGTCACAACATCAACCGATGAATAGAGGAAGCAAAACTTTCTGACACTGACATCGACATATTTGTGAGTGAGGTGGAGGTGAAGAGCAATTTTATGGGTGAGCGGCAGTGATGTCACTAATAAATAAAATACACCTATGCACTGCTGCTATTAACACCATGAGTGAGAGTGAGGACGATAAAGAGGACGGAGCCTGAAATACAAAAAAATATCATATTCAAAGTTGGAGGTAAAAAAAGAATGGCACACACTGAATGTGAGGGAACTTGTTGTATCGCCTGTTGGTATTTTTATCATCCAAAACTGCAGGAATATTAAATGCAGAGACAGTGTTGATGTCCCAAATCTATAGAATTTAACAGAATTATTATAATATTCTTGTTTTTGTACTGGGATGGTTAGGTACGATTTGTGTAATACTGGACTCTGGGATAATATTTTGAAAGTGAATAGTTTTTCTTTATTTGTCTTGTGCCTACGCAACAGTTATAAATGAGACCCCAGATCTCTCAGGAGAGAGGTGCTGGTGGGTGGATTTGTAACATATGTACAGAGTCAGGCTAATTGTGGCAACTTTATAGGATGAGAAAAAGGAGAAAGAATTATATCAACCCTTTAATCCTACTCAGAGTGTAATTGCAATATTCTCAAACATTGCACATGCTAAAATATTGTTATGTTAAAAATGGTTAAAGGGTTTCAAATACATGCCGATGCATCAAAATTTTGAATGTTATATCTCTTGTTCCCAAGATTAAAATTATTCTTAACATTGCAAAGGTACAAGCTGCTTCTTCCCTTTTGAACTATTATTACCATGATGAAGTAGTAAATACCAATTTGTCACACTGTTGGTTCTAATTACTGTTATGCTGATCAATGCTATCAATGGCAAAAGCAGGGTGGCCGTCGAAAATATGTGTTTGTTTCATTTCATGCATGCATGCTTCCATGTGTGCACAAAAAAACATACGTAATTGTGACTTGTTTTGGTACTCACATGTTTTGATAGGTTGGCGCTCTTGGAGTCAACATCATACCTAAAAAAAAAGAAAAAAAGAGAGCGTGACGGGAGCTCAGCTGGCAACACAACAGGGATAACAGACAGGGTAATCAGTAGTGGGGCCCAGCTGCTTGTTAGCGACGATCTCACCAGAGGCTCCTGGTGGTTCACTTCCCAACACAAAGGCTCACAGGCCTCCTCTATTAAACTGACACTAAACTGACTAATTGGCAGTCACACATATGATTGTGAGAGAAATAAACATCAACTGAGAAACATGGTCTAGTTAGTAAATACAAATATAAGCTTCCCTTCTTTGGCAGACTTACAGAAGGGTCTATTACACGTGGTGCAGTTTCATAACTTATATACTGTAGTGTTTCAGAACTAGTGGTGCTTTTTAACACAGATCCCATCTTCACAGGCCTGAAGGAGGAAACAGGCTTAATCTGCTATTATCAGACACTGCTACCCTCTGCGATAACTCTCTTTTCAACTGTTAGACATGAGAAGAGCAGTCATCTACATCCACATGGACGCATGTACAAAAAACACACATAAAGTGGGGGACTGCAGATTCAAATTCATACACCAAAATATGCATTAATATGCATGGCTTTTAATGTGTTGCAGACCCTGAATGATATAAGCAAAAGACACAAGCATGTGAAGAAAACACCACCAAACATAAAAGACCAACAAAAAAGCCTGTGGGGTGTTTTGTTCCTAAGATGCTCAGTTTCATTCAGAAAACCACTCAAAAGAGTGTAAATAGAGGCATGTATTCAAATAGGTCATCCAGCTACCTAGACAAATGCGAGGGCATATAACACACACGTCCTCATATGTCCTGTGTATGATAATGTCACTACCCAACCAGCGTTGAGTGCTTTTTGTGTATGTGTGTGTTTGTCAACTGTTCTGAAGAATCTACTAGACTCTACACCTATTCAAACTACAAAAAAGGTTATTCAGGTATAAACACATATTCAAGTGGTTGTTGTGGTCACCATCTCCACACCTCAAAAATAGCATACAAACATACACACAACATTGTCGCCAAGGCTTCACACAGTATGTTGGAACGCACACACAAGATGCACACATCACTGTTGGTCACCGGTCTAGGAGCAATCGGTCCATCTGACCCTGTTCTTCTGTTAGATGACAATACATATACTTGTTGTGTCGTGACCACCAGCTGGGATCTCGTAACACTGGACAATGTATGCACACACACTCTCTCCCTCTGCACACAGTCCAACTTACAGATCCCTATTGGTTTGTCGGTGTGGCTCCCTGGTTCTTATACTGTATTACAATAGAATTAGTCTCCATCTAATAAAATAAAGCCACTGAAATCCCCTCTGTAATTCAATGAGAAATGCAATCTTAGAGCAAATTGAGAAAGAGAATTCTGTCACCTACAGGCAGTATCCTGCGTCCATGATGTTCCATTCCTTATCATCACAAACGGTGTCTAAACTCTGGGTGAAAAGTCTCTTTCATATCCAAAGCTCCCCATTCACCAGAACTGCTTCTACTTCCTGCTGGGGTCTAAGCGCCAAAGTTTTTCCCTCTCGTTCACAATCAATTTAAATTCATTATAATTTACTTTTTTATTCGTTTCTCTATAAGTCTCTCTTGATTGAAATTAAGGTCTGGTGAAGCAACTATAATCAGATTCAAAGGAGTTTCAGTTTTTTACTTTTTAAGAAGTAATTAGATTAATTCATTTATTGGACACAGATCTGCAGTAAAACGTATACTGGACCAAAACCAATAAAGCTTTTAAAGCTGATATCACAAATATTTAGAGGATGCCAAGGTACCAAGGTAAATTAAGCCATTGTAATTAAAATACTATTTCAGAAACGTATTGTCAGCCTCTAAGAATGCAGCTAATTGTCTGAAAACAGCTTTAAAACAATAATGAATAACAGTTGGTGAAAAAAGGCCATTACGTTTTGGCCAATGTCCACTCTGTTTGTATCGAGTTAAGCTCTTGTTCTTGTAATTGATTGACAATAAAGATTGATATTTTAGGAAATGATCGTGTAACAGAAAAAGTTTCTGGAAGAGACCTATAACACTGAGTAATCGAAAGTTTAAATCCAGTGCCTTAAATGTAATTTAACCTTTACCGTGTCTAGTGGCAGAACAAATTCTAATCTCAGCAAATATTAATATTGCGATCTCACACACATACACACACACTCAAACCCACACACAGATGAAGAAGAAATTACTTACAAGTCAAATCTGAGGTTCTGCCGCTCTTCAAAGAAGTAGTCCAAAATGAATTTCCGCACAAAGTCTGGGTTTAGCGTATTGTCAATCACCTCTGTTCTTCCAAACTAGACATAAAAAGTAAGATAAAAGACAAATAAGCAAACCTTTCTGGGAAACTGCAAGGACATTTTTTTTTCAATATAAAGTAATTTGTGCTTTTCTGAATAGAAGACGATTAAATTGAGATTGTTTGATGCCCAAAATCGACATACATTTATGAAAAAAAATTCTGGGATGAAGTCTGTCAAACGTTAAGGCTTCAACATAACACCTTAATAAAACTATTTAAAAGCTGTGCCTTGGTGAGCGATTCACTTGAGTGACTTATCACCAGCAGTTTTTTCCTCAGGAGACTCATCAGGGGAGAGACTGGTTACAGATGATTATGTACATCTTCAGAGTAATGAATGCAAAGCTACCTAAGTATCAAGTCAATGGGGGTCAGGTAGGTCCCAGTTCGCCATCTGACTCAGCTTGTTAATAATGCATGCAGATGATGGGCTACTTAAAAATATGAATAACTGGGAATGATTAGGGCTTTGAGATTTGCCCCCTCATTCACATTCATGAATATTCGTTATTTTGCATTGATTGCAGTTCAGACGTGTTAGGTTGCACACATACTAATAGAGAGGTTGCATTTAATGATTTAATTAGGGTTTCTCATCATAATTAGCCCAGATTAATCAATTAAATGATATTTTAATAGAATAATACAATCAACATATATGTTTTCACATTATGTTTTTCAAAAGATACCGTGAATAATAATTTAGAAATTTTCAGCTAGTGTTATTAATATATAAACATACATTGAGTGTCACCATTTAAGATGTATATTTTTGCTCTGCCAGCACTGTTGCTTGTCATGATGTCAATATTGGTCTTTCGGTCGATACATTTCACATTGTTTGTTTTTTTCAGCTTTTTAACTCTTATGACACTGCTGACCCCATATGCAGAGCCAGTAATCTCATAGTAAATCAACAGTGGCCATATCCACAAGACAAACAGGCGGAAAAAAGACCTGAGCCCTATGTTTGTTTTTGTTAATGAGGCTTTACAAGAGATGAAGCCACGGGAGTGAAGTGAACATTGTGTGGATTGTAGTTTATTCAGCCTGTCCATACCTGCCAGGTAGCTAACATGAGCAACCAGCTCTCCATAAGCTCTGTGTGTCCAAAACACAAACAGAGCTTATGGAATTTGTGTGCAGATCTTTTTCTGCTCTGAAACTGATAATATGACTGGGTGTCTCTGTATTACTTTGCTAAATCGTGTCGTAAAAAGCTGGTCTGCTTTAAATAACACATTTACAACAGATTTAGAGGAAAATTTAATTTAATGTACTGAGAAAATGTAACATCAACTGTAGTGATTACAGCTTTATCTATGGTCCAGTTTAGACTCTCAGCACTTGGTCAAGGTCCGAAAAAGATTGTGTTCTGATTTAATACAAAGAAAGTCCTGAGTCACTTCAGACACATACTTATTTATATTTTACAAAAGTTACACAGTTTAGGAGAATTAAACAGTAATTTTTATACAATATGGTTACTCGTTCTGGCAGTAACCCTGCATGTATTGAATATACATAAAATACTTTTGTTTCTCTTGGCCAAATGTCTTGCAATTTAAGTCATAAAGAAGTGTATCTATGATGTTTAAAGTTCCTGTCCCATCCTATACTGAGTAGACATAAAGAAATTTGGATTAGGCTGCAGAAGTAGTTTGAGAAGTCTCTTTGGATGTTTTGAAACTTGTTTCCAACATGTATATTTGTCTATAGTGATGCTTTAAGTCTATTTGAATGAAAGAACGATGTTTTTAGGTGATGCAACATGACGTGGCCACACGCATATGCTGTGGTAAACAAACTCACCTCTCTCCACTCCTTGTTGCCCATGCCTTGTGCGTAGAGAACACAAACTGTGAAGAAAATATACACATAACATTAATATCAAAACAAACCATTGACTACACATGCTCAAAACTCACACTAATATATACACTATGATAGTTATCCAAGTATTTTCCATGCATCAGTACAAAGATTTATTAAGCTAAACACTAGATATTATATTTCCTTCAGAAGGTGAAAGACATTAATTAAGACTTTTATACAATTTCTCAAAACACGAAAGTGATATTTAAGTCAAAATACTGAGCTCAGTCTTCACACAACTTTTCAGATAAATGAGGGGAGACATAATAAAATATTTCACTACTTTATTAGGAACACAGAAGGTAATATTTTAGAGGAGACACAGATTTAAACCAATTATAAAGGTTATGTTTAAAGAGACATATCTATATGTTTCCATTATCTTAAGACTCTTCTTTTTTTCCATCCTCACTCTTTTCCCTTGTCAGGCAGTTTCATACCAGCACACTGAAGTGACCATGCTCAGCATAATCACAAGTGCTACTCAGCATAAAAGCGTGCCTAAATGTATGGCTAAGGCCTGAGCTTCCTCCTCCATCCTCTCATCCTCCTAATCACTGTCATCCACGTCATCATATTCATCAACTGTCATCATGACCAGGTTGAGTCATTTTTATCCACCAACCTTCTATAAATGTGCTGACATACTCTGTTTTGCAAAGACAGCAAGTGTGTGTGTGTGTGTGTGTTTGAGAGAGAGAGAGAGAGAGAGAGAGAGAGAGAGAGAGAGAGAGAGAGAGAGAGAGAGAGAGAGAGAGAGAGAGAGGAGAGAGAGAGAGAGAGAGAGAGAGAGAGAGAGAGAGAGAGAGAGAGAATATGTGTGTGTGAGTCAGTACAGAGCACCAAAAGTGGTCCTGGTATCATAATCCCAAATTCAGACACAGCTTGAGATGACAAACACCGTCTTTGATAACAGTGATGTTAATCTTGATCCAATACTACTCTCATTAGAACACACTACCACCCATGTTCAAAGAAATATAAATACAACTCGAAGACAAACGATATGGGAGAGTATCTGCTAGGAGGTTAATCCTGTGGGTAAAACAAAAAACGATAAAATTAAGAGAAGATGGCAGGACATAAGAATAAGAACAATAGAAAAAAATTGCTCATAATAATACCTTTGCAAATTAAACAGGTGGGGGCCGGTGGAAGAGATACCTCTGAACAATAGAGGCGAGCCCCTAGGGCTGTTGTAGCGCACACGGAGCGCACACTGGGCAGCTTGTCAGCGCTTTATCTGGTGTGATGATGGCCGTCAGTGCCCTGGCAAGAGGGTCATTATTTTTGCTTCCTTCAATCCAAACATAACCCAAGCAGGAAAAACCAGTTCTCTCAGTCTTCTTCCATGCCGTCTCCTCCCCTTTACAGTAGCACCTACCTTTCAAACGTACTAAATATAGACGCAGTGGGTGCATCAAATTGCAATGCAAAAATGTAATCTCAACATATCAAACCGTCTGGGGTTGCATTTTGTTCGGACACATAAAAATGACTTTTGCAAAGTTTTGGGAAAATACATTGAGATTTAGAGGTAGAACACAGCATGTGAAAAATTTGAAAATGGGCCGTTATGGGTGTTTTCCCTAGGCAATTAAAAAAACCCGCAAGAAATTGCTTTTGAGAAGATTAATTTTCAATAGAACAACATTTATTTATTTAATAACAAAAATAACATTGAAATTGAGTCATAGTCCTGGACATTGGATCAATGTGCAGCTGGTGAATGCCGAACCAGCGGTCTGGGTGAGAGGGTTGGAAACTTCGGCTTGCCGAAGCCAGTGCCAAAGCGGAGCTGTGCGGCTCGCATGGGGATATCAAACGCTCCAAATGTGGCCACTCTGTCACCCTTCATGCTGGCCAGGCCACTCATTTTGGGTGGACGATATCATCTACTTAAACTAAACCAATTCACATTAAACTTTGTACGGTTGTAGACCCATATAGCTGATACGAATATACCGTTTGTTTCGCAATTTTTTTCAGGCTTTGTAAATCACATTGCGTGTGCTAAATTGAAGTATTTGCATCAATTCCTCCCAATATTTTGCACACTTGTGTAGATGACTTTAAATGTGAGGAGAGAGGGGATGGATTGCCAGCCGTTCTATCAATCTAAAGGGAAAAGCTTCAAAGCTTGCCTCTCATGTATTAGTCAGACCTGCCTTGAGCCAAGTTCGCACTTTCTTAAACACATGTGAGTCACAACTTAAATACAAACTAAAGAAAATACCTTTATTCAGTCACTAACTCATTTAATTCTCCTTAACACTAAATTGAATACAATAATTTTCTTCAGTTTAAAACTTACTTTATTTTCGTTATGTTGGCAAACTGACTTTATTTAATTTAAATTATTTCCTTTCTCTTTTCCTTGTGCTTTCTTCATTACTTTTTCTCCTCATTGTGAAGCTTGGAAATGACAAGGAGCCAAGATATTTTGCTCTCTGAATTTAAAAAACATTAACAGTGGGTTAACAAATTTGTGGTGTTAGATCTTACTTGGGTCTGATTTCGAGAAGGTGTCCCTGTCCAGCAGGTTCCTGTAAAGACACAAGGGGAGAAAGTAGTTATAAACATGGTTTCCTTGGTGAGAAAGAAAATCATTAGCGGCCAAATGTGTCGCTGAGTGCATTTTAAAACAACTATTTATGTAGTGCGCTGGGCATGATTAATAACCATCACACTCTGTTCACAGTATCCCTGTGGTGTGAAGACACAAACCATATTTAAAGCACTAGATGGACCACAGCCATGATACTGAGGCGTATGAGCTGCGGGTGTAAATTACAATATGACAAAAATCACCTCTTAAACATATTTATTAAAAGATTATCCTGCCAATGGCTGTCAATACTTTTCTTCAACAATAAATTCCATGAACAGATCAAAACCAATCAAATTGATTCAGGTGTTGCCTGTGTAGCTATAACCTGATGTTACTTCCATAGACTGTATACAAAGATGGACAACGTTACAGACAAATCATCGTGATTGTCCCCTTGTGGTCAGCTGCAGAATGTCTCACAAACAACTGCCTCCTCCCGGGATAGTGGATGGGACATGGATCAAACAAACTATCCAAAAATCTAATTAATAATTATTTTATGCTCTAAAAACAGGGGCAAAAGTCATGATAGACAAAAAATGGTGGCACCTGTATCCGGTATATTTTTGCTAATTCGATTTTGATTAGCTTAAACTTTCTTTTATTGCAGTTTTTTCAATTAATACCTTGCATTAAAATGTTAACCATGTTAATTACTTTTAAAATTGGCTTTTAACATCCTGTGTTTTGTCATATCACCTGAATACTTTGAATTGCATCAAACTCCAACACACTATCTCACAGCCATAAATACTCACTATAGCAGCAAGACTATTTACCATTGGAGAAATAACTGCAAAAAATGTCAACATATTATCCTATCTTGACATGGTTTTTTTGCGCAAAGTGGAACCTTTGCAGTTCAAACAGAGAGTAAGCTTTGACTTCGCAATTCAAAACACTTCACAACAAAAAATATCTCAACTCCCCTGTTGCATATAAACAGCCAGATGAACCTCAACAAACAGACTTCCACCATAAACAACACTATCTTCAGGTTGGAGTGGTTTCAACTCATAGACTCTTATTATTTATTGGAATCCAGATTTTTATAGATTTTAATTTCATGCTTGGGAAACACTGAGGTATAAGCTCCTATTCTCCTGGGATCAGAGATACATTGTGCAGTCCTCTGTCTCAGCAAACCATTGTGTTTCATCAGAGATGGACATTAATGATATCGCGATGAATTTATGTTCCCCAAAAAGAAAAGGGGGAAGGCTGGAGAAAATTTAATGGGCTGGTATAGAAGCGGTATAAGACCTAATTCTGATTTGAGAATAATGAGAGAATGAGTGTGAAGGAAGAGAGAAGAGGTCAAAAACTTGTCAATGAGCTTAAATCACTCTCTAAGCATATAGGCCACGATAATAATTTAAATCTACTCTTCAATCCACTTTTTGTTCCATTTAATGTGCCCCGACATTTACTGGGTGCAGAGGTTTTCAGTTATCCTTTATATCCCTGAGATTGTGAGAGACTTTGAATGGCTGTCAGACAAAGCCCTTAAACCATCAGTAGCTTTTTTTTGTTCCTATATTGACTTTGCAAAACAATTTGTCGTAATTTGTCTCAGGTTGCATGTTCCAGTTCAGTCGGAGTGTTTGAGTTTCCTCCCTTAATCTCAAAACACACAATACAGCTGCACAGACACTAAATTACTAGATTACCAATTGGTATGTTTGTCTGTTTGCCCATTGTGTTGTCTGTCCTTGGCAACAAAAACACTGATGGACACAATCATCTAACAAACATTTCCATTGGCATTCCTGTTTACATGCTTAAAAGAAAATCCTGGTTAAAACAACATCATGCAAATATTTCACCTTGAAATAACAGCCTCTAAATGGTTTTGAGGCTGATGTGTCACAGAGAGAATGGTGCATCTTTCATTCCAGTTTAGTTCTTATTCTAAAATATAGATTTCTGCCTATAATCCAAACGTTCATCAATCCAATGCTGGTTAGTTCCCAAGTGATCTCGGAGTCTGCAACGGCCATTATTTTAGGGCTTCCAGCGTAGACCGCAGATATGCAACCCAATACTCTATCTTCAATTGGTTGGACACTTCTTACAGTCCAAATATTTTCTTTTATCACACAAGTCAAACACAAAACACAAACAACAATACTTTTTGTGGGTCTTTTAGGTCCCGATGACATTTTGGTTCATCTAAATTAACATAACCCCGCACATGAATGCAGATAAATTAAATAGCGAAAAGCCAATGCATTTTGGACGTGTGTTCTGACTCTTCTGCTCTCGACACATGCTTTTTACCGTTTACAGCCTTCTCAAATGTTATCGGTCTAGCTGCAAACCTGAAACTAGAAGACTTCTGGCCCCTACATCGTTTCCCTTGCCTACAGATTTTGTATATTCATAGAATGTCTTAACAGAGGTCAGTTCCCAAAAAATACATAATTTCCCAAAGTTAGGGTCAATTTAACAGTTAATCTGCTAATTTCTCTGCTAATCCGATTGCCTGTTTAGGTTATGCAATTTCTAAAACTGGGTAAATTGTCCCTCCCAGGCTCATAGACTCCAAATCTTCTAATATCTTGTTTTATCTGAATATCTAATTATATTTAGTTTAAAATAGAGAAAAAGCAGCAAATCCTTCTACCAAAGAAATTGCTTTTAGAAAAATTATGATGACGATGACTCAATTATTTTTTAACAGTTGCTTATGTTCTGTCAATCTATAATTTTTGATAGAACTGTTTCAGTTCGAGTAATGCTACTCCAGTATTCTAGAGTAAATAATTGTTATATTTATATCTCAATAAACTAGATACTTATTTTTATTTGGAACTGCACCAAATTTCAGACATAAATATCTTTCACCTAAAAAATTATTTTCATGTCCATGATACATGATCCATAATTATTCTCTGAGAAATCATAGACGTTTTTTCAAAATGTAAACGTTTACAATTTTAAAAAGATAGGGAAAAATCCTGGATCTAGATTTATTGGGTACTTCCTTTAATCATCAATTGGCTTGAAAAAGTCTAACCAGCATCAATATCACCAAACTTATCCTTATAGCTATGCATTCAGCACAGTGAAGAAACAACTACATTAGAGCAATAACACACACTCCAAAACAATCACAACAGAGTATTCTCTGTAACCATATGGTATAATGAGTAATAAATGGTTTGCTCTGTGATCAAGTTTTGAGATGCTAAATATTTCCCCAAAAATTTAAAATCATATTTGCAGTCCATCTGTTGACAGAACACTATCCACCACAATCTATGAATAAACCAGGACAATATAAGATAAATGCATACCTCTATATTTCAGACAGAGTACAAACAGTTATGTGGCAGCATCTAGCTGAAGACGAGGAGTAATTCCCCTTGGTCTGCGTTGGGGGTACAGTTAGGGACACAAGTTAAAATACACTTTCTCCCTTTGAGAGAGAATTTAAGGATCCGCAGTGACTGGCTGCTGCTCAAAGCACATCACACATGGTGGCACTCCAAATGGGCTCCTGGGCTCCCCCCGCGCGCAATACTGTGTGTGTGTGTGGTGTGTGTGTGTGTGTGTGTGTGTGTGTGTGTGTGTGTGTGTGTGTGTGTGTGTGTGTGTGTATGTGTGTGTGTGTGTGTGTGTTTGTGTATGTGTGTGTGTGTGTGAGAAACACGTTTTCAGGATTTCCACTTCAGAGGATGATGTGTATGAGTCATGGCTCTCTCTCGTTTTCTCTCGCTCCTTTCCTTCTTTTCATCCGAGGCAGACAGCGGAAAGCTAAAAGCTGCCATCCGAGACACAGAGAAGTCTGCAGGAAGAAAAGATACCAGACTAAAGTAGTTTAAGATTTTTTTGCTGTGAGTTCCTCAAAAAAGAAAAAGATATCTTATTATATTCTCTTGTTAATGTATAATTTTGCCTGTAATTTGTGCATATTTGTCACATAAATATCATGCAGGACAATAATCAGCTGATCAACTCTGAAGATAAGCAAGGGAATCCTTCCGAGAGAGTTTCCTCTTAGTCTCGGAGAATATTGATTTCTTCCATAGATTTCCCTCAGGCTTTCAGCTTTGCTATGTTTAGATGAGACTTTCTCTCCATCCCTCTCCCTCTTGATCTCTTCCTCTCATCTTTCCATACACAAATGCCACCTTTGGCTTCTCTGCCGGCTCTAACTCTCTCTGGGTACGCTTGCTCATTCACACAAAAAAAACGTCTTGCTCAGTGCATCATCTCTAATTCACTTGCTGCTTAATCACTTCATGATAGTTTCTCTATTTGATCGTGCTGCCAAGTGTAACTTGGGGCCACTCCAAATTATTAAACTTAACCCTAAGTGACCCACTCAGCCTTAACTGGGATGATTATCCACTTTTATTTAAAGAAAAGATTGTAGCCGCTATCAAACATTCCAAATGACATCCAAAATGATGGCTTAAAGGAAATAATCGACACATGCAAGCTATGACCATGTGCAAATGAAATTGCACATGCAAAACAGAATTTTCACTGCTGAGGAGCAACTCAAATGCAGGCAATCCTTTTCAAAAATTCACTTACTGGGCTTTTAAGGCAATTAGTGCAAAAAGAACTGACACCATGCACAGGGCCAAGCACTAGGGATGGGCATAATTAATCGACGATCGATTAATTGATAATTTCGTCGATGACATTATTTTTTTCATCAAGGAAAACTATTGCATGTTTGCTATGTGTCGGGAGGTTGGAATATCCGAGCTGGCCTGAACGCAGCACAGCGAGGATGTTAGCAGCCCGGTGCTAGCCTCCGCTCCGCTGCTCGGCTTCATGTCCGCACACGGACCCTCAGTCCACGCGGAGGGTAACCCAGACAGACCCGGGTCTGGGTGAGGGGTTCCGGGAGTGAGGGCGTGACAACAACCGGACTGAGAGGTCAAGAAGCGTCAAATCGAGCTAGCTGTCAGCGGCTAGCTGCTGCTCGCTCATCGGGGCTAAAGAGTACAGCATTGAACGGAACCCGTTTAACTGCCACAAGAGTTGTTCACTTGTAATAAAGATCTCAATGAGGAAACGCGCTGTGTTTTTTCTATTTTCACAGAATTTTTATATAGCCTATAAATAGTGAATCTTAATTCAAAAATATCAATGATTAATCGAAAATCGATCGTTAATTCTCCCGACGATCGATAAAGACCATTTAATCGAATGCCCATCCCTACCGAGCACCCCCATAAATGATTACAAACGCTGGAGACAAACACCTTCCTCTGACCGAGAAGGTAGCTTTCAAAAATGGCAAGTTTATTTCTATATTTGATTCAAACATATGGGTGCAGGGTCCATGTAAATCCTTATTGGAAGGTGTCACCACTCAGCAGTCATCTTGGCAATGCTCATGCGCAGTTAGCTGGTTATCACTTTCAGTAAATACTGACAGTTCCAGATATGAGCAGATGAGGTGGGTTAAAAGCCACATTATCAACAGCAGAAATCAATACAGAAGCAATTTGCAGTTGTGAATAAATGTCAAAACATTATTAAGTTGCTGATATCGTTCCATATTTCCAATTGGAAGTGATATGAATACACGCTCACAAAGATGCAGTATCCTTAGCCCCCGATCTGCACATACACACACAGACTCACACTCACCACAATACACAAAGTCATGAGGCAGATATGACAGTGCTGATCTCAGACTGCTGTCAAGCTAGGCTTCCTCATCCCTATAATGTCGACCCACGTATACCAGTGCAATCCCCTGCCATCCTGGCCCTACCTCTGACGCCTCAACTCTGACAGCTGTCACTCACAGCTACAGGAAGTGAAATCAGATACCAGATGGGCAGAAAACACACATGTATGCACACACTTTCACACAATGGAGAAAGGTGGACTAAAAAAGTGAAACACTGGGAGAAAAAATTGATGGAGGAGGTCCATGAAGAGACGGACAGAAAGGCAGACAGTGGTGATGCAGTATCTTCATCTGACAGAGCAATTCTCTATTTGTGTGGAATGTTCAGATGTCAAAAGAGGTCAGAGGGGGGGTTGTCTCTCTTTCTTTCACACAAACACACACAGACTGGAGACAAACCTCCGTGTCAAAAAGTAGAGCCAAACGATAACAGCAGTATGGGGACAGTAACCATGGCAACTGCTGACATCCAATTGAGGCTACTTGAAGGATTGACTGACAGTTGCTGCACATGTGTGTGCTGTTTTACCAGCCGGCTCAAAAAGCATGCCAACATTGCTGTTGTGTTGTTGTTTTTTAAACGCTCACCTTTTCACCTTTTTCCTCTTTTTCCTTCTGTATGTCGTCTATCCTCTCCTCTTCCACCCCACTTTTCCCTACTTCACTCCTTAGTTCCTTCTTTTTCATGTCCTGTTTAAACCTCTCTTCCCACTCCCCTCTTGTTTCATTTCTCCCTGCTCAAATTAATGAATATTTCCACAATGATTTTGAGCTGGCTCTCGGGGCTGCGTGGCTGCGTGCTACCTTGACGACACAACAGGAAACCCTCCCATCTACAGGGAACATTCACAACCCTCCTGTTTCGCCACAGAAAATTTGTTTCTTCTCCAAAGGAGAGGAGAAGAAGGGAGAGGAGAAACAAATGATTCAAGTGTTGAGTAAAAGAGAGTTACACAGAGGCAGGCTGCCTAATTATCAGTCACAAACTTTGGGTATGTGTGCATGTGTATTGCTGCTCTATTTCTGTCAATGCAGGCGGTATTGGGAGTCCAGGTTTAACCATGGGCGCAGAGAAAAGAGAGAAAAGTTGAGAGGGAGAGTGTGAAAAAGACGAGGGAGTTTAAAAGCCACAAAACCGGAGGTGCAGAGTTGTGTGTTTCTAGGTTAAGAATTATAGCTGTACAAGTATGGTTATGCTGCTGCTGCTGCTGCTGCTGCTACTGCTGCTGCTGTTGCTGCTGCTGATATAATGAATCATTATTGATAAGTAAAGCCTGGCAAGATCTTAGAACAGTTTTATATATTAGTGAAATCCCCTTTGCGGCCATCTTTCTATAAACACACAGAAATACCATGTATTATATTTTAACAAGAACACATGGTGTACTTTCTTCATATTTTTCATTTACTCTGTAATAATGTCGGGTTAGCATGTATTCCCGACATAATTATCTCGAAAATTTCCGTAATAATTATCTCGGAAATTCCGAGATAGTTATCTCGGAAAAACAGGTCTCTGACCTTATCTCGGAATTCCATTAATACGATTTTGTATGCAGGGCTTTAAGTAATACTGGAGTTTTCTTACAGTTTATTTAATTCAATATTGAGCTCCACTAGATGCTGCTTTAGTACCAGCATCTTGTACCAAATCCAATTCTTAATCGGCCTCACCTCAGAAGTCCCATCCTCGTCGCCCAAAACTCCCCTTGGAATTTGGTGCTGCTGAGCTCAGTGCATGCAGTTTTTCGTCTTCTCATGACATTTCTTTGGCTTCCTCAAACCTCCCTTGTTCTTTTGTGCTCTTTTCAGATACCTTGATTATTATCCAAGCCTTTAAACACATTTAGTGTTTGTTTATTTCCTTTCTATTGTTCTGTCCTCCTATTAGAGGAGAAAAGGGTTTTTCTCACTAGTAGCGCAGAGCATAAATCCAATTGTGCCCTCTGTTGTACTTCCTTCTGCCTCCATTCCTCACTCTCTCTCCCTCTCTCTGTATGACTCTTTCTCTTTGACCGTGACCTGAATAGGGTCTCTGAAGACTGAACCATCTAAATGAACTAGATACTGTTACACACATAGAGAGAGACACAAAACCACATGGAGCACCCTGTGCATGCTCCAATGATTATCCAGTTCAGCGAACCCTGTTGTCCACCATGTCACACATGTACACAAACAAGTTAATACAAACTGCCCAGGCAATATAGTATAAGCTCCAGTATTCCAGATCTAATAAACTTCATACATATGTGTGAACAATAACACTGGATGGAAAAACAAAGAGACTAATCAGAAATTAAAGTGGATCTGTGAATGACAACAGATTCCCTAAGATACAATTCTCTCAAGCAATTCCTTCCGTAATTTAATCTGATCAATGGGTTTTTAGTTGCAACAGAAAGTAAGAGTAAAGTATGAGTATGCAAATAAACCTTACTATGAAGGTAAGAGCTGCTAACCTGAGGAGCCAGTTGGTTTGTTACCCAAAACAATCTGGGGTAAGTAAACTTGGAAACTGATTGGGGAAAGTTCAGTTTCTTTCCAAGTATAGTAGGCAGGTGATTGAATGAACCATCTCCATCATTATGTTTGATCGCAGGCAGAAGGAGATTGAGAAAAAAATATTTCCATTGAGAAAAGCCTTAAGTAATGCTCCTTGCTCTTCTTTCAATGAAGAAATAGTTTTACGTTCTGATATACCAAAGCGACAGAAGCAAGTATACAAACATTTATTAAGGGCCAACATTATTGTTAACTACTAGTTGCTTCTCCCTCTACATACACCAACAACTGCACCTCCAGCCACCCCTCTGTCATACTCCTGAAGTTTGCCGACGACACAACCCTAATTGGATTAATCTCCAATGGGGACGAGGCCGCCTACAGAGAGGAAGTTTACAGCCTTGCTTCCTGGTGCAGACAGAACTACCTGGAGCTGAACGCCTTAAAAACTGTAGAGATGGTCTCCTGACAGGCTTCAGGAGGAGCCAAGCCCAAACCGCCCCCCTCACCCTGTGCGACTCCCCAGTTAAACACTGGAGTCTTTCAGATTCCTGGGGACGATCATCGCACAGGACCTGAGGTGGACGGATAACATCACCTCCACCATCAAGAAGGCCCAGCAGAGGATGTTCTTCCTGCGGCAACTGAGGAAATTCAACATGCCGTGGAAAGTGATGGTTGAGTTCTACACAGCCATCATGGAGTCCATCCTCACCGCATCAATCACCGTATGGTTTGCTGCCTCCACTGCCAAGTACAAGGGCAAACTGCAGCGGATCATTCGGTCAGCCGAGAAGGTCATCGGCTGCGACCTGCCGGCTCTCATAGACCTGTTCCACTCCAGGACCAGTAAGAGAGCAGGCAAGATCATTGCTGATCCTTCCCATCCCGGTCACAACCTTTTTCAGAGATTTCCATCCGGGAAAAGGTTCTGGGCTATCAAGACTAAAACCTCACACCACCTGAACAGTTTTTTCCCCATGGCAGTGGGGCTCACAAACAAGCCCCCTGCATCACACTGACTCTGCGCAGCACATAATTATCTCCATAACTTATTGCTTCTTACTGTATATATTGTCTTACTGTATAATATTGTTGTCTTGTTTTTATGTACAGTGCACCAACCACACCATGGCTATTTCCAATATGCAAATATACGTGGCAATAAAAATAATTCTGATTCTGATTCTGATGATTCTCTCTGTCGTCACACCTAAGACAGGGCTGCGTCTGCATATAGCTCCTCCCTCATAGAACACTGATAGGTGGTTCAGCCACAAGTGGATACATTAAAGAGTTCCTGGCAAGATAGATTCTTGCTTGCAAGAAATCCATACACACACAGTAGCTGAAAAAAGCCTACCCAATGAAAAACAGATTTAAATCCACTATATCCAGATTTGATTCACACGAAATTAAACACACTCATCGATACCAACCAACTAAATATGTCTAGATTCTTTATATCTACTTTCACACATAATTCAATTTTTTCTGGGAATTCGAAGCAAATCTTGAAAACGCCCTCTCACAATGTTAAAATAAAACAAAAAAGTAAGCCAAAAAGTAATAAAAAACCTAAAATTTAAAAAAAATGAAATATCTGTTGATTTGACTGCAGACATTTTTCATTTGAAGGCATGCCAATGACGGCATAGTCATTGGCTGATGCTAATGACATCAAAATACCAGATATCAGTCCAATAAATCAGCAGAGAGACAGTGGTTTGTGGATAATGAAATATGGCCAAAGGTGAATTTTCTGTGTGTGTGTGTGTATGTGTAGCGAGGAGACAACTGAGCATGATCAGATGATCTCAACAGGTTACTGAACCGATGTTACAGGTGCCTGCATCACTTTGTGCATGTTTTTTTGTCTCATCACATCTTTGCCTCTTCTATTTTACTGATCTATTCAGTAATGTTAATTTGCAACAGAGCATGAGGAAAAGCTCATGCTCCCACATACACTCACACACACACAACCCAAGTCTCTCACACACACTTACACATACTGAAGGGGAGCATCAGCAGCTTGTATTCGCTCTGTGCTTCTCTAGGAGGGCTGCCCTAATTCTTCTTGACAAGGGCTGGAAGAGCCAAGAGAACATCTCAGTACACACACACACACGATAAAATATGCCATGCCACTATCCATTTATACACAGATATGTGCAACAAAATACACATCAGTCATGGGCAACACACAGCCAAACATCTGTGCCAGTGGCATTTTACCTTAATTACCTTAACAGTCTAGTCAACCTCGCCTAGTTTCCTGCATCAGCACACACACAGACACATACATACAGACACATACATACAGACAAAGACACACACACCCAGACTGTAACTGCTCAGTACTCACAAAAGCCAAGTCTTAGCAGTTTTACACACTGAACATGAGCAAAATCGGACATGCTCAGATGTTTCTCAAGTCGTGAAAGTGTGTCTCTGTGTGTCTGTGCATATGGTTGGTTTGCAATTGTGTCTGCCCATGCCTGTCTCTGTGAATAACTGTTACAGGCTGACAGACAGAGCGAGTGTGTAAGCACTCATGCATGTTTGTATAACTGTTGTGATGAGGCTACTAGGAGCTACCGTGGGCGACAACAGGGCAAGATGATGAGGGAGAGATGGAGGGAGGGAGAGAGGGATGAAGACAGCGGGTATTTTTTTTTCTCTCCCTCTCCGACTCCCTTCATACAGTGTTAACTTCTATATCTTTCTTTTTCCTGCATTATGAATGCGCTGTGGCCTTTGGACGACGTTATCAACAGGATGTCGAGAGTAAGTTTGCTCATGTTAGAGGCATGCTTTGAGGCCAGGGGCTTTTAAATGAGAGACGTTGGGAGACAAGGAGGGAGGGAGGCAGCATCCCTGGCTGTAAATACAGCTGTTGGGGTGATTTACTGTATGTCAAGTAATCTTGCCTGTCAAACAGTCTAAATCTGTGTTGAAATGACAATCTGAGAGCTTGATGTGTGTGTGTGCTTTGTCTCATGCTGAAAATGTCATCAGCTGACTGACTGATGTGAGGTGCAGCGGCACAACTACCTGTGATATATGTAAATGCTTAAGTGATGGCTTTAAATGCATGTGTGCGCATGCCGTGAGGATTATGTACTGTATTGGTCTGTATGTGTCAGCCCTCATGCAGTCCTTCACTTGAATTGCTCTCCAGGGTTTTCTGTTGTAGATCAATGCACCCATTGATGATTTAATATGCAACTGGGGCTCCTGCACGTTCAGCGATGCTCCATTGAGCATAGCTTTGAACGCCTGTTTGACCCAGAGAGGTCAAACAGTCTCAGTGCTTATTTATTTTACAGGAATATTTAAAAAATAACTCTAAAGAACTACCCGCTCTGATGAGATCATTTCTCACACAACAAATCCAATACGTCTTAATATATTTATTAAAATACACAGAACACAGAACCTACGCTGTAGCCTCAAAGTGCTATTCATCGCTTGAGAGCGTTTCTTCTCGTGTGCTTGTCTCTTTTACTCAAAACTGGATATAAAGAGTCTAAAATGTAAATTTTAGCAGGGGCATGGACCCAGGACAGTGAAGCTGTCTGTGACAGTGCACACAGCCCGGCCATAGCGCCACCAAGCCCAGGGCAGACACCCAGGGAGCCATGCACGGCTCCACTAGGTTTCTTACACTGTTGATTTTGGCTCTTTTCATACATACATAGTAAAGCTTTTTTTTTAGACTGTTTTTAACTGCTTGTGAATTTACTATTCCTCTCTGTGTCTCTGTCCTCTGAGAATATGGACTGCAAAACGAATCAAGCCAAACCGAGCGTGTCAAACCATCTCCTCCGGTTCTCCACACATTGCTAAGTTTAAAAATTCTGTTGTTCTTACCAAGTCTGAGTTTAAATATTGTGTTCGATCACACTGTTTGTGTGTGTGTCTGTAAGCATGTGTGGCTGTCTGCATGTCAGCGAGAGAGGAGGAGAGAGACGTGAGCAGTGGAGTCAGTGTGTGTGTATGTATGTGTGTGTGTGTGTGTGTGTGTGTGTGTGTGTGTGTGTGTGTGTGTGTGTGTGTGTGTGTGTGTGTGTGTGTGTGTGTGTGTGTGTGTGTGTGTGTCTGTTTGTGTGTGTAAACATACAGAAGCTACACAATTCTTTTATAGTTATCAACCGCTTATAGTGATGAATTTGGCAAACTTGATCACTATAAGTCGTTTCCACTGTACTATAATTCTCTATGCAGGAATAACCCTATAGGCAAAATAATACTTGAAAAGCAGTGAACTGTGGGCAACAGCACTTGTATTTGTAGCTATGCCTATGATTTTGTCACCATGAAAGCTGCAGCATGCACATGAGAGAATAAAAACAGGTTGGCACACCTTCCTTGTCATTGAGTAAAATCGGAGTAATGAACATACTGTCGCACATAGTGCCTTGATTAATAAAATAGGATATATGATAAATTTTTTTAAGTAAAAGGATAGGTATACGACACAAGTGTATGGCTGCGTGTGCAGACTGGTGAGATTGTCATCTAAACAAATTCCTCTGACAGACAAAGCTATGCAAAATTACCACACATACCACACAAATTTACAACTACACTTCTAGCTCCCACACTCGCTGACCGTTATGTTACAGTTTATTGTTTGCAACTATCACACTCACTCTGCTCAGGTTAAGTTGCTGATGTGAAAGGCATTTGTGTGTGTCTGTGTGTCCTTGAGTCCATGTTTTATCACCTGCATTTTAAAATAACTCCACAGCTGTCCAACCTTGAGAGTAAGGCCAATGGCGTTACCCCACTACTTACTCGATCTGAATGTGATAGTACACAACTCACTGTTGCGTTGTGTGTGTATGTTAGTGGACACATAGCCCTTGACCTTTGCCAATGACATACTCTCCCTCTTCATCAGATCTTTATCAATCTATTTTCTCCCTGCAGCTATACAACTTGATGTATGGAGTTTAGGCATTGTATCAGTGTGTGGTTTATGTGTGTGTGTGTGTGTTCTCAAAGTGTGTCTAGTGTGCAATTAAACACAGAGAGACTCAAAGTACACATACTGTCTGGTAACTTATGTAGAAAAACCACCCGAAGCGAATAAACAACAGAAGGAAGGAGGTCAATAGTAATTTCCTCCCACGCATTAATCTTTACTGACCTGACTAGAAGAAGCCCAAACCTGATTACAGAACAGGACCTCCAACACCAAAGGTACGAAGACACTCATGAACAGAGATAGTGTACCACGGACAAGACAAAGGCATCAATCTAAGCTCAGAAATGTTTTTTCTTTCAATAAAGCTTTGTCTCCCTGATTGCCAGCACCACTGTGTTGTCATCTAAAATCATTTGCACCCCCTGCGGATCACAACCATGTGTAAACACACAGGAAAAGTTATTAGCCGTCGTGTCACTGCGCACACGCGAGCACATCCCTTTTGTGCTTTTGGCTGGCATTGAACCAGGGCGCAGCAGGCGACCCCGTCTTCCCTTCAAAGTGACGGTTGTCAGCGGTGTCTTCAATAAGAGGACCATTATGTTAGCTCAACGGGACCAAAAAGGTCAACGCAATCACTGCCCGTAGACGGAAAAGAGTGAGCAACCTCAAAATAGATAGCAGCTTGGTCATGACTTGTAATTTTAAAGGACGGTGTTGCAGGGTAAGTGTTTCATTGGAGAAAAAATATGAGGTTGTGTGATGATAGATCTGCTGTCACTGTTTTAATGAGAAAAATGTCAGGATTAATAAATAGCTAGATTTCAAATGTGAATGTGTAAAAATCAATGGTGTGAAGTCCACTGGATGCAATCTAGAGCATGTGATCTTTTGAGAGTCACTTAAAATTCCTGGAAATGAAATACTTGCTGCTAGCAGTATCTCGTGGAGTCAACAATGGATTCTAATAAGCTATTATCAATAAAACAAGCATAGATAAAATAACGTCCACCCACTGTCTGCTCCTCGGGCTGAGATTCCACCAAATCCACCAAATGTTTTCATCTGGTAGTTGCAGTTGTTTTTCAGGGTGTGTTCCACTGATTGCACGTACAGTACACTGCTCTAGTGGAGGATGCAATTCATAGTATCTCTAATACCAATATGTTTGGGAAGGGCTAAAATGATTGAGGACTGAGGGCTTATTGGTCCATCAACTCTATCCTACATCTACTCCTCACCGAAATCAATCCAAAAGCTGATTGATTAAAATCGGTTTAAACATTGTTTGGTACAAGACTAAAAAAATCAAGCCAGCTTAATTTAATTTACTTAACTTTTCCACTATTGCAGGAACACATGCCTGTGTGTAATTTGAAGTTATGGTGAAAGATTTACAGTAAAATAAATTATAAATATATTGTTTTTCAGCAACTTGGTATCAAAAGTATTCCATCAAACCTAAAATGAGCACTGGCTTAAGGCGATTCCGTAGTTTTTAAGACGTATAACTGTGCTTAAAGAGCATTGAGATTGTCATCGGAACATATTCCTTTAGCAAAGAAATCAATGGTAATTCACGAATATACCAAAGACGACAAAATAAAAAACAAGATGTTGTTAAAAGATTGACTGTGCTGCTTTTTGTGTTGGCAACATAGACAACTGACGATTCTCTGGGTAAACATTAGTAAATCAGACCGGACAAGTGACAGAATGGCTGCAGGGGGGGAAGAGGCCAAAGCAACCCACAGTACTGTGTATCACAATTTCACCATAATGCTGGTTGTCCGGTCATAGATCACTGCTGCTTTTCTGTCCTAATACATAATTAATCACATTCAGCCTAGTCCTAGGTTATCCTAGTTTAAAAACGTATTACATGAGCGGCTTTGAAGAACTAATAGAACTGTTAGGAGGCTATATAATGCAAATGACAACGTGGTGACAACACTTTTATCTCTGTGTATGTAGTCCTGCTGTCCTCAACACCAGCACTTAGAGGAAGGAAGAGAGTAGAACATGAGGTTACAAGCACACCATGATTTTAACTCAATGGGAGTTTTCCAGCTTCACACTGTCAATATGTGCCTGCCAACACAGACTATCACGCTGCCAAGTGACCCATTCAAATTTAGACAAAATCCAGGTTTTCCACTTGGAGACAGAATACAATGGATCTCTTTAAAACAATGAGAAGCATGTGATGACCTAGTCTGCCAACAGCCAGCTGGTTGTGAAGCCAGGCTGTGTGGGGAAGCCTCCAATAACTGACTTTAGACTCTGTCCTCAGCTATACCTGTAGATTATATCATGTATATATATTCATGTAATGTGCTCATAAAACATGCCCAAATATCAACAATCAATTTTAAGGAAAAAAAATGTATTGCCAAAAAATACTTGATAAGACAAGAACAAATACAGGACCACTTGTGGTTTGAAGCTGATGTAAAGCCATATTTTTGAGAGAAACCTATTAGGATCAGTGCAGTCGCGTGTCCCAGCCTTCAGGCCTGAACAAATATGACCTTGTTTTCATATTTAGCTTCCTTTCATATTTCAAAACCAGCCTTTACTAAAGTCAAAAATTTGCAACGCACGAAATTAGATGCATGACGAAGCAGGCACATGTTGTGGCAACAGGGAAAACTAGATCCAGAATTCTGTTTTTTATTCTCGTCATGGCTCAACAGCACAAAGAAGGTAGACACAAGAGGGTGTGTGAGAATTATTGCTGTCAATGACATAAATTCTAAAAGAAAAAAAAATACTTAGGTCCTACTCAGAAGCCCGTCCCTTCTGCATCTCTCCCAGGCAGGCTGGTTTCTTGTGTGCATGTGTTATTTCTGACTTTTCTATCAAGCTGAGTGCCAGCTTTAAAGAAGGTATATTATGCTCACATTCAGGTTCATAATGTTACATTGGGTTATTCCTTTAAAAGGTTTATATGCTCCAATGTTCAGAAAACACATAACTCTCCTCATACTCTCTGTTCCTGGAGGTCCGTGAACTCTGTCTGAAACACGATTGGTCATCTGCTCCAAGCATATTTGCTCAGCTTAAACTCTGCTCTTGCTTTACCTGGCTTTGTTAATGATTAGATGCTAGACATGCATGATGGAAATGTGGAGCACAAGCAGTGTTTTCTGTAACTTTGCAGATCACATTATAAATAACATACTGGAGGACAGGGAAAAACTGAAAAAGCATCTTATGTCTCCTTTAAGATGCTGGAACCAAGGCTGCAAAAACTAATCGATTTAATCGATTACAAAAATAGTTGGCAACTAATTAAGTAATTGATTAGTCGGGTGTGATATAATACTGGGCACACACTGAGCAGCATATTCTGAGGTTGGGGCTGTAAACCAACCAATCCCATGCCTTGCGTAGCTCACATGATGTCTCCTCTCTACGGTTAAGGTTTGAAAAAGGGGTGGAGACTAATGCCGCTACGAACACAATTACGTCTTCCAAGAAGACTGTTTGCTGCAAACTGTATAAAGCTGATTTCAATATGAATTTGTGTGTGTCTGTGTGTGTGTGTGTGTGTGTGCGCGTGCGTGCATGTTTGTGTGTGTGAGTGTGAAAAAACAGGTAACAGCTTGTGTGCTGGCCCGATCAATGGCCATAATAGAATATTTGGACTTGGGGTCATTCACCACAGAGTCTCCTTGCTCTAACATGTATGTGGTGACGCTAAAGAGCATCAGGGAGTAATTCATCCTTCTGCGATTGAGTTCAGGTGAGGAATGGCTTATGTGTACACTCATTCATATATGTAGCACCGGCAGCATACAGTCGGTGTGAACATACTTTGGTGCATGTGTGCTTTTGTGCAACGTAGTAGGCAGAGCTGAGTACCGTTATTGATCCAAGCTGATTCCAAAGGCTCCCCCATCAATCAGCAAAATGTCTCCAGCTAACTACTGAGTCCGAGCCCAGCTCTTACTTCCTAGCATAAGGGCATTATTTCAATAAGCTGCAGATGCGGGCTCACAGGATCTGTCAAAATGTCTACAACGATTTTTATCACCTCATACTTCACAACAATTACACAGGAGGAGCTATGCGGACTGAGGGCGCATGCTCAAAGGCTCTCGGACTTTCTCTTTTCTCGCCTTCTTCGCTCTCTCGATCATAAGTCATTCAGTGTCTTAAAAATAATTAATAAGTATGAATATCAAAATTAAAGGAAAACGAGAGCTGATTATGTGTCACTTGATCGCAAATTGCCTGTTATAGTTTTTCCCCTAACAGGTTGAAACATCTTAAAACCCAGAATGCACACTCTAAGTGTTTCAAGAACACTGATTTGCATTGGAAATAAGCCAAATTAACTCATTTCAATTGGACTCCACTACCTGACCTGAGAAGATGGATTTTTATCTGAGCTCCCTCTCTCTGTCATCCTCGATCAATTGTGAATGACAGCAACAATCATTGCAGCCACAACGCAAACATTGCTCACTCTCAGGCTATTGTCTACTCAGTGCATGTTCGCACTTTAACATCCCCCTACACACACACACACACACACACAGAGGGGAAACCTAAAAGAGTAGTAACCATGGTGATATTGTACACTAGCCATTGTGTCCACTTACACATACTGCATATATAAAAAATACCCACAGCCTATATGCTAAAACTTAACAAACACGTACAGTAAGTGCACATAAACACATACCTACCCGTAACCTTGGCATTGCCACTCTCCCTCAATTTGAAGGTGGGAGGGCAACCACCACCAAAACACACTCGGCCACTGGGGGAGTCTGAGGAGCTGGGTGACTCAGACATTAGCAAACTCTCCTGAGCATGTTCATATATTCAACTGGAAGATGACATGAGCACTATGTTACTAAGGAGATGAAGCTGTTATCTACTGGAAACACAGCAACTGCAGTGTTTTAGGGCGTCGAGCAGGAAAGGCATCTAAATCCCATTAAGAAATAAAGTTTATCTTTGAACTGCGTCACAATCAGGCCAAATAAAAGCAGTGCCAACATGCACGGTTTCCTGTGTTAAACTTAAATCACAGTCACGTGACTGACTTCTGTTATAGGACCTAGCTTGCCAACAGGATCACAGCAAAGGAGATTAAAAGGATAGATAGATTTATGGTAAATGTTTATTTATGTGAATTTATGTTCAATTCCAGTTAAAGTGTAAGAGATAGCATTTTGTACACTGCTAAAACTCCCTCAGTTGAATAAGATACTGATCAGTATTGTTTGAGATTTTTCATCAAAACAGACCAACACAACAATGCACTGACAGCATGGCAACACAGGAAAGAAATTCTAGATTCAGGAAACTTTTAACGGCTTTTTCTGTTCAACATTTTAAATAACTGCAGGCATGATCAATATTCATATCATCAGATATACATGCACACACCTTGCACAATTCAAATGGAAGTTCATATAAACAAAGGAGCGTACATACTCTTTATACTGAGTGTCACCAAACCTCAGCTTATTGGAGCCTGTAGAAATATAACACGGTTGATGATATCCCTGCTTACCACAAACACTGTAACCTATTTTACCATGACAGTGCCGCCTCAGGGTTGTGACACAATGTCAAGTGTTTATGAGAAAAAACATTATTTTCACATGGTTTTGAGTGTTGTCCATTCTGAACATTTACAGGTGTATTAAAGGCAACAGTTGTAGTAAAAGACGTCACTGAGAGCTTGTGTAAAATATAACCTCTTAAATTTGATAGAGGCAACACATTTATAATATTATCTTATCAAAACATGTGGCTGAACCTGTGAAGAATACAGCCTGTGGGTCACCAGTGTGACAGGAAAAATACCACATTCTCTACATTTCTCTCCCCTGCTCATACGCAGAGAACAAAATCCCCCCTGAATGAGAGGGGAAGACCCCCTTCAAAGGGGGTTAAATACACTCCAGCCTGGTCCCCAGCCTTTCCCTGTCTGTTTCTATCACATCATGGTACTTGCACACACACAGATGCACCCTAAAAAAACACAACTCCTTGGTACACTAGACATTTATATGCATTCATTCAAAAATTATGGCCTCTTTTGACAGGGGGGGGACACCAACAACAACAACAACAACAACAACAACATCATCATCAGCCGCGCACTGCAATGGCACATAATGATGGATGACACATTTTAACTTGCTCCCACTACTAAGGACAAAATTTCCAACGTATGAATGCTGTCATCTTGCTGTGATGACAGCTTTCGGAGCCAAAGTCTGTGCAAAATCGGGGGAATGACACCCCACTGTTATTGCAAGTCAGTGTCAGCTGTCAATCATAACATTTCACCCAATTTTAATAGCATAAAATAACAAATCAAAACCAAATATACAATAAAAATTAGCAGTTGTATATAAATTAATGCGGTAAGATCTACCTGGAATTACAGCGATTTGGCAACTTATGGTTTATGATTTATATTGCAGCCAGCCACCAGGGGCGATCAAGACACTTTTTTAACCTCTTTTGAGTCAAATTTTGGGTAGCTGTCATGTCGTCCATCTTTATTTACAGTTGAAGATACCAACCCATTCACTACCATGTAGGATATAGGGTTTATGATCTTAACTGAAGCCAGCCACTAAGGGCCGATTAAGGAGACAGTGTTTATGACCGATACTGTAGCCACCCACCAGGGAGCGATCGATGAGAATAGGTTTATTATTACCTATATTGCAGGCAGCTACCAGGGGGCGATGGAGACACTTTTGGCTTCAATGTTTATAAACAGTCTATGCCAGAGCAACACAGCTTGAAAATGTCTAACTACTTAGCTTGTTAGTATCCTTCGTCCACTTTATGGACAAAATAAAACTCTAACATTGAACAAACAGGTAATAGCCTTATCCCACTGTGCTATTTTCCATACAATGCTCATTTTCACATATCCAGCTGTGCATTTATTTACAGTATTATCATACTTTATGTATGGATTTTGTTTTCTACGGTCATCTTCTTAAACGTGTAACTAATGTAGGCAAAAAAGCTAAAGCAGCTTTGGTACTCATAACCAAGTTTGTGTTGACGTTTTGGTTATTACAGCATTGACAAAATATCAACAGAAGAAGTTCATTCTTTCCTTTAAAAGTCATGTGTACATGTTGGCATTAATAAGTAATTTTGATAGCTCGCGCGTATTTGAGAATAAGTAGCGATAACGTGACAGTTTGGTCGGTGAACAGAAACTTGGACGGAGTTGGAAGTGAACAGGCGGAACTTCCAGCTGCGTTTACGGCTCTGTGTGTTTCCAGTAAACCCGGTCTGAAGATTACGATACACACACAGGTGAAAGAGAAACACGTTCGCCTACCTGCAGGACACCGTGATTTCAACTTTGGTGGCAGGGATAGACGCGTTGAGCGGGTCGAAGTCACCTATCGACGCCATGTTTATGAAACTGTTGTTCATCCTGTCAAAAAAAAAGGAAAACAATGCTTCTCCTCCGGTTTTTCTCCCCCTGTGCAGTCCAGCGGCTTTATACGAGCGACGAAAAAGAAGGAGGAGGAGGAAGAGGAGGGGGAAGTGTGTGTGCGCCTCCCCGACGAGAAATGGAGCAAAGGTGCCAGAGAGAGAGAGATAGAGAGAAATGTGAGCGCGAGAGAGAGAGAGAGAGAGAGAAAGAGAGATGTGATGTCATTTATCTTTCTCCTCCTCTATGAGTGTGTGTTTGTATGTGTGTGTGTGTGTGTGTGTCTCTCTCTCTCTTCCTTCCCATCTCGCCCCCCCCCCTCTTTCTGTCAGTGTAAATTCACTTCAGCTGACTTCTGTTTATTTAATTTACGCTCACATTTACTGGCATGGAAGTGGCGACAATGAAACAATAATCAACAGAAAATGGAATACATTTCAGCATGTGTGTGTGTGTGTGTGTGTGTGTGTGTGTGTCACGCGTTTCCTCTCCCCTCAATACCCCCATTCACATCAGTTCATTTCAGTGTGATTCAGTTCATTTCAGTGTGATTCAGTTCAGTCCAGTGTGAGGCATTGGCATGAAACACCTCCTTTGCTCCCTCTTGCATGGCCGGATTAACCTGTTTGGAGGTCCCCGGGAGGCAAAAACAAACCGTTGGGCCCCCTGATGATGTCATGGGGTTTATTAAATCTAGCGAGTAATGTACTATTTTTAGCAGAAAGCCCGTCTTACAAGCTGTGTCTCATTTAGGAGCTGCGTCCTTCGTGGGGCGAGTAGACCGAGGAGGCTGAACCGAAACGAGTCTGTTAGAGAGGCTTTCTGTCATGGGTATCACCACCTCGTCCCGCTCTTATCAATGTCGCCTAGCTAATTATTTTTTATTTTAGCATGTGAATTGACAGCTGTTAGGTTGAGGTGAAGAGTGATACTCAAGCATCAGACGACCCTGTGCTACCTGTTTTAAAAAGCAGATTGACAATGAAGCGCAATGAATCCTTGGAGAGGTTGGGGCACGGAAGGATCCACCCATTGAAGCCTGGGATGGACGGACGATTTGTCGGACACATTTGGAGAAGCCTTCTAAATGGGACGGCCATGTTGCGCCGCGGGGACGCAATCAACCTTCAAATGCAGCCCGAAAAAGGATGCATGAATTGAGAAACAGCGTCAGAATGTGGGTTTGAAATTTATGGTCAAGAGTCCAAGTGAAGAACAACGCTGATTTGCATTCTGGTAAACGTAACCTGTAGTGTTTTATGTAATTGCCCTCTAAAAGTCTGCTGTGATTATTAACATTCTTTTTTATCTGTCTCTTGTTATCTCTGTATTGTGCTTAAGTCAGTCTCTCTATAAAATACCAAAAGAACATGTGTATATATGGATACATACACTGTTTCTGTAGTCTCAGTCGCCAGTGAGTGATTACTCTATTGATATTATTTTTTGAGTTTGTGTATATACACTCATAATTCCCTCACACTTTCTTCCCTCTCTTTTTCTCCCTCTCTCTCTCTCTCTCTCTCTCTCTCTCTCTGAGCGATGAGGATAAGCATCTGATTTAATTAACTGAAAGGAAGACCCTCCGCAGGCAGAGAATAGGATGACAGCATGACTAATGTAAAGGGATAAGGAGAGTCACAGTATAAGGACATTGTGAGTTTGTGTGCGTGTCCCCAAAAGAGACCTAAAGAATATCAAAAATGTTGTGTTTGTTAGAGCTCGTATAAAAAGCTTCTTTATTTGTGTTCTTAAACTGCATATCTGTTTGCGCTCAAGTATCCCTATACATAGATACAAAAAAGGGTTAGTGTTTGTCCTTCCTTCTCTTTATAAGCAGATGCTGCAAATGCGAATCTGCAAAATCTGTAGTTAAGGGACAAAGCTTTAACAGTGGCAGAGAGAGCTTAATCCACTGCACATTAAGAAAATACATGCAAATAGACAAAAACACTGCAAATTAGGAAAACATCTTTATCAATTTGATGACACGTTCACTGCAACACATGCGCTGCAAATACAAAAAACAATGTTTACAAGGGACCCAAAAAAGTGATGAAACTGGCTGTAGTTCAATGCTTTGTGATTTTATTTAAGTCAGCAGACTTAAATAAAATCACTCCTCAGTGGGGATTGAACTTCACAAAGCACTGAACCACAGCCAAGTTAATCACTTTTAAGGTCCCCTGGAAACATTTATGCTGTCTATTTGCAGCGCATGTCTTGTGAAATTTATGAAGTTTTTTTTTAAAAAGCACTGAACCACAGCCAAGTTAATCACTTTTAAGGTCCCCTGGAAACATTTATGCTGTCTATTTGCAGCGCATGTATGAATGTATGAAATTTATGAAGTTTTTTTTTAATTTGCATGTGTTTTCTTAATTTGCAGTACGTTGAGCTCTATTGGCCAACACAGGCTTTGGTTGCTCGCAGGTAAATAACCCAAATGCAAAGAGCAAAAGAGGCAGAACACTGTCTGCTTTTCATCTATCTCCATTCATATGACAGCTATTAATAGAAAATGTTGCCTGGACCTAACCTTTGTGATTAAACAAACAAAGTCGGACTGTAAACGGAAGTTTTGGCCCAGATATCCTATCTACATCAGAAGCCCCAAAATATAGGTCTTTGCCCCAGAGGGAAATTTGTTGTAAGGTGATAGTCAATGGGCTCTGAAATTGGATCTTTCCTTTAGTTTTTGCTAATCTCCACCTCTGCATGTTTCTCCCTTCACCAATACATATAAAGTCAAAGTAATTCAGTGGATGAAATAAACAAGTGCAACCTTCTAATTTCATGCTAAATTGCTTTCACTGGCATGTTCAAAACTATTATTCTACCCTGTGTGTTTGGCTTCATAACTCAGATACGCTGAGAGGGTACTAGGTGGTTCTCTGCAGACACGTTCTAAGAGCAAATAGCAGTATCACAGCTCATCAGTTCTGGTCATAAAGCAGCCGCGCTGGTATTTTTAACTGGAGGATGCACTTTTGCGGATGCAGGGGTGATGAATATTGACCTTGCTCCTCCCTCGCCTCATTGCTGCTCAGAAAAAACGCTTTAACTACCATTTGGCTTTCTCAACCTGTCCCCCCTTAACCCCACACACACACCATATCTCTTCTCTCTTCCTTTGATTTTTTTCTAACTAAGCCATGACTTCCCCCACGATTTCTTCCCCGGGTTTGTTTACATGTAGCTGTCAAAGACATAAAATGCAAATATAATGTGTTTCTTTCACAACGTAGGTTGAGGCGAATATATCTTGCAAATGTTAGACTTTGCCGCTGATTATGCTCATATTTATTTCATGATTTAATCCTCAGCCAAATAAACAATGATTCTCAAAAGCACTACCTAATGACCAAATGATAATGAGAAAATGATACTGAGGAGATGCTGTGAACCATCAGCATACCATTATGCGTACAACAAATAGTGACACACTCAAAGTCCGAAAAATGTGTCTCTCCCACTTATCTCAAAAAAATTCTGTGACCATTCATTATAATAGGGGAATTGAGATTAAATCAATACCACAACTGCAACTGCTATTTGAATAACCCTACCCTTAGCCAAAACCTAATCTTAACCAAAAATCAGCTTTTTCACACATACACAAAGTCTGTTGTCTGAGACGTCATTATTGATTCATGGTGAAACTTGATCATCAGGGTTGTTCACTATATATGTACCGGTAATGTGGACATCACTTGATTCTCCCCAGCAGCAAAGATGGAAGGCAAGATATAGTGATAAAGAATAAAACTCTTTTCAAGGAACGTAAAACATTACAATAATTGGCGACAACTTGTAGGCATCCTGACCCCAAGGTTTGGAACTACTGCATTAAAGAAGCAATAGTGGAAAGTTAGCAAATAATAGGCTCTCACATTATATACATTAGTGCCTTATGTATGAATCATATTGGCGTAGTTACAGCGAGGATTCATCACACTGCTCAGAATGAGAAATAATAATTTCCCGGTCAAACCCAGGAGAGCGAACAAATAAGTTATGCCGAGTAAATTGGGTTGAAAGATGCAGTGTGGGAGTACGTGATGTCATTGCAGAGCACTTATTCGAACACAATAAAGTACAACAGAGGAGAAGTTGAACACAGAGCACGAGGCGGTGTGATGCCGCCCTGAGTCGATACTCCACTCCTGCGAGGCCAATTAACACTCTACTGCTCTCAGTGCCGCCGAACATTAAATATTGATCCTTCCATCACTGTTCACATTAACTTGTATCTTCAGGGGGATTTCTAACTCCCTTCTTTTTTTTCTCCACCTCTCACAATGTCTTTGCGCTGTGGAGTTGATCAAAGGACACAAATATTCCTGCCTGCAGGTACATTGAGCTGTGGAATAAAGTATGTTTGCAGATAAATGATGGTTTAGTGAGGGCAGATGGGATCAATAGCTTATGTAAATTGTGGTGATGGATTGTGGTCTTAAGTAAGGGTCTTTATTCCCCCTTTAACAGACAGAAATGCTATAATAATTGTAGAGCAACGATTACTTTTATAGTTTTTTTTATCACAAAGCACTTTATTGCATATTTATAATATTCATAAGGGTTTCTACCATCTCAATATGATCAAGCTGCTTCATTCGATGTTTAGTCATTTATGGGCTGGGTTGTGGATACCGACTGGAATTTAATTAACAAAGTTTAAGGGAATTAATCAAAAGTAGAAGTCGACCTTAAATAAATGCCATAAGAAACTCAATAGAAACGACTACAAACTTTGCCAGAATCTCAATATACAAGATGATGATTTATCCAGTAGCACATCACGTGCTATTAAACATTACTACCACCATGTGGTCATAAGCCATTAATACATGAAGAGAACGAAGAGAAGACTTAACGCTTGTAAAACCGGTTTATTTTAAAATCTATTTTCACACTGCAGCTGATATTTCAAAAAAACAGATTAGATTGAAACAGAATTGTATTTACACACAAGCCAAGATTTACAAATTTCAAAATATGACAACTGCAATTCGAAGGATCATTCATTTTCATCATGAATTAAGAATACTTGCAACCCATTGGTTCTCACTGGGATAATTACTGTAGCACATTTCTACAGTCCTACAATTTAGGATTTACGACAGGCACTGGATAATTCACTTCAGATTATGGAGAAGCCCATCCGATTATTTATGTGATGTCTACGATGCTTTGATACAAGAGGCATTGGATGGGAATGAGATCTCTGAATGACGAGGAAGACACAACAGCAAGAAGCAAAAATCAATAATCAATGACAAAAAAATAAATAAATAGTAGAGCTTCTTTTTTTTTAACACTCAAGTTGAAAGACGGATGATATGAGCTGCTCAGCTGTTAAGAGACACAAGGACAGCAGAGGTGAGCAGCCGGTGTACACGGACAGACCTTATCACATCATTTGGATTGAAACACACACACAAAAACACACACCTTTCACGGACAGATGCTTTCACAAAATACAAATATCATACTCCATGACATTTAGGAGTTACAAGGTGCTTGGTTAAAGCAATGTGAATGATTTACATTCACATTATTCAGATTTTTTACAGCTGCTCGTCAATCTACGTGATATATGAATCCAGGCAACATCTAAAAGCACTTGCTGCCATGGCTGTACTTCAGTTTTGAGAACTTAAAAATTCAGCAGGTAATCTTTATATTTGAAGAATCAAAACCCAAGAGGTGAGAGAATATTGGCTCATGACACAGCTCCGAGATGCCAGAGGGGAGTGAGCAGACGGGAGAGCACGGGAAAAGTAAACCCTGCTTAAACACACAAAAAGGTACAAAAACTGTGTGTGCATCAACCAGAGAATACTGAGGACAGAAACCCAGCCGACCGATGACAACACATGGCTGACAAGGAGGAAAACAGTGTTTACCTCTGAGCTACGAAAAGCTGGGGAAAACATTTGAATCTGGATTGAGCAGCAACTATCTGCGTTTTAACGATAAGAGAATTTGCAGATAAAAAGCGGGGGTTGACTTGGAAGAGGTTTTCCTCAGAAAAGCCCAGACAGATATTCCAGTCTAGTCACTGCTTGGAAGCATGTAGGGATTTTGCTTGACCGTAATACATATTTTTATAGCCACCCCGTCAGTCAGCAGGGTAACACAATGACTTTTATATTGACACTAATAAGCTGATTATTGACCTTATTCTGAATTAGACATTTTTCTGATTATGACGTTTACATAAATAACGAATTGAATATTCCATTAATATAATTGCTCATGTTACAGAGCACAGTCTGATTATGACTCATGTGTACATTATGTCCACTACATCACGCATCTGACATTCCTGCCATTACTTTAAAACCTCTGCCAATATAAGTGTAATGCACTATGCAACCAATACCAAATACTATAAAGCTTAAACTTTTCCTCATTTTCAAAACTTTTAACCCAGGATATGCTTCATCAAGCAGCTTGTACCTACTATATGAGGGTGTCACAAATTATTAAATGTGAAAACTCCAATAGGATGTTTTCCAGCGATAAAAACGTATATATGTCTTTATCATGCGACCAGTCAGAATACTTGTCCTAATCCGGTTATTGCTTAAACCCAGTATGACCTTGAAGGTAATTAAGAAATGCTGTTTACATAGTAGTCTCATTCCACTTTTACACCAAAACTAGTGGGGGTATGCAGGTATTTAAACGCAGGTAAACCAACTATATAATGTGACTGACTCCTTTTCTGTTGCCAGTTTGAAGAATTTTGCTTTTGTCCTTGGTGACAGCGAATACACACACAAATAGACACCTGAAACACAGGACAGACTCACACTGCTGGTGAAGAGATGATTCAAAAGCTTTTTCCAGCAGTCGCGTTTTTTTATGTGCAACAATTGGCGCAAGGTTTGTCAGAATAGACTGGATCCATGTTGTGTTGCGCTGAACTGAGAAAAGGAATGTTGAAAGCAGAGGACAGGCTCCTGGATCAATTAGGAAGGCTCCAAAAAAATCGATAAATTGGTTTTCATTATCCTGTGTCACAATTATGAAAGGTGCAGCGCGGCTGCCCTGTGTTACTCAGAGCTCTATCTTGACCTGAAAAAAATCACTTCCTTGACCCACTTTGGGCTCCAATCCACAGTTTGCAGGCTGGATTTTGAAGGTTGGGAGGCCAGCGGACATTACCCGCATGCAGGGCCACGTCTTGATTATCAGGAAGCAGATGTCAGTGGACTCCTTCCTCCAGAGATCCTTTAGCTTCCCAAATTTTCACTGTGTGGTCACTGTCACAAAAACAAAACAACGAACACCAAGTCATGAAAATCCTTGCTATCTTCAAAATGTTATTTATTTACAAGATTGAGGGTGTTTTGCTCGAGCCACAGCCCAGTATCATGACAGACCTGAGAGTCATAAAGAAAGAGACAAGCATAACATTTCATATGAGCAAATGCTTTGTGACTCACTCGGAGGCAGTAAACAGTTGGCTGCTGTTGGTGGCCAGGCCATTAATGGGACTGTCGTGTCCCCGGACCTCGCCGAGGGGTGCTAATGTGTTGGCGTGCCAGAGGCGCAGGAGCCCTCCCCTGCATCCGCTGAGCAGCACCGGGGAGCCTGGCACCACGCCCAGAGCGCTAACCCAGTCTGCCTGAGCGCTGGCTGACTGCTGGAGGAAATAGCAGAGCCCAGTTATTCAGAGGACATTTGGCTTTTTGTTTCTTTAGAAATCTGAATATATAAAAAGCTTTAAATCTGGGGACATTAAGCGAGGAGATCCCTGAGGTTATATCAGTTTACCTGTAGCAGCTGTTTACTTGCTAAGTCCCACTTTTTGATGTAATAGTCCCTGGAGCCGCTGTAGAAGACATCTCTGTGCACGGCTAAGGACTCCACGCCATCCTGATGAGTGGGCTCAAACGTGTGGCTGGAGCTGATGCTGCCCTGAGCCCCTTCTGCCACCTCAAACATCTGGAGGAAGAGGCACATGTGCCCTCTATGCATTAGCTGTTTTCAGAAATGAACTCAAGAAAATGTCCAGAGGATTGGATCTGGCCATTTTACTGAGTTTGCCTTTCAAATATGAAGAACGCAGCAGGAGATTTTCCGCAAGACATGTAAAGAACAACAGGCGAAGCATGCAGGAGGCAGAACATAAGGTATACATTTCGCTGCGGAAATCACAATGTTTTTGCTTAGGGCACACTGACACCGGCGCAGGCTGTTATCACATCTTTATCTACAGTTCCTCTTTTTCATACTGAGATTTTTGTATTCTTCCACTTTTACGTGCGTTGCATGTTAAAAAACATTATCAACCGACCCAATAGCCTTCTGTGAATTAGCTGCTATACAAAAATGTTACTGCATAATTAAGAGTGGGTGTTAATTTCAGAGGAGCAGACACAAGAGGACAGTCAATTCATCCACACACATAATAGACAAGACTAAACTTCAAGTCTAAAAATCGGTTTGAAGTTGAGAAAATACTATGAAATGAAAATATGTCCAATCAGAAAATGCCTTCTAAAGGATGTATAAGGTTAACTGACCATCCCTTGCATTATGACTGTTCACCAGTGTGAAAACCAAACTTCTTGCTATTAGTTTAACATACAGGCAATCTAACACTAATTCCTGATGGCAGCAGTTGAAAGTCATAGACGACAAGTATGGAGTCACTGATAATCTTATATGACTTTTTAAGGACTGGTTTGAGCTTAGGTTCCAGCACCTCGATTCTCGAGAGATAAAAACCTTTACATGTCACTATACGTGATTGCTGCTGTGTATGTCTCTTACTTTAACATGATGGTCTTTGGATCCAGTGAGCACAACATCCTGTCCATTACCCAACTTATCAACAGTCAGACACATGACAGGTCCCAAATGTCCAGTCAGCTTCCCTGTGGAAACAAACCTGAAGAAAGAGAGCGGGGAAGATGAGATTACTTTTGTCTGTATCTCAGAAATGGTTTGCACAGCTGAAAATAATCTAATCTGTGTTTAGACGTACTTGCGGAGGTCCCACATGCGTACAGAGTTGCCTGCAGCAGCGTAAAGGAAGGAGCCGGACGGGTTGAGAGCGATCTGGTTGATCTGGCTCTCTCCTGGTGGGATGGTTAAACTCCTGACTGAGGAACAGGTGTCGCCTGGACCCACCTGGCCTGAGGACCTGACACACACGCACATGTACAACAGATCACCATGAGATGCACCACACTGTCTGAGCTGCGTGGATGTTACAAGTCGGGTTTGTGCTCTTACGTAAGCGTGCGAATACACTTGGCAGAATCCCGAATGTCCCAGACTTTGATGTAAGCAGTGGAAACAGTGAAGACGAGACTAGAGGAGTACCTGAAATATAACGACAAAACAAGTGTAAATAAATAATTATTAAAAGTAGATTTAAGTGCATTTAGTAACAGTAAATACTACGGGTTACTGCTATTTAGCTTGCTGTGTACTCATACTTGACTGAGACAACACTGCTGGGATGATCTGCAAGAGACATGATCTCCTGACCAGTCACCAAGTTCCAGACTTTACATGTCCGATCTGAAAATACACACACACGCACGCAAGCACAAATGTCAGAGTGGGTGGATTAGTTTGAGGAAACATTTAAAGGTTTTTTACCTTTGGATCCCGTGAAGAGCAGATCATCAGTAGCATCCACACACAGGACAGGCTTGGTGTGGCCCTCAGCTACGAACACACACTGAAGTTTGGCCCCCCGGCTGTTCTTAGAGGCCGTCATTGGGTTGATCACACCCCTACAATACACATGATACAATCGAAACTTAACATATTCAATTATTTTACATAAACCAAGGCATATTTAACTATGTATTTGAAGTTAACATTGAATGAAATCAAATAAAAAAATTAGCTGATACCTATGGCCTTCAAATATAGGCGACTCGTCCAACCTGCAAAAATAGTCAAAGTTAAAATCAGAGATCATTAGGAGATTAAACAACAGAAAAGTCTAATTTCATGTTTGCAACTGGGTGAGGCTGTTCTCTGTTTATGTTGTTAATGTTACTCTTACTATGACAATGCTGAGATGCAGTTTTTTTGTCAGGGATAATGCATTACATAAAAGCACAGAAGAAACTAATGGGAAATGTATTAGTTTTGAAAGTATTCCAAATGCAAAGCGAATGGAAGTTTCAAAAATCTTAATTGGGGTGACACTCTGAATCAGTATTAGAGTTTATCATGAGAGGGAAACAATCTGATAAAATGATTTGATAAAAAGCCACCGTCATTCCTTAATTTTGCTGTAAATACAGTTTATTGAATCTAACCCTACTTCATGCATTTTAAATGTGTTGATTCATGTATAAGGTTTGCAGGAACATGCTCCTCCACATATAAATAATTCCAATAAAAAAATGAACGATAATAATACTAGTACCTCTAAAAAACCGGACAGTATGGTGCTATGTAGGTGCAAAGCATTTGGTCACACTGAATGGAAGTAAATATTGAAATGATCTACTACATATCCCACTTCGAAGACTCATCTCAAACAATTTCCATGGCAAACCAGAGCTGTGACCACTTGACCACTAAACCACTAATTTAGACTTGAATGTAATGAGTGTACTGGTGTCTGACTCACATTCTCTATTTATTTATCTGCCAAGGAATGAGAAGTGTAAATCAACATTATTGACAAATAATTCAAATAAGTCAAATTTCAACCTAAAGGTGGCGATAGAGAGAAAGTCATTAGAAATTTACTGTGTGAGTATAATGAATAAGTGCGCCTTATTTAAAAGCGATCCATGTAGTAGTTGTCATGGTGTTTTAGTCCAAACAGATGCAGTGACTACCGCAGTGTCAGGCCTCATGCATGACTATAAAACAAAAAGCTTTTATGATGATTACTGATCATTTAAAATGACTTACAGTGTTTTGTAGTCACTGCCTTTGGGTTTGGTTTCTGCGGTGCTGACAGGAGGTGTGTGTGCAGGTGCTGGGATGTGTGTTGCTGTCAATCCTTTGTCTGGCATCTTCCTTCGGTTGAGGGGTGAGCGCTCCAGTTGCCTCCTCTCGGTCCCTGTGGGCGACCTGGACCCAGATCTACAGTAAAGGATAAAGGAATTTGCTCAAGGATACTTTGGCAGGGTAGAATTGCTGACTAAATGATAAAGTAGATACACCACATTTCAGAGTAGAGATCCTGAGCTATGGAATTTGTATGATGTGGAAAAATCCTTCCTTTAACACGTACATGCCAGCTGGCCTGGCAGACAGTGCAAATTGGGTTTGCTCGCGGTCAGGGGTTTGACCGCCCGCACGACCCTGCATGTCCGCCGGCCCTTCCAGACCCTCTGTAAGGGGCAGCAAGGGGGCCGAGAAGTCTCCGGTGGGAGATTCATGGGACAGATCCCCACTGCTGGCGTAAAGCAGCTCCATCTGCGTAGTGGTCCGCCTGCGAGCCTAAGGGGAGCAGGGGACGTTTGAGCTGACTCACAAGTTTATGGACCAGTTAGTAATTATTCCAAATCCTAAAAATAAACACTGTGGAATGGTAAAGAGGGAGTAAACTGTTTTACTGAAAATACATTCATCTTTACTCTCAAACCTGGAGAAACACTCCATACAGTACCTTATTCCTTGGTCTGGATTCACCACATAACTTCAACAGATCCGATGCAAGTGAGCTGCAACATAATCAGAATTTAAAACAAAACAAAACAGCCTCCTCAGCACCCCTACTTGATTTTAAGGCCCTTTAAATTAGTTACACATAATGTTCTGACTCTTCAGTATATTACAGATCTTTTATCCTGATATAACCCTAATCTAACTTTGAGATCATCTGGCAGGAGCATTTCAACCGTACCAGATTCTCGGCTACAGACTAAGGGGGACGGAGCATTTGAAATAAGAGCTCAGCGGCTCTGGGACACCTGTGGAAACACGACAGGTTGAGTCAGTAGATTAAATACATTTAATTTAATCGCACGCATTCACTGATTTTCCCTTATTCTATTTTCTATTATTGTAATGGACAGTCATGCTTAAATTTCTCTCACACATTTATTCTTTTGTGACATTTGAATAATGTATCTTTTAGAGACTGCTATATAAATAAAGATAAAATTATGAATTAATTCCAGTGGTTTGATCAGCTGTAATAATGGTGGGTCCTTTCTTGACGTTGAAGATGAAGTTTCGCTCCATTACATTTTTTAACCATGATGTTTTTCACTGCGAGAAAAAACTTTGTTCCTGTACTAAACCATTATGAATCCACAGAAATACTATACATAAAAGCCTAACAATACCATTTACTACTTTAATATAATGTGCCCTCTGTGGCTGGGCTGGGCGTAGACTCATCACTACTGCTGTCATCTCCATTTTCTGCACCTCAGGAAACGGAAACACACACACGGTTCAAGGTTTTGGCAATATACAGTAATACCACACAGCAGCTACAGTGCTGGAGTATTGCAGTTACAAAAAAAACAAGATGGCGCTGAACAAAATGCTAAACTTGAGGCTTCGCCAAGTTGACAGATGATATTGCCAGCTGTACTGAAGACCAAAGGTTATATCAAACATCCAGACCCTTTTCACACATTTGAAAATGGGTTTTTGGTCCCTCTGCAAGATGGCGACCATCCGGGGTGAGGTCTGGTTTTACACACAACTTTTATTTGACCGTTGTGAGTGCACTATTGGGGTATTTCAAACGTTGCCATATTTGTCTGTTGGAATGCACTGTTGCAATCAAAATGTGGAAGTACAGATCTGAGACACAGCATCTTTGATCTGCATAAATGGATAATGGAAAAAGCAGAAAAGAGACAGATAGCTACAAACACATGAACGTAGACACACAAACTGTCATGTACACACAACTTCAATGTTCACTTCTGCTGCAGTGTGGGTTTTCACTGCTTTTCAGTTTTAGTAACAACAGCTTGATTAAATGGGACTGACTAGGAGATGGGGTCACGGAGGAAGGGGACTTAACACAACACGCCATGCACGTCACTGAATTACAGCGTTACTTCTGCTTGGTTAGTTTAAAAAAGAAGAAGTTGGATGATGCACACCACAAGATTCCTTCATCTACTGAAGAAACACAATTGATATTTGGCTTCTAAATTAAAGTTGCTCAATTTTAGAATAATCAAATGTCAAATTGTCTTATTTCCCCACAACTTTATAATCAAGTGACATATTGTACAAATAGATTTTTTTCAGCTTTTTTTTGAAAGCAAGATGAAAATGGTTGAGTAAACTATATACATTTCTAAATACATCTATTTGGTTGCAGAATAACAACTAGCTCTTAGGCATATCCTACTAAAAACACCTAAATAATCTACGGTGAACAGTCAGTCAGAGTTGGTGGATGCTAAGAGCAAGTAAATATATTAACATATTAAAAGCAGTGTTGCAACAAAATTCATGAGTTTTATATGAATTTGAATGGCCAAAGAGTTTAGATGACTTATAGAGCTTTCGCACAACAGCACGGAGGAAACTCTGCTTCAAGACTATTAAAGAATACACTTCCAGCATCCTCGAGTGCACAATCTAAATATTTAAATTCGACCAACTGGCTCAGTTACGTACACTTTCTCTCTTCTCTCCTCTTGTGGGAGTAAATCCAGAGGAGAAATGTTGCGGTGTGCATTTGCTCTCTCTGAGACAAGTTTACGTCTCTTTGCATCTCGTACTCACCTGGCGACAGGTAGCCTAACTCTGAGTTCACAACAAACACAACAGAAGAAACAAGCAGAAACCAAATCAAAATCAAACCCAAAAGGATGAAAAAAAAAGGCAGGCATAGTCTTTATTTGAAAGGCTCAATGTGTTCATTCACAGACAAATTTAGAGTGTATCAGTGACAAAGTACGAAATCTCTGAAAGGAAACTGGAGCCCGTAAAATAAATTGTAGCCACATGATGAAAGAAAAGAGATGGAAAAGGTGATTGTGCTTGTAATGCAATCCAGTTTTGATGTGATCAGTGTTTCCCACCTTGCAGAGCACTGCCCAGCAGGGCGTCCAGTTCCGGGTTGATCTCAGCTTTCTCTTTCAACATGTGGAACAGCAGCTGGTTCTGGGTGGCGCTGTTGATCTCCGTCTGCTTCAGCCTACCCTCCATAACCTTCAGCTGGGAATCCTTCTGCGCTGCCTGCAGACCCTGACGATGCACAAACACACAGGGGACGGGGCAAAGTTATTTTTCACTGCTTCTACAACTTAAAAACATAATGAAGGCGCCACGTTCACCATTGTTGTTTTAATTACTTCCACTGCTTCCGTAGATCTGGGCCATTGAACCACATTTCCGCACCGGAGCAATTAGGTATCATCAGATCTTATCGTATCTAATCTAATTGAAACCTAATTCAGACAAGTCGTTCGATTTAAGGTCTCAGTGAACTCAAGCTTGAAGAAGTTGCTATGAGGAGAACGACAGATAAACATGTTGCCACGACAACCTGAGAATAAGCACTAGCAGTTATTTAAAAAATGAGTGTATCATAAATAATAATAAAAAAAAGCAGCACATCACGTTAGATTACTATGCTGGGGGGGGCAGGTGCAAAACTCACAATGACTCATAAAAGTTCAAAATAAGAGTAACAGAGACTTTACCTGTTGTCAGCACCCGAACACAGAGCCACATTATAACAGTAAGTCAGTGAGAGGGGTGGGTACCTTATTGATGGCCATCGTCAGGAAATGGTCCAGCAGGAAGCGAGCCTCAGATAAGTTACAGGAGCTGATCACAGCCGTGACGTCCACTGTGTCTCCTTCCTCCTGCAGCCGAGAGTAATAATAACTTAATCATTCAAATGTCACAGGAGAGTCACCAGACAATGTGTTTAGCTGCTGTGCAACAGGTGCAATTCTCATTTTCTATCTGTGCCATCTCAGCGTCTTCTACGTTAAATCTTGTTTACACTGTATATTCAATTCAATTTTATTTGCATAGCCCTCATACATCATAACATACATTATCTCAATGCAGAGGCCTTATAATAATTTAGAGAAACAGTTTCCACAATGAGCAAGACTGCATTCTGTTTACATTACTATTTAAATTATTTCTATCTCCATGTGTTTGCTATTTATTACTTTTTTACTGATGTTTCTTATTTCATACTCTCCCCTTTGCAACTGTCTTTCAGCAAATAGTTTGAGATTTTGGAAAAATGCACTACTTTGCTTACTTGCCAACAGTTTGACAAAATAATTTGAGACTAGTTCATTGTACCGTATGAACTACCAACTCTGAACCATATTTCCAGTCATATCAACATTTAGAAAGTTAATTTTTGATATATATTATTATTAAAACACTTTAATACTTTTTTATTGCACAGAGTTGATGGCCTTTTAGTTATGAATTATTATTAGTACCAAGGATGAATCGGACATATCTCCTGATGTTCTCTCACCTTGGCCTCCTCCATCTGCATGATGTTAGCCTGGCAGTCGGCGATGCTGTCGTTGATGTAGTCGATGTTGGCGCTCAGAGACTCCAGCTCCTCGTTCATGGAGGCCAGGGAGCGGTCAGCGTCTGCACCGTCCACCGCCGTCTTCTCTCTCTTTCTGGACACTCGCTCCCTCCGTCTGGTCAGCTCCTCGCGTTGCTTTGATGGTGGGGGAGTTAAGGAGAGGAAGAGGGGGAACAAAACAGAATTGGTTTATTTTCCAGGACAGGAAACAAGTAATTTCTTCCTTTATAGGCTTGTATTCTTCGTTCATGTCTATGATAACTCAGCGTTACCTTTAGCAGGCGGTTCATCTCTATCTCCATGTTAGAGATGGTCATCCTCTGCATGATGATATCACTGACACGTCTCTCCAATGACTGCCATTTGGTCCTTGCTGTCCTGTTCAGGTAGATACTTCCCATCCGTACTGGGGAACTCCTTAAGAAGAAAATATTGCAGTTTTATATTTAAATACACACTTGACTGTTTTAAACACACCACGTCACACAGATCACATCTGATGTTATACCTGGCTCCATTGGATTGTGACGCTCCAGAGGTCTGCAGCCTCCCCGGTGTTGCTCGATGTGAAAGCTCCTGCGGAGGCTCATGTGAGTTCACCTTCCTGTTTACCTTTCCAGACACGGGCCTCACCTGCCGCCTGAGAGCTGTCACCTGACAGAGATCAATAAACAGTCACTTATTCTACAAATGGGATTATACACAAAATAAATATATTATCCAGATATTTGTTTCCAAACCATTCCTGAGTGTCTTACCTCCTCGTTCTTCCTGCGCAAAATCAACTCCTGTTGTCTCTTCTGCGCCTCCAGTTGCCTCAGTTGGAGCTATGTGGAAAATTAAATATGAAGACGAAACTTGATTCATGCTCATTTTAGATTTTGAGCCTCTGATCATTAACATCAACAAAATAACTTTTCTACTTCAAAAAAGCTTTAAATTATAAATCTTTTTCCCGACACAAACATAATTGAATGTGTTTTTTCAGCCTAGAAATATGGCGATGAGCTGGATTTAGTTTGAATAAACTTCTGCTTATCAGTTACATAAAATGATTTGAAATTAAAA